>JAFCMP010000190.1:0-600000 GCA_017506865.1 Tribonema minus
AAGGGCCGCCGTCCACGGCGCGCCCATGAGACGCACGGCGTTTTATGATACTTGTTAAACGCAGAAGACAGCATCGGTGTTCATTGTCGCATCATCACCACCACGGTACACGCTCTCAAGTCCCTCATTGGCCGGCTACGCGGCGCGTGTCAAACCCTAGGCGGTCTGGCGTGCACCGGGTGCGTGACGATGACACTGCTCTCCAGTGCTAACGCACTGGGTCAGCACAGCTTCAACGGCGACGCGGCGTTTGCGCGGTCCTAGGTCATTCTGGCCCAACGCAACCTGAGGTTCTATGGGAGTGTGGGGGGTTTCAGGCTGCTCTATGACTTCCTGTGCCAATAGCAGGTTCCACGAGGAAGGTTCAGCGTTGCGATCGTCGCGGTAGTACTCTTGGCGGAGCTTCAGGCGCCTCGCCATCGGCCTGTTTCCGCGCGTATTGGGGAACTCTATATCAAATACGTGCTCCCCGCGCTCACGGTTCGATGAGATGTGCCTTAGCAGTTTGCCACGGCTCCAGCCCGTTGGGAACCTGTAGCGCAGTACTTGCCCGACGTACAGTGGCCCAAAGTTGGTGGGAACGTGGGGGCACACCGTGACTCGCACGCCTGGGGGCGGGTCAGCTGTAATATCTGCAGCATGCTCAGCAGGGTCAGGCTTGTCTCGTTCACGCGCCAGCCTGCGTAGCCTGTCTCGCACACCTTCTGCTAGCAACTTCCCCGAGCGTACCTGTGCCGATGTCAGGTCCTCCCAAATTCCATCCGTGTAACGCACTCGCCACTTAAATCGTACGAAGTCGCGCACTTGGCCCCAAATGTACTCAGTGGTCTCGGGATCGGCACCTGAAATTTGCCTTACCACCTGAGTGCCACAAGGGTAGCGCTTCAACGCTTCGTCTTTAGGTAGTGAGCGGTCCTCACGTGGGCTAGGGCGTTCTGCGTACGACGGCATGTGACCTTCGTGTTGGATCTCATAGAGGGCATGAAAAGTGTCTAGCACCCAGGACGGCACTATGAAACTCTCTGCAAACTCCTTCTCATGAATCCACTCAGACGAGGTACCGTCGCGTGCCAGCCACTTGTATGACCAGCTACCGTCCTCATTAGCCCTGCGGTCTAGAATTCTCTGTAACCGCTGATCAAGGTCCAGTTCCTTCAGCTGCTCTGGGTCTACGGCGGCGTGTACTCCGTCGCTGACCAGTCTAGCAGGCCTAGGGTGATACGGCTTCATGTTTTCCACGTGTGCATCAGTGAGCCGCACACGCGCGCCATTGAGTTGACATTGAAATGACAGCCCTGAGTCACCGTAGGGTGCTATCAGCCTCCAGGGTCCGGTGAAGCGCTCCTCCAGGCCACTCGCGCGTCCTTCAGAGGGCGGCTTTTTGACCCATACATAGTCGCCTACACTTACATGCAGGGTGCGTTGAATCTTGTCGTTACGAGCTTGGATGCGCTCAGCCCTGGAGCTTAACGCCTCGCCTATGACAGACTCTGCCAGCTTCAGATTCTCTTGTAACCGCTTCACCTCTATGTGCAGATCTGTCGTGCACTCTGGCTTAGAGATGAGGGCATCTAGGGGGAATCTGGCCTCGCGACCGAAGACACAGAAGAAAGGCGTAAGGCCTGTCTCTTCCCTGGGAGTGTTCCTCAGTGCAAACTGTACGATGTCAACTTGTTCGTGCCAACGGTTCTGGTAGTGCGAGCACACTCTGGCCAGGGCCCTCTTGACACGACCGTTCAAGTTCTCAGCGACACCGTTAGACTGGGGGTGGTATGCGCTAGTCTCTACCTTCTGAACAGCAAAGGCCCGGCAGAGGCTAGTCACCAACGCACCCACAAATTCCTTGGCTCCGTCCGAGCACAACTCCTCCACCAGTGTGCCACATTCAAGCAGCACCTTCGCAAGCAGGGGAGCTACCTCAGCAGCGGATCTTTTTTTAGTGGGGAAAATCCAGCAATAGCCAGACCTGGCTTCCACTATCACGAGTAGGTAGCGGTGCCCCTCAAGAGATATGACTCCTGGCTCAGTGAAGTCTACGTGAAGACGCTGCCACATGCGCTGAGGGGGCATGAGCACTTGCTTGTACTGAGCTGTCGTCTGAGGTTTGGTCTGTTGGCACGCTATGCAACTGCGCACGTAGTCGCGAATGTCAGCTCCCATGCCGCGCCAGTAGAAGTTCTCAAACACCTTGGCGTGCGTGGCGGCGGTCGATGGGTGCTGAGCGCTGCCATCGTCGTGACACATGCGTAGCACCAGGGGCTTCAGTGCCTCAGGGGTGACCCACTGTGTGATCAGGGCTCCCCTCTTGGGGCGACTGGCTGCGAAGTGCACCAACAGGCCATCAGGCTCTAGCGTGAAGAATTCTTGGTTCTGGGGTATGAACTTTGCCAACTTGGCATCAGAAGGTTCATTGCGGTCCTCTAGGTAATTCCTCACAGCCATGCAGAAAGAGTCACGCCCTTGCCATTGCACAAATTTATCGCGCTCAAGCACTGCGGGCTGACCTGAGCTTCCTCCTGCAAGGTCCCCAGGGTGTTCCGAGGTTGCTGGCGCGGGGGGTTGAACAGGGCTATCAACTGACATCATGTCTACTTGAAGTTGAGGTTCCTGCTCGCTGCTGCTTTCACAGTTCTCGGTTTCGGTACGCTCACCCGTTTGCTGTGCCAAGAGTGATGCGCAGCTATCCCACACGCCATCTGGGTACACTCCGGTGCGCAGATTGCAAAGCATTGACGCCAGCGCCAGCTCCTGCAGCTCCGGCTCCGACTGCTCCGGCTGCTCACCTCCCTCTTCTTTGAAAAGCACGGCGTCCCCACTGCTGCTTTCAAGCGAGGTGTCAAACAAAGCATCTTGCACTTGTGCGGGGTTAAGTTTGAGCATGGCCTCGCTCAGGTCTGGGGATACCTGTGCGACTTTGTTAAAGCGCATGCCAGGGCCATCTGGGTATGAGGCATAAGCCCCAATCCTGCCTATATTCGCGGGGGAATCCACGACTTCTTCGCTCTCAAAGCGTACCCCAGTAGGCGGAGCAGGTCCTGCATCCGTACAGTCTGGCCACTGCTCATCAGCGTGGTCATACTCTCTGGGGCCCAGGATTTCCGTCATTTGAGGCATTCGTGAGGGGCAGTCTGCATTGCCATTGTCCTTACCAGGGCGGTGTACGACCATGACGTCATATTCCTGGAGGCGCATGGCCCAGTGCAGGAGTTTGCTATTATGGTTATTCAGTTTTAGCAACCAGCGCAGTGCCGACGCATCTGTAATGACGGTTACTGGCCTACCCCACACGTATGAGCGGAAGTTGTTCAGGGCCAGCACTACAGCAAGGCACTCCAGCGCGGTGGCACCTAGCTTTGCGTCTTGCACTGAATTGACTTTGCTGTAAAATGCTACAACTACCTCTCTGGCTGGCTTACCATCCACCGTCTTGGCACGGCGGGTGTGAGCCCATGGAAAATCTTTGTGCCGCTCTCGAAGCTTCTCAAGTGGCACAAACTGGGATAGCACTCCAGCGACTGCCAACTTGCTAGCATCTGTGTGTACTATGAATGGCAGGTCAAAATCTGGGTGCATGATAACGGGTGCGCTCGACATCGCGCGTTTGAGCTCTGCGAGTGCATCTCGACGGCGTTTATTCCATGTCATGTCAGCACCGTCCCTGGTACACTCCATCAATGGCGCCGCGATGGACGCAAATCGGTGAATGTAGCGCCTGTAGTAGTTGAAACATCCCATCAAGACTTGCATGAGACGTTTGTCAACCTTGCCATCCTTACCGAGCGGGGGCATCATGTCCACCATGGCCTTGACCTTGTCTTCACACGGCCTATGCCATACCGGCCGACTTTGTGACCTAGGTATGTCACTTCCTCGGCGAAGAGTTGACACTTGTGCCTTGACACACTCATGCCATACTCCTCCACGCGACGCAGCACATCGTCCAAGTGAGCTATGTGATCTTCAAGCCCTTTGCTGTGAACCAGCACATCATCCACATACACGCACGCATGAGTCTGTCTGGCAGCGCCTAACAGCTCGTGCATGCAGCGCGTGAAAATGCTGGGCAGACATACTAGTCCAAACGGCGCGACCTTGTACTCCCATAGGGAGCCATCGGGCCCTCGGAAAGCCGTCTTGCAAGAGGACTCTTTGGTCATGGGAATTTGCCTATAGCCTGAGGCAAAGTCCAGAGCTGAGAAAATTCTTGAACTTGCCACCTTTTGAATCAAGTCCTCCATGTTGCCTAAGCCGTATTCGTCACGTCTTGTGACCTTATTAAGCGGTCTGTAGTCAACACAGAAGCGTATCTTGCCCTTTTGAGCCACCAGCACAGGGTTGCTGGCCCATGGCCCACTAGCAGGTCTGATTTGCCCACGCTTCCTTTCGTCCTGAATCGCTTGAAAAATGATTTTGGCCTCGCGCTCGGCCCAACGCCGCGCCTTGTCGGCTATGGGGGCCGCGTCTCCGGTATCAATGTCCACGTCAAAGCGATCCGTGACCCTAGGGTTTTTGGGGTCTTTTGCAAAGGCAGCACGTCTGCGGCGTAGCACTTCCATGACCCGATCGTAGTACTTAACACCGTCTTTGTCGCGCTCTTCCAACATAGGTATCACCTTACCATCCCGCTTCAGCACGTCTGCCAGCTCCTCGTCCGTGCAGAGCTCTAAGGTGGCATTGTGCTCTTCAGCTACCTTACGCCTGTGAGCGGTGCGTTCCGCCTCAGCCTGTGTGGTTGCTGTGGGATCTGAGCTAGGCTTCACCTGATTTACGGTTGGGGGGTCGCTAGAAAGTCGGCTGAGCGCTATGCGCGTGAGGTTAGCTGTGAGCGTCTCTTGGTCAACGTCTAGACCGCACACCATCTCCGGTGCTTCAACAGCGCCTAGTATTGCTCCCTTACGGATGAGCACTGGCATTGTGGAAGTGTTTTCAGCCATTAGCCTGAGTGGTTTGTTCGGCATGGCAGTATCTACTGAGTCCAGCAACACAACGCCTTGCTCGGCCAACTTGTTCACGGCCGTCACCGCTTCTGGGACGTCTGGGGTTAGCAGCACCTCTACAGGACCTGTGCACTGCAGTGGCGGGTGAGACACCACTTCCAGCGTGTGCGCGGTGTCAGCGTCAATGACCTGGTTTGAGGCTGCTCTGAGAAGATATTTGCGTTCTGGCAGTACAGGCTTGTCCTTGGTGTGTACCCTTGCTGAGCCTATCTTGATGGAGTTTGCTTCGGGGGGCTCCAAGGCTCCAACGCGCGCACGTTCACGCATGGGCACAGCGGGGCCTGACGAGCCAGCGGGATAGAATTTCATCCCGTGCTCGTAGGAGATCACGGAGCCGTACTTGCCAAAGAAGTTTGACCCTAAGATTGCCTGGTAAGGCAGGTCCACGACGTAGAATCGGTGCGTCAGCAGGTGGTCTTTGAAGCGCACCTGAGCGTGCACCACCCCTTCTACAGGTACCGACTTCTTGGCGTCAGCGAGCTCCACCGTAGTGAAGTCCCCATCAGCCAGAGGGCAGATGGTGCCCGGCGGCAGCTTGTGCGCTGAATCTTTGTTGATGAACTCAGCCTCCGCGCCGCAATCCACCAGTGTATCCAGACCAAACTCTTGCACGGCATCGCCCACCTGTGTGCGCATGGTCATGTGCACAAAGCCATTCTTGCGTGGCCTCCCTACCGGGGTGACTCTGTGGAGTGGCATGGGCGCTTTGCCTCTTGCTGCCCACCTAGGTTTCAACTCGTGCAGTGTCATGCGAGTCTGCAGTGGTGTCGCTGAGTCAGAGTCAGGGTTAGCGCTCTCTTCTACCATCGGCGTCTTGGGTGTTGCAGTCGACTGAGGCACTGCTGGCTCAACGGTTACTCTTGGTGAGTCAGAATCAGAGTCAGACTCGTCGTCACCGCGTTGCCACTGTACTTCATTTAATTGCACTGGCTCACCTTGGCGCAGCGAAGCAAGAAACGCTCTCCCTTTCTCCCAACACCAGTTCGCAGCACTCCCTAGCGCGCTTGAGCAGGTCCCGGCGATCCTCAGTAGTGCTGGCTGCGATGCGTCCACGACCCACTCCGGCGGCGGCGCCGTGTGATCATGCACTGTTACCTCTCCAGGAGTTACGTCAGGGCCAGCGGGGGCAGGTCTCTCCCAACAATTGGGCAGAGAGGCAACGGCATGAACACACTGCATCAGGGCGCTTACAGCCGCGGGCTGTACTAGGTCAGCGGCCCACTTGCGTCTCTGGGTGAGTGTGCCTTCAGGGTAGGGCTCATGGTAGCCCAGGCACTCCATCACCTGTTCAGGCGAGAGTATCAATGCGTCCTTTGTAGGACCGGCATCCTTGGCTCTCTGTACGTACCTTGTGGGACCCTTGCCAGGTTGGCGAGTCACAGGGCTAGGCAGTGGCATGTCAGTAGAAAGCACGCCAGCACGGTGCGGTTGACGAGGATCCCAGTAAAATGTGTCCTCCATGCAACCAGTGCAATCGCGCACAGTCTTTGGAGTACTGCTGCGAAAGCGCTCATTCAACAGGGCATTCAGGCGGGCAAAACGTGCAGGGGTGGCCTGGGTGTTGCACGCAGACACAGTATAGATGCGCTCGCGTGAACTTCCACCATCAACATCAGTGCCACGAAATTGCACCTCAAAGGTCGAATACCCCGCCTGACGCATGTGGCCGTCGGCGCAGCCCCATGCCCCAGACAACAGCATTCGAGGCACATTCTCGTGAAAGACCAATTTTGGCCGTACATTTACAGCAAGCTGTGCAGCGGAGGGCAACACGCTGGCCGCTTCGCCTTCAACGCCCTTGCCCGAGGGCGAGAAGTCAACACATGGGGCAGTGACCCAGAATGCATCGGGTTCCAGCTGCTTGAGGCGCTTGAGCACTGCTGGACTGGCGATGTCTGCACATAGAACTTCTGTGCCAGGGAACTGGTGCTTGTACGCCTCGCATGTGTATTCGGCCCTATCTACAGCAAGGACCACTTCAGCCTTGACACCTGTGTGTCTGGCAAAGTCCTCTAACCCCCTATGTACACCCCCCACCCCGCAACAAAGCTCTGCCACTCGCAGTGGTCTGGCCGTCACGTCGGGTTCTCCGTCGTGAGCGCACGCATCCCCCTTCCTAGTCTGCAAGTGCACGAAAGTGTCACGGGGGGTGGCGCACAGATCGGAAGCAAGGTCAGTGAGATCGGCATTCCCACTTACCGCTGTAGACGCCGCGCACGGCACGCTGCGTTTGCGCTTTGCGTCAGCTCTGGCGTCGGTGTCATGGTCATTGCACCTAGCCACGCAACAGGCGCACATGATAGCTGCTAGCACGCGAGTACCGACCTCACGGCTTAGCAAATGGTTACGCGTGCCAGTGACTTCGCAGGCTGCGGGATCAGCCTCTGGGTTCACCTGAGCAGTTGCATCACCGGCCACTTTGCTAGCCTCTGGGGATGCGCGTGCAACTTGAACTTGAAGTTTGTGGCAGTGAGCATCGGGACCCGCCTTGGATTGCACACGCGCAGGCTCATGCTCAAGCATGCCACTCATGAAGTTTGCAGAAGACTTAGTGTCATAGGACTCACTTTTCTGCTTCTTGTTGCCCCTCAGCTTCTCCAGCCTGGCCTGAAGCTGATCATGCGGCTTCCCTTCCTTCTTGAGCTTCTCCAGCCGCTTCTTGAGCCAGGGCACGCAGACGCTCTTGTGGGCCGTCAGCTCTCCGCGTGCCACCTCCTTGCTACACCCCCAGCACGCCATTTTCACGGAAGGGTCGAGCTCCTTCTTGGGAGTGCCCTTTGGCTTAGCGGCAGCTGGCGTGCTCTTGGTCGGGGTTGGGGTGATGGCGGCGAGGCTAGACGGCGTCTCGTCGTCGCTGAGGTCCATGTCGCCGTCGTCCGTGCGTAGGTTGTGAGCTCGCGCCCGCTTACCGGCGGTGGCGCCGAACTCGACTGCTGCTGCCGTGGCTGAGTGAAGGCTCTTGATCGCGGTCAGGTTGGCGCAGAACGTGTCCTTCTGCGTGACGTTGAGGGACGCGTACAGGTCTTGGGTGCGGTCCACCATGCGGTTCCAGTCCTCGCGCATCAGCTGCATTTGGTGGAAGAGCTGCTTGAGAGGCTGCGCCATCGCCGCGAAGTAGTAGGACTTGAGCAGGCTAGCGTCAGCGGAGGACATGTTCGAGGTGCGCTGCGACGCCTTGAGAAGCTTGGTGGCGAACTCGCGGGGGGTCTGCTGCGGCTCCCAGGGCATGTTTGCGAGCTCCATCATCGCGTCTGCGCGGCCGCTGGGGTTGTCGTATGGCGTCCCATATCTCGTTGTAGGACATCTCCCCGCAGGTGTGCACCTTCTCCTCTCCAGTGACGGGGTCCTTGCGCACGTTGATGATCGAGCCCTGCTGCTCCGCCGTCAGGCACTTGCGCAGCGCGTAGACCCAATGGCGCGTCGGCACGCGGTTGTACTCGGCAGCTTGTTCAAACTGCCGGCGAGAGGTCGTGGTGGCGCCGACGTCCAGGGTGATTGGGATCGCCGTAGGGCTGAAGTAGCGCTGCCAGCTAGTGTCTTCGCGCTGAGCGTCGGGGGGCGCGCTGCCGCTCGTGGCGGGTGACGTGCCAACGGTGGCGCTGAGCAGGGGGGGCGCGTTGCCGTTCGCGACGCCGTAGGGACTCCCGCTGGCGCGCGCTCCCATGCCGAACGGAGTAGTGGTCTGTGGGGGCGCGAAGGGAAGGCCCGTGCCGGTGAGGCCGACGCTGGGGTCCTCTCGAAGGTCGCGCGCGTCCCACTGCGCCGCATCGGCCAGCAGGCGCGGGGCAGTCTCCTGCACGAACTGGTGCAGCGCTGGGGGCCCGGCGCGCTTGGCCTCCAGCAGGTACTCCTTGATGCGCGTGTAGCGGTGCAGGCGCTCGACGAGCAGGTGGTGGTTACGCGACAGGATCGCCTGCTGCCGTCGCACGACCTCCAAGCGGTGAGCGTACTCAGCCTCCTGCCCCTGCAGCAGCGAGAGCTGCAGCTGCGAGGGGTTCGCCACAGGGCTGGGGCGGCTGTTACGACGGTCGCGCTCGACGGCGGCGGCGCGCTGCTCGGCGTCCTTGAGCTCGCGCTCGGCCACGTGGCTGCTCTCGAGGGTGGTGTTGATGCGTTGATCCAGCGCGCGCTCAAGCTCCTGGACCGTCGCTTCCAGCTCTGCCGCGGTGGGCACCGCAGTGAGGGAAGGAGGCAGAGTCGTGCGCGTGGCGAAAGGGTCTGGTGCGTGGTAGAAGGGCGCGAAGCCTGGCGTGAAGGAGGGGCGCGCTGATGAGGCCGGCGGACGAGTGCCGAGAAATGAGACGGGGGACGTCATCTCGGCCGCCTCCTTGACGGCGCGTCCCGCGAGCTGAGCCAGGGCGCCCTCTGGCATCAGCGGCAGGGCGCGACGCAGCCCTTGCAGTATCTCGTTGAAGTCGGGTTGAGGAGCGGAGGTCGTAGGCGGGACGCCAAGACCCGCGCCGGAGGGGTCCGTGGAAGCAGGGAGCGACACCGGGGCGGCTCCGGTTGCGGGGGCGGTGGTGGTCGCCGTCACTGCGACGGTCGAGGGGGCGGCGCTCGACGTCGCTGATGAGGTTAGACCGGCCGACGACGTGAAGGGTTGCGTCGCCGGCTGCTGCTCGGGGGGCACGAGCGCTTGCTGCTGCACACCGCCACCGTTCCCTTCGCCTCCCGGGGTCGTTCCAGCCTCCCCGGAGCTGTCCGTCGCCGATCTTGATACGCTATCCGCCATGATTCTCCTTATGTACTCCCGTTACGCTTGTTGCAGGTCGCTCTGCATGGCATAGCAATGACAACATGTCCCGTGCATGCGTACGTCAGGCAGGCTCTCGCCCCTCGGATACAGCATGTTTGACATGATTGCCAAGACACTTTGCCCATGATCAAATCCAGCTGTCAACACCCCCTCTTTGCAGAAGACGCTGAATCTTCAGTGGGTGTATTGCTGGGCCTGCATCGGCTATGTAAAATGCCTAGCAGTCAGGGCTGGGTAGCAACGACGTTCCCGGCGTCGTCCAGGCCTGTACGCGGCAGTGTGATCAGTACTACCGCGTGCCTTCCTTGCCATGAGGACTGTAGCACCCGTTCGACAGTGTCCAGTCGTAAGAGGGTTGAGCGCACATGCGATGTTGCTACGAGCATGCATGTCGCGGCTCCAGGTGCAACGTTCTGAGCTCGGCCTTTGATCGCCGCGTTGCATGTCATGCAGATCTGAGTTATTCCGTTGCAAACACTGTGCCGCTACTCGTCGGGCTAAGCGCAGTAGCAAGCCTGGCATGGTAGTGTGCAACTCATCAATGCAACTTCTCTGGGAGGACGTCACATTGGGTATACGGCGCGCTAAAAGTGATTCCGCGCTACGCTGGTGTTATCCCGAGAGTTGGAGCTGAGTCATGATCCGAAAGGAAAGGCCTCTGGGGATGCTCCATGAGCAGGCCAAGCCCTTCTGGGAAACAGGAGCTCACTCTCAGGATGTAGGCTAACCACTTGCATGGAGAAAAGACCACACACCTGGTGTATCGGTGATGGCTCAGCTCCAATGAGTCCCTGCTGTCCAGCAGCTGGCTAGCAAGAGTTAGTACCCAAGCAAGCCACAGAGATGCTGCCCCAGATTGTTCTGTGCAAGTAGTTCCTGGAACAGTCCAAGCAAATTCCTAGGAACGGTCCTCAGGTGAACTGGCCTGAAGTACACTTGTACAGTACAGTCAAAGGTGTACACAGCACTTGAACTGCACTGTGACATGGACTTTGTATCACATCAAATCAATGCTGCTTGCGTGTTGAAATGACCCATACTTGTACAAGTGCATGCACGCACCTCAGGGTTGCCCTGCCTTGGTGAGACAGATAGCGGTGTCTGCTCCAGGCAATGCGCACTGCAATACTTTCAGGAACGAGCAAGTTGACAATGCGCTATTCCCGCGCTACATATCTTCAACTGCAATGCAGCATGACGCCATTGCGCACAAAATGACGTGGCAATCGGAGCTGCAAAGACTACATAGCTCTGTGACGGTGTCGGGCTTGCTTTGGAAGCAAGTGCTTTTAGGCAGCATGTGCTGGCGCTGGCACAGTTTCAGACCAACGCCATTGCAGAGTGGAGTGACAGGAAGACATTTGTGCATGCACAAATAGCGATTACAGCAGGGGAACACGCACGCAAGCCAGCACAAGCGGGAACAGCGAGGTTCACACACAGAATCTAAAGTGAATGTCAATGTGCAGGCAGGCCAGTGTGAAGAAATAACTTCTATACTCAAATATTGTGAGGCCAGAGGCAGGCGCAGGGGCAGCCGAGGTCATGCAGCGCGCGCTTGACTGCACCGCCGCTCTTCTAATTACTGTCTAGCAACTCACACACCTGCGAGGTCCATCGGCCAAAGGGGCAGCCCTGCTGTACCGCCCACAGTATGGTCGATGGTGTCATTTTTTCGCCAGCACTTGTGACGATCTTCGCCAGGTTGACTGGCCACTGCGCCCCTTCCCACCTCAGCCAGTGCGCAACAGCCGGGGTGAAGTTCAACAAGGCCCTTGCCAGCATGTCTGTCATGCCTTGCGAGCTCCAGTCGCCTCCCCCGCAGCTTCTGACCCAGGCCATGACAGGCGGTGTTGTACGCAAGCTTTTCACGACTGCTCGGCAAATCTTATGGATGTCGTGCGGGCAGCCTTGTGCTCGCAGCCACTTGAGGTTAGGCAGCACGCCATTGACGGCGGCGACGTGCATGGTTACGCTAGTAAACTGGACCTCATTGCGCGCCTGAAGCCACTGAAGCATTGCAGTATCATCGGCGATGGCAGCCGCATCCGTAACTGTATATGCGTGTTGAATGCCATCCACATCTGTGAACAATAATGGTTTGTAGTGTGGGTTGTCGTCGATGTCACTCAGGCACAATGTGCCTAGGGTCCCAAACAGGGCTTGGCCACGAGCTAGAAGAAACTGTAGGGTGGCGATATGCCTAAATGCGACAGCCCTGATGCAGAGGGCGTTGGTGTATTTTGCGGGCCACGCATCAGGCTTGCGCAGCTGTGGCGCAAGCCATGACAGCGCAGAACCGTCATCGCCGAAGCGGGCAAGCTTTGCACCTATTTCATAGCAGATGTTGACGTATATGTGCGGCTGATTAAGCGGGCCTGCCCATACTGAGTGCAGGTGAGCAACATTGCATGTCTTTGCCGCACCTACGAGCACGCCAGAAGCTACATAAAGCCCTGCCAGCTGCATGCGCTCCACCGCCTCTGTGGAGCCCAGTTTCCCCAACGCAATGCATAGGAAGTAGCCTGCATCATCACTGAGAGATGGCAGTGCGCTGGTGAACTCTGTGCTGCTCAGAGCAAGGTCAAGCCTTGACTGAGACCACATTGCAGTGATGCACTCCGTCAAGTGCGCTGATGTGACCTTGTAAGTAGATGCCACAGTGGCTACATACAGAGCACGGAACCTCCTGCTCACCGGTGCGACGTAAAGGTAATCACCGCAGCCTATAAATGAAAGAATGTCGGCGAGCAGCTCGTTGTTCACAAGAACCTCTGCTGTTGCTGAAGATTCCGTCCGTCTCTGTTGCCCGGGGCGTTCGCCGATTCCCAGCGCTTCCTTGACGGCAGCAGAGCGTTGCTCCAGCGTCCAGACCACGGCACTCAGGCTCAGAGGCCTTGCGTTGGCGCGACGCCTACCGCATCAGGGTGAAGATGGCGCAGCACCGCTTTGATGCTCTGCAGCTCAGTCATGAAGACCGGAAATTCCGCTGGAGCAGACTCCAGATCTGCAGAATTCGAAGAGAGAGAGAGGGAGGAGGAGGGGGAGTTGGAGTGTGGCTCTTTGAGCGCTGATACTTGTCGCGCAGCAGTTGGCGAGCTTACGTGCATGTATGCATACACGCCGAGATGAACAGACAAGCCTCACCTTCTGGCGACACTGCGTGTGCATCTGTTACCGCCGTCAACCACCGCGTCCGCAGGAGTGCCTCAGACCTACGGACAAGCGAGTTCAGCACACGCTGGGGGCTGTCGTCGTGGCTCGTCGCATCGCCAGAGGCGTTTTGTCCAATCCCGCCCATCACACCTCCACCACAGGGCAACAATTGCAACTTTTTGTTCACCAACCCAGACTTCAAGTAGGACTTGAAGTTCGAGGTCACCTTAAGTAGGTCTTGTAGAAATCGTCACTCGCGCAGGCAGCTGCCCCCCTATCAAAAGCAAGCTCTGTATTGCCATTGCTGTTCGCAGCGGTGCTTTTGCGTGCACTGAACAAACACAAAATCATGAGCGCAGTGCACGCGCAGCACTGCTTCAATGTACAGTGTTTTGACAAATCGCACCGTGTACCTCGATGTAGTCATGCATGAATGTGTTTGAGTTCACAACTACGAGTGGCGTGACCTGCTGCCTATACCTGCACAGACTAGCTCTGTGCCGGTGTTAGGCTTGCTTCCAAAAACATACGCTTTTAGGCAGCATGTGCTGGCGCTGGCACAGGTTCAGACCAATGCCATTGCAGAACGGAGGGACAAGCAGATATTTGTGCATGCACAATTGGCAACTATAGCAGGGGACCACGCACGCAAGCCAGCACAAGCGGGAACGGCGAGGGCAGACACAGAATCTCAAGTTTATGCAAATGTGCAGGACAACAAAAATGCCATTCAGATCTTGTGGGGGCGTGGGCAAGCGCAGGGGCAACCGAGGTCGTGCAGCGCGCGCTTGACTGCACCGCCGCTATCATGACTCTTTTCTAGCAGCCCGCAAACCTGAGTGGTCCACCGCCCAAAGGGGCAGCCCTGCTGTAGTGCCCACAGTATGTTTGACGATATCAGAATATCGGCTTTTGACGTCACCACCTCCGCTAGATCTTTCGGCCACTGCGCCCCTTCAGCGCGCAGCCAGCGCGCAAGAGCTGGCGTGTTGTTCAACAAGGCCTTTGCAAGCATGTCCGTCATGCCTTGGGGGCTCCAGTCGCCTCCGCCACAACTTCTGACCCAGGCCATGACAGGCGGTGGTGTCCATGGGGTGTCCAGGACTATTTGGCAAATCTTATCGATGTCATGCGGGCACCCTTGCGCTCGCAGCCACTTCAAGTTAGCCAGCACAGCACCCCCGTCGGCGGCAACAAGCATGGTTTTGCTGGTAAACTGGACCGCATTACGTGACTGAAGCCACTGCAGCACCGCTGCATCATT
The DNA here is from genome assembly GCA_017506865.1 of Tribonema minus. Taxonomy (NCBI): domain Eukaryota; class Xanthophyceae; order Tribonematales; family Tribonemataceae; genus Tribonema; species Tribonema minus. The sequence continues at coordinate 14,174 of JAFCMP010000190.1, forward strand.
GGCCATGGTGGCTGTATCGGAAAGTGTCCTGGCGTGTTGAGTGCCGTCCACGTCTCTGAACAGACAACATGCTTTGTACTGCATATCATCCTTGACATCACTCAGGCAAAACGTGCCTAGGCTCCCAAACAGGGCTTGACCGCCCTCTAACAGAAACTGCAGTGTGGTGATCTGACCCCACATGGCAGCATCGTTACAGAGGGCGTTGATGTACCAGGCTGGCCATGACTCACCTTCGGGCAGCTGGCGTGCAAGCCACGACAAGCTTGAGCCATCATCGCCATATGTGCAAAGGCCCAACCCTATTTTGCAGCAGAGGTCGGTATCCAGCGTGCACCTGTTGAGCGGGCCAGCCCATATTGAGTGCAGGATAGCAACATTGCATGTCGTCGCCGCGCCTACGAGCACCTCGTTGCGTACATCAAGCTCTGCCAGCTGCATGCGCTCCACCGCCTCTGTGGAGCCCAGTTGCCCTCACGCAATGCACAGGTAGTAGCCTGCATCATCACTGAGAGATGGCAGTGCGCTGGTGAACGCCGTGCTGCTCAGAGCAAGGTCAAGCCTTGACTGAGACCACATTGCAGTGATGCACTTCGTCAAGTGCGCTGATGTGGCCTTGTAAGTAGATACCACAGTGGCCACATACAGAGCACGGAACCTCCTGCTCACCGGTGCGACGAAAAGGTAATCACCATGGCCTATGAATGAAAAGATGTCCGCGAGCAGCTCGTTGTTCGTAAAAACCTCTGCCGCTGCTGGTGAGTCAGTGCGCCTGCGCTGCCTGGGGCGTTCATTGTTTCCTAGGGCTTCCTTGATGGCTGCCGAGCGTTGCTGCAGAGTCCAGACCGCTGCACTCAGGCTCAGAAGGCCTTGCATTGGCGCGACGCCTACCGCATCAGGGTGAAGATGGCGCAGCACCGCTTTGATGCTCTGCAGCTCAGTCATGAAGACCGGAAATTCCGCTGGAGCAGACTCCAGATCTGTAGAATTCGAAGAGAGAGAGACGGAGGAGGAGGGGGAGTTGGAGTGTGGCTGATGCTTGTCGCGCAGCAGTTGGCGAGCTTACGTACATGTATGCATACAAGCCGAGCTGAACAGACAAGCCTCACCTTCTGGCGACACTGCGTGTGCATCTGTTACCGCCGTCAACCACCGCGTCCGCAGGAGTGCCTCAGACCTACGGACAAGCGAGTTCAGCACACGCTGGGGGCTGTCGTCGTGGCTCGTCGCATCGCCAGAGGCGTTTTGTCCAATCCCCTCCATTACAACTCCGGCACAGCAATTGCGTTAACACTGCGTTTTTTGTTTTTTTTTAAAACCAAGACTTCAAGTAGAGTTTGAAGTTCGAGGTGGTAAAGTATGTGTGTGAAAAAGCCTTCTTGTCAGGAGGATGGTGCTTGTCCTTCAATAGCAGCGACATTGCCAACGCAGCAATTTGAGTGACAGGAGCTGCTCTGCCGAAGCGAAGGGAGCACAGCATGAGCACTTCAAGAGCGCCGCAGTACTTCACCATTGATATCCACACCGCTGCCAAAGACGTGAGTGGCAGCTGTTTCATCATCCTTACATGGAATTTCGATCTGTTACCGTTTGGCGAAGCGTTTTTCAACCTGCATCCTGCTGGTGCGGCAAGCTTGAATGTGGCAACCTGTATTCAAATACCGGGCATGCAAAGGTGGACTAATACACCTCGGATGCTGCTGCCTGTGCTGGTGCTGCCGTGCAGAATGACATGGTTGCTGCTGAGAAGTTCTTTGAGGAGGGAGGCGATCCCAATGTGAGCTTCGTTCGACCGGCTGCGAACTGCTCACTTCACTTGACAGCACTCCGTTTATCCCTGATGGCACTTTGTGCTGGTCGGTTTGGTTGCACATCGGGGCTTCTCAATGTTTGTACTTCCTCTGTGTCAATTCATTGGACAGTTCGTGTTCAAACGCTATTTTGAGAGCAAATATGGCAGCGCACACAAAAGTTGCACTAAGTAAAAGTGATCAGCACTCCAGAAATAGGGTAATGAAGATGGCAATAGACTAACAACGAGCATATATGCGTTACTTGCGCGCGCAGGCGGTTGAGCCTCAAAACCGCCCCGTCTGCATGCACTAATGCGCATTAGCAGCCGCGTTGTGCGGCAATATGCCAGCTTGTTGCTGTTTGTGGACCCCATTTGTGGTGCATGTTGTATTTGATATACCACTGGTGCTCCAAAATGAGGTCGTAGACACCATACACACAATAAAGGGCCCGTTATATGGTCTGCCAGCTGCAGTTGTTTCAGACCTCCCGAGTGCGTCTGCAACCTGAGCATGCAAGGCACACAGAATCACGACAACATTGTGGCTTGTGTCGCGCTTGATGGTGGGGCGTCCATCGCCACCCATGGCAACTTGACAACACTCAAGTGTAGCAATGCTGGCCGCTTAGACCATAAAACGTTACTTCATGTTGAAGTGCACGCTGCGGTACTGTCGTTGAAGCTACCGCTCACACCCTGCTTGGGGTGCACACAACACCCTATAAAGCATGTGCTGGTCAGAAAGCATGGCCTTTGTCTGTCCAACAAAATGGCTGGCATTATTGGCCTTGGCTCAGCGATTCATGGTGCTGTAGACCGCCGATCGCATGAGCCGCATTTCGGTAGATTTAGCGCTGTTCACAGGCACATCCGACACCGCCCCCAGCGTCGCGCCGGCAATGATTGGAGGCTTGCCAGCCTTACTGCTGCATATACACATACAGCACAGCTCACCGGTACCGCCAGCTTGGCAGGCAGCGCGCACTGGCTCGGTGTTTTGGCACAGATCCTGGGAATCACATCGTGCTCGTTTGCCACCGCAGCTAACGCACCACGAGGCAGCCTGTCGCCAGTGCGCTGCACAGTTGCTAGCTGTACTGCTATAGCACATTTCTTCTTAAGATTCCCATCGCTCTAATGCCCCATAGCGCGTGTGGGGCTGCAGCTCGCGAGTTAGTTCAAACGCGCAAGTTCAAACTTGCAGTTTTTGCGGTTATTCAGCGAGCCCTAAACCCTAACCCTCGTAGTGGGAAAGTGACAACATTTCAAGATGTGGACCGTTTTCAAAACTAATTGGTGCATGTGAAAGGCCTTGCAGTTGTCTTCTACTTTCAATACATGTGTTTTGGTCAATGCTGTGGTCTTCACCCTCAAAATAGCGTGTGAACACGAACTGTCCAATGAATTGACACAGAGGAAGTATTACCACTATGATGTAAGTGATAAATTGAGACCTGTGCTGGTGATTTTCCGTGCACCATGAATGCGTTGGAAGGGCGGCCACGATGACGAAATCCTGGAGCTGCAGACGTAGTAGCGACAGCCGCTTTGTGCATGAATTGATGAGGAGGTACTGCCGCCAATCCAAAGTAGAGGGCTGCCTGAGACGGCATTAGTTTCATAGTCAGCCTCTTCTTGAGCTTTACTATGGCACAAGGCGGACCCTTTGTACGCCAAGGACGCGCTCTGCTCCACTTTAAGTACTTCTGTGAAAAGTGCCTGTCAGGTTCATGAGCTCCACTATAAACATTTACATACAGATTTGTTAAGCATACAGAGCCTTGTTCACAAAGCCGAGTGTTGCGCTCATCAGTGTCCAGTTCATCAGCTCCGCTGCTTGAAAGCCGGTAGACTGACGTTTACAGTACCGCGCTGTATATCAATATATTCGCCGAGCACGGTTTTTACTCAGAGGGACTCTTGCCCGGACAGCAGCTGCGACGTCCTTCTTTCTTGTTTAAACTCAGAGATTGCCATGAACACGTGTTTACACACGTTGATGCCCTGCTGTCCTCAGGTGCGGTGTCGGATGCAGACAATAGCGTTGCACAGGGCAGCTTTCTACGGGCACCTGGAGATGTGCGTGTACCTGATGAGCAAGGGCTGCAATATTGAGGTGCGTGTGTGCCAGCTCCTCGCGCGTCGCGGCTTGCATACATACCGCTCATTGGATGACGTTGTTGTCTAGAGTATCCTTGTCACCTAGAGCTCTACGATATTTTGATCCGTTTTCATTCCTGCTGTTGTAGAGCTCTTGCGTGGCTGACGTGCATGTATGAAACATTTCGTTGAAACTAGATGTGCTACCCTCATATGTTTCAACGTGTTGATCTTGAGATATGGCATTCCTGGTGACGTGTCTTCAGTGTTGACGTATGGCACCCCTGGTGCATCTGCTGCGTTTGCACGCAATCACTCAACACGCGCTTTTGGCATTGCCCTGCTGGTGGCGCGATGCATCCGATTCAACCTGGTCAGCTGATCACCTTTGCCATCGTTGCATGCTGATCACCTTTGCCATCGAAGCATGCAAGCAGTATTAGTGCCATTGGGTCAGTGCAATCGATTTGAAGCAGCTAGCTGGTGTGTTTGCGGGACTTATGCCAGCTGGCGCTCCAGGCTGCGAACACCGACACAGCGGCAGAGAAGGTGTGGGGCTGTGCACTGCCAGTTTATCAGACTTCTATGTAGTCTCCATGACCAGCTGTGCTTGTAACTGCAATTTGGTCGTTTCATGAACTGACGCCATGGCTCTGCTTTGCAGGCGTGCGATCCGAATGATCAAACACCCTTATTTTGGGCAGCAAAGGCGGGCCATCTGCCGGTGGTGCAGCTGCTGCTGGACAGGGGCTCGTACATCAATGCTAAGGACAAAAAGGTAAGCGCTGAGTAACCTGCTGCCATGCTTTATGAATGAGTACATGTATCAACATAGAGGATTAGGAGCTGAAGCCTCAGGTAGTTCATTCATGCACGTCATTCAATGGCTGCCCAATGGTCAGCGTTCTCTTGGAGGTTCTTGATTGTTCACAACCAGCTCAAAGGCAAACAACTCCAAGATGCTAGGCAATGCTGTTGTCATGATATTGAGTTGTTTGCATGCACAGCTGCCAGCATGCTCCGTGCTTCTCATTCCTTGTCGGGCAAAACTGGTACAACCAAGGGTGGTGCACTTGAAGTTGCACAGTCGACCTCACAACCGTTCAAGCATAAATATGATCATGATGAAGGCATGCTGCAGTTTAATGATTGCAGCAACTGCCATGGCATGCGCTGCAGCAGAATGGTGTACACTTTCTTCAATTGCAGCCTTTCTAATGCACACGACTAGGCCCTGAATGTGGCGTGGCTGTCCGCCCCGTAGGCAGCGGTCATGCGCACAGATTGGTGCTGCGCACTGGTGCTGCACTGCTTGGGCCCACAGCCAATGTGCTGAGCGCAAGCTAGTTTGTGAAGGAAAGTGTTCTGTACGATGCCATTCCTCCTGAAGCGGTTGCAACCCTATGTGTGAAGGTGGCCGTGCGCTGGCGGTGGAGCCACTGTTGCGACTGCTGCAGTTGCCGCAGCGTCGATCATCACCACTCTCGAACATATCGCTTTCGAGAAGCGTACATGGACCGCGTCAGACTCATCTTGCATCATCGCATGCGCTCAACGCGCCCTCCGTCATCACGCATTTCCCCCTTTTCCGCAGGATCGCACGCCGCTGTTTGAGGCAGCGAGCAACGGGCACGCGCAGGTGGTTGAGCTGCTGCTGCGCCGCGGCGCAAAGACCGACATAATGGATGCGGACGCCAACGAGCCTGGCGAGGAGTACAAGGACGACGTACCGAGCGCGATACGGATACAGATCACCAACATGATACACCGCTTGTCGAGTTGACATTCACCGCTGCTTGGCAAGTCGAAGTTGGAGGATTGAAATCTGTGGGGGCCCCCCTGCTTGGCCGCTTACACCGTGTGCAAGCACCAGGTTGGGTTGAAGGTGGGCTTCAGCTCATGTGCTCATTTTTCCGCGCCTGCGGGCTCAAATACCGTCAGAGGCAGACGAGAACGGCTTCTCGGCTGCAGTGTCCGGGTGCAGCAGCTGAACACGGTGCACGTAAGTCAACAGTGTTTATCACTGCCAGATGTGGCCGCTGCCCCCCCCCCCCCCCCCCCCCCTCCTCCTCAACACACAAGTACCTTGCGCGTATTTCTGCGTTGGCTGCTTCTTCGAGCATGCTACCAGTGCTACCCCCCCCCCCCCCCCCCCCTATCACCACCTTGGTGCTCCCTCCTCATGTTCAGGTCACATCCAGTCCAGTAATATGTAGGTTTACATCAAGCCCCCTTGCGTGTACACCGCAGCAGCATCCACAAACCGGGCTGGCTGCCCGCGCGTGTGGCCGACCGTACTTGTCTGGGTCGGCAGTGCTGCCCTGTAAGGCGCGCGCCGCCTGCGCCCTGTTTTTGATCATAGAGAAAAGAAGGCGCTTGTGATCGCGCCGCTGTTGCATGTGTCACTCAGCGTAGTACCAGCTCGTGGAGTGCGTGCCTGCCTTGTCAATGACACACATTTGACCAGGCATGGGGGGCGTTCCCTTTCTTATCTGCTTGTCCTGTCTGCGCACATGCTGTGACCCTCTCTGGCTTTGGCTTCTGCACAACAGTGCCGACATTCACTTGCGGTGCCTCCGCGTGTAGCCGGTGAGTGAGATGTGCTGCATCCAGCCACTGCTGTGCTCACCTGATGGCAAGCTGCAAACGCCGCACTTGCCCTTATTCAACAACAGTTGCTCATAACTTTATTATTATGTTGGAAGGCCATGGGGGGGCTGGGTATCTGATGTGTTCCTAAAGTCCGCCCGCATGTGCCATGCAGCATACTGCTATGTAGTCTGCGCCCCACAGGTGTACGGCTGGCCATATATGCTTCATACTGTATGAATGAAATTTACAATTTGCTGTATTCATGACGTCCGTGAGTGCAGCACTGGATAATTCAGGTGGATAAAATGTATTCTTAGAGCAAGCACACTTAGCTGGCTCAACTTCTGGCCGAATGTCACGAAGCTCCTCTTTCTTCAGCATCAGCAGTGCATACAGCACGTCTGACGAAGATTTACTTGGAAACCAAGAGTGATGGTGTGATTCAGGTCAAGACATCAGTGCAACTGCAAGTGAACGCAGCATGCTCAGCAAGTCTTCAATTTGCATCTTCAACTACCATGCGTCCTCACTTCAACATCAACTTTGGCGTGAGTGACTCTCCGACTGTCTGAAGAGTGAAAGTGTGCACTATAGGCCTAAGAGGAAACGCCAGGCGCGCTGGCGACGTTGTTGCTGCTCTTTTGACGATTCTCGCCACCTGCGACCTAGCATCAAGAGGGCACAGCATCAATGTTGTCCAGCTCAATTTTAGCGGCTACAACGGTGTGGTGCACAACATCGTTGCTAGTGCCAACGCCACCACTGCGACAACACCAGCATTTAGCAGGAGTGTCCCATTTGCGACGATTACGACCACTGCAGGCTGATTGGGAAAGCTTCTTTGAGCCGGGTAAGACAACACCCAGCACTGACAGGCAACGAGTCAGCGATGGCGACAATTACCGAGGCGATCGGGACAGGCGAAGGAGCGACGATGGGCCACCCCGACGGTACGCATGACTGCATCATTTCCCTTGTGGTGCATATCGAGGCATTGTGCAGGCAGTTCGTGGCGAAACAACCACATCTGGCATGCAATTGAAGCTGACGCGCGACGATATTATGCCACCTTTGGGTTGGCCTGCATGCACACAATAGACTTCCATTGCTGGTCACCTGGTAGTGCATACTGATGTCCGTCATTTGCTTCAGGCGTGGCTGGAGTCATGAGAGGAAGACTCCGGAATTGAGTTCATGGTGTGCACAAATGCATTGCTGGTAGTGACAAGGCAAGTGTGTGAGTGGCGATAACTGTATTCGTTGCTTCGATGATGGGCCGAAAGTGGCTGCTGCAAACGGCTTGCTTGCGCTCATCAGACTTCAATGCTTCATCCACAATCGCATTATCACAGTTTGCTGGTTGACCTCTGTCGCCCCCCATTCCCCCCTCTAGAGCACCGCCGGCGCGGAAACCTTCATCAGACTTTGATGACGATTTTATTGTTATAGAGGAGGGCAACGGGCAGGATCAGCGGGACGTTGAAAGAGGTTCAGACGATGGGGGCTGGGCGCAGCGTGAACGGGGACCCCCTAGGGGCGACAGAGACGGGGGGGGGGACCGGAGATATAGGTGCGCTATCGATTCCTCCGTGGCTAACATGCTGCACCCTATTTCAAGCACGCTCCCATTTTGCATATGTGAATGCTGTTAGAGTACTGGCCGGTCCTGCAATTCAGCCGAATCGATCCCCTTCTTGTCGCCGCTGCAGTACTGTAACTGTGTACACCCCAGGGCAAATGCACAAGCCCTCTAAAGTCTGCTTTCATTTGCAGTGGCTGTGTGCAGGCCCTGCCTCGAAATCACGACCACGCTGCTTTCAAAGCTGACGGTGCAGCTTGATCAATAAATACTTCTAAGTGAATTGATGACCACTGTTGGTGTATGACGAGACAAGTCCCGCGTACTCTGGTGGGGTGAATGGTATAGTTTGACATCGGGCAATCTCTGTGGTGCAGCTCATGCATCACACCTGATTGCTGTGTCTCATATCATTGAATTAGTCATTAATTGCATAGAAAGAGCAGGCTAGGTCCTGGCATGTCAGCCAGCTTCACCTATCTCCTGCCCTCGGCTGACGGTACATGTATGTTGGTGTAGCCGAGTGTCACAACCAACACACTCTGCCACGGTTAGTCCATGGCGCCAGCAGCATATGAAAGCGCTGTCTGGTGGGACAAGGCGGCTGCTAAATGTATGACGTCTTTGGACAGGATCATGAAACGACAGCCTGAGCCTCTGCCTTCAAGAGCATGCACTGTCTCTGAGGGCGACCTCTCATATGCTGAATGGATCAGACTTTCGGTCCTTGAAGTTGTAGTTTCGGGCTCATGGTTTGCCGGGATGGCCACTACAAGGGCCAACTGCGGCTACTGTGTTGAGTTCCTGCTCACACACGGATGCTCTTAAAAGGACGTGAGGACCGACGCTACACGACCTCTGATTGCTCCTTGAATCTCAGGCGTACGCATGCTGCTGCGAGTTTTCAAACTTCAAGTCTCAAACTTCAAGTTTCAATTGTGTTGTGACTCTCCATGTGCCACATTGTTCTGCGCAGGAGCGATGGGGATGGCGAGCGGAAGCGGGATTTTGGCAGCAACAGCGCGTACGGAAAGGGTGGCAGGAATGTGCGCAGCGGAGACCGAGCATACCCCAAGGTCTGTCCTGACTGTTGAGTTGCTTGATGTTTGCCCGAACTGGAAGCACCCCCGCTACACTTGCATTTGGCCGCAATTGAACATTGTGATGACCCATTTTTACATGACGATTATGGAGAGTGTCAATGTGACCTGTGATGCACTTGCACGCATGACCAGCAATGGTACTCATTGGGCTTCTTGGGCGGCATTGAGTCTGAAGTATGCTGTCCTTTGTACAGCCATCAGTAGCCTTGCGAATACCAAACAGCATGGCGAGTTCGCACATGTGGAGTCGTTTCGCAAGTATGTACTTCAGTATGTAGTTGTGAGCTGTGAAGTCGCGTGCTTCGGTTAAGCCACCACTTGCAAGGGACTGCATCACCCGTTGCACGGAATCAAAGCAGCGCAACAGTCGTGTTGTATCGGACACTGCGGCACATTGCCAGCACGCACTGCCGCCATCATGCGCTGCCATCAGCGCGTCAGCAAGTTGTATCATCGCTGCCGCAGGTTGTGGTTGGCGAGACCACGCACGCAACAGAGCCATGTTGAAGATGAGGGGATCTGCTGCGTCAGCTGGTAACGCTTGAACTATGTTGTGTGTCGTGTGCATGTTGAAGTTGCAGGGAGCTCTGCTACTCCGTTGGTGACGCTCAAACCATGCCGTGTGTTTATACATGCCGTGTGCCTTCGCATCATCATCTGTCTCATTGCCCCCCCCTTGCTGGTGCAGTCTGGCGGCGACAGCTGGCGTGTCTGCTGCTCAGCTGATGATGCTCAGACTATGCTGTGCATCATGCATGCCGTGTGTCATCACATCATAATCCGTCTCATTACCCCCCATTGCTGGTGCAGTCTACGTGCCGTGTGTCATCACATCATAATTTGCCGCGTTGCCCCCCCCTTGGCTGCTGCAGGCTGGCGACGACAGCTGGCGTGTCTGCTGCTCAGCTGATGACGCTCAATCCATGCCGTGTATCATATCGTGCCGTATGTCATCACATCATTATCTGTCTCATTACCCCCCCTTACTGATGGTGTCTACGTGCCGTGTGGCATCACATCATTATCCGTATCATTGCCCTCTCGTGCTGGTGCAGTCTGGGGGCGACAGCTGGCGCGGAGAGAGGATACCGCGTGGCGAGCACACTGAGGCCAAGGGGTCCACTGCGTGGCTGCAGGTGGACCAGGAAGGGGGACAGGCACAGGCGCAGGGGGAAGGGGGGGTGCGGAGCAGCCGACCGGCATGGAAGCTCCCCAAGGTATGCACCGATGGTCAGAATTTGTCACTTCCGTGGAAGTGACGCTGTTGGGATCGGCTGTTGGGGGCGTTTCAACACATATGGCAAAGCTGGCATTGTCAGTATGCACATACTTGTGAGTACTGATGAGGTAATGATATATGATCAGTAGTGCATAGTGTCACGCAACGTGCTGCTCACACCAGAGCAGGAACACTATGTAGCGGCATGTCATTCGCGGAGCAGTCACGAAACGCTGCGCTGGTCGTGATGTCATTATCGTAGAAGTTCTAACCAGGCCGCCATCGCCAAATTTTCACTTGAACCTGCTTAGTGATGCTCAGCGAATCTGCCAAGCAGCAGCCGGTCGGCTGACCGTGTGCATATATCCATCGCTGCAAATGTTGCGCCCGCGGTCGAATGCTGCGCTGGCGACCGATACTTCCTCTGTCACCAGCCCGCCTGCGCTGCGTGGCGCTGCAAAAGCCATAATCCCAGGGCATATCACTCTTTCCTGATGCTGCTACGCCATTGGCTGGTGGCTTGAAGCTCTCTACAGAGATCTTGCGAATGCGCGCCACTCAAACACTGTTTTTATCGCTTGCGCACTCTGAGCGATGCTGCAGGAGCCAACGGTTGCAAAAACCGTGGAAAAGCCCGCTGCGCCCAGGCCGACTTACAAGTGGCGTAAGCCTCTACCGGAGGTACGCTGACGTCATCATCCGAGTCTGACTCTGAGTCGTAAGTGATGGCTGAGTTTGATTCTTTGGTTGCGATCTGAGTTGTGAGTCTGATTCTGGTCCGGCGCTCGATGGGCAGGCTGACTGCATGGCCATTGCCATTGCCATTGTGTGTCGCTACTTGTGCGTCGGCTGCTTATCGTGAAGGCCCTACAGCTGATATAGACAATGCCCTCTGTCACTTTTATTCGTGCTGTGCAGCCCCAGGTATGGATACCTACCCCTCAGCATCTACAGCTTATGACTAGTGTGTGCCACGCAGCTGCGTATGCATCCTTGGTGCACAGCACAGCAAGTTGAGCGGTGCATACATCATGGTTTTTGTGTGCCGCAGACACACGACTCTCGCATTTCGCGGCAATACATGGCAATTTGACAACTTCACATGCGTTTGTTGAGCCCATGCACAGTGCCTGCATTCCTGGGTGCGAGAGGCAAGAATGAGAGTAGCTCATCAGCTCCAGACACACAGTAATTTGTGTAATTGAGTCCTGCTTGCAGTGGTCTTGTGAAACTCATCCCGAAGGCTTCATGGGTACACATACACAATCGCCCGCTGAGCATGCGCTGCTGACGCATGTATGTGCGCATGCATGTATGTGCACTGCCTCTCTTATTGTTCGAAACCCCCCTCTGATCTCCAATTTGTGCCGAGAACAGGGCCTGGACCGTTCCATGACCAAGCTGTCCCTGGAGGAACTTGAAGCGCGACTGCGGAACAAATTTGTAGACGCCAAGAAGGACGACCAGGACTTCTACGACAAGGTGCGAAGCCGCCTTGCAGCAGCGCTCAGTTGCGTCAGTGCTCTGTGGCAACCGGTTCCAGGTTGACTTACACCCATGCCTCTCTGCGTTGGTGTGTTGGTGCGTTAGTGGCTTGAGCAGTGGCAGCGCTCATATGTGTGTCAGTCTTGGGGCACATCAGTGCTCAGTCGAGAAGTTGCCAGCACACAAAGGCGATACGCATACGGGGGAGCATGGTGGTTGGCAACTACAGTCGGTGGCGGCGCATGTGGCGCACCTGCGCCACTCGCAGACAAGCACCATGGTTGAAGATCTGTGCTTGCTGCCATATGCGATCTTCAAGCAGCACATCTCAGTTGAAGTTGAAGTTGAAGCTGCTGGCAGTTATGACAGTTACTCTTTGCTTGCTACCCTACCAGGATGACGAAGGATATGAAGGGGATGGGCCGCCGCCTGAGGAGCCTCTGGAGGGAACCGCCGTGACAAAAGCAGGGGAGAGCGGGGCGGAGGCGGATTCAGCAGGTACGGTTTGGTGCGCGCATGTGCACTGACAATGTACTCTGTTCGACAGCGAACGGTAAGGTCTGAGCTCCTTTTTGCATGTGACACTTCACGGTGGCTCTTGATCGAGAGCGTGTGCGTGCGTATGAGTGGTTGCAAGGCTCGCCTGCGTGTCCGTGCCTGCTCCAAGCTCAAGTTTGCTGCACCATGTGTTTCAAGCTTGGAGGGACCACAGCCATTTCACGTTGCTTGAAGCCGATCGCACTGATGTGGATGGCCTGATGGCAGGCGCACCCTACGTGGCAGTGGTTGGCAGGCGATCCAGGACACAAAAGCACGGATACACACTCAGCATTCAGCTCATGAAGCAGTCATAGTGTATGCAGCTGTTGCTGTACAAAGACTCGTGTCGCACCTCTTTCATTGCTTGACGGCCAGTGCATCCTCTGTGACAGCTCGCACTGCGGAACTGGAGCATGCCATGCCAAAGCGTTGGCATTTGGTCGCTGCAAATGTAGAGTATGACTTGCCAATGTGCATTGCTCCTGTACACCTCAGAGGCTAGCATGTTTGCACGCTGCAACGCTGCATTCTTTGCTGCACACTGGTGGGTTCCATTGCTAAGCCGCAGGAATATGTGTGCGGCAACGCCCCCTGCAGCTGCTGTGAGTGCCGGATCGGAACTCTGCGTTGAGCAACAGACGTTGGTGAACTTCAACTTCGCTTTGACACTGTCATGTGCGCGATGCTTCAGCCAGAGCCTCCAAACCACTGCCCACCGCAGATGCTGAGGAAGCTGCACCGCCGAGCGTTGTGGAGATAGCAGAAGTGGCAGCCAAGGAGGGGGGGTTCCGCATGCGCGCCAGGCAGGCCCCCGAGGACGGTTATGAGGACGGTTCTGAGAGCAGGGGATCGAGCAAGAAGAAGAGCGGGAAGGTGGTGGGGCAGGGGGAGTGGGAGGCGGAAGTCGCGGCAGCCAAGAAGAAGGAGGCAGAGGAGTTTGACGTGGAGTACCTGTCGCACCTCACCGTGGCAAGGTATGAATGTATGCATCTGCTTCTGTATGTATGCGAAAAAGAAGGAGGTATGCATGTATTTGAATGCTTTATAAATGTATGCAAGTATGTATTCAAGAAAGAAGAAGGTGGATGAAGTTGAGTTGACATGGAGTACCTGTGGCACCTCACCATGGCAAGGTATGCATATATGCGAGTGCTCGCCTTGCCAGCGTGGCAAGGCATATAGGTGGGGGTGGGGCGCGGTACAGCGCTAACTGCTACGAGTAGTGTAGCGCGCGGGGGGGGGGGGGGGGTCCCACGGCGGCCGCCTGAACTGTTGGGGTCGGGTCCAGGGGTGGTGTTGCAAGATGGCGAACTTTCCGTGCGGAGCGCTCGTCCAGCCCCTCAACGCTGCGTGACGAGGCCAGGTCGTATGTACGTACATAGGTATGTACTCAGAAGTTAATGCATGTGTACACGTGCAGGTGAGTTGCAGCGTCAGAGCTGCGGTGACTGCGAGATAAATTACTGTGCTGCTGGGATTGTCGCAGCCGTTGCGCCTCTGCAGTGAGACAACCCTGACCGCATACCAACAACAGGCAAGCGTGGCGCGTGGCATCGCTTTACTCAGGACGGCAGGCAGCTATTGCTGCCGCCCATCTTGGCAGTTACAGTGTAATGGCAGTCGGCAACGGCCAGGGCACTCGTGGGCTCTGTTGGCAGCTTTTGGCGCAAGCACGTGTTCATCATGGTTTCGGCACGCTGTGCACGCTAGTGCTTCAGAGTGACTGCCGACATGATGCTGTGGCTGCATCCATACATGCTTGCTTATTTACAGGGTCGCTCGATTACTTGTTGCATGTTGTGCTGCATTGGCCCCCCCTTGCACCGCGGCGCGGTCACCGTGACCTTCAACAAGTGTGAAGGAGTGCAGTGCTAACAACATCAATCAGTATAGCACAGTATTGGCGTCTCACTGAATATGAAGGTCACACAGCTTTGGCGCACCGCCAGCTTCAATTGGTATGAAGAGCAATATCCACTCGCTGAGTGTTTTGCGTTTGAGCTCCTGAGCAATGTCACAACACTGAGCACTGCTGCTGTAACGTGACGTCGCACCACACCGCAGCTTGGGCACTGTGGACCCCACGACGTCTGGCACATTTGAGGAGCTTGGCGTAACTGACGTGAAACTGCTGGACAACCTGGCAGGCATGGGGCTTGAGAGGCCCACTCACGTGCAGGCAAGTGCAGCTTTTGTGGTGTTGTGCATTGAGAATTGGCGTAAGTTGCAGGTACGGGCTAGTGCATCATGCATCAAGTTAAGTGAGAAAGAGTGGCCAGCACTGTGGCAGCTACTTCACCTGATATTGCTGTCCGTGCCGCCATTATCAGCTGTGGTCTTGCACCGTGGCAAGTGCTACTGTGCCTCAGACCGCTACCCCCCACGACAGCCAATGTGCAGTAGCACGCAGGACCGGTTTCATTCCTCCAAAGCATTTGCATATCGTTTGTTCATGATATCTTGCCGTGCGCTCATGGCTCGCGCATGCCTCAGCGCTGTCAGAGCTGCTGTTCGGAACCACCACCATCAGCAGCATTACCCAGCAGTGTTGAGTACTGGTGGCAACTGCTACTTCACCTTGAAGTTTTGCCTCCACTACTGATGGTGCACGCAGTCCTGTGCTGCGCTGCCTGTGCTGAGCTCTCTAATGGCAATCTCAACTTCAACATAAACTCAATTGTAACTTCAACTTCAACTCTTGTCCACGCGCCGCCCCATCGCGCAGGCGTCGGCGCTGTCAGAGCTGCTGGGTGGCACCAACGACGTTGTCATACACGCGCACACGGGCTCCGGCAAGACGCTGGCGTTCCTGCTGCCGCTGCTGCAGCGCATCGACACCGACGACGACTCCGTGCAGGTGCGGAGCGTCCACTGTTGAAGTTATGTATGTCAAGATGGCGTGTTATACAGCAAGTGCTGCCGCTGCTGCAGCGAATAGACACGGCCGATGACGAGTCCGTACAGGCGCATTGCTCGTGCGCTGAGTTTTCAGTTACGTGGCACCAGCGGGCCCTGCCTGCGCCTGCTTGCCTTCTCAATGCCCCCTTCAGAACCTGATGTAACATGACATTCACCCCTTCTGCTTTCATGCGATCACCTCTACATCTGCATTTCCTCATTTCAGGCAGTCGTGGTGGCGCCCGGCCGTGAGCTGGGGTCTCAGATCTTTGCCGTTGCACAGCAGCTAGTGGAGGGCACCGGCATACGCACGCAGATGCTCATCGGCGGCGCCAACGTCAACCGCCAGGTCAGTAACAGTTTTGATTGGTCAGTATAATCATTAATTTTGATTGGCTGGTGAGGGTGTGGCAGTGCTCATCAATGTCAAACCAGCCAGGTCAGTGGCGAATGTGATTGGTCAGTCGGGCATAACTGTCATCTTTGATTGGCTGGTGAGGGTGTGGCAGTGCTCACCAACGCGACCGCCAGGTAAGTGACGAATGTGATTGGCCAGTCGGGCATTAGTATCATTTTTGATTGGCTGGTCACGGTGTGGCAGAGCTCCGCCCAGGTCAGTGACGAATGTGATTGGTCAGTCAGGCATCAACCATCATATCACTTTTGATTGGCTGGTCAGGGTCTGGCAGTGCTCATCAACGCAACCGCAAGGTCAGTGATGAATGTGATTGGTCGGTCGGGCCATGGCAGAGGCGCATTGACTGCGCCGACATGAGCAGGTCAGCGCTGATTCTGATTGGTCGGCGGCGCTGCGGCAGTGGGTCCTGCAGATGCTCAGCGGCGGTGTAGGTGACAGTGCTCAGACTAGCATCTCATTGCAAATGCTCCGCAGTTGAGTGTTACTCTGAGTCATGACAGGGCTCGGTCGCCCAGCGTCGGCTGCCGGGCTGTAGCATTGCGGGTGGCATTGCTCAGGCTGCGTCAGTGCTCTGCTGCGCGCACGGATGCTCAGTAGCGCTACTGTGGGTACTGGCAGTAGCCTGCGTAGGTGGACCATTTTCACATGCGCCGCACGTTCGCAAGTGCACGCACTTCCCGCATGTGCTGCGATGTCAGCTTGTGTACGCAATGCGTCTGTATGGTTAGGGTTAGGGTTAGGGCTACGGTTAGCGAGGGTTAGGCGAAGCGAGAGCTCCATGCGCGCCCTGCTTCAATACTGCTGCCTTCATGGCCAGGTATACGCACATGTAGGCATATCCCAAGCTGTGGCGCTCCACGGCGCACGCCACCGGCCTGCGGCGCGAAACTTCAACTGTGAGTAGAGTCACTTCACACAGCCCCATCATTGATGGCCCGGCCTCGACATTCGGCATGTACGCACTGAGCGTTGCTGCACTGACTGTTTCAGATGCTTCAAGAATTGTATGATGCTCGCTTTCTCTCTTCTGTGTCCTGCAACGTCACTGCTTTACCTCAGGCATTGTACGGTGCATACTCATACACTATACTCTTGTGTCTCATGTGTAGCAGATTACCACCTGCAAGCCACCGGCACAACTTCAACTGTGTGGATCGTCAATTCACAAAGCCCCATCATCGACGACCCGCCTCGACATGTACGCGCTGAGTGTTGCTGCACTGACTGCATCAAATATTTCAAGTATTGTACGGTGCTCTGCTCTTCCGCTCTTCCGCGTTTCAGATTGACCGCCTGAAGGCCAACAAGCCGCACGTGCTCATCGGCACACCCGGGCGCGTGTGCGAGTTGGCGCTGGAGAAGAAGCGCGTCAAGTTGGCCAACGTCAAGTTTGTCGTGCTGGACGAGGTGGACACGCTCATGCGCCCGCCCTACGAGTGAGTCGAAGTTGAGGTTGTGTTTAAACTTAAATTGGAGTTGAAGTTGACCAAACGTCAAGTATTTGTCGTGCTGGACGAGGTGGACACGCTCATGCGCCCGCCCTACGAGTAAGTTGAAGTTGTAGTTGAGGTTGGGTTCTGCTAAAATGCAAGTTAGGGGTGTTTTTGGTCATGTTTGTGGTGCTCATGCGTCCGCCCTATGTACGGGTGAGTTGTAGTTGTGGTTGGATTGGAACTTGAGCTGGAGGGTTACAGATAGGGTTGAAGTTGGGTTAAACATTTGGTTATACAAGTGTGTGCTGCTGGATAAGCGGCCATGCTCATGTGCCCGCCCTATGCATGAGGTATGTCTGAGGTTGAGGTTATGGTTGAAGTTAGGTTTATAGCGTGTGAAATTGACCAAACGTCAAGTATTTGTGGTGCTGGATGAGGTGGACTCACCCATGCGCTCGCCCTACGAGTGAGTCGGGGGCGGGGTGAAGTTTCACTTGGAGTTTGGTTTGATGTTAGGATTGCACTGTTGACACTTTTGCCGATTTGTGCCCATGTGCTGCATTAGTGGGAGAAATCAATGTTTGTACAGCCTACTTTGTAAGATGGTCAACGCGGCTGCCGCGTGAGTGATCATGTGCACTCTTTTACACCTAGAGACCCAACATACTGTGTCAGTAGGCGTAACGGTATGATATGCATGTACCAACAGCTTGCTGTGTCAGTTGGAGCCAACAGTACTGTGGACACTTTGTTGTGCATGGCGGGGCACACCACATACATCAGCGGCACCTTTACGGGTTTTTGTGCTGAGTATCTGTTCACCTCTTAGTGGGAATCACATGATTCATCATGCATCACGGCCCGGCATGACCGAAAAACTTGCACGAATGTCACACGTGGTGCGCATGAACTTCAAGCATGTGACGTGCCAACTTCTTCGTGCGCCGCCGCAGCGAGGAGATTGACCAGATCATCGGCACCATGCGTAGCAGCGAGTACAGACAGACGGTCTACGCCAGCGCCACCGGGAGGTCGCCAACGGTGGAGAGGGCTGCTGCCAAGCACATGAAGGTGACAACTAGGGTTGGCGCTAGAGTTTGCATGTCGGCATTAAGGTTGGGTGAGGGTCAGGGCAGGAGTTTACACGTCAGCATTGAGGTTTGGATTAGGGCAAGAGTTTACACGTCAGTATTGAGGTTTGGGTGAGGATTAGGGGGGTTGGGGTTTGCAGGCAGCATTGAGGTCACGGTTGGGATCAGAAGCCTCCCATATGTCTGCCTTGCTCAGACCGTGGTGGAGGTACATGAGCGCTGCATTTGACGTGAAGTTGCTTGGGTGATGTTTTTTCAGCTGCTTGGCAGCCGCATACCCTTACAGCAGAGTGCAGGCACTACCTAGCGAACTTCAACATTGCACATCCCAACTTCAATGCACTACAAAATTGGATCGCGATCAACTGACTTGCTCGCGTCAAGGGCGCTGGGGTGCACGCGGCGTCTTACAACAAACGGCTAGGATGAGCTGTATGCGCAGCGTTGAAAATGTAACCTGAATTGCACCGCGCCAGTGTTCAGACAGAGACGGGAAGCTCGTCAAGGCACCGCAGTAAGTCTAGTTTGTTTAAAAGGAGGTTGCTTTCTGTTAGGGGCGTTTTCTGCAGTTGGTTGAAATAAACTCTTACTAACTCTAGTGCGGTTGAGGCTGAAGCTACGCTGAGCATACTGATGGTACCGCACTGCCGTTGGCAGGTACCGCACTGCCGTTGGCATGACGCCATGGCGTGGCTTTCGTCTGTTGCTTAACCAAAGCCTCTTTGTCATTTGGGATCTACCCGATCTCCTGCCGCTGCGCTGTTCAGGAGGGCTACACGTACGTTGTGGGCAACGACAATGCGGGTGCGGATGGCCTGCCACCCAACATCAAGCACACCATCATAACATCCCCCAAGGTGAGAGACAGACGTGCACTTGAAGTTGTGATTTGCCATTGCCTTTTCCATCGCACGTACAGTCAAGAGTAACCTCCTTGGTGTGCCTGGTTTGCCGTATTGTCGTTGCGCATGGACACTGAGTCGCGGCGGTGATCGGTGACAGGGCGTTTATGCTAAGGCACGCTCTGCTGCTGGCCACGCATGTCGAGCCCCATATCAAGTTCATGGAATATGTATCAGCCGCTTCGCTGTCGCGGCAACAACCGTGGTCGGACTTAGGGTTAGGGTCAGGCTTCTAGGTTAGGGTTAGACTCAGGGTCAGGGTTAGAGCCCTTGATCACAATCCCCACGCATCACGCCATGGGCGATGGTCATCCCATATTGCTGGAAGTGTGTGCTTTACCAGGAGAACGGCGGCAGACCCTAAGGTTAGGGTTAGGGTTAGAGTCAGGGTTAGAGCCCTTGATCACAAAGCCCACGCATCACGCCGTGGGCGATGGTCGCACTTCGAAGTACCATATTGCCGGAAGCATGTGCGTTTCCAGAAGAGCGGCGGCAGAGTGGTTGCCGTGCCGGCGCTTACGCGGCAGTTATCATACTTCAAGTTTGAAGTATGGCATGGTTGGAATGTGGCTTACGGGGCACGGCGGCTGCCACGAGGGTCGTGCGACCGCGTCTTCTGTGCCTTGCAACAGGCCTCAATGAATGCTGCAGTGCCAGGCCATGTGTTGCCTGCGTTGGCTGTGGTTGCTCACGCCCAGACTGTCCTGTGCTGCGTATGATATGCCACACTAGCAGAGGAGCCGCATCGATGTCTCGCTGTCATTTGCATCGCGCAATGTGTAGACTATATGGTCTTGCAGGGGGTTGCCAGCGCTTTGTGTGCTGACCTTTTTACACAGAGAATGCATTTCACGACAAGGGCGTTCTCAAATGGCTCCATATGCGAATCAAGTCGGCTCTCATAAGTGCACAGAGCCCGCACCACTGCACCAGTGCACTGCACACCCGAAGCGTGGCAATACGGTAGGTGTGCAAGGCCCGTGACATCACTCAGCAAGGTGAGCACTGTGTGCTCGCGCCTGCCGCAGGTCCGCAAGTTTGAGTCGCTGCGGCGGCTGATGCACACGCAGCCCTTCCCCGAGAGCGTCATGGTATTTGTCAACGACCCGCATCAGGTGAGGGAACGGCATGTGTACTTCAACTGTGAAGTGCGTAGAGCATCTTCCAATGTTGGCGTCGACGTGCATGCAGTATGGTGCAACGCGTGTCTGCGCCTGCTTATATGAAACTTCAGGTTCAAGTTTGAACTTTGTGCCTTGACTGTGCTGTATGTGTGGGGGCGGCATTGCTGAGCGCTTTCCGGCCAGCCAATTGCAGTTCCGCGTCGACATCAGTGCGGCACTCTTTGCCTGCGCCATGCCCATTTAAGCGTGGGAGGGTATGTAACGTGAAGGCACTGGTGCATTTACAGCTGTGACAGAAACGTGTGATCGCTTCATACACAACAGCAGCAAAAGCTGTACGTGAGAGATTGCGACATGTTCCCAGGGTATGCATTGGCTCTGTGCGGTTGCCACAGGTGTGGCCTCGGGCTAGGCCCTAGTAGGCCGCTGAGCTTCTGCTGGACACAGAAAGTGCTCTCAAGTTCCTACTTGTTATCACATCAATCATGTGCGGCTACATGCCCTGTTCTACATGGCAAGCCAAAGCCCACTCATGTGCGGTTGAGCTTTGTTGGCTATCTGCATGACATCTGAGAGACCATCGTATGTGCAATGCAAATGGCGGTTCTGCTTTTTTGCCCTTGATCGCAGGTGCGGTGGCTGACAGAGAAGTTGGAGACTGTGGGCATCATAGCGGCGCCGCTGTCGGGAGAGAGCGTCAAGGAAGAAAGGTGAACAAGGAGCACGCGCTGTCTCACCACACGATCTTGCATATGACATGTGCAAGACGCTTTGCATGGATGAGTGCGAAGTGCCTCGGGAGATTCAATAAGACAGGATGTGAAATGGTGCTAAAGGCTTGATCCGAACATCGTAGGTGCAGCTGCGCTGGAGCCACCTACGGACCTGGCTTCCAGCAGTCAAAGAGGGGATCGCTGTGAGCGCATAGCATGTGTTGCGCACACGCTCATTTAGCACGTTTAATGACTTGTGATGCCCATGTCCTGCCGCTCTTTCTAAAGATGGACAATGATCACGCCGCATGCACCACTTTCCCTGTCGTATTGTGCACCAAATCTGGACCATGCGCCGTTATTGGTACTCATTCTCATAGTCGTCACTCATCCGTTCTACGCAAGTGTCGTCTGCTGGCTCTTCGCTGTGCTTGCGCATATCACAAAGAAGTCCTTGAAGTATGATATTAACACTTGCACTTCAGCAAATTCTGTGCGACTGTCCGTGCGCCGCCAGTGCTGCTACAGAGCTCCCAACACAAGGGCTACAGCACTAGCGGCCGAACTGTGGTTGCAGCTTGGCTGTATATACTGCGCTGCAGATCAACTACTTCTAAATCATTCTGTTGTTGTCTGTATGTATACCTGCAAAGTGCGACTCAAGCACTCCAGGCGTGTTTGTGGTCACTCGTACAGCTCTGACTTTCAACGCCGGTATACCTGCAATTTCGCAGAGAGCGCATTTGCTGACGCTCATGCGTGCCCCCCCCCCCCCTGCCTCTGGCCCCTGTGCAGGACGGAAATCATGAAGCGCCTCACCGATGGGCGCCTGGCCATGGTGGTCACCACAGAGATGGCCGCAAGGGGCATCGACGTGCCGCAGCTCACCCACGTCGTGAACTACGGTGAGGCATCGGCGCTCGACACGCGGCAGTGCGCTGCTGTAGGCGTCGCGTCACGATCAGCAGGGATGATGCGCTGCGATGATGTCGATGGACATGTCATCAAGCAGTGTCCTCGCTGGGACTGGGGCCCACTGACGCGAATATACTTTCAAATACTTGTTGAAGTATGTCAGTTGACGCGTCATCAAGCGGTGTCATCATTGGACTAGGGGCCACTGTTGAGGCGTGCTGCAGATGCTGCGCTGTGAGCCGCAGCACGCTGTGTGCGTAGTCTCGCGTGCGGAGTGCCGCTGCGCACAGCACCAAGAGCGGAAACCGCCCCAAGTTTGCGTTGAACCAGTAAAACTTCCCGTCATTGTGCCCAGCGCAGTCAAGCGCCGACTTGAAGTTTACAATCACTTGACCTTTCAATGCCACAAGTTTCCGCCTCAGACCTCCCACGGACATGGCGCACTGTGATGTGCAGTGCTTTGGCGCCCCAGACCTGTGCACAGATGCTGCGGTGCCGACCGTCCCCTGCAACCCCTTGAAACCTGCTTCTGGTGCCGTGCGGTGACGCCCCGCGCGCTTCCTTCTGCCCTAGCCTTAACCCTAGATCCTATACCCAACTTCAACAACCACTCATGCTGATCCATCCCCAACTCCCAGAGGTTTTGCGTGAAAAATTGAACGGTGAAGAAGGGCGCACTTACTCTTCTATTGCAGAAAAGATCAAATACTTCGGATACATCGAAGTACATCTTTCTTCTTAGACCACACGCCATTGCTGACACAATGCCTGCCTGACGCAGAGCTCACAACGCATTGCGCGCGCGCCTCCTCTGCAGACTTGCCCACGGACGCGGAGCACTACGTGCACAGAGCGGGCCGCTGCGGCCGCGCCGGTCGAGCCGGCATCGTGGTCAACATGGCTCAGCCCGACACCAAATTTGTCATCAGCAAGTTCAGCCAGCGCCTCGGCCTGGAGTTTGTCGACGTTGACGTGAAGGACAGCAAGCTGTGGGTGGTCAAGCGGACGCGCGCGGGGGAGGGGGACGGGGAGGGGGAGGGGGGCGGGGGGGCGAGAAAGCGCGTCAGCGCTGGGCGGCGGCCTAAGCGGCGGAGCACTGACTAGTGCTGAGCAACGTTGCCCTTTTTTGTGTCAGCAGCACCCCTCAATGTACTCGTACTTCGTTTCTGAGACAAACGGCATTGTCCAGTTTGGCACTAGTGTGTGATGGCGTGTGTATGTGCCTTTTGCGATGCGCATCATGGATGAATCATGACACCTTTGGCGTCTAAAAGCGGTGTCCACATGCGCTTACTCAGGGGGAGCATTTTCTGGACAGCTTTTACTAAGAGCTTTTACTATGGGTAACCTTCATGTAACACATGAAGTGTGGTTTCACTCCCGCCACCAACTTGGTGAACCTTTCACCCAATCAAAACTGTAACCGTCTGGCTTGTGTGCTAGAAAAAGGAAGAAGAAGAAGCAGCAGCAGGAGGCGATAAAAGCGACCTCGCGTTGTCTGTGTGGACGCTGATACCTCAGCATATAGCAGTAGTTATCGCTGTAATACCCTGTGGGCGCTTGATGCAGCAGATTACTACTCCGCCGGTGTGAAGGCGAGAGGACTTCTAGGCAATGCTGCAACAGCGATAGCCAAAAGCTGTGGCGAGGCACACACACCAGAGGAGGCCCCCAAGGTGCAAGCAGGCTGCATTTGGCTGGCTGCACAAGCGGCTATGGCCCTTTGAGGCCACCACAGCCGGGCAGAGCGCAGCTGCCGGCGGCGCCCAGACGCTGCAGCGCCGCGAGAGCGGCAGGGCACTGTGTGCCATAGACCAGTTTTCATCATGCTGCCTGCGTCACATGCCAAGGCAAAGCAACAACACAGTGGGAGGGCGCAGGCAGCGGGAAGAGAGGACGCAGCGGACTTGGAGCAGGGCGGCGGTCCAGCAGATGCTATTGGCAGCGGTCACATCAGGTACGTATCATCAGCGAGCAGCCGAGCTGTGTCGTTGCATTGGTAGCAGCATTTGCGCATGGGGGTGACTGTCGGCAGTCTGACTTACGCTTTCCGACGACTGCTGCATTGCTAAACCACTCAGCCATCGTGTCAGCCGACGTGTGCCCGTTTTCAGCGACAGCAGCAACATGTTGAGCTCTGGGGTGACGCGGTCCCTTTTTGCCTGTTGTGCACGATATGTCTCTCACGGCAACCTCTGGAAGCTAGCTTATGGATGGAGGTGGTTTACTGATGCACTTACAAGCTGCTGTAAATCAGCACTGTCAGCAATAAGCACGCCTGCTGTCACCCACTCACGTCCTGACTCTGTCATGGTAAGCACAGCATGGTGTGCCGCTGCTGCAGTCTTTTGGCACATTAGCGTCTCAAGTATGGCTGAAGGCCTCGACAGCCTAGCTGCTGTCTGATACAGGGTTGTACAGGGTTGTAAGCTGTCAGCTGCTCAAGACTTTGGTATGGTCGTGGATGCTGAGGCCACGATCGTCCTCTCGCGCATTCACCCATGAAGCGGCCAACATGCTGTCACTGCAGGGCATGAACACGTGGACCAGCACCTGCTGCTGCGCCACAACCTGAGGCTCACATTGTTATTACATTTGTGCGCATCTGACGGATGAGATCGCTGATCTCCTTCACATACCTACATACCGCTTGACTGTGGCCCTGCCACCTCGCACTGCATTGCTGACAAGGATTTGGAGTAAGCCTCAACGCATCTGACATTGTCTTTCGACCACAGCAACGCAAAGCAAGAAACATCTGAGAGCTCACGCTGCTGGGTGCACAAGGAAAACTTCTGCATCGTTTTCTGTATATATTGTGTATGCAACGAGTTGTTCACAGCGAGGTCACGTAGTCTGGGCAGCGCCGCCGCTGTGTGGCACGTCACGCCGCCTGCTTTGAAGTTTACGTTAACGGTCATTGAACATACTTTCTAATCCCTGGCTGCTTTTGTACCCCCTGGATGCACTTGCACAACAGCTGCTCCGGCTATACATCCTCAAGTTGCCGCTATGCTTCATGTGTCTGTCACACGACAACAGCAGCAGCTGCAGCACCGCTTTGACACGGACAGCAGTGCTCACCATCTGTTTGTACTTGCCTTCACTAGGCACCGATCCGCAGTATGTATGCACACATGGCGTATACATACTGCTGTCATTGCTGAGTCAGCAATGCTGGTGCGGCTTCAACAGCATATGGGACCTGGGTACATAGAGTGGGTATGCATGATAGTCCAATGTACTGTTGAGGGTACAGGCCTGTACTCCTAGGGCTGGACATCATGGGAAGCCTTTAGATTCATCACCTCCAACCTGACAAAACAACACTCTCTTTGCAAGCTGACTGCAGAACAATCATGTTTACTGCTGATCTAGCTATGTGCCGGACAGGGAGGGTACAGCTCTGATGGCTGATTGGCCTCATCTTTACACAAGCACAAGCTTGCAATCACACTCGCCATGTAGTGAACTGCATCCCCACATGCCATTGTATGGACAACCCAGGACAAACCAATATTGCGGGATGCTACGCAGCAGGGCGCACTCGCCACTCCCCAGGCTACACCCGCAGGGGCAGTCTTGCAAGCGCGCTGTCGATATCTCCATGAGCTGCGCGTTGCACACGCTGTAACCTTCGCACAGCGGTTGCTGCCACACGCACACCCACCCCACCCCCCCCCGCTGCCCCCGTGACTTCTGTGTGCAGACGGCACTCCAGCAGAAGCGCCGGCAGAACTGGGGTTTTCGCCGTAGCTGCCCAGACGAGTTAAACACACATTTATGCCCCACAGCACTAATGCCACCAACCATCCCCCCCCCCCCCCTCACCCCCCACCCCCCACCCCCGCCCCCCTGCAGCCGGCGCTCCGGCGAACCCGCGCTGACGCCGCTGCCGCGCATAGACTCCGGCGTTCCGCTAGATCCCTCGCGGCTGCACGCGGGGCGCGGCGCGCCGCCGCCGCCGCCATCAATCATTGAGCGTGCAGCGCGCGCGCTGCGCCTGAGCGGCGGCGGCGGCAGCAACACGAGCTCCAACACCGACTTCCAGAGCCTGCAGGACCCCGAGGCGTCGGGTGCGGAGACGTCATCGCCGCCAAAGGGGGACGCGAAAGGAGGGGATGGCGATTGGGGGAAAGCGGTGGTGCCGCGGGGGCAATGTCGCAGGAGCCCCCCGCCGTGGGGGGGGGGGCAGGGGGCGGCGGGCGGGGGGGCGCACGCGGCGATGCTCGTCGCGAGCACCGCGGTGGCGGCGGCGCTGCTGGCGGTCGCGGTCACCGGCAGCGGCGGCACCGCCACGCTGCTGGGCCTCGCAGCGGCGCTGCTCGCGCTGCAGCTGCTGCTGCTTGGGCTCGCTGCCAAGGCGTGCGCCGGCGGCGGCGGCGGCGGCGGCGGCGGCGCCGACCGGCGGCTGCACCCTCTGCAGAGCGCGCCTTACAACGCCGACGAGGCTGGCGATGGCAGCAGCGGGAGGGGCGGCGATGGCGATGGCAGCGGCGGCGGCGGTGGCGGGGGCGGCGGCAGCAGCAGAGGCGCCAGCGGGCGCAGCGGCAGCTACAGCAGCGACGGGGGCGGCGGCGGCGGTGGCAGCGCAAGAAACGCCAGCAGCGCTGGCGGCGGTCCGCCACCATCCGCAGCGGGGGGGTTAGGGGCGATGGCAGAAGCTGCAGCTGCGGCGGCGGCGGCGGCAGCGGCGATGGGGGCAGCGGACGGTCCCGCGCGCAGGTCCTTCGGCAGCGGCGGCGGCGGCGGCGGCGGCGCGCCGCAGCGGCACGGCAGCAGCAGCGTGAGCCCCGTGAGCAGCGACTTTGGGCGCGGCGACGGGCTGGACCGCAACGAGGAGAGCGACCTGCTCGCGGCGCTGGAGACCCCGTTTCAGCGCTCAGTAAGGCTGCTGAACGACGCGATTGCCATGACGAGCGGCGGCGGCAGCGGCGGCGCGCGCGGCGGCGGCGCCGCCAACCTGGAGCTCGCGCGGCAGCTGCGAAAGGTGAAGGACCTGCTGGCCGATCCCGACTCGCTGCACGTGCTCAAGCCCGCGTCGATACGGCGCCTGTCGCTCGACACGGGGACGCGTGACTACATCCAGAACGTCCTGCAGTCGCCCGTCAACACGCACACGCGCAGCGCCGCCAAGAACTGGCGCAAGCTCAAGGTCAACGTCGCCATCTTCAACGCCGTCAAGTCGGCGCACCGGCCCGACTCGGCGGCGCGCGAGGGCTCCGCGCGCGCGGCGCTCGGCAATGACATGGAGTCCAGCGATGACAGCGACACGGACCAGGTTCGGGGGGAGGGGTGGGCGGGGGGTGCGGCGGGGGGGGGGGCGGGGGGGTCGAGCGACGGCGGCGCCGCCGTGTCGTTCTCGGAGCTGAACGTGACGCTGGAGCGGCGGCAGTCGCAGGTGCGTAAGGGGGGGGGGGGGGGGGGGGGCATCGTGCGCGCTTGCTGACTGTGTTTGTAGGGGTGCGCGGCGGTGTGCCCTGTGACTCTAGTGACGGGAGTGGCAGTAGCTTGGACACTTGCCGAGAGCGTCCAGCGCTTGTTGAGTGTTTGTACGGTGCGCGTGGGTGTGCTCGCTCTGTGACGAGAGTGACCGTAGACTGGTCAGTAGCGCCCGGGACTGAGTCATGGCTGGTGCCATGGCAGCATGCCCCATGCCGGGCATCCAATGAAAATGGCGGGCGGTCGCGCGCCTGGTGGGGGCTTCAGCCCCCTGTTTGCGTCGCGATTTCATACGCGCTGACCAAACGCTCATGACCTGTGTCTCGATGCCAGATGTCACCTCTAACAAGGGCTTCGCCCTCCACAAGAGCGTATTTCGCCTGTCTGCCCCCACTCCAAAGTCTCCTGTGTGCGGGCCATATCACATACATAGCGCATATGACCAAGTCATCACCGCTTATCCGCAAACACAGCTGTTGCGTGTCACGGCACGCGTAGCAGAGGCCAACGATGTTGCCAATCAGGCACACAAACCTGCTATGTCCATACTTCGAAGTATACCTGCATATCTGCCATAGGCACATACATGCATACCCACCCATGGATGCCTCAACCCCGCTCCCCCCGTACTGTCAGGTGCACAAGACGGTGGTGCGGAGCGAGTACTACAAGGACCCGCACTGCGTGAGCTTGGACGATCTGCGGGATATCCTCGCAAGGGAGGGGGTGCGCGCGTCTGCCCTTTCCAACAAGGTTAGCACAGAAGTACGATTGTTCAGCCTGAAGTGCAGAGGGCGAAAATGAAATGCATGGTTTCCTTGAAGTTGAAGGGCTTGCGATGCGCATGACCAGACGAGCGGTGTGATCTGAGATGTCTGATTGCGGATCGACCGTCCGCCACAGTGCTCAGTTGAGGGGTCATGCGCGCACAGCTAGGGCTACTAGGGCTGAACTTCCCACATGTGGCAACGAGGGAGAGCCCCGCAGCAAAAGTCGATTGAAAACCATACATGGCACTTACATCTGTAGCCTGATGTGTACGGACAGGGGTCTTCATGCACAGTACGGGATCCGCGTTGTGTCCCGCAAGTTATAAAAGTGGTTGCCACTGTACTGCAGCAGTGGGCACCAAAAGACATCTGCCTGGGCGTTATAAATACATACTTAGCCTTCCAGTCAATTTTAAAAGAGTGCCCCGACAAACCTATTTTAAGCCTGAACAAGCCACTGCTGATAGGCGTCTTATTTATTATCCTGTCAGTGCACGTGCGGATGCAGGGAGCGTGGCTTGCAGCACATCAGCCCGTCATGATGGGCTTGAGCTCAGTGTCATGACGTACTTCAACTTGAGGTGCTACGTCACTGCATGCCTGCAGTTTGCTCCACGGCACTGTTACGCGCGCGATGGTTGCCACTTGTAGGTAACAAAATGTAGCGCACCATGTCGCCTTCAAACCGCCAACGCATGCAGCAAAATGGGTTGTGCGCCGACTCAGTAATCTGCAGGGTCGTAGCAGCTGCGGGGCGGCAAATGCTGGCCGATGTGAGCAGTGCCAGCATGCAGGAGATGCAGCTGCTGGCGCCAACCGCAAGTATTGAAGTGAAGTTGATGACATGTTCAATGTGTGACGTGACACTCCAGCCTTCACCACATTTGGGCTTGCCTTTCAAAACGACCCATCCATCAGCTCGTCAGAACACCAACAACCATTTCGTCGCCACAACTGTGCCTTCTGGATCAGAATGCCAAACACCATCGACCGCATGATCACCACAACGCCGCTTGCCCGTCGTCGCTACTGCAGGTGGCGATGCTCCCCGGTATGAGCGCTGCCAGCATGCAGCAGGTGCAGGAGCTCATGTCCAACCAGAAGTTCCTCAAGTGGGACTTTGACGTGTTTGACCTGGAGGCCAAGAGCGAGGGCCACTCGCTGTGGTTCGCAGGGATGATGGTGTTCCTGCACTACAACTTCGCGGGGGTACGTGAAGTTGAAGTTGAAATTGAAGTTTGGGCCTGAGTAGAGTCACTTGTGTGCACTGAGGTTCGCGGGCACGATGGTGGTTCTGCACTACAACTTTGCGGGGACGTGCAGTTGAAGTTGAAGTAAGGTTTAGGCTTGAGAAGGGGAGTCACTTGTGTGCGTTGACAGCACCGCTTTGAGGTCCCTTCGCCCTGCAGCACCATCACAAGACTGGCTTGCACTAGCTCTTGGCGAGCCAATGTGGGAGCGTTCACTGGCACTTTGAAATGCAAGTTAAACCTGGGCCTGAGTTTCTGCTGCATATTGCCATGTGCGCATTCTGCTCGCTTTGCGCATTTATGCAAGTAACATCAAGGGAGTAGTTTATGTGTGTTTGCTTTTGTGTATGCTCGTGCTTGACATCCAATGACGTCCTGGCCCTTTCCTTGGCTGTCACCTGCCGTAACAGGCATTCAAATTACCCCTGGAAAAGATGAGTGCGCTGCTGCTGCACGTGGAACGCACCTACTGCATGGACCCCACCAAGGTAACGCTTAAGCCCTTGCCGCAGTGCCAACAAGAGCTGACACGCTTCATAAAGGCAAACTTCAAACTGCTATGTTTGTTACTGCAACTACTATTGAGGCTTTGCATGGACCCGACCAAGGTAACGCCTTTGCCCTGCCTGCAGTAACAAGCTCTGGTTTGTGCTTGCTGACGCTTCGCAATGCATACAAGTGTTGGCAAATGCCACCATTGGCAGGGCTCCTGTCCGTGGTTGCACCCTGCAGCTCTGACCTCATGTTCAGGGGCATGCCAGGGTTAGGGTTAGGCTTCTGATCGACAACACGTTAGGGTTAGGCTTCTGATCCACAACCATTTGTAATGGCGAGCGACGTTGCTCATAACAAAACGGTGGAAGCAGGTCGTTACCGTGCGCCGCTGCAACGTGCATGCCGAGGCGATGAGCGCTGTCGCAAACACTCCCTTTGAGCGCATCACCATTGTCTGCTTCTGCAAGTGACATGAACTTCAAGCACGTACATTGCTCCTAACCGCATGAAGCCAGCACATGTGCACGAGTGTGTTGCTCTTCGGTAATTCGGTAAGAACTATGGCGACGTGCAGGGTCTTAATTGCATGAGGTTATAAGGCCTCTGCATGTACAATGTTATCTGGCTCTTGTTAGGCCTGCCTTACGGTAAGGCGCGAGTAGTTGCCAGGTACATGCAGTACCATGAGAGCCGCATAAGACGATGTGTTCCATGTGAGTTGGGCGCTGTTTCTCGTCCCCGCCCAAGTCTGTGCTCGTCAGGCATTGCAAAGGCCTCAATTCAAATCAAGAGATACCTGGACTTCACGTGCACCGGCACCTGATGTTGCACTCTGCCGCATGCGTGGATTTCAAGCTGGCCAGGAATAACACCAGGCTGCCACCGCAAGACGCTTTCCGCGACAATGCTTTCCGCAACAGAGTTGCCTTGTGCCGCCGAACCACTACTTGTTGCAGGTCCGTACTGACATTACATGTTTCCTTGGTGCTGCCTCCCTTCCCCCCTCCCCTTCCCCCCCCAGCCCAACCACTACCACACACACCTGCACGCTGCGGATGTGACCCTGACAGTGGCACACTTCTGCGAAGTGCAGGTCGTCACGCACCAGTTGCAGGGCACCAACGCGCTGAGGTACGCTGCTCTCCGCTTGCATGCACGTGTAGGGTAAAAGCTACGGTTTGGGTGAAGTCAGGGTTATGGTCGACGTCGACCCTACGTGACGGTTGTGCTGCGGGTGCTTCTTTGACGTTGCAAGCAGTCAGAATGTGTGGCAATTACGAGGGTACAAGGAACTCGTCTTTCGCGTATGATGGCAACTGTACGAGGTCATATACTCTCAAGTAGTTGGAACAAACCAGCAAACACACGAGCCAACAAGGCGTGCATGACAATCGCCAACCTGGCGTTGGCAACATGACACAGTATCGCGTTATAACGGTCACAACATCATGCTGCCGGTGCAGCCTGCGATTGTGCACCCCTGTCGCCAATCAACATGAACGTTACGACAACACACCACCTGATGATGCTGTCAACAAGAACTGACCGACTGTCTCACTCCCCCTTAACTCCCCCCCTTTGTGACCCCCCCCTCCCCCCCCCAGTCTGCTGCTGGCGGCAATCATGCACGACTACCGCCACCCCGGCGTCAACAACATGTACCTGGTGAAGCGCTTCGATGACCTGTCTGTGACGTACAACGACCAGAGCGTGCTCGAAAACTTCCACGCATCGGAGGCATTTCGCGTCCTGATGGACCCCAAGTACAACATCCTCACCAAGTGGGTGGTGGAGGACGTGCGGGTGAGTGCCGCCGTGCTGAGCGCTGCTGCGGGCAGCACCTGCAACTTGAAGTGTAGTATCTATTTGGGTGCAGCGCTTTGATGTGGGTAACCTCCTCTGGGTCGCTGGTGTGTTGTGTAACAGGAAGACCACTGGAGTACTGTACCGTGTCCTCACAAAGTGGATGGTGGCGGGTGCGCAGGATGCGTTGAGCCCTGAGCGCTGCTGTCAAGTTCAAGTCGCTGTCCTCATCCTCTGCTTGTTGACGTGTGAGCGTCTGCAGAATAACCCTCTCCACAACAGCAGGAGGAGATGAACTTAGGGTTAGGGTTAGGGTTACATGACCTTAGGGATAGGGTTAGGGTTAGGGTTAGGGTTAGGGTTACATGACAGGGGGTGTCGCTTGTGCTTTGAGGCGCAATCAGTGACATCATGACAGCCCAATGTGCTCCGCGGATGAATACATCTGCCTGAAACGGGACGAAAGGCGGAGACCGTGGCAGCAGTGAACTCAGCCCAAACACTTCATCGTAGTGGCTCTGCGGCACAGTACTGTCACTTCAACACCGCGCAAGTACCGTAACTCATTAAGGCATAGACTTTGAAGGCAAGTATGCCAATGCAGCACAAAGTGCCCTGCTCACCTCTGTGACTGCATTGCTGCTGCCGCCGCAGGCATTCCGCGTGACATTTATCAAGTGCATTCTGGCTACGGACCTCGCGTTCTCCTACGAGTACACGAGCAAGTTCCAGAGCGCCGTTGCCATCTCCAAGGTGAGCCATGCGCCGCAAGTATCACAGGCTGATGCGTGTGATGACAGATATGAGATGTGACAATAGGACCATTTCAAGATGTCGGCAAACTGCACCTACTTTTGTAGTTTCAGAGCATAATGTTGAGAGCGGTGTTTGCGACCCGCTAGCTCCCCACCATTGCGAGCGCAAACATTGAGGTCAGTAGAAGGGCTTGCTTCTCTTTGCAACGAGTGGAGACTCCTGAGCAACAGATGTTGCTATATTCATCTCTGATGCTGTAGAGCTGCGTGCATCAGCTCCAACATGGCCCAGGCCCCAAGTAGTGTAGATACCGTGCAGAGGAGTGTGCGCACACATGTGAGCCTCGGACGATGTCGGCATTGATGGCATCACTGCAAGTGACGTTGTGTTCTTGGCGTCGCAGAGTGCGTGAATTACTGTCAGCACGATGAACCGCTTGCGTTCATTGAGCACTGCTAGCCCCAGGCACCACTGTGCATGATGGTCGAATGCTGGGGACAGTGGCTCCCGCTGAGGCATTTCCAAGGCATCATAAGCTTCAACAGCCTGGATTGTCGCTGCTAGCCGCCAGCATACTGACGACAGGCATCTGTTGAAGCAGCGTGGATGCAATTGCAAGCCCAGCGCACTCTGTTTAGTGAGAGCTGGAATTAGCATCTCAGCTCAGACATTTCACACCAGTGGCAGCAGCCCATGCTCCACGACATGGCGCTCTCATCGCGTACCCATTTAACGTGAAGAATGTTGTCTTCTGATGGCGGCAGGGCAAGATCGTGTCACTACTTGTGCTATTATTGAGCAGCATGAGGCTTTCACATCATGCTATCCTCAGAATCAGAGATGTCATCGGCCAAGACTGATGGATCTGCTCTGCGCTGATTGCGCTCGTGCCTTGTGTGCAGTCATTTGAGTCGGCCAACAGCCAGATTCTTCTGCTACAGGTCATACTGAAGGTGAGCCCTGTGAGCTGCACGCGGTATATATGTACATGCTTGACAGACAAATATCTTCAAGTAGCACTTCAAGCATGCACAACTGCACTAGATGTCATGCACTGTACTTGAATGTGTATGGCATGAGGCAGAAGGTCAAGGCAATCTGGGTCCCAACTGCTGCCCTCAGCGTAATGCCACTGTTCAAGTCGAAGCACGAGAGAGCCTGACCCATCATGCTTTAACGAATGTCTCATTGCTCAGCCTGTGCTGTGGTAGGTTTAGGGTTAGGGTTAGGGTTAGACCTGCGTAGCACCATGTACGAACCTCTCCCGCATAGCGCAACCATGATGCTGACCCCCCCCCACCCACCCCCCCTGCCCCCCCCCCCTGTAGGGGCATTCCGAACCAGCTGAGCTCGTAATTATAGCAGATGTGCATCGTGATTGTGCGTGTGACCATATCATACAGCACGCTCGAGCATCTTTGTTGCGACAAGACTCGAACATCAGGTTGCAACGGCGATGCATACCATGTGAGCTTATATAGCCCTAAACACGAATAAACCATGCCTATGTTGTCGACAACGTGTGCTGCAGGTGGCGGATGTGTCCCACGCAACAAAACCGTGGGACATACACCGGCGCTGGAGCGACATGATCACGGAGGAGTTCTTCAAGCAGGGGGACTTGGAACGGGGGCAGGGCCTGCAGATATCGCCGCTGTGCGATAGAGCGCAAGGGGTGAGGAGAGAGCGCTGTTTTCACAAAGCACGCCCACAACTGTATGTCAAGCACTTGAAGTTTGCTTCAACAGGCATGCATGCTGCAAAGTGAACTTTGGGGATCGTCGCCAAGTTCTACAAAGCAACAACATGTCAATGATGCCTGTATGTGGTCCTGCACCATCTGATGCGCTGCAGCTGTGCTGTCTGTCTGTGAAACAGCTTGATCCTGCTCTTCATTCCGGCTGGCCATGCAGTTCTCTCGCCTACTGTTTCTGTCTCTGCAAGCTGCGAGTGGTGCAGAGTCGCGCGTGTGCCTTTCGACAACCTACCAGCCATCACGGCAAACTCTGTACACTCCTCTTTCCATTCCTAATCAATCTTCTTAGCTGATTGACCGGACCCCCCCCCCCCCCCCCCCCCCACCTGCCTGAAAACGTGCGCAGAACCTGGCCAAAAGCCAGTGCGACTTCATTGACTTCATCGTGCGGCCGTGCGTCACCATGTTCAGCGACTTTTGCGAGACAACGCTGTGGACGGACACGCTCAACACCAACTTCAAGTCGTGGCGACGAATCCAGGAGCTGTCGCCAGGCACACCGGCATCGGGCAGCGTCGGGAACATCGGGAGAGTACACTCTTCGTAGCAATGATGTCTCCCTTCGTTCGCGCGTGCGCGCCGCCTGCAAGCTCCAGTCCATCCATTGTAGTCTCGCTGTCCTCTAAGTGCTGATGCGCGCCAGGCGCGCTAGTTCCCGTCCCGCCTCCCCCTTCCCATGTCTTTTTCCATCACTTTATTGGGTACACACCGCGCGGTTGAAGTTGCAGCTGCGCGTAGAACAGCGTGCGCGCCCGTGTTCGGGCCGCCGTTTACATGCACATGGTGCTGTGCTTAAGTGCTGTCTGTGTCTTTGTGCTGCTGCTGTGCAGTTCGTAGCTGTGTGGTTGCTTCGACGTCACACACCTTGATTCGCAACTGTCATGCACTTTGTCGATGCAATCGGTCATTCCAATCACCACATGTAGTTGTTGCGTTTTACAGCGTGCTTTGAGCACCGTGGTCCAAGCTTTGAATGTACTTCAATTGCCACTTCAATTGCAACCCATCACATGCACAGCAGCAGGAATCACATTCTTCCCAGTGCATTGAAGTCTGTTGTCTGCTGTAGTCAAGTGGCCGACCGCCGCTTCCAGCTGCTGTGCACCATTTGAACTTAAGTGTGTCGATGTCAATACACATACTTCTTGTGGAAGTATGCCATTTGGCTTCTATGTACGCCATGCAGACCGATTTATCAACCTATATGACATTGACTGACATCGGATGCTGTACGTGGGACAGTTGGTTCATGAACTGATGCAGGCAGTGATGGCGGCGCAATAAGAGCAGAACAGTCTTGGTCGCAAAGTTGAAGCTTGGGTACATCCATGAGACCATGGGGCATGCGAATAGCAACCACGCATGCGAACATCATGTTCACGCAACATGCGCAATGTGAGGCGCGAGACAGCAGGCAGATGTAAGGCTCCCCTGCATGCGCCCGATGACAATCGTTTGTGCGAATTGTATATTTACCATCCTAACACGCCGTCTCATCATGTACTGTGTTATGCATACCTGCCCATCCATTGATGCGTTCCTGGTACAGTGCGATGCGTTCCATACTTGGTTGAATGTGATATGATCGCACTACTCTGGATGAACGTCCTCTGTGTCAGGAATCGGCACCATAGCTGCGCAACATCATGCTCCGGTAGCCTGCCTATAGTCATAAGCGAGTGGATGGAAGTGCTGTACATACATAATGTTGCCCTGCACTGTCATGTTGTGTGCATGGCACCCCACTTTGGTGACTGCCTTACTTGACCGCCACTGTGTGGCGGCATGGCAACATGAAGGTTGAGTGAAACGCGTAGTGACGGATTGGTGCATCTGTTCTTCGTGCCTGAATCCTACATCTTGACCTGAACTCCTGGCTGCACTTTACGCCTACCGTGTGTCGGCGTTAAAGTACTTCACCTTTGAAGTCTCTCTGACTTCAACAGAACTGGGCGACAGTGGGACACAAACACTCATGCCTGCTGCTTCGCCAGTCTCTTCCTTACGAACTCAGCACTATCCTTGCCATCTCCGCTGCCGCTGCTCCCGCTGCGGCCACCAATTCGCTGCTACCACCACCACCACCCCCCAGCAGCTCCTCTTCGCCATCACACCTGTGTATGTAGGCTCCAGTAGTGCTGCTCAGCATCGCAGCCTGCCCCCAATCCGCAATGCCGTGATTTGGTCCAGGCTAGCCAGCTGCTGCTGCCGGTGCCCGCGCAGCGCGCACAGTTGTGTCAGCGCTCCTTAGTCCTCCTTGCGCGACGGTGCCGCGCCAGACGCGTTGAGCACTGCCTTTGCTGCAACTGCGCTGTTGAAGTTGAGGGGAGCGTCACCTGTGCCTCGCTGCTGCGTGCTCCAGTTGCACATCCAGGGCATGATGGCGCACGTCACCACAGAGTCAAACGTCCAGAAGCAGAGCTCCCACAGCAGCACCAGGCTCTGCGCAGCAGCACGCGTGATTTATCGACGGTGACAGAGGGTGTCAGTTGGTGCATGGGTATCTCTGGTGATGATGGTGGTCGAATGACGTGGTTTCTGTGCACAGTGAGGAGCGGGAAGTGATTGGCTGTTCACATGTGTGCATGCGCTGCATCACAGTGACGGAAGCGGGCATTCACCATCAGCATGTAATTGCTTCCAGCAGATCCTTTGCGGAAGATGCCGCCATGAGACCATAACACGTCAGGTATGATGTGTCGCGAGTGCCCCGTCGCACCACACACGACAAAACAACACTAGCTCCATCGCGACCTGTGAAGACTCTCTCGCCAGACCACAGCCAATGACTGTTGTAAGCGTGCCAGCCAGCTGCAGGATTATTGCCTCTGACAATCACTTGCGTGCGCGTGCGCCGTACCTGCCATTGCGCAGCCGCGCCACGCGAGTCGCCGCTGCCCACAAGCATCCCCAGCAGCCATAGCGAGCGCACAATCTGCCACTGCCGATGGGTCACAAACGCCACGGGGACCACCGGCAGCACGATGCTTCGATGCTGCGGCATCTCCAGCACGCACTGCACGGTGAACACGGCCATGTAGGGGGCGAAGATGGCGTATCCGCTCCAGCGGTGCTGGGGGTTTGCGAGGCTTGCCACGAGTGCCACCAGCGGGATTATGAAGGAGGCCACCCCAGCGAATACGAGGTAGTTGACAAAGCCGCAGGGGTAGGCTTTAGGGGGGTCCACATTGGGGCTCTTCCGGGTGTTGCTCAGCAGAAAGGCGCCACGGTAGGGCTCAAAACCCTCAGGGTGACGCTGGTGGCCGTTCCGGAGGGCCAGATGCAGTGAGAGCAGCGTGCAGGCGACAAAGAAAGCGTCGCAGGACCAGATGACTGGCAGCAGCGGCAAATTGACCTGAAGCGCAGAAGAAGAAGGAAGATGCAGGACTGTGTGGGGTAGGGCGACGAGGCGGCCTTGAAATAGTGTGTCACAGGGAACTGCAATTGCTGCGAGATGACGGATCTGAGATGTTGACAGCCGCTGTACATGCATCACGAGTACTATGCAGCACGCTTTCTGCTCAAGTAATGTACAAGCAAAACATGCGCAAATCAAGCTGCGCGTGCAAATTGCCGCAGTGGCAAGCACTCACCTCGTGCAAAAGTATGCCAGCTGTCAGCAGAACGCCAGGAATCAGCCCTATAGAACCGGCGCCTGCTGAAGCCAACCATAGCCAGTCGCTACCCATTGTTGTAGACACAGGCCACACACACGCACCTTTGCTTCCACGACGAACAACTTCAAACTCCGCTGAACTTTCAGTTGAAGTTCAAGTTGATAGGGAACAACTTGCAGAGCGCACCACGACGAACACATATATTGCGTAGTACAGTTGATGTCGGCTAATGGCGCAGCTGCAATCACTGTACTTCAGCTGCATCAAAACACGAAGCAGCTGGCCTGTAACGGGCTTCATTTAGGCATTTAGCCTATGTGTAGTCTACATTAGGTGCTGGTTATGGCAACTGAATGATGATTTTGCAGATGCCGCGGTTTCAATGCATTGCATAAAGCGGTATGTAACCACTCCCATGCACAAAGACAGTGGCACCAGCACATGACGGCATCTGCACAGGGCACATAGAGGCACAAGGTACATGAGCCAGCGTTACAGAGGGATACAACAGTCTTTGATTGCGCTACAAAACATGGCAGTACCAACCACACCTCTGCTGAAACCAAATGCACAGATCTGCCCGCGACAGCAGCTCGCAAGCAACAGCACTCCGCAGATTTGAAGTGAGCACAAGCAGCCACTAACTGATGATAGCTTGAGCACCAGCATGGAGAGAGACGTCAGAATGGCATGCTGTGCCAAGCTGCTGCTGCTAATGCCAGAAGACCCACGACTTGACAACGACCTCCATCAAACAGCCATGCAGAACCTCTCCCGAACAGTCATCGAGCTGCACCTAGCGCGGTGGCGTGGTAGCTGGTGCGCTGCCTGTGCTGCTTAGTCTCCACCGCTCCAAGCCGTGCAGCAATGATATCTTCAGTAAGTAGGCGGGGCGCCTGGCAGCAATACAGTGGCCATTGTCGCAGCAGCAGCAGGAGCAGTGGGCAACAGCCACTGCCAGCGGCGGCAGCAGCAGCCTCAGCCCTCCTGCGCCGCCGCCGCCGTTTTCTTGAAGTTGAGTGCCGCGATCTGCGCAGCGAGTCCGCCGTCGCGCTTGGCACCGTGCGCACCGATGGCCTGGTTAAGCTGGCTTGTGAAGGCGGCACCCTGCGCGGGGGCGGACGCGTTGGAGCGCCGCACGCTGCACAGGATCTGCCGCGTCTTCTGCACGTACACGCCTGCGGGGGGAACAAGGGGGGGGGCGGGGGAGGGGGGGGGGGGTCAGGAGGCGTGAGTGGTACGTGGCGCCGGCAAGTACTCTCACTGATATGCTCGCTTACGCCACAAGAATTATGATTGGCGTCAAGCTTGCTACCAAAATCTGCATGTGTCTTGAGCTCACGCGCTTCAGTCGCCTTGGACGCACCGCGCGCGCCATCGGCAGGCATCGAGGCAGGTACAGTATGCATAGCCACTCCAGCCCAACTTGCCAACGCTTGCACATCCAGTTGTTCACCCGGGCACACTTTGCAGAAGCTTTTGTAACTGCCCCACCACTAATGTTGGGCGTAGGAGTTCGATGTGGGGTGCCTGATTGCACAGTGCATGTACTCAGGTCCGCTTAAACCTGATGAGATAGCATGTCCCCCGCGCACCGTCGATGCTCATGCTGTACTGAGCGTTGCTGCCCTGCACACACTGTTCGCACCCGTCTGTCATCATCATAGCTCGCACGCTTTGGTCACCGTCGCCGCACCGCGTACACCACCAGCAGACAAGTGGGCAGGTATGTATATACATGTGTCCGCTGCTCACCGTCAATGCTCATGCGCACGTCGTTCTCCATCTTCTCTATCATCTTGCCAATGTTGCTGAGGTGGTCGTCCTGCGACGCGAACGCCAGCGTCTGCTCCGCCGCGCTCGTCATGTTGCCGCTGAGGCTGGTGCCGCCGCTGCCGCCGCCGCCATCCGCAGCAGCGCTCGATGAAGACTGCTGCTGCTGCTGCACTGACAGCATGATGGTGGAGTTGAGCTTGTAGGTGGCGCGCTTGCCGCCGCCGACGTCGGGGTCCACCTGTATGACGTGAATGGACTCCCAGGCGGTGCCCTGAGGAGAGGGCGCACGTAAACAGCGGCACAGAATAGGTTCATGTGCTGTGTCTCAGCAGCTACACGCTTCAAAAAGTAATTAGCAGGAAAAATATATATATATTGGCAGTGATGGATCCAGGGATGACAGCGCTGGGTTGCTTGCCGCCACCGCTGCCGCCCCCGCCGCTGCTACCATTGCATAACTCTGTTACACACGCTCATCACGTGAGTACGCTTCAAGCATGTTCTAGCTCTCCTGCGCAGCAAACTAGCAGGTGCACGTGAGGCGTTGGGATGCGCAAGTACGCGCAGCAGCAGCACATCTGAGCGTCACACACTGACTTGCGCTGCGCTGCGGCACGTCACACCCTTGTGCCACTGCATACTTGAACAATTGGTGTGGGGCTGTCAATTACGTTGAACCAAGGGCTGTCGCAACAAGAGGCAACAGAGTGCAAAGCAGCACCTGAGAGCTCTCTGCTGCTGCCCGAAGTCCCTGTGCCAGCAAGGCGGCCAACGACTGCAAACGCATCACTGCTGCGCGTCATGCAACTGTCAAGTATTTTGCAGCAGTGCATTGCGATGCAATGCGCAAATCTGGCGTACAGCCGCATAATGCGGTGGGCGCCGCTCTGCAAGCTGTGACGCTCCACTCACATCCACTAGTTTGTCTACAGCTCAGCAAACTGCATCGCACACATGCTGGCCCAGCGCATTTTTCACAGTTAACAGTGCAGCGCGGTGCGTCCACCTGTGGCAACCCTGTTAACTAGTCGGCTCTTCAAGTTTTTGCAAGCCTGATCTTGCCGACAAACCGAGTCTTTGGGTGCGCAAAGACGCTAGCAAGCAGCGCA
Organism: Tribonema minus; assembly: GCA_017506865.1. Classification (NCBI taxonomy): domain Eukaryota; class Xanthophyceae; order Tribonematales; family Tribonemataceae; genus Tribonema; species Tribonema minus. The sequence goes on from JAFCMP010000190.1 coordinate 54,855, forward strand.
GGGCTTTGACTTCTGTCAACGCCTGTTGTCAGGAATGACGAGATTTTGTGTGTGTGGCTGAGGACCAGGTATGTAAGGCAAGTAGCAGCTGAGCCTGCACATAGTTATCTCTTCTACTGCCACGTTCTCTGACGCACTTCAAGTATACTGCTATATAATTCACCATGTGTGCTCTCCATCTTCAAAGAGCATGTTTCTAGTTTCACGACATGCGTACATACCTCAGCTGTGCTCTTTTTGATGAGGAAGGCTCCCGCAAACCCCTTGCCAGACCCCTCCTCCAGATCCCAGAGGTACACGGAGCTCGTGCCGCCCTGGTAGTACAGCTCTCGGTACGCATCCAGCAGCTCATTAGCATCAATCTGTGGGGCAACAGATTCGCAAAGTGCGCGCGCAGGTATTGAAATGGCGCCGCTGCTGAGCATGCCGTTCTGGTTGTCAGGCTGAGGCCGTGCACAATTGTATGCATGATCATAAGTTACTGTGGGTGTGAAGGTATGCGTGGCTCCACCAGCGTACAGGGCAGTGCACTGTGACAGGATGGGTGTGGCGCCTGCTTGTGCCAGCAAACACAACCACAGGCCGTGATGCTCCACCTTGAACTTCCTGCCATGGTGTGCGCTGCGCAGGGCGTTAGATGCAGAAGTATGTGCGCATGCTACATACTCTATGAGTCTGGTGTGCTGCTAACTCAAGACACTCGCAAGGCCAACACCATCAGCAATGAGGCACCGACGAGGTGGCCGTACGGTGCTCCTGAGCACATCCAACCGGTACATCCAACTGCTGAGCGTGGATGCATACTAGGTATCTTGAAGCTGCAGTTCATCAGTAGCCGCATACCGTTAACTGCACGCCATCATTCGCAGCAAGAGTTGTAGGCGACCCTCAAGCAAGGCACAGCATGTAGTACAGAGGAGAAGCACATGGGTAGCGACACAATGCTCACCTCTAGTTGCCGCAGCTGATCCCTGAGCTCATAAGCGTCCTCCAGAGGGGGGTCATAGGCATTGCTCCACGGGCTGCGGTAGCTGTCTGCATCGCGGTTGTACTCGCACAGCAGGTACTGCCGGCCTGTCACCGGGTCAGTTGCCTCTTGCAGTGGCTGCGACATTGCGGCGGCCGTGGCAGCATAGGGACGTGAGAAGGGGCGATGTGTGGGAATGTAGCAGCCTGTGAAAGCTGATGCCCGCCTATGTTCAAAAGAGTGCATGAGCACATACGTTGCCTTTCTTGCCGCAAATGTGTGCAACGGCAGTAGAATCTGACAATCACAACTGGCATTTGAATGCTGGCATTTTGTACGTTTGGCAAGCCTGCGCATGCCTATGTAGGTCGAAGTTCATGCTATTAAAATGGCAGCATGTCGAACACGCGTTGATTGAGAGCACAGTATCAATAAACAGGTACCTCAAGCCAAGCATATCACTACCACTATCAGCCTGCTGTGCCTGCTTTTGCTACAGTAGTAGAGAGGCGACTGGAGGCAGCAATACTGCCACTGAATTGTGCAGCATGATGCGTGAAGCCGAGAGCATTGATCTGGCTTTTGGTAGCTTTTAAGCATCAGTGAATAGGGATCACCTGATCGATGCGCTGCAACAGCTCGTCCATGCAGTCTGGAGCCAGTGTGACCAGTCCCGTGAGGTTGACTTCGATGTCCTTGGGAGGCATGCGCCGCATCAGGTTCAGGCAAGCCGACACGGTGTCCGTCATGGTACTGGATCCTCTTCTGCGATGCAGTCAGCCACTCCCTCTATAGAAGCGAGGTGAGACTGCCGTTTTTGAACTGCAACTGTTTGGGGATCTTTCTGAGCACTTCTCCCCGTGCACAGGCAGAGGAGAGTAGACACCTGCATTAGGCATGGAGGACGAGGGCGCGAGCGATGCTGAGAAGCTGAGCGTGGCCAACCACCTGCTCATGAGCAGTCCGCCGGGCCAGTTCAGCGACGTTCTGGAGGATTTGCTCAAGCTCGTGCCGCCTTCCATACTCACTCCAGAGAGCCTGCAAGCCATAGCCAGGGCCTATAATCTGGCGACGGCGAGGGTGGTTACACATGAGGGGCACAGTTTCGTGCTAGCTAAGGAGGGAGAGGTGGATGGCTCACACTATCTGGACTCTGGCACTGGGAAGGTGGGCCATCGTGATAGGCTGCTGCCTTGCAATGTCATGCTGCAATTGCTGTTTACGGATCTTCCTGCGATACAGAGCTACCAGGAGGTTGCTGCTGCTGCCGCTGCTGACTGCGACTGCTGCAATTATCAGATGAAAGTTGGCTGCTAGCTGTTGGCCTCGCACGAAGCCTGCTGGCACCCGCCTCCCTTTGCCTACTGCTCTGCGTAAGAGGGTTAGGACTGCTGTCATGATATGGACGTTTTAAAAACGAGTGCAGATGTATTGCTGCTATCATGTACTGGCATTGGGGGCGACAGGCGGCAGGCAGTTTTCAACCACCGCCTGCCACATCAGATGGCAATTTCTCAGTATCATAATTGGATGCCCTTATCTCTCATGTCGTGTAGAGTAGTATGTGTGCTGACAACTTTGTTGTGCAGTTTCACCAAGGCTGGCGTTGCGCTGCTCAGCAGGGGGCCAGCAGGCGCTCACCTTGCGGCACTAAGCGGACGTCGATCGCACTGTTACACAAGGCAGCAGCAGCACTTACTTCAGGCCCTGTGGCCCAACTCTTTGCAAATACAGCTGTGACGCCACTGGGCCAAACCTGCTCCAGCAACGAGTCGTCAATATTGTCTGATGTATGACGCGGGCCTTGCACGCACAGCGGGGGGAGGGGGGGAGCGCAGGTCCTCTTTAGCCCAGTGCCATATGGAGACATCCCTCCCCTGACGCAGACGGCCTGCCGCTGAAACACTGGTACGGCGATTAAACAAGTGTCCCAATCATGCAGATCTTGAAATATGGATTCTGGTGCACACAGCACCCTGCCAGAAGCTGCTCTACCCAATCAATACCCGCAATAGCCGCAGCCAAACATCTTCATGCTTGCACTTTTCGTCACCATGGCCCTGGCTCTGCGCCCAATTTCATCAGGTGGTGGAGGTGGACCACCTCACCTGCAACACCAAGAGCAGCGACCTCTCCCCCCCCCAATCAGACGAAGGCCTGGAGCCCCTGCGGCAAGCGACGGAGGACGCGCTGGATGCATACCGAAAGTCCCTGTTTTGCGCAGCGGCCAATTCATCGGGGGCATTTGCGATGCCGGACGGGAAGCTGGTGCTGTATGTGTCGGGCGAGCACTTGAATCTGCGGAACTGGTGGAGCGGGAGCTGGATGGGGCGTTACGAGGTATGTATGTATGCGCTGCACAGTGGTGATGCTCATACTCTTGAGGCATGCTCACGTTGAAGTATGTGCTTCATAGTGTTCTGGGGAGGTGTACCACCACTTGCCATGACAGTATGACAGTGTTGCTGCCGGCAAGCATCAAGGGTCATGGCGTTGAAGTTGACAGCGCTACATTGGAACAGATAAGCCTTATCTGGCACGGCATCACACTGGACAGCGTGGCGTGTTTGTGCGTGGCATGCGCCCTCTAGTGTGTGGCGAGTCGTGAGCCCTGGCCATCTGGGTTGCCCAGAGAGCAAATCGCACATGCGGCAGGGTTTTATTCGTACCCGCTGTCGCTGCACCGTCACTGAGGAGCCATGTTGCGCACATGCAAACTTCTGCAGAAAGTCCTCGTGCAACCCTCGCTGGGCGCAAAATGCTGAAGCAGAGCCTATTGTAGTGTACCTGTGCTGCAGAAACTTCTGCTGAGCACTGACTCATCAAGCTCTTGACATCAATTCGAGGGGTTGCAGTTGCAGTCACGCTGACATTGACGCGCTCAACGCCTCACAACCATGTGTTGATGCTTAAGATTGCAGGGCGTGTAGCCCTACATACTCTGACATTGCTGCTCTTTAGGACGCAGTCACTCGGTCTGATCGCTGAGAGCAGTCATTGACAGCTGCAGGGCACAGGCACACTCCAACCTTGTCCTTGACCGGATAGCGGTCTTTGCAAGGAGGCTGTGATTTGCAAACAGCATCGTTTCCAATTCAAAAAGGTAAGATAAAACAGCTTGGTAGTTCATCAGACTTATAATCTGAAGATGGCAGGTTCAAATCTTGCATTCGCATTTATTATTTAGATTTGTCCGGTTGGTGCTTTAACTTCAAAAGTGCATGCTTTTAAAATGCGCCCGTGGGAATTAAAATTGACCCAATCAATCCTTCAACGCCAGACTTCAAACTTGACTTTTCTCTGCTGCAGCGCTCAGCAGGGTTGCCGCTATGCAGGCCACTTACGCTAACTCTAACTCCAAGAATGGCTGCCACTGCAGCAGCCTTGAAAGCGTGAGCTGTCACGTTGCAGCGTGGGAAGGACCTTCAGAACTACGCATACCCACAGAATAATACTTCAAAGTATGTAGGAACACAATATACATACAGTATATGGATGGATCCATACAGAGATATTACACGACAGTGGCACACTATAGAGTACATGCGCGCATGTAACCCTTATGACCGCCACCTGTCATAGTATGTTCCCCCAGCGAGTGCCTTACCTCTGCACCCTAGCCCGATACATGGACCGAACCTAAGGCCCACCTCTTTGCATGAATCAAACCAGTCACTTCGACGAGTGCACGAGTGAGTGATGTTGTCTCTAATCCTCTTTTTCTGTCACTGGCAGGTCACGGGCGCGGACGGCGACGGTCTGGTGGCGATAACCGGGCACATCAACGTGTGCGGCCACTACTTTGAGAACGGCAACATGCAGCTGCGCTCCAGCCGCGAGGTGCCGCAGGAAACGCTGCCGAGTGCTGACGCGGCTGCCATCATCGCGTGGATCAGGGCCAAGGAGGGTGAGCTGCACGACTCCCTGGAGGGTATGTATGGCGGCATGAGCGATACCCTCAAGGGCATGCGGCGCGCCGTGACGGTCACCGCCGACAAGTTCAGCTGGCAGATAGCGCAGATCCGGATGCGCAACACGCTGCTGGCGTCGAAGAAATGATGGGGGCTGGGAGCGCTGCGGTGTGTATTGATTGGGGGGGGGGGGGGGGGGGGGGGGGGGGGGAACGGTGGGCAGTCCGCAGTGGGGCATGCTGCACCTGCTGATGAGGCATCGCCTGATTTCCGCGTTGAGGTTATTTCCTGTGAATTTGATGTTTGCCTGTGATGTGAAATACTGTCTTCAAGTTCTTGCACCGCTGCCGTTCTATCTGTGATCTGGCATCATAGAGCGCACTGGGTACAAGTGCCACTTTAATGAATGGGCTGCTTGCAGACTTGTGATGCAGCACACTGGCAATCACTCATGTGCAACATTTGAGGGCTCCAACCTTTCTGATGACATGACGGGTTGCTCATCATCGACTGACAGTGTGTGCAACTCCCCCACATCAGGACCCTTGTCATACCATTGCCAATGTGATGCAACTGTTCAATCAGAAAGGCACATGGCATGCTGCGCCTCCTCTGAACAGGAGCAGCAAAGGCGAACATCACTCTCCCTGCGCTCACCAACAGTACGGAAGAGTACACCCTTCATCAGCGTTCACAAACGAGGTGACCGCTGAGCAGTGCCGGGCGGTTGCACTTGAGCTGCGGCTCCTCGCTGACGTTTGACGTTGGCCAGAAGGCCCGAGATTCTCCAGATCGAGCTACCGGCCTCCCCAGGGTCAGCGCTGCCTCAGCATCCAACCTCTAGGGGGTCTGCACAGTGTGGCAGTTAAGCAATAGCAAGGGCGCAGGCGTGGCTAGCTGGCCCCAGGTGGTTTGCCATGGCGTTTGCGGGGGCTGTGCAGTCATGGTATCCAGACAGGCCAGATCCCCGCCCATCACGCACCTCCATGTTCTCCTGGGTCGGGGAGCCCACAGGTTTGGCTCAGCACAAAATGTTTTACTCAGCCGTCCACTTCGGCTGGAACAACACCGTCGTGCGAGTGGGCGATGATGTTACCCTGCAGTTCGAAGACCACCTCTCCAGCCTTCCAGCAGTTGCCCGCATCGAGACCCTGTGGGTGGATCGCGTGCGGGGAGTGGGTTGCCTCACAGTCAGGTGGTACTACAGGGTGCAGGATGTGCCAGAGGCGCTGCTGGCGGGCTTCCCCCTGGGCACCCCCGTGCCCAACGAGATCTTTCTGTCCGAGGTGCAGGGAGAGTTCGAGATAGAGGCCGTGGTCATAGGCCGTGCCACGGTGGTCCGTGCAGAGAGCGACGCAGGGCTGATGCCTAACGAGTACCTCAGCAGGGTCACGTTCAGCCCTCACAGGCTCACCTTCGGCCCCCTCGCGGCATCGATACTGCCCCTGCCCCCAGCAGACCCCATGGTGGAGGCCACTAGCAGCTCCCAGCAGGGCAGCCCCCTGGATCCTGATCTCTCACCGGGGGGTTCACCTCCCGCCACATCCTCGGGCTTCCTGACGCAGGCAGGGGCCGCGCTGGACAATCTTCCAACTGCCAAATCGTCGCCGAACCACGGCCTGCGCGCCATGGGGCGCCACAGGCACCAGGAGGCGGCGCCCACGCACGGCGGCATCATTCACCGCCCCAGGCCCGAGAGCCCGGTGCGCAAGGGCTGGAACGGGCGCGCGGCGGCGGCGGCGGGGGGGGACGGCGAGGACATGGGGGTGGCGGCGGTGGCGGTGGCGGCGGCGCCGGCGGCGACGGGGCAGCGCAACCGGCACTGCAGCGCGGACGGCTGCAAGCGGCAGCCGAGCTTCGGCTACGACGGGCGCCCGCCGCAGTTCTGCGCCGAGCACAAGTACGACGGCATGGCGAACGTGGTGAGCCGCCGCTGCGACGCGCCCGACTGCAAGCGCCAGCCCATCTACGGCCTGCCGGGCGAGCGGCGCCCGCGCTTCTGCTCGTCGCACAAGGGCGCGGACATGATCGACATCAAGAACCGGCGCTGCGAGGCGGAGGGGTGCTCGACGCACCCGACGTACGGGTTCGCGGGCCAGAAGCGGCGCTTCTGCGGCGCGCACAAGCTGGAGGGCATGCTGGACTTTAAGAGCAGCCGCTGCAGCACGCCGGGGTGCCCGCGGAGGCCGAGCTACGCGTTCCCGGGGAAGCGCGCGTCGCGGTGCAGCGGCCACAAGGTGAGCTTGCGATGACTGTGCTTGGTAGCGGTGTTGGCGAGCTTCGCGTTGCGTGGTACGTGTGGGGGTGGTGGTCGCGCGAGACGCGAAGGCCGTGCTGGACTGGCTCTGCCGCAAGGCACGCATGGGGTTTCGTGGGTACTTGTGAACAATGTAGTAATCGCGGCAAGACCAGTAGCTGCTGTAGGACAACAGTGGTGAAACCTGCAAGCACAAAAACTCCGCGAATCGCAGTGGGTACGGGAGCAACTGCCACTTTTGATCCGCCAAACAGTTGTGATGTTGAGGCCACTAGTGCCCAATTATTTTGGCTCAACAGGCCCGCAGCTTACAGCGTGCCATGCAGCAGTGCAGCGCTGCATGTGTGGCACGGGCAATACTCGTGCACCTCAGAGCTCAGCAGCAAGTGCCACTTTTGAACCACCACTTGTGGCAGGGAAAATCGTTTCTGGCAATGCTCAACACACCAGCAAGTGTGACTCCCATGGGCGGCGCAGGTGCTGATGCTCTACCCGTTGCCGAAAGAACGTGTCACCGCGCATTTGAATAATTGGCGAGTGTCTGATAGCTGTCGCCTCAGGCATTGTGCGCGCGTGTGCACCGAAAATTGATGAATAGCTGAGCATCTGATAGCTGTCGCCTCACACACTGCGCGCGCGCGCACCGCCACCCGCGAGCACAAGCGCTCACACGCGACAACGCGCCAACCATCAATCGCCGCGCGCCGCAGGTGATGGGCATGATCGACGTCAAGCACCGCCACTGCGAGGCGCCCAACTGCAGCAAGCGCGTGGAGACGCGCCGCCGCGGCAGCACCGCGTCCTCGTCCTCCGCGGCTCAGCAGGACGACTCGCCCACGCGCGCGGGCGCCCACAGCCCCGTCTACTGCGTGCTGCACCGCGACCTCATGCCGGACACGACAGCGCGCAGGACGATGGCCGCCGCCGCCGCCGCCGCCGCTGCTGCCGCCGCTGCCGCCGCGGACATGGTCGACAGCAGCAACAATGCGGTGCCGTACCTGGGGAGCAGCGAGAAGGCGGGCGCGCGCGCGCCGCGCGCGCTGAGCCCGTTCAAGGCGCTCGGGCGCGAGATGGGGGAGGGCGTGGGGAGGGGCGCGCCGCGCCACCTGTCGTCCTGAGGCGCAGCAGATGCTCAACGGCGGCGGCGGGGGGGGGGGGGCAGAGCCAGCCTGCGGTGTGCGCCTTGTGCCCCCCCGCCCCCAAGAGTCGCTGCGACCGGCGCAAGGGCCGGCCAGTCGGGACCACCGCCTGGGTGTGAGACTGCTGCGGTGGCTAGGGGTATGTAGGGGTAGCCAGTCAGGGCTGGCGCGGCAGCGCGGCGCTTCGCAGCGGTGCGCGGCGCCTTCACCCTCCCACTGTCCAGATGACGGGGGGGCTACCCGATACCCCGGCCCTTGCTGCAGCATGCCAAGAGTCCACACCCCTGGGCCAGACGTCAATGACCCCCTCCCCCCCCCCTCCGTTCTCAGCAGCACACGCTCACGCGCTGACTGCGCGCGCACCGCCTTCGGTGAGCATTCGTGTCCAATGCGCGTGCACGCGCGCGCGCGCGCCATTCGTTTTCCCGGCGCCGCCGCCCGCACGCCCATTTCGTTGCATTTCTGCTGTGAGTGGCCTCCCGGCCAGCAAGTTCAGAGAACGCGTACACAGAGCCCACGCATGCGCGCCGTAAGGTGGAGACTTGAAGTTTCAGGGCTTGAAGTCTCAGAGGAGACTGAAGGTTAGGGACACTCACGCGTGCACCCGCGTGCATGCGGGGCTCATTTGATGGATTTGATGTTTTCGCAGAGAGAGTCATACAGTAGGTTAGGTTTGTACCCTAGGGGGGGCTGAGGATGGGACAGGCGCGCTGCGAGCAGGCAACATCCCCCCAAGCCCACCCCCCCAGCTGCTAGTTTATTCCGGCCAGCGCGCTCTAATGGTGCCTGGCCGACTGCATCCCAAATTGTTACCATGTCTTCTGTGACCGCTTGGCACAAGATTTCTTACTGGCTGCCGTGCTCTGATTCTGTGGGCACTTGCTGTGTGCGCGGCAGGGCTGTTGCATCGTCGGCGACTGTGTTGTTTGCCACGTGCATATTGATCTGGTGCTGTACTTTTTATTAATTCTCGCTCCGGGCGCGAAAAAGCCCAGATGATTGGCATCTAGCTGTAAGGAATCTACATGTCGTATGACAGTCTGAAAGTGTCACAACGACAACCACTCAAACGCCGCCACCGCCAAATGGCATCTCGGGGTCCTCCCCTACGTCCTCCTCCATGTGCCCCCCCCCCCTGGATTCTGCCATGTGTGTCATGACACGGCCAGAGTACGCCATGTGGAGCGCTGCCGACAGTGCCGAGCGTAAGCGCGCCAGGGCGATGCCCTTGAGAGCTTTAGGGCGCGCTCCTCCGGGCACTGGTGCTGTACTTCTTTAAAGTATGTACATGCATGTACATTACTTGGAGTACGACTCAGGTGGGGAGGCTGTTGTTAGGTGATGGGAGTTGCAAGCAAACACTCGAGATCGGCAAAACTGAAAGGAAGGACAACAGGCACAGGCACTTCTGCACCTTACATTTTGAAGCCAAGCCACTGAATGACTTGTGAAGGAGGCTCTTAACATTACGCTCAAAGGCAGTTGCCAATGCCATGCCAACTCGTGTTGCTGGCTGCGAATTGCACGAAGCACCGCATACGTCAAGTCAAGGACTTGCAAAGGCAATGGTCTGAGTGTTTGCCTTGTGAGTATCGCTCATGACTTGCGCCCCATGGTCAGTTTTCATCGCAGCATGTCATGGCTTTCACTCGCAACAAGGGTGATTGTGCAAGCACACGCGTTGGTGTTGAGCTGATTTGCAGTGCCAATGCGTGTGTTGAGCTGATTTGCAGTGATGTCAGCTTTCAACATGATACTTCAATAATGAAGTAGTAGTTTCAAACACAGATTGTGCTGCTAGCACCATAGCCTCTGATGCTGTTTTACAGCTGCCCGACCTTGATCGCGAAAAACAGTAAACAGTTTTCTTTGTCGGGCTTATCCTGATGCTGCCGGCAATGGAAACACGATAAAATCTGCTCGTAATTCTTACACGTGTTCTGTCACACTGAGCACTGCGAGCCAATGTGTGCTCACTGTTCGACACACAGCCTTATGATACGAGCCGGCACATGGTACTCTGAAATTGCCTGCGTATGCTGCCTCTCAAAGTGCTGAAGTGCCACTTAAAGCACTGCAAACGAAAACCTTGGTTGAGAGTAACGACCAGGAAGCCACCACACAGGTGCATCACAACATGCAACAAGATGACGATCACAACTACGTAGAGCAAGTTGATCATTGCAGCGGAAGTGTACAGCTGCGCATGTACTCGCTGCGTATGTTTGTCATGCAATACATTAATTGATAGAGGCGGTTCACCTCAAGACCATCTTATGTCTCCATGCAATTGCTGCTGTCAATGACTGTGGCGAACCGCGTGAATCTCTTGCGCTGTAGTCTGATGGCTGCGCATGTCTTGAACACATGGAAGAAACGCATTGAAAAAATCCGCTGGTCCTATCCATCAAACACTTTGTGCGTGCCCACTGCCCGCAGTACATAACTTTAAACACATTTTATAAAAATGCACTGGACGCACATGGCTCAGCTGCAGCAGTCAATTTTGGCAGCGTGCACACCAATCTGCAGCGGTATCATGTGAGCTGCCCACACACTTCAAGTGAGCTAAGATGCCTTCGTAAGAGGCTGAGGAGTCGGAATAGTAGAAGCTGTTGGCCAAGGCAGAAGCATAGCACGACACGGTGTAGCGTAATGCCCCGGCCTCTCCCACAACGCCGTTGATGCGGCGGTAATTGCTTGCGCGACATAAGTTTACATACTGAGTGCGCGTGCTGTGATCCTTAATCGTTTACGATATTATGTTGCAGACAGTCTTGTGATCTGCTAATGCAATTGCACCTTGAATGTACCTGCGTTTCAACTTGCACTTGCAGGCAGCGTGACAGCCCAGGGGAACGCACAAGTCAAACAACAAAAAACTGATGCACAGCCATGCCGCTGATTGTATTGCTGCCTGCATCATGTACATTGAGATTTCGTGTCACGACACTATGACTTTGTGGAAGTCCGTCTGCAGGACTTCTACGCTGTGCAGACAGCCTTGTATATCGACTGCAAGGACCAGGCCTATGGTGCATGACATGCATACAATGATGTATGCCACAATGCACGATTCAGCTTCCTGATACGAAACCGCCGGAGTATATGCAGTGGCTTTGCAAGGTTTCATGAGGCCAGCTGCAGGCCTAGCATATCGTTGCACACGGGCCGTTCATTACTCCAACTTGAATGCCTTCTAAGGCAGTACTGAGCCTACGCGTCGTGTTGACTTCGACTCCTCATGGGTCGTCTACTCACGGTATGGATTGGGTATGTCGTCTTTACCCTTTTGAACCGGGTGGTCGTGTTTCTCCTGCTGATGTTTCGAGTCCTCTTCCGCAGTGGAATAAACACCTGCCTCGTACCACAGATCCTCGTCAGCGACCTTGATGTTCTGCCTGCCCCGAGGTCCATCCTTCTTGGGCTGCCTGTGGCTAAGTCTCGACTCCAAAGATCTCCACTGCGGATGAAGCTCTCCCTCATGCTCCTTCGCCTCCGGCTCCCCGGGTATGTCAGCATCGCAGCTGCTACCAGCGGTTGTTCCAGGCTGGGATCTGCTGTTGCTGCCGTGGTAAAGGTGTGACCGAACAACTGCTGCCAGCGCAGTGCGCTGCTGTCGCTGCTGGTGCACGAGGGCACAAGGCACGCATCGGCGCAACGCAGCCATCCGGAGCATCATGTTGCTTGTGTTTGCTTTTTTGTGTGTGTCATCTGACGATGCTAACTTCAAGCTTCGGTGCTGCCCTACTTCAACCTCTCTTAAGGGCCAACTGTCATTTTCACACTCGTTGCAGCGGTGACCAGGGCGACGGTAATACTACAGGCGACTGCTGCTGCTGCTATTGCAGCGCTGAAGCTACCTCAGTTGCAAACATGAAGCGGCGTACGACCCTGGGCGAGGTCACAAACACTGCCCTGAACACGAGGCAAAATGCCATGCCGAGGGCCTCCATGATGCCTGTGAAGAGGGCAGGCATGGCTGCCCCAGGCCGCATGAGCCTCAACGTAGGAAACGCGATGGGGAGGGGGACTGCAGCGCCACCGCCACGCGCCAGCCTCGCAGCTGTAAGACACAGCCTGGCAGCACCTGGGGGGCGGAAGAGCAGCGTGGGGATGAAGCGCAGCAGCAATTTTGGGACTGCCGCCATCAAGACAGACCCTCGTCCGATCACAGACAAGAACTTTCGGAACGACAGTATTCGGGCACTAGTCAATTACCTGGCAGACTACGGATACGACCAGCCAATCTCTGCCAAAATACTGACTCGCCCCAGCGGCCGCGATTTCAACAACATAATGGGCTTCCTCTTTCGCCAGTTCGACCCAGCATGGCAGCCGAGCCCTGGGGCACGCTTTGAGGACGAGGTCATCCCATTCCTGAAGAGCATCCACTACCCCTTCACCCTCTCCAAGTCGTTGCTACAGGCGGTGGGCGCTCCGCAGTCGTGGCCCAAAGCTCTGGCGGCGATCTCATGGATAGTGGAGCTGCTGATGTACGACAAGGAGGTTGCGGCGTATGAGAGCGAGCAGCAGGATCGCAGGCTTGCCGGTGAAGTTGACATAGCGGACCACGTCCTCGATGACAAGGCAAGTGCCCACCGACTGCACTACGCTGCGCATTCCTTCGTGGAATGACCTGTTTTGTAGGTGTGCCCTGAACTTTATATGTTGCGTCGCTGCTGCCGATGAGCTGACACCTTCAGATTTGAAATTATATGCAGGCACAACAAACCCACATGACCTCCACAAAACCGCCGCAGTCATGACATGTACGGCGTACGAGTGCCATCACCCCACTGCCATCATCAACTGACGCGCACCGCCCCGTTCCCGCCTACTAACCGCCCCACCCGCCGCCCCGCGCGCGCGCAGGCGTTCTTCGAGTACCTCGGCCAGGCCTACGCGTGCTTCCTCAACGGCGACGAGACCAGCCTCACCGCGCTCGAGCAGGACCTCGTCGGCACCTTTGGCCACCAGAACCAGCTTATTGGAGCGGAGGCGCAGACGCGGCAGGCGCGCAACGCGGCGCTGCGCGAGGCCACGGAGAGGATCCTGAGCCGCGCGGGCGCGCTGCCGGAGCTGCGCCAGCGTCAGCGCGACTGCGCGAGCGACCTGGAAAAGTTCCGGCTCCTCATCGCTCAGCTGGACGGCCACAGGGACGCGCTAGTGGAGAAGGTGGAGAAGCGCGCCGCGGAGGAGGAGCGCGCCAAGGGGGACCTGGGGGGGGTGCGCGAGCAGATTGCGGCGCTGCGCGAGCGCGTGGCTAATCAGGTGAGCGCTGCCGCGGCGGTTGGAAGGCCGTGGGGGGGTTTAGGTCTTTGGGTGCGATGCGCCATGCGCGCACAGATGGGGTGGGGTGGGGGCGTGCGGCGCTGGGCATATCAGCGCTGTTGCAGTGGTGGTGATAGTAGTTGTTGTGTGTGTGTGTGTGAGAGAGAGAGAGAGAGAGAGAGACAATGAAGTTGACGCTGCTGCTCTGAGCGCAATTGCGCTGTGACTCGTGTGATGGCTCATGAGTCACCATGCGGAGTGAGCTCTCGCAGAGCCGCGCTGATGCGTGCCCCGCCAGGGCGTTAAAGTAAGTGTGAGGCGCGCGTGCGTGGCGTATAGTATGGCTACTTATTGAGCACTAAACAGGCGAAGTCATTGGCTGATACAGCTGGGGGCAGACTCAAAGCAGCAATGGTTCAGAGTTGGCGCGCTAACAGCGGAGCAGCACATGACAGTGAGCAACCCTGTGTACACATGATGCAAAGTGCCATGCAGCTGAGCTATGTGGACATCAAGTGTGTATGCACACATGAACATTGTGCATGGCGCACTGGAGTTGAGTGCGGATAATGCGCAGCGCATGACGCCCAGCGGTGTAACTTCGTACACGTCTGTACCATCACGCCCTCTGCACAATAACAAATTGAATAGACTGATTGGCGTCTGCAAAGGGACATGCCGCGGAGCGATATGGCATGATGCACGTATGCATTGTCCTGTACCCTGCGCAGGAGCTGAGCGCGGAGCGCATGGCGCTGAGCAATGTGACTTCGTGCACGTCTGTACCACCGCATCCTCTGCTCAAATCAGTCAAACAGACTGCCGACGTTTGCAAAGTGACATGCTGCTGTGCGATGTGACACAATGCACGTGTGCACTATCACGTGCGCTGCGCACAGGAGCTGCGCGCGGAGGACGTGTAGCGCATGGCGCTGAGTAATATGACAACGTACACGTTTGTACCACCACGTGCTCTGTTCAATCAGTCAATTAGACTGACGCTTGCAAAGGGACAGCGATGTAACATGCTGCACATATGAACGCGTACCCACCCTGCGCAGGAGCTGAGCGCGGAGGACGTGCAGCGCATGGCGCTGGAGCGTCAGCGCCTGCGCGACGGCATGCTGGCGGCGGCGGAGCACAAGTCGGCGGCGCAGAAGCGCGGGTGGGAGGCGGAGATGCAGCTGAGCCGCCGCCTCGAGGCGCTGGAAAATGCGGTGCACACGTGCAACTCCAAGGCCCAGGCGCTGCAGCTGGTGCCTGCCGCTGCTAAGAACGCCAACGGGCAGGTACGATGCGCAGCCGCTTGTGTCGTTTGCAATGAAGCAAGCGCCAGATGCGTTGCAGGTGTGGTTGATAGGGTTGCTGGGGTCCGGTCTGCGTACGCTGTGCAGGGCGAGGAAGGCTCGGTGCAGTGACCCTTGTCGCGTTTTACTGGTCAGAGTGGCTGTTGTCTGTGCGCGCTGTCGAAGTCCGATCACTGCAAGCAACTCGAAGGCGCGACGCAGGTGTTGTGAGTGGTGCGGATGACTCGCCCATAGTGCCGATTGGGCGAATGATGTGCTCGTCCCTATTGCAACTCACGTGCTCAACAATCATCCATGCGTGCTCTTTTCTTAGGGCTAGGTTTTGAGGGCCATTTGTAGGAATGTCAGGTCAAAAGGCTTATGGTAGACCCAGCGCTGGCATGGCATACAAGTCTGCCCAAGGCATATACATCCTTGCACAGTGGCTAGAGGCAGCTCAAATGCTACGTGCGCTTGAAGCTGCTGGCTGCCATCCTCTACACGGTTGAGCGGCACTTTCTTCTGCAATGCTGCATGTATTGGCGCCCACTTCAACTTCAACCGCATCGCCCTGCTGTGGCAACTGCAGTCAGCCAGCCGCAAACGCGCGCACACAACTGACCGACTCCCTCTCGCCCACCCGCCATGCACACAAACAGGACTACGAGCTGGGCATCAACAGGCACAGCCTGGAGGACGAGGAGAACGTGCTGAGCAATGACGTGAGGGGGCACATCCGGCCCGCGCTGGCGGCGATGCGCGACGCGGTGGTGCGGCGCATGCAGGAGGCGCGCGAGCAGCTGCTGGAGCTGCTCGACGCGCAGGAGGCCAGGTGAATGTTCACTGCCGCTTTATGGCAGTCACGAGTTTAGTTAGGAGCTGCCCTCCTTCTCCTCCAGTCAACGCGCCAGACAGCATAGCCACAGTCACATTTCGTCCGGTACACTGCCGCGCCTGACTTGTCATGTACAAGCGATGCGCGACGCAGTGGTAAGGCACACACGGGAGGCGAGGTGAGCGCTGCTGCTGATGAGCGCTGTGTCTGGGTGGTCCACTTCAAAGTTGAAGTGAAGAGTCATGGCACACCACTTCAAATTTAAAGTGAAGAGTGATGGCACACACTCGCCAGGTGAGCGCTGCCACGCGCCGCTGCTGAGCGCTGCCTGCATAGGGTTTACTTCAAAGTTGAAGTTTATATGGCGCACACCCCGGGCATTGCTGAGTCATGAGGTTTGACCCCCCAAGTAGGTGTGACAGGTGATGACTTGTCAAATCCGAGTTGATTTGCACACATGCGCGGCGCGCAGTGCGTATGCGCGTCGGCTGTGACAGGCGTAAGTACAGCTGCTGGGCACACACGGTTCGCAGCACACTGGTGACTCATCTTCTTTGCGAGCTTGAACCTGGTGTCGCCATGAGCTGGTACACTGACTCCAGAAGACGCTATGCCACCTGTCGTCTTCCACTACAAAAAGTACATTATGCACGGCACTGGCACATATTTCACAATGAATTAGTCTGTAAGACGCTGCTTCGAGTGCAACAGGGTCAAGCTGGTTGACATGCAATAGGCTTTGTTGCGTAGTGTGAGCCTCCTGAGCAGCTGATGAAGCACTGACAATGTCAACGAACGAACATCACGTATGCTACATGTACGACAACTAAAATTGTACAAGACACGCCCAGGTGCTACTGTAGTGCTGCGGCAATGGCACGCCAGAGCGCTGTTGTTGAAGTGCTGAAACGGGCAAGGCCCAACGCAAGTTGCAGTACGATGGTGCACATTGCTCAGCACTGGCCAGCACTGGGCTGGCTGCACGCAGCGGTGCATGGTCTGTTGCGTGAGGAGGCGAACAATCACACTGCACGCTGCAAGCGCTGATGGGCCTTAAGAAGGAGCAGTCCCCGGGGTCAGCAAACATTCAATTACAAGTGCGGTGTGCACCGTGCAATGTGCAGCAGGGGTCATTGCATGACGTTGTGATGGCACCTGCACACCGCCATTAATTATCAGTATAGTATATACATACATCAGTGAGAGACAATTTGCAAGCCATGCAACACTCCTCCGCCCCCTACCCCACACCGCTCTCCATCCACCCCCCAACACCCCCGCTCCCGTCCCCCCCCCCCCCCCCCCTCGCGCAGCGAGGAGCAGCTGAGCGAGCAGGTGGACGCGCACGCGGCGCTCGAGTCGCGCGTCAAGCGCAGCGAGGACGCGTACAGACGCGAGAAGGACGCGCTCGACGCCCACATGGCCGCCAAGGCCACGCAGGCCTCCGCGCTAGAGCGCCGCCTCTGCAGCGCGCGCGACCCGCAGGGCGCGGCGGCGCGCGCGACGGCGGCGCGCGCGCGCGCCGCGGCGCTGCGCGGCGAGATGCAGGCGGCGCGCGCGGCGGCGGCGGCGGCGTCCGCGGCCACGAAGCAGGAGATCCACGAGGCGCTGGTGGTGTGCTGGGACTTCCAGGATGGGGCGAAGGGGGCGCTCGCGGAGCTGCGCGCGCAGGGGGAGGGCGCGCTGAGCGCTGTCGCGGGGTGCGGCGCCGTGGAACGGCTCTGGGAACTGTCTGCGGAACGGGCCGAGGAATGAATGCGGCGGGGGTGGCGCTGCATGATGGCATTTGTCTGGCTGGTAATTGCCAGTGCGTGATTGGGCGGCATACGTATGTCGTGCGTGGGCTGAGATGATCGCAGCGGCAGGTTTCGGGGCCCAGCACGCAGAGGCGTGGTGCAGGTGCTGCGCGCAGAGCCATGTACAGTCCTTTGCAAGATGTGTTGGCAAAGGTGCGGGGAATTTGGCCCAAGCGATCCATTCGATGGGTAAGACAACAGGATCAATGGCGTGGTCCTCGTAGATGCGCCGAGGAGCTGTGCTCCGCCGCCACAATTTGTTTGTTGTGTGTAATGAACCAATAGCTTGGTGCAGTGGCAACGTGCACTCACTCTTGTGTTCGCTGTTGCATTGCAGCATCTGAAATGCGGTGAGCTCACCTGTGCATACGTGCTGCTTCGTCAATGATTCATGGATGCTCTGCAATTTTGATCCCAAGAGTGCAGTGCCCCCGTGGCTGCATTTGCCATTGCCGCCAGTCAAAGCTGACAAGAGTGTTTTACGAGCAGTGGCAGTGCGCGAGGAATGCGTTGTCCATGCTTGCCATTTTGTTGATCAGGAGAAGTTAGTTTGTGATGCAAACATTACCAGATTCTGCCGGCAAGGCTGCTTGCTACATTGAAGTATGCTGCACTGCAGAACGGCCAGAGCACACCTATGGCTGCTGGTTGTCCTTGCGCTCAAATATAATCGAACAAGTCGCCATCGCATGGTCATAAGACGAGTCAACATGCCGAAGCTCAGCAGACAGACCGCAAGGGGCCAGAAGCACACAACAAAGCCGCAAGGCTGCTGTGCTGACAAGCAATCAAGGGCAATGTCAAGCAGTTGACCAGTAAGTGCAGTGCATGTGTGCTCTGGAACATATGATGCAAAGGTGAGCAAGCAATCTGCTAAGAGTGTGTGGCAGGCGCAGGGGTAGTGGTGCTCCTATAGCGAGGGACTTGGACCGCGAGGTAGGAGTACGGGTTCCAACTTGGTTTACTAGAATTGTGTTCTAGCAACACGGTGTTGCTGAGCAATGTGAACATTGAATGAATTCCGGACTCCTGCATATGCCCCCAAAACTATGAGTCACTCACCTACTTGCTATTTCACCATGCCTCACCAGACATCTGAAGGAGTGCGGCGATGATGACCGCGACGTTGAAGCACAATGAGCAGCGCGCCAATGATGCGCTGCGTCTGCAGGTCGCCAATCACCTTCAGCTTCAAGGTCATGAACAGTGCCGTGGCAGTGCTCGTGTAGATGATGATGCTGCCGAGCAGGTACCTACTGGCACCGCTCGCCACGCTCACTGTGCGGACGCAAGACCATGAAGATCACCACATTGGCAAATGCAATGCATGCATGGCTCCACTGCAGCCCACGTGCTTACTTACCACCAGTTTGAGAACAATACAGCTACCATCTGATACGCCAGTTGCTTGACAGAGACTCCGAAAGGCTCACCAGCAGATGTATGCATACATGATGACAGCAACTTTATAGAAGGCTAATCTAGATATGCCGCACCTTCAGATGATCGCCAGTATACATTGCCACAAACCCAAGGCATTGTATGCCCATGTACAGGCCCTGGTGATAAATCAGCCTTAACGTCATGTAGGTGTAGATTGGCAGTGCGGCGAAGCATCATTAGGCTACCGTATTATTTATAATTAAGCCCATGGGGCGAGTTTTTTATGAGAGCGAAAAAAGGGGGGTGGGGCGCCATTAATACTTGGAGAAAAAAGGGTGGGGTGCATTAATGTTTGAGCCACGATAGCTCATCTAACACCATCATGAGATGCCAGCATGCTTCTACGCCGCTCCTGAAACCAGTTCAACTTTCGGAAAGCCAGCTGCTGTCACTCCGACCCTTTTTGGGGGTTTGGCTACATTGTTGCCTGCATTTCTGTCTGCTCTACAAATTGCTGACAGCGCATGTAGGCGCACACATGATGTGGTGATGTAGCATGAGTCACTGAGTGTGCATAGTACACGTACGCAGCGGGTACATGCTGCATATGCATGTGAGAATAAAGGGTGGGGGGCACATTGATATGAGCGAGAATTAAGGGTGGGGCGTAAGTTTATGAGGGCACGGAACACTCATAAAAAACTCGCCCCATGGGCTTAATTATAGATAATACGGTACATCACCAACTCTGCAGTGCAGGGCATCAAGGTGCGTTGTGCCGTCAAACAAAGACACCTAATTGAACTACCCCTCAAAGTGCCCAATATTTAGAGCATAATTGAAGAAACCATTCTCGTTCGGTTTCACAATGTACATGGCTGCATTTACTGATTTGGCGCATGACTTCGTCGTGATGTTGTGCAAGCAATACATGCAAAAGCCTGATGATTTGCATGCTCACATTCCACTCAAAGCATTGCAAACAGACAAAGCACACCAATGACCTGCAGTTGCTGCCCAGGCATTTCACATGCTGTGATGACATGCATGTCATGTGTTGCAATGGGCATTGCAGCATTCTGCAGGCAAACAACGTGAACACCGAGCCAAATAGATTGTAGCCTGTCAGGAATATGCATTTACTGTTGTGTAGCAATGTACCAACATCCTGACTACATGGTGATATCACATAGCCAGTGGATCCTGCCGGCCGTTGACTAGGTATGCTATGACATCTGAAACACAAGATACAACAAAAATGCGAGTCGATCTTTGGCGCGAGGCCGCAAGGTGTTATGGCAACGGTGCTCGTCGCCGGCAGTTCCGAGTACTTTCTTGCTTGCTGTGTAATCACCTGCTTCCAAGGCAACGGCAAGTTAGCATCACGTGCGTTGCAAATGAAGACATATCTGCTGTGCTGACACCTGCAAATGCGCAAAGACCATTGCAGGAGAGGGACCACAAGTACACACATGTTGATGTCGACGTTATCTGCTGTTACCAAGCTAACATAGACACCTCGCGGTACAGCTCACAGGTCAGGATGAGGTGTAGCAGTAACAGATGTGCGCTCCATAGCAGTGACTTGGTGCTGAAAGTGTGTATATCGGCACTTGCATTCACTGGCCGGCTCCTGCTGATCAGCAAAGTGCATCAAAAAGAGCTCGCAATTGCAAAGCGTCGCTTGCATCCTTCAGGCAAAATCAGGTCTCTCTTGGTACGACCCTGATGGTGTAAGCCTCAGTGTCAAGCCACCGCACCGCGACAAGGTGGAGACCGATCGCGGCAGAAAAAAACCGCAACAAGTGACATGCCTCAGACATAGGGGCGGCCCGGGAAACATGGGGCGGCGACTTCCCCATCCCCCCTGCGAAGGGCGCACAGCAATATCACTGCAGATTGGGTGCCGCGAGGCAGGTGCCACGAGGCAGCAAACCAAATGATGTCTGCTAGCCCTAGGTGCAGTGATACGCTGATAGTCCTTCGGTGTCCAGGTCTACTTCTGGTCACCAACACGCCTTCAGTGCCACGCCAGCCCAGGCGGCAGACCTAGCGCAGCACACGCCTGCTACACTGCAAAGAGGGTGGCATACGGGTAAATGCAACCACCACCGCCCCTCAATGCAAGCATGACCAGGCAGCCAAAAAGTGCCTTTGTATGGGCAAGCTGCCTTCTTGGTTGCCTGGCATCCTATGTCTGAGGGCAGCTCTTGTAATGCGGTACATCCGGTGCCTGGGCCAAAGTGTCCTCGAAGGGCGCAATAGTACCTCCAGACACATACATCGCCGACACAGGGGCAAGAAGCCCCCATGGACACAGTGTTCCATAAGTTTACATACAACGGTAGAGGAGAGGGAGCAGCACCTGCCTTATTGACTGCTTATGCTCACCGATGCCGTTGCGTGCAGCCCTTGGAGCACAGCCACCACCCAGGACAGCAGGAATATTCCGGAAAGAGCAGCGCCCGCGTATCGTCCTGTCTGCTCCTGTCCAAACAGCTTGAGCAGCAGCACTCGCGTATCGTCCTGGCTGCCACACTCTGCCCATCGCCACCAGGCTGATACTGGTCAGGTTTGTCCTGTGCCTTTTCTCTCGGACGCTGGCTCGCGTCCACAAGGACAAACCCCGCGCTGCACGTAGCAAGCAGGCGCGAGCTAAGGGCATTCCTGTGCTGTCCGTGGTGGTGGTGTGTTTGTTTAGCTGCAGACTCGAGCGCCTGTTCCTAACCTATTAGTGCTCACGTCGGCAATTTAAGTTCGTCCCCAAACTTCAAACTCAGCGTTAACTTTGGGGTTTGTGCTCGCAGCAGCGCTCTCTCAGCTCGCCCTTGGACCAGAACTGGGCCAGAAATGGCCAGCAAGAGTTCTACAGCCACGAGCATTAGAGTTCAGCAGACTTTGCCAGCTGAGAGTCGTGGGAGGGGAGGTAATAGGTGGGGGCTAGGTACCAGCCAGGTACAGTGAGGCGGGCTTACGCTGTGCGATCGTGTTAAGAGGCCTGCCAGTGGCGCCCGTGCTGATGCGAGACCCGGTGGAGACGAACGGCGGTATACGAAAAAAGCCAAGGCCAGCCCCCGCCCCCAGGTATATGCCGAACCGCAACCGTCTATGGTTTGCTCTGTATACCAAACTACGCGCACTTCGTTCTCTTCGTATACATTCTCATGGCGCCGGGCATGCGCACAAGCTGACGCGCTTAGCCCGTGCTGTCCTATCACTGCCGTAGGTTGATGTGCATTTGAAGGCTTTGCTCAGTGGCATCTCATGATGAGAGTTGCCAACGTCAGAATACTACCTCGACACAGCCACGACGGGGGCTGGGAAGAGTGACACGACGCTATCATGGCATGTTTTCGAGGCGAAGACGAATCACACCGTGATTGATGATCACGGTGTTGCTTGCTCAAGTATGCCATGCATGAGAAGGCTCTGCCACTAATGCCGGTTGTGGCAGTATCGCGTAGTGTCTGGCCTGAAGGTGCCCCATCAGCAGAGCAGTCAGAAAATGAATTTACCTGCTTAGAGCATGCATCGATTCGTAGAGCTTTGCTCCTTTTTGTTGAGGTTTTCCATTTGGCACTCTGCCAGCAAATGCGTCACTGCAGTGGTCGGACGTCTGCAGGGTAGCGCCAGAAGGCTGTGGATGTGTGCTGCAGTATGTAGTTATTTGAGTATTGAAATTGTCCTTGCGCTGAAAGAACGCATAGAAGTCAGCATTGTGTAACGTGCAGCATGACCTTTGCTACATGAGAAAAAGGGTTCAAGTTGTGATGTCATGTGCCAGTTCTATTGTTATGCATAAAGTGTACATGTTCAGCAACTGCATTCGCGGCCGCCAAATCACGCTTGTGGGCATACTTTCAAAACATCTGCCTGCGACACATCAGTGATCACAACGGTAGTTGCAACGAACAGCGCACACTGCGACAGAGGTACGCGGTTGCTCTGCGCTTGTGTGTGCAGCCAGACATGGGCGGTTTGTTGCATGCACAGTATTGGATGCCGCGAGATCAGATGTTCACAGTGCAAAGTTTTACACGTGGCTTACACTTTGCGTTAGTCGTACTGTAGTGTACCATGTACATTACGATATATTATACAACAGCACTTCACAATGGTGTTGCCAAGTGCCTGCACTTTTTCCCCCAATGTTGGTTTGTGTTCTCTCGCATGGCAACAATCCCCCCAACATGCGTTAGAAACTGATGCAGCAGCTGCAACGGGACAACATCTGGCTCACTTTGTGCTTATTGCAACAAGCGAGGCATTTTCACCACCACAGCTTATATCTCTAACCAACCAACATCAAACTGTAGTCGTGCTCATGGCACTTTCTTGCAGTGTGACCAATCCAGACTGTTGTTAGCTAAGAAAGGGGTTCAATGCTCTGCAGACGCTGGTCGATGTAACACAGCTCCAGGGTGGGCTGATTCGAACCTTTGGTTGGTCATGGTCAATGCAACAGCGTGACACATGCCGTGACGCTGCTTTTGTTCACGGTTGGTGTCATGCCCACCTGATTGCAGATGGACCACAAGCGGGAGATAGCCTCAAAGGCAGCAAGCGCTTGATGAGCATTCACGACACGCCTGTCAAGGGACGATGGTGAGCTTACTTTACAGTACAATGTAGGACGACATCATTTCGTCAGTGTGTGTTTTCTCAACATCACAAATGTCAGCACCACAGTTCATAGCATCATGGAATCCTCTATTTAGACGCGAATCCCTGTATAATGCTATGCCCAAGGTGCAGTAGCGTTTGCAGTTATGGAATGAGTACAATTTTGTGGCACGTTTCATCGTGTGTGTGTGAATGATGTTGTCAAAATAAGCCTAGATATTATGTGCTATGATGTCAAACATTGTGCATCAGCGATCTCAGTAAACAATGAGCGTGCAAATCCTCTGCACAAGATCATCGCTACAAATTCATGAATGCAAGCGCTACAGACCTTGAAACAGGGCTGACACACTATCATCATACTTTCAAGTTACACCTCGTTCACTGATACTTGAGTTTCAGCCTCGTGTTGGAAGTAGAAGGCTAAAGGCAACAATCTTTCTGAGTACGCACATGCTACGGGAGTACGCTCACCTCACTGGTTGTGGGGTGAGCGTTTGGAGACCAAAACCTTCATGAATGACGTGCTCGTGCACATCATATCATACTGGTGGAAGGCACTTGCGGCTAACCATCCCTTGTCACCTAGAGCTCTACGATCTTTTGATTCGTTTTCATTCATACACATTTTTTGAAGTATATGTCCAAGTGCCTTCTGTATGAAATCGATGTTCATCATCACAAGTGAA
Organism: Tribonema minus; assembly: GCA_017506865.1. Taxonomy (NCBI): domain Eukaryota; class Xanthophyceae; order Tribonematales; family Tribonemataceae; genus Tribonema; species Tribonema minus. Next base: position 79,015 of record JAFCMP010000190.1, read on the forward strand.
GGCCGCGAGTTTTGCTCCATACGACATGACTTGTGCAACTTTCACACTTTTGTGTACCAGAAAAATCTTTCTTGCTCATTCGCAGCTTGTTGGTGAAGATGTTCGAATGGTCATGCCAACAAATGTGCTTTCCTTGATTCAATGAGGAGTTTCATGTGCATTTTACTGGATCGGTGTATGTATTATCTTAAGCAGCCTTTCCTTCTGTTGTGTTTGTCATGCCAGCTTCACACTGCAGTGGTGAAACCTGTGTCGTTGGTGGAGATGCTGGCCACACATCAAGTGGTCACACCAACAAATGTACTTTCCTTCATTCAGTGAGGAGTTTCGTATGCATTCTACTGGATTGGTGTATGTAGTAAATAAGTCAGTTTCTCCTTCTGTGCGTTTGTCACATGCCAGCTTCACACTGCAGGGGTAAGACCTGTGCCGTCCGTGATATGTGTTGTACTTCAGAGCATAGTTCTCAAGGCTCTGAAAGAAGTCCCAACATCTGCTCTGTTGCACAGTTTCATATGGGTATACACTGTGGCTACCTTACGCAACATGGCAAACTTGGAAGCCCCTTTACACAATGTCAGCTTCAGCAAAGTGCTCCTTTTGTGTGTACATGGGTGACCATCACTGGTCAACAACCATTGTCGACAAATAGTATTCAACAAACCACAAATATGGTGTCATCGGCAAAGTACAACATCGACACTTCGCCATGCCTTGTTGTGTGCTGCGCCAGGAGCTCTGAGGAGGATGATCTGCTGACTGCTCTTGTCGCTCAACATGGCCTCAAGAAGTGGGCGGAGATTGCCAAACACATCCCTGGCCGTAGCAACACTCAGTGCAGGGAGAGGTGGCTTAACCAGCTGGACCCGAAGATCAGCAAGGTAATGCTTCTGGGGGCTGAACAACTTTCAAATAACTGTGCACGCAAGCATATAACCAATCTGAAGCATCTGAGGCAGCAAAGCGACCGAGCGAAGCCCGTTCTTTCACCAAAATGACAGCAGAACTGTTACTCTTTCAGAACATGGACGCACAGCTGTGAGTGGTCACCGTTCTGTCATTGTGCTGATCATGCACACGCATACATGCACCAGGAATGATAGCTCACCAATGGGTGTTTGTGTAGCCTCAAGGGTCTGTCAGTAATTTGCTGTAGAAGTATGGCATGATACGCTACTGTTCTGCTGCAGGAAGGCCTTGGCAAACGTGATCATGATGGGAAGACTACAAGCTTCTGTACCCACACAATACTGCGCAGGCCTAAGGCTTTTATGCTACAGGGCAAACACACACGACATGGAAGATTTAAAGGTCCGAGTGAGCAGCTATGGTCCGTTGTGCTGCACTGTTGCTGTCATCAAGGTTGATTTCCGCACAATTGATGTTAGCGCACAATGACGGCTGATTTGAGCACAAATGATGTAAATACACACATTCTCTTATGCAGCTGACCAGATACTGGCTGCGCTGCAGACCTACAGCATCATCATACCCCACGATATGTACTGGTGTGTCATGCTCAAACATAAATATGATGGCACTGTTTGACTTGTGAACAATGACTGCAATAGCGGCGACCACAGTTATCGGTGGAAGGGCATTTGCGGCTAATCACTCCTTGTCACCTAGAGCTCTACGATCTTTTGATTCATTACCATAAATCACATATTTTTTAGAAGTATCATACAGAACCTGACTCAATTTCAAACGCACAAAGCCTCATGTGCGTCAAAGGATGTGTGACATCAGCAAAGCAGAAAGCCAACTGGCACATCCTGCGACTGTCAAACTACATCACGTCAGTCATCAAAGTATGTATTGTTATACTGCAAGTGAGTGCATGTGACAGTGTATACTATAGACTATAGGTCGCCACTGCGCCAGAGATAGAGGACCGACCAATGGACTCAAGCAGACACAAGACTCGCGGCAGTGCTTCATTTGCTGAAGGTTCTAAGTAGAAGTGATTATTGAGAACCAGGCGGCAAAATATGAACAGCCACGTCAGTGCCCAACATGGCCCAACCTCAACATGAGCTGAGCTGTGTGCTGTCACCCTCTCAGGCATTAGCAAGCCCTTGCATGATGACTGAACCGGCAAATCGCATGTAATCAAGGACAGCACAAAGTTGCCTCTAACGGCAAACGAGAGCGACAAGTGTGGACCTTAACCTTTATGTCTTCACCATCACATGTTTGCCAATGATTTCAGGAACTACTGTTTTCTCAATGTGCGCTCCGACGCAAAACTCAGGGACCGCAACAGATGCTTGTGCGCTTTCAGTCACTATTTAGCGCAAGATATTATTGTATTTTTTTTTTTGTTATGATTGTTGCTGCTTGCAGAGGAAGTGGACCACAGATGACGAAGAAGAGCTCTATAAAGCACATGCTGCGCTTGGACCCCAGTGGGCTCAAATTGCCAAGCAGCTGCCTGGACGTTCGACGCTCGCTGTCAAAAACCGCGTCAACTCCCGAGGATTTTTTGATAGGTGGCTGAAGGACACGCTGGTAAGCTGCGATGCAACAACATTATGTGCATGGCATCGTCAGCAAACAAGTATACTACTTCGAAGTATACAGAAAAATTAACGTCAAGGCATATGTAACGAGAGCATGTCCGAGCACATGGGGATGTGGCATGTAAGTATATCTATCAGTTGGGCTTCCACACCGTGTGACAGCATCTCTGATGTTGATGGCAACAGCAATAGGTGCGGGTCGTCACACGAAGCAACAGTCAGTTTGGCACATGACTTCAGTATGCAGTTAGCGGTCATGGACATGGTTGCGCCTTCATGCACCAGATCTTTGTCAACAATGTTGTGGACAGTGGCATGTTTGTTGCCATGAATTGGCTGTGATGTGGCAGTGGCCTGTGGTGATCACATAGGTTTTGCTGCAGCATCGCAGCTGCATGTTGTCGATGAATGCAACAAGTCGCCGGCAGCTACACTGACAGCTTGCCGTTTGAAGGCGCACTGCTCTGCAGGCCGACATGTCGTTTCTCGCTATTTGGACCACAACAGTCTGATTTACTGAGCATAGACTTGGCATGCTTGTGCTGAGAAGCAACTACAAACCAATAGATCGGCTGCCGTTGCGCAAAGCGAGGTCATTGCCCTGAAGCTGTTATGTTAGGGAAAGTAGCTTGACAAGGTCTAACAACTGCCTGATGCCGAACGTACTCAGCGCACAGTAAGATTGGACCAGTGTAAGTCCGCAAGGTATGTGCCCTGGACTGCTGTATTGCGGTGCAGACCAGTCGTGTTTATAGTTACATCAGTAGATGATTTAGTGCCGTTGGTCAGAAATGCTAATTTAGTGCATTGTTCAAATCACTTGCTGCGGAAGAATATCTTGCTGCTCAGTTCCCATCCATCTAACAATAGCTGAACCTTGCAGAAGGTGCAAGAAGGCTCAACAGAAAGCTGAGTGCTGAGGTCAGAGTGGCTAAGTGGAGTGCGTTCCTACAGGACAGATGCGCCTGATAACCTGACTTTTTTTTGCAGCAGCAGCCCTCATTTTCACCATGCCGCTGCTGACCAGTCACTAACACTGAGGTGCAGTGTAAAGGCAATATGCCCTGGTTGTGATGCGTGTACTCTATTATGGTGCTATTCTTGTCAAAGTTCAGCCAAAGATATGAAAGTGAGGCATTTGCCATGACTGATATTCATATGCCTTTGCTTAGTGATGTTCAAGTGAGCCGACATGGCTATGAAGCATGCGCATTACTTGCATGATACCTGCATGGACTCTGAGCCTTACAAGCACTGCACATTGCTGCTCTTGGGTCAAGCCCACCACTGACTGTGCCACTCTGCTTTGCTTGATGGTGGTCAGCCTTCAGGTGCACAGCTCAGCGGCCGTCATCGCACAAGGACCACCCCTTCCAGCACAACTACTGCTGCTGCCACCGCCGCCGGAACCAGTCCCTCTCAGCAAGCCCCGGCGATGCAGGCGATTGCTGCTGTCCCGCTGACGTCCAAGAAGGTGACAAATTCGCCAGCAGTGGGTACTTCCTCTGCTGCCGCTGCTTCCTCTGTCACAGTGGCCCGCGTCCTCAAGCACCAGGCACCCGCTGCTAAGGCACCTGGGTTGCTCGCTTTGGCGTCGGCCATCAAGTTGTCTGTTCCCAATGTCTCAGAGGAGATCTCAGCGCCAATGGCCGTTGGAAAGTCCATGCCGCAGACTCATCATGTGCCGGTTTCTCCTACTGAAGTCGCCGCCGCCGCAGCCGCCCTTGTTGACATGGCTTCCACTGGCATTGCTACTGGTGCAGCTGACAGTGATGTCACCGTCGCAGCAGGCAGCGCTGCTAGAGACATAAAGAGTGCTGCTGCTGCAGCAGGTGGCGATCCTGTTGTTGAGGCAGCTGGTAGTGTCACTGAAGCAGCCAGGCAGTGTGCCACCACTCCCTCAGTAGCTGATGACGCGCCCAACACACTCGCTACTGGCGGAAGCTGGTCGGCAGGTGAGCTCCTTGAAGTTTGACCTGCCTTCAGAGGCGGCAATTTCCATGGAGCCTGTCGTGTCATTACTCAGAGATCGACTGTCCCTATGGACCGCGTGCAGCCCCATGCAACCGCAGTCAGGCACAACACAGTGACTTATTGCCATGACTGTACACGACTGGCTGCACATTGCCGTCCGCTAGGTATTGGCAGTGCGGTTAATGGCCGTGGCAGTGGCCAAAGTAGCGTAGTAACCCTGACCTTGGAAGCAGTGCACGCACTCACGCCATGCATGGCCTGCGTGGGATGAGGGAAAACAAATGTGTGTTGAGTAGGAACTGGGGGGGCGATGGTGCACTGCGCCCAGATAATGCCTTGTGCACTCTACTATCGCATGCTCACTAGCCCCAGAGGAGTGCGCCGGCCTCTGAAGCGCGCAGCAGTGCATTGTGTGGCAGTTGGGCTTTGTACCAGGAAGAGGGGGCTGAGGTACTAGGTGGGCCCTGCCATCATGGTGCTTCAAATTATACAAGCAGATGAGCGTGAATGCGTTGGGTGGAATGGTGGCAGGCCTGATAGCACGCACTTGCCGTGTCCACCCCAACCTTTCAGGCATGAAGCCCTGAGTTTGACTGCCATACGAGTGTTTGACCATGCAGGATACGAAGCAGCAGTAGGGCTGATGTTTGCTGCTGCTCGTACTTGAGAGTAGATTCTGGAGCTTGGTATCATTGTTGAGATTTGCACCAGCAGGTTGCATCAACCCATGCTCTGTTGCAGTGGGAGCAGAGTGGGTTTGAGTCCGTAAGTCCGCATGCGTTGAGGCCCCGAGATTGGGAGCAGAAGGGGCTGAAACCGCAAGTCCGCCGAGAGATGTTCGAGGCAAAGTCTATCTGTTTGAGGCTGAGGAAATGTATGCTGCATGTGCACATGCGAGGGTCGTACATGTACTCATGACTGCAATGCTGCTGGCTTGATTGTCTGTGCCATGCATGTGCATACACATATGCGTACACGTTTTCGGCGCCATACGGACACAACTTGCGGAAAATTGTGTCATGTCAATATAATCGGATTGCAAAGATCACCCGGTTATTCCAAAGCAGCATTCCAGGCAAGTGTCACCGAAACATGTCCCCGTCTTGTCGAAACATCCCTGACTGCTGCTGTCTTTTTGCCATGTATGGGCCCGTGAGCGTATAGTGTTTCATGTGGCCACCTTAGATTGGAAAGACGACCGTATAGGCTAGCACACGGTGAGGTCGGGTCGTGCGGATCATGTGCCTGTGTTAGCCAGGCGTTCTGGTACTTGTGATTGTTCTACACTACATGAATGGCGATGAGCTCTATGATGTCATTGAGGGTTCCAGAAGTTAGAGCGACACCATCCAAAGTAGCCGCCTGTGTGCAATGCGCAGTGTGTGCTACATGATTCCAGAGAGACGTAGGCATGATACATCTTCATTGCTACATATATGCATGATGCACACACAGCAGTATATGACACTTCACAAGTTTTCACAAGACACATGTAGATCTGATAGCAAAAGCTGGACATTGCTGTCTGGGCTTAACACGCCCTAAGCAAGAACACCAGAAAAGTTAACAAAGACACATGTATATTCTGGTTTGCAAGACTATGGACATCCACCATCTGGGCTTTTTCGTGCCTGAACCTAAACTTCATACAAAACTGCATACTTCAAAGTAGTTTAAGTTGTTTGCTAGTTGCGCCACTCAGGTGCATTGCTAGCCTGCGCGTTCGATGGACCCAGACAGGCTTAGGCATGATATTTTTGCTGAAGCATACACTTCAAGCATGTATAGTTCACACCTCGAAGTACTTTTTATTAATTCGAAGTACCTGCTTGCGTACTTGACGCCAGTGCTCTGCAGTTGCAGTGTAGCCTGAAGCGCCCCAATCAGAGTGCGCTTGCAGATGCCGTCGCTACCGAGCTTGCAGATAAGGTGGAGGCGGACCTGCAACAGCTGCCGCAGGGCACGCAACGCACACAAGCACTTGCTCGATTCCGGTCGCAGCGCCACATGCACTCGATCGGCATGGCATTCCTCAACGAGCCCATGTACTCCACAACGGCTTCGTTCGATGGCCTATCCTGGCAGCTGGCCGTCAAACGCGCCATCGGAGTAGAGGAGCAGACGGCAGGCTGCAAGCTGTGCGGGAAGTCGCCGGGCGGCACCCTGCATGCACGGCTGTGTCAAGCGCCATGCGTCAAGGCGCACGACACCATCGTCCACAATAGCGTCAAGAGGGCCACGCAGCGCATCCTGCGGCAATACCTCAAAACGGGACTGGTGGACGAGGACTACACGCCGTTTCTGGGGTCCGCCGGGCCGCCGGGGACTCGCAGGATGGACATCGTGCTGCCTGCCGACGCCTTCCCGGTGACCGGCTACGACGACCCGACACGCCACCTACCGCTCATGGTGGACGTTACCTGCTTCGAGGCACAGGTGGCGTCGCGGGCGGCGAAGACTGCAGCAGACCCCGAGCGATGCTGCCGCGACCAAGAGGCCGCCAAAACTACCCACTATTCTGGTCATTATGATCAGAATTGCTACAAACTTGCCACTGTGGCAATAGGGTCATTTGGCAGCATCGGGGAGCAGGGGCGGAAGCTGCTGGAGGCTGTGGCGACGAAGTATGCCAGCAGGATGTCAGTGCCCGGAGGAGCGCGCCCTAAAGCTCTCAAGGGCATCGCCCTGGCGCGCTTACGCTTGGCACTGTCGGCAGCGCTCCACATGGCGTACTCTGGCCGTGTCATGACACACATGGCAGAATCCAGGGGGGGGGGGCACATGGAGGAGGACGTAGGGGAGGACCCCGAGATGCCATTTGGCGGCGGCGGCGTTTGAGTGGTTGTCGTTGCGACACTTTCAGACTGTCATACGACATGTAGATTCCTTACAGCTAGATGCCAATCATCTGGGCTTTTTCGCGCCCTGAGCGAGAATTAATAAAAAGTACATGATATTTGCTCACCAATACGCCGCATGTATCTGCAGCAACTTGAACCCTCCCTGTCTGAGAATATCTGACGCACATCTCTTGTGAGACATCCTGCTGTTACTGCTGGCAGCGATGCGGCACTGACTTAACACATACAATAGCGGCAACTACTTGGCTCGTCACCAAGGGGACGGCACAAATAATGGCATTGAAGAAAGTACCATATCATCCATAATGAAGCCGATGGGGTGAGTTTTTTATGGGAGCGAAACAAGGGGGGTGGGGCGCAATTAATATGGAGAAAAAAAGGGTGGGGGGGCATTGATGGTTGAGCCATCTATCACCATCATGAGGTGTCAGCATGCGTCTGCTATGCTCCTGAAACCAGTTCAACTTTTGGAAAGCCAGCTGCTGCTTCTGGGAGCCTTTTGGTAAGCTGGCTACATGGTTGGCTATTTTTCTGTCTGCTCTGCACGTTGCTGACAGTGCATACATGCGCACACACAATGGTGATGTAGCAAGAGTCACTGTGTGTGCAGAGTACACGTTTGCAGAAGGTGCGTGCTGCACATGCATGTGAGGAAAGGGGGGGGGGGGGGGGGGCACATTTTGATGAGCGAAAAGTAAGGGTGGGGCATCATTTGTAAGGGCTTGGAAACTCATTAAAAACTTGCCCCATGGGCTAAATTATAGATGATACGGCAGGCATCTTCAGTAGGGCCAGTGTTCCAGGGTGCTTAAGGTGGCTATTACTATGAGGCAAGCAGGCTGCAGTGGTGTTGGCGACACATTACAGCGATGAAGGTGATTGGCTTCTGAAACCTGCTTAAGACTACTGCACAGGCACTGAAGCAAGAGCAAAGCGTAGTGTACAGGGCTACGCAAGTGGTTCATTCAGCTGGGCAGCTAACAGATAACAACCTGGTGCTGCACGTCATGGCAGCTGCCAGTGCTTTCATATAGCATGTGGCATGACAACTCCGGGTTGCGCTGCAGCTCTTACTGCTCCTCCAGGGGTGCTCCGGCACCGCAGCACCTAGGTTCAGCTGCTCTCAAACTGCCGGCATTTCCTTGACAATGCGCCATTGAATGAAGGCTTGAAGGCTGGTAATAAGAGAAGCGCACTTATGGGCTTCGTTGAAATGGTTCTACAACTTGAAGTCGCAGCGGCAGCAATTACACGTCCTGGTCCAATGCAACTTGACCTCGCTAAAGCTTGGGGGCGGCTACATCAGCAGGCGATTACCAATAATGTGGGCATCCATACTAACTTGGGAGGGCTGACATACGACGGAGAGACTAGCGCGGCATGGCTGTCCTGGAGTGCCGCAATGCACCGCGCAATGTGCGAAAACCGGGACGGTCATGGTCTGTTGTCCAGCTAGCAGCGATGCATGCCTTGCAGCATCCTTATGTGGGCCCTCTGTACCACCAGACTTAACAATTAAGCCTCACAGCACCGCCATGATGCTCACTGTGACATGTCCTGGGGCTTACGCGCGGGCTGCAGTCAGCAAGGAAAGCAACGACGAGAGAGCGAGCAACAGCTTCCAAGGACCAAAGACAAACAAAACAGGAGACGAAAAGAAAAACAGTGTCTGAGGTGGCACGTCAGCCTGAGTGCTCACCAAGGACTCAACCTCAACATGTGCTGAGCTCTGCTCTGCCAGTTGTGTTCTCACATTTCGTATGCCATGTTCTGCCAAAGCTGCAAGTAGTGCGTCACGTCCCTTTCAACATTGACAGCGTACGTACATGTACGCCTGTTGCAGGCGAGGCATCCCGGAGAGGTGCCAGCGTCCGACCGGAGGTCGACGCTGTGACCGTGGCTTCGAGCCTCATAGATCGTGATGCGCGCGTATTTACGCAACGTCAATTTTATTAAAAACGTTTTGCAGGAAGAGTCCAGTTCTCGGGCCATCGGGTCGATGGTGTGCCTGCGTTTCAATTCAAGCCTTCAACTTGCGAAATGCTGATCGCTCAGAAAAGTAAGCACTTACTGCCGTGCACGCACATTTCAGGCGGCGCCGTGGTGGAGCCGCACCGCTGCTGCTGTTGCCGACTGCCCCTACTGTACCGGCGTCATCCCATGTGGTGGTTGGCGAGAACGATGCCTCAATCAGTTCGATGGCGGCTGACGCGCATTGACTATTAGCCGTTTTTCTGATGCGCTGATGGTCCCGAGCCCACCCCCCTCTGGGAGTCCTGCTGGTAACTTGTGAGCTCTACAACTGACTGTTTCAAGTGGGTTAAAAGCTGTAGCCAGTGCGAATGATGCACTCTCAGTGACCCCCTGCTGCCACCCCCGCCCCCCCCAGGAGCCGTTGGTCGTTGAGGTGAAGCGGGAACAGGATGGCGCGAGCATCAGCATCAGCGGGCTTGCTTTGCCAAGCTCAGATGGTCAGCCTTTTGTGTTGACCGCTGCGAATATCGTGGGCAGCGAGGATAGTTCGTACAAGGCGCGATTCACCTTCCGCAACGAAGGCACCAGCAGCACTGTGGACGAGTACGTGGAGCTGCGGCTGGTGAAAGTTCACCATTACACGGGGACTCTGTTCGGCTTGGCAGTCTTTCAGGCCGCTGGTCAATTCCCGCTGCCCCCTTCGTTGCCGGCAGGTTCACCCTGGGACGCTTACGATGGCCAAGTGTACATACTTGGCTACGCGTCAGGTCAGCGCAGCTGCACGCCTGGTCGTGTGACAGCTGATTCCCTGGCAGGCTCCACCGTCGAGACGGAGATGGTCATTCCCGCCGACTTGTCTGGATGTACAGTCGTCACCAGAGGTGGGTTCATCATTGGCGTCGTCGTCTGCGGCTGCACCGGCGCCAACCAGGTCCGGTTCCTGAATAGGCGTGCTGTGGATCTTTTCCTGACCAATCATGGCGAGCCACGGCAAGTCATTCCCCCCCTGCCTGCCTTCCTTCCTCGGCGGTCACCACACCAGTCTAGTTTCGGGGAGGTAAGCAGCGACAGCAGCAGCGGCCTGAGCAGCTGCAACTTCCAGGCCAATAACAATGGGGCATGCATGCCTGTGCAAAATGTAGACACAGCACCCCTTGATGTGCAAAGCCAGGAGTTTCACCTTTCTCAGCGCACATTTACAGCACAGGTAAACTTGCCAATTACAATATAGGCCTGTTGTCATCGTAAGCCATGCATCTTACTTCAGTGCTACGCGCAGTTCTGTCGCGCGCCGTCTAGGCTTGCGTTGCGTTTATCATGTCAAGCGCTCATTAGTGAACTAGGGGAGGTTGCGGCCTTGCCAGAAAATCAACCGACGCTTCCTATGTCAATGGCGCGAACATTCTGATGTGTAGTTGTACTTATAGTTTCAGCGCTGCAATTAACGTCCGCTAGGCCACTTCAGCAGAGGCGAGGAGCTAATTTAGTGGTTGCTTACCGGATGCACCTTGTGTGCGCCAGCAGCTGCACCTTCATAGGTATCGGCGCTGGTTCAGATGCGTTGCTAAGCAGGAGCTGCACGAGGCGCTCGTCGTGTGCTGGGACTTCCAGGATGGGGCAAAAGGGGGCGCTCGCGTAGCTGCGCGCGCAGAGGGAGGGGGAGCTGAGTGCTGTCACGGGATGCGGCGCCGTGGAACGGCTCTGGGATCTGGCTGCGGAACGGGTTGAGGAATGCGGCTGGGACGGCACTGCATGATGGCATTTGTCTGGCGGGTACTTGCCGGTGCACGATTGGGCGGCGTAGGCCGTGCCTGGGCTGAGATCATCCACTCAAGCGGCTCAGCTACTAGATTTGCTGGACTACATAATCTCAAACTCTGAGATGCAACGAACCGTGATTGCCAACCTGCTGCTGCCCCATGGGCATGACAGTTCTTGAGCAATGACCATTGAGAGTGCATTGCAATCGTCATTGAAACTTAAAGCAGCTGGTGCTGCGTATGGTACCATGTTCATGCAGCTTGAACCTCTCAAGCGCCAAGCAAAGGTTTTTTAAAGCAGGTCAGCTCTCACATGCATGCACGTAAATGTATACAGACGAGTGAGAGCGTTGACACACCACTTTGACAGATGCCAAATTGCTTTGCATGCCATTGCCCGATCTGACGAGCAGTTGTCAAAGATGGACGCTTAGGAGCAGCGGCCTGAGTACGTATGGACTTGTATTTATAAAGGCCCAAGGGAGGCCGGGTTGCCTATGCAATCGAAAAGCTTGCGTCAACGCAGCAGCCTAGTCTGCGCTGTGCCCTAGGAGTTTGGATACCGGCGCCGCAACACAGCCCAGCATTCGCGCTCCACGTGTGTATGCCATGACGCGCTCCGCCAACTCCCGCGCCAGCGATATGCTCAGCTCAATGTGGATCTGACGCTTAGCTAACCCGGCCTTGCGTAACACATCTGCCTTCCCCCCCCCTGAGCACAGTGCTGAGTGCATTGCCAACTCCTTAACAAAAAGGCTTGTCTGCTTGCCCAGCCGTCCGTACGACTCCTGCACGAATGGCACAAAAGCCCAAGATGACGTCAAGGTGCCGGTGTGGTGCTTGACCTTCGCGTCCTCCCCCACCCCAGCAGCATAGCCGTCCGTGTTCGAGGCATTTGTTTTGCCTGTCAGGTACGAGCTCGCTGTGGGTGCGCGCACACTTGTGTCTAGCACTATTCCCTTGTTACGGTATGCACTGCTAAAGTGCAGACACCCTGGGTCAATGACTGTGTCCGCCCGATACCCCGGTACCTTGAAGACGCTAGCGTCCTCATTGCGGACAATAGAGACATGGTGCTGTCTCAAGATGCGCTGTAGGCACCGCTTTTGGGCAGTGTGTGTCGCGTTGTGCCCCCGTATGTGCTGGCTGGGGCAGCTGATCGCATGCGTGGAGGTGGGGCTCACGTCACTGCACCGCCATGGGCACACCTCGCCCTGTATGCCCCACCCGTCTATAAAGATCGCAACCATAATCATCGTGGCTGCTGCCATACTGGACATGGGCGCCGCACCCGGGCGGTCATTGGCAGCGGGTGGCACGCTCATCCACGCCATTGCCCCGGACGCACGCTGGCTGCGCAGCTGCGCCAGGACCCGCGCGCTAGCCTGTTGGCGGCGGCGGCTGGTGTCACGCAAGTCACCAATAAGTGTAGCCTGCGTCGGCTTGCCCACGGCACCAGCCGAGGCAGCCTCTAGGTCCTCCACCAGGCAGTCCTCGTATTGACGTCGAAGAACATTTGAAAGGCCGGCTTGTAGTCCGTGCGTGAAGTGACCGCGCCGGCGGCGGGGCACTACCTTTCTGCAGATCTCGTCAGCATAGGCCTCCCAGTCGTCGTCGTCGTCCTCCTGCCCGCCGCTGCAGCTGCTTTCTTCCGCGCTAGTTTGTGTTTTAGCGGGCGTGGAAGAGGCAGCCGCGGCAGCGGCTTGAGGGCCAGGTACGGTCGCCGCCGCAGCGGCCGCCTCGGCGCCAGGCACAATGCCGTGGGTGTGTGGGGCTGGCTCAGTGGTCCCCGTCTCCGTGACGGCAGTTGCGGCGTAGATCGCTTGCACCGCAGTGGGGAGCGTCGACGCTGCGGCCGTTGTATCCGCTGCCCACCGTAGCAACGATGCTGGGAGCTGCTCGGCCACAGCTGTGCGTGATTTTTCGCCGCCATCAGCTGTCAGCGCTCGCGTAGAGCGTCGCACGGCCTCGATGATTGGCGGCAGTCCCTGGTCCTCGCGTATTGCGCATGAGTGCTGCGCGAACCAGGTGACTGCGCCGTGTTCGTCAGTGCCGAGCCTCAGGGCCCCTGCTGCCACAGTGGCATGAATTATTGCAGGCCGCAGTGTTGTGCATGCCTGGGCCGTGTATGCGGCTGGTGCCAGTAGCCCCAAAAGCGGCATGCCCAGACCGCCTCGTCGCTCCGGCAACCGTGACGCCCGCAGTGGCACTGCGATGTCCGTGAGTTCTGGCGGGCCCAAGCGCGGCAATACCAGCACGCTGCCACTGCTGGCTACCTCATTGTCACCAGCAGTGCAGGCGGCCAGCAGGTGTGACTTCATGACTGCCGCGGTAGCGCAGCCGTGCAGGTGCAGCATGCGTTCAAGCGTCCATGCACAGAACCCGTCAAATGCGTGCAGCCATGTCTCACTCAAAGCCGTGTCAACGACCCGAGCTAAGAAGCCCATGCGCTTTGTCAGTGACCTGCGCAGAATGAATTGTGCTGCCTGTAGGTGATGCCGCGCCATCCCAGCTAGCTGCCACGACAATCGCCATGTCCCTGCGTCAACAAGATGCTTGCTCATGGCAGCATGCACATAGGCTGGGTGCCCTACCGGTACCCCGACCGACGTAAAGCCCTGACTGGATTCTGGCATGGTGGCGTCCACAAACGGTATGTCAAGGGCGCGCAGGCGTGCTCTGGCCGCTTCATCAAACACTGTGCCGCGCATGGCAATGGCCAGCGACTTGTCTGGTCGAACGCGTAGGCCCCCTGCCGCAAGCCGACGGATCACCTCTGCCACCCCAGCGGCCGCTGCATCGTCGAAGTAGGCAGCTTGCAGCACGTTGAGGTCATCCAGGAAAGCGCAGTGCGGGGCTGGCGGTTCCGCTGTGCTGTGGCCGTAGGCCGGCATACTGCCGGGCGTCGCACTCACTCCATCAGGGTAGAAGAGTAGGAATGCCGCTGCCACTGCAAAGTACAGCGGCCCTAGAGGGTCCCCTTGCTGGCACCCTAGGTGGGAGCAGATAATGCGAGCTTCACCGTTCACCTCCACTCGCATCTCTGGGGCAGTGTCACCACAGTATACGGACTCAAAGTGCGGGAGCAGCTCCGGACAGAAGAGCATAAGTCCCCGCACAATGGCGGCGCGATCCACACTGTTAAATGCGTTCTCACAGTCCAGCTGGATTGTGGTGCCATACAGCTCGTGCCACACGCGCGCGCACGCTGCCACATGCTCGACGCCAGACCGGTATCCTACGCCAAACTGCGACATGGAGGCCAGCAGCCCCGATATTTTGCCCTTGACACCCCGTGCCGCTGTGGACCCGAGGAGTCTGCGCCAGACACTGGAGCAGGCGATCGGACGCCGCTTCTGTCCTATGCCTGAGAGGGCCGCGGCGCGGAGAAGCCGTTGCGATTGCTCCGGCAGCAGTTCGGGCTCAACAAGCAGCGTCGTGAACACCTTGGCCAGGTGATGGGCGAATGCCGGTTCCATCACATCCGATTCTGAATCACCAGCTAGTCCTGGCGAGGCACTGCCCACGGGGCGGGTGGCTGCTTTCACTGGTGCACCAGGCCCAGCGGCCATCAAGAGGTGTTCATAGCGTAGGCCGTCCAGCCCTCCTGCCTTCCCCGCCCCTGCTGCGGACAAGGTCGACAGTATGTCTGTCGCCTCCACCTCGAGGCGCCGTCCGGCTGCGCTGGCAGCATCCTCAGGCCTATCGCTGCGATCATGCGCCTGACCCGATTCGAAGACGGGACTGCCGCTGCCAGCGGGCCCGGCGGTCGTTGCCACCCCTGCGCCGTGCAAGCAGTGCCGCCGGGCGTCGCGTACCAGGCCGCGCACTTGCTCCATTGGCGTATCGACTACCCCGGGCCGGGTGCCAGTTTCAGGGTGCTTTGCTGCCAGCACCTGTGCCGTGACCTCGTCTGCTGGGGCGCATGCTTCACGCGCCTCTAGTCGTGCGGCAGCCAGGCCTACCCCCCGTCGCTTGCCTGAGAGGGCAGCGCATGCTGTTTGCTGCCTGGAGTCAGCCTCCGTCCAGTCGGCATCGAAGTTCGTTTGTGCCGACGCCGTAGCTGCGTTGTTTGGTTTGGGGGCCCGCAGCGCCGCTGCTGCTGACAGCGTCTTTCTCAGTAGCTCCGCAAAGTCGCCAGACAGCAACGCTGCCAGCCGGGCCGCAGGCGGCATACCGGTTCCCTCCGGTTGCCTACCAAAGGCCATTGCTGCTAGCAGGTGCAGCAGCCTGTAGCCGCGCTGCACTAGAGTCTGAGAAACCTGATGAGCAAACGCCCCGGCACCATGGTGGAGGCGCACCCGTGCCGCCTCACGTGCACTGTCTGTGGCGTCCGCCAGTAGTCGTGTGGCGTGCTCCACTAGCCGTGCCCACTGGGTGCACTGCAGCTGAGTGCGGAAGGGGTTGGCAGTCGTGGTGAACCGTAGCAGCAGTAGATCCGCCTCATTGGTCTGGTCAAGTGCGTGGACGACCGAGGGCGTCGAGAGGTCCCAAGCCAGGGATGCTCGTGACTGGGGCTTTGAGGGCCTGCCACTGGTGGTGGTGGTCGGGGGGGGCGGTGACGCGGCATCGTCCGGCGGGTCCAAGTCCATGTCCGCCCATCCCAGTACCATTTTTGTGACTTCACCTTCAATTCCAACTTGAAGTTGCAGTGACTTGAAGTTGCGCGTGACTGTGTGTGAAATTGGAGCCATGTACCACACACCGCTGGCCAGAACGTGTGACGACGGATCCTGGCACTTGCCTATGTAGGCTCCTTTGCACCAGGAAAGCATAGCTTCCGGCCGGGGGGTATTTTCCTGAGAATTTTCACATTCTGTTTCGGCGATGGATTGGAACAGCCCGTACAGAGTTTTTAGGTGAGCAACCGTCAAGCACCACTGCTGCTGGTGCTACTGCGGTCGGCCATGACTCGTGTCACTCTCAGTAGCGAGCCTGCTGTACGTTCATTGCTGCCTGCAGGGCAGTGCAGGCACCATGCTGCCTGCATCGCACCATGAGATACTTGTATACCTAATGGTCCATATGTGAGTGGCACTGGCACAGAGTGCAGCAATGCTGGCATTGCTGCCACTGAAGGCCAATCTCATGTCATGTTTGAACAACAGTTCAAAGCCAATCGAAACTTACTTCATGCTACAGTGGCAGCGGCAGCTGCATGAGCTCCAAAAAGCAGCAGCAGCGACAGCCCCAATTCCAGCAGCATACCGTCTCTGTATGTCACCGTCTCCATTGCTGGTTTGCACGAACATGTCATCTTACGTACCGCTGCTGCTGTTTTTTGTTCACTTTGAAGGAACTTGACAACGGGATACCACCATCAACGGATGCAGCCGAGCACGGCCTGCCGGTGAATACACTATGCGAGTGCACGTGATAAGATCAGTGTGCAGCATGCTGCAGCAGCTGACGCTGCTGATGTTGGCTGTGGCGGCTGCGGTCCAAGCCTTCGCCTCGCGTAGCAGCAGCGACGACAGCATCGCGATAATCAACTGCTCCGGCAAAGTGGGGTTACCTGCTGACTTCATACTCCGCAGCGCCGTTGACTGGACCACTCTTGCCAAGGCTGTGGACTGCGAGGGCGGCACGTTCAAGGTCGTTGCTGACCCCACGGCAGGCACGGCTATCAAGATCCCCGCCAACAGCCCTCTGTTTTTAGGCCCCAAAACATCTCTGACCATCACCTCGAGGGCGTGGGCCGACAGCGGGTTGGATGCGGGCATTGCAGTCGGTGATGGAGACCCCATCGGAGCGCCGGATCTTGGACAGCCAACATTCAATGGGCAGCAACAGACGCACTTCTTCGACCTGGACGTAGATAGCAGGTGAGCAGCACAGCGTTGGTTGTCGTAGAAGGCATTGCTGGACCATGTGGTCCATGCAGGGTGTGCCTGCCGCTTGGAAACCTTGCGGCGTATCAATTGATGCACGAATCTTATTATAGTACCCTCTTCTCCAGACTGATCATAGTGATTGGGCATATGCGTTGCAGTCGAGCAAGCACAGAATCTGAGCAAGACTTCGCGTTGTATGCTCATCAGTGGACACCCGGCCTTCGAGCCACTGATGATTGCGACTCGTAGTGCAGCGCTACTTCCGAGAGGGACGACCAATCTGCAACTTTCACAGCCTCACAGCCTCTGGCTCACTCATACTCAGGCCTAGCCGGGATGTGCAGGAAGAATTAACGAATAGTTGTTTCTTTGAAGGAATCCGCAACAACACACGTCATCTGCCCAGTGGGCGAAGGCCAGCAACTTGCCTCACACTGGATCTGAACTCCGTCATTTGTATTGGGACCAACTGAGGCGACTCTGCTACCACAGTGGCACTCAGCAATGACAGAGCAGACAGGCTGGCATCGGTCGCAGCAGCACTGAAGCAAGTTTGCATGTGTTTTCTACCTCTCTGTTGCGACAATTATTGGTCAATCAAAAGCAACGCATAGCAACTGCTAGGGTCAAGAATATCCCGGAAATGCTCCATACTTGAAAAGCTGACAAGGTGATGCAGCCCAGAGGCATACTGCTCAGGTGGTGCCGCGATGTACTTCTGAAGTATTGCCATATCATACACTGACTGGCTCGCATAATACCATGGTATTAGTCGCCTGAACATGGTCCATCAAGGTGACATTGTCCATCGTGAAGTTTGAAAGTGGTTGTCAAAGCGCCAGCGGCCTGGATCGCGTAATACCATCTTTTAAATCTTGCCTCATAGGAGGGTCAGCCCCTGCCGATCCGAGTTGAAGTGTTGGTGACACCAGGAGGCAGACTACAGCTTTGACACCAGGTGATTTGCGCTCAGACATGCAATACAATCTGGCACGTGACCTACAACCCACAGTTAGGCCAACTACAAAAATCTCCTGTTTCGGGAGAGGACACTCCAATTGCAATTGCCTGTGCAAACAAAAATGCTGCTGTTTGCTGCGTTCACCTTGCACCGTCATTCCGACATGGTGGCTGAATTACAACCAGTTGAAACGTGTCCTTGCACTTGATGATCTACAGCAGTTCAATGCCTTAAAAACTTGAACCGTAGAAATGACCCTGTCAATGACGTTGGACGGAGCTACTTGCAATAGTCGAATTAGAAGCATCACGAACGGTTCACATAAGTTGCTTAGCAGAGACATGCAATGGCATGCGTCTATCAAGTGATGAAACACGTTACATGAGCAAAGCTGTGAAAGTATGCATGCATCAGCAATGGTGACACTCAACCTGATTATGCTGCGCTGCGTGCTGCCGCAGGCTGCGCCTTGAGGGTGTTCGATTCATCCATGGAAGGATACCCTGGTTGCTAGATAAATAAGGGTGATGTGCCTTCTTCTCAATGAGTTCGGAGAGTAAACCTCTGTTCGATATTTTCCATGGCAACATTGACAAGTTCTGCACTCAGTTAGGAAAGCAAGCTAACAGTAGCAGAAAGTGTGCTGATAGCTGCTGCCAGACTCCAGCACTTGCACAACGTAGGAAGGCACCTGGAATAAAAAGGCCATTGAAGTGACCGAAACGCTTTCAGAAACGGACATGCCAAGTACCACAATGCAAGACACAGCCTTGTCAGCTCACCCTCGTTGAACTCAAAGATGCAGCCGTACGCCTCCACATATGTTGCTTTCCCAGAATATACAACTTCGGCATACACTTCACCCAGCGTGCGAATAACTCCGCCATTCAGATCATGGCCTTCGAAGTCAGTGACTGAACTGCTCTGATAAGGACAGGGTATCCTTCCATGAATGAGCATTGTACAGCCATGTTCACAAGGGCTTGCGTACATTATGATCAACGTTCATAATGTAGCCGCTCCCTCCACAGCACTCATAGTGACTTCTGCATCCAAACACAAGTGTCTGGCGACAATCTTCCTGAAACGTAGCATGGAAGTGTGATGTATGCGTGAAGTATGCGACTGCAGTCCACACACATTATGTCTGCCGTGCAGGCAAATGTTGTATGTGTGCGCGTGCCGCCGTCACTTTAATTAATCGTTGTTGAGCTGGCATGTAGAAATGCTTAACTGGAGCATGTGCGCCACTCCTCAGTGGATGTGGCGAGGCGAGAAGGGAATGCTTCCTCGCTTCCCCTGATTCACAATCAAATGTCCGATGTCATGTGTGATATGCGTGAAGCATTCATGTATGCGTGCTATAATAGAACCAACCATTGGCAATCTCTACCTTCACTGATTGTCGCCTGTCCAATTCATTTGCGCTAAATTGTCCCAAATGAATACGTCACAAGCGTCACGAGCATGAAGATACGGGTTTACTTGGGTGAAACATGGGTTACTCAGTGTTTGCGTCAGTCTGAACATAGCGTTACACTCTCATGTCCAACTCGCTTGTGTTACCCCAGGAGCAAGCACGTCACCACATCTTGAAAAAACTTGGTCACTTGCCCTCACTCTTGTCTCTTTCTTTCTGCTTCTGTGCCCCATTCACAAATGCGACTGGTACTAGCATGTGGCGTTGGCGGTGCAATCCAGGCCAGTGACATCATCACCAAGTACTCGTCGTTCCTCAACAACAAAGGTGACAGAACTGCGAGACAGCCTTAAGTTATCATAGCCATCAGCAAAATTTGTCACCAAACAATTGGGGGGGGCGGGCAAAGGATTTTGCACCAACTGGTTGCACTTAGTGACAGGTTAAAGAAGGACTTACTTCCCCCCTTGCAGCAATTGATCAAAACGCGACTACCCCTGAGAGCGCCTACCAAGCACCATTCACAAAGGACTGAATATTAGCATGTACCCCCAAAATGTATGCATGGGCATTGGATCATGTCCCACAGTGACAGCACCAAGGGCTGACCCTCAGAGCTGCAAACATGCGTTTGTTAGGCGGCCAGTCAGTTGTGCCTGTGTGAGAACCTGGTTTCTTGTCAATCGACGCTGATGCGTTCTCTCGTGGAACAGAAGCAGTGCTGCGGTGCCTGCAGTATGCATTCAGTGCGCTTCGCTGGGGCAGGGTGTATACCATGGCTTCATATGCAACTGAGGATGCTTTGCATGCCTGCATGTGATCACAACAATGACCATTTACTGGTTCTGGTCCAGTGCAGCCCACACATAGTGGTTCCCTCAACAGCATCTCGTCAGGCATCAAATTAGCATTACAGTGGCTTTCTTGGTGCCAGCATGCACGTGTTGCTTCCGGTGTAGCTGCAGCCATATGGTACAAGCTACCATGCCCTGCCTGTCATGGCAATCAGGGCCTGCCTCAGGCTGGCGCGCTTTCGCATCCAATACTCCTCTGCCTGATCCCTGCACCCTTGCCTGCATGCATCAGCGGGACCGTTGGGTTCTGTGAGCGACTTCAATGTTGACCCCACCATGAGCATGCGAGGAGGCGCCATCGCCTCCCAGGGCCAGCTGGTGGTGGCGGGCTGCATGTTCAGGGGCAACATCGCTCTGGGACAGGGCGGCTCCATCTCTCACAATGGCACCACCGCGACCATCCGCCATAGCCCTTTTGAAGACAGCGCTGCGATTGTCAAGCAAAGCCTGGGCACCGGGGAGGGGGGGGGCATTTACATCGAGCTTCACGGTGATGACATCGTGCTTGATGGCGTGGTCTTTACGAATTGCACTGCCGCGAGTGACGGAGGCGCAGTTGCGCTTGGCGAGAGGCCAGACCCAACAAGCTCCGATGCCACCATCACCGTCAGCGGCTGCATGTTCTCGGCGTGCACAGCACAGCAGCGTGGAGGGGGGGTCGCTCTGACATTCAGCTATGGCAGCTTTTCGCGCCCAGCCCTCGCCATATCGGGATCCACCTTCACCCAGTGCTCCGCAGGCGGCAGCAGCGCGGGGGGCGGTGTATTCAGCGTCAATAGCGTCATCGTGACGGACAGCAACTTCTCCGGGTGCACCGCGTTGAGTGGCGGCGCTCTCGCGTACGACACGGCCACGCGCAACTTTGGCAAGGACAACCCTACTGACAGTTTTTTTGGCGCCGACAATGTGAGGGTCATCGGTTGTGGGTTCACCAACAACACGGCCTTCTATCTCGGCGGCGCGGTCTATGCGTCCGATCTGAACCCAGTGTCGACGAGCATGCACTATGACCTCGTTGTCCGCAGCAGCATATTTGAGGGAAACGTTGCGGCCGGCGGCGGCGGCATCGCCATTGCGACAGCGAGCATCAATGGCACCGCATTCATCGCTCAGTCTTGAGTTCACGCGCAACGAAGCATTCCAGGCTGGCGGCGGGGTACTGTTGGCTGGCGAATTCAAAACGACGGTGCTGCGCGAGCTGCACTTCACAAGCAACGCGGCAGGGCATGCAGCCGCTGTGCTAACAACCTCGCATCTTGCAGCTAGCGGTGAGTTGTTTACAAACATCATGGTAATCGAGCTTGTGCAGTAGCCAATGTAGGTTGCGTGCTCGAGCTAATAGGCTAGCAGGCTAGGCTAGTAGGCGAGGCAGCCGCGAGCCCTGGGGCGACCCTTAATTGGCATGAAAGCGACCCTGGATGCCAGAAATCGACATCATGGGTTTTCCAGCCAACAATAATGATCAGCCCAAACAAAGCATTTGAAGTATCTGTATGATGTTGAAGTCACCATAACCTCTGACTGTGGTGGTCGGCTTGCTGAGGTAGAGCATACTGATGTTGACGTTTCAAAAGTTTAAAAAGTATTGAGCTTCAAGAGATAATTGAGGTTGAAATTCTGAGCATCAACTGAAGTTGGGATGTAGAAGTTACCAAAGTCCTGAGGATGAACTTCAATTTGAACTTGAAGTAGGTCATTCGAATCGTGCATTTAATGTGAATTCGATGGTGCAGCTCACAATTTGGCATGACACAAGGAAGGCTACTTTGCCTTGGCGTAGCGTCTCAGCATCGGGGTCGTTTTCACGCCATTCAGGGCTAAGCGAGAGTGGCAATGGTTTGCCGTGCTGACCTACTAGGTCAGATTTCACTTGAAAATTGAGTGCCTGTGAGTACCTTAAGCTGATCAGCAACTCAAGCCACAAACCTGTTGGAGCGGTAAATTCAGACGTCAATCATTATCATGAAGAAATCTCAGCCATCAGCAACATTCAGCTCTCATGGCACCAAATGTGGCGACAGTGTTGCCGTTTAGCAGGCAGTGTGTGTTGTAGCTCCCGATATGTCTGCGAAAGTCCAGTGTTACATCTGCATTTGTATTTACTTCTATCAGGAACTGTACTGCTGAGTAGTGATCCAGGTGAATATTCACGCAATGCTTCAGAAGCATTCAGCGGTTGACTGGACTGTACCGACACAAGCGACATTGCAAGTATGCGCGCACAGCATTTTTGTGTGCCACACTTAGTCTACAGCTGCAACTGGAACGCCTTGACTCAGCTTGAGAATGTTCAACGAACGTGATGTCGTAAACTTTAGACGCTGCATGCGTTGTGATCCTGCATGCATTGGTGCTGAGAGATCTGTGTCTGCAGTCGTCCATTCTGTGCTACCATCAGGGCACCTGTGTAATTTATAGCACTCGCAGAGTCGTAACGGCAAGTGCGGGCCGTTCCAGCAGCACTGCAGAAAGCTGTAGTACTGAGCTGGTCTGATTGCTAGTGGCCTTGGACCTTTAAGTTACTGTAGACCTGGATTGCAAGATTGCTCTGTAGACTATGCCTCTAGCTGTGAAGCACTTGAAATATATATGATCATTGATGAGTCCATATTGTGGCAGAATTGCCACCTGTCAAGGAGAGTGCATTAGATTCTGTATGGTGTGTGGTGTCTGCGCTACAGTGCGGACGTTCACCACAAGAGCACATGGGATCGATAGATTACACGTCGTGTACGCGGCAAAGCTGTCAATCAACATTTACTTATATCTAGTTTTATATGTGCGTTGTTCTGCTGCCGTTGCTTGCTGAGACAGCCTAGGCTGACAATCTGGTTGATTTCCGGCATTCACATAACATCACTGATATGTTCATGCCATTGAAGCATTGCAGCGGCAACCGACCTGGAAATGGGCACCTTCTCTAAAAACGTCGCCACTCTGTGTTTCGTGGGCGGCTTCGGATCAAGCGACACTTGGCTCAACACTGGCAACTCGTGTGCGGATGTCGACGATATCCCAGAAGCTGCTACTGCTGAGGCGTCACCAAAGGTGCGTGTTGTTCAGCACCAGTCCCGCACTATTTGGCAGCGTCTGTCATTATATCAGATGTAATGTGCTGCTGTACGTTTTAGCAGTTGCAGGTAGCGTTAACTTCTGTGTCAGGGCTTGCATCAACCATCGACCTTCGAAGTGCATGCAGGTTGCTAATGACAACAAGAGGGGGCATTCCATTGTGAGCACTGCCACCAGGACATACTTGAGATCAATCAATTGGTACTGCCGCCTGTGCTGCCTGCTTTACAGTACTCAATAACTCTCATTACTATTGTACGCAGGCATTGCTATACGCAGGCATTGCTAACACATACTGCCTAAATCAGGATTCTGGGGCCTGTGGTACTCTTAGTAGTAGCATGCTGCCTGAATCAAGGATTGTGGGGCCTGTTTCACTCTTGGTACTACGCAGGCATTGCTAACTGCACACTGCCTACAATATGGATTGCATTGGTACAGTGGTGCTGTAGTCTTTTGTGATGGCACCCTGCATGCTCATTAACTATAGTTGGTATACCCTCATTACTTCCTCCTTCTGGATGTGGGTACCGTACGACATGCTGATTGATAGCGGCGCCTTGTTTCTGCAGTCTGCCATGTGCATCACATACCCCTTGTCATGCGCAATATGCCAAGCTCTACTGACGGCACAACGCACACCCGGCTCATATTTTTTGATGATTGTATCAAATATGACCCTCCTGGTACCGCTCCTGAAGTACTTGGACCGGTTGTAAGACTGAGTAGCCGGTGTGCGCCCCTTTACTGTTCCACGTGTTCATAGGCGCTGCTTCCCACAGACCGTCCATCCTTCATTAGCTGTGGCATCGGGTTCTACTCCCCGGACGACAACACATGCGCCCTATGTGCGGACGTTCCGGGGCTGAATTGCACGCAGTCAGCCACCACCATCGCCACGCTGCCGATCAGCCCCGGCTACTGGCGCAGCAATACTGCCAGCACTGTGGTGAGAGAGTGCTGGAATGCGGACGCCTGCTCCGGCGGGCGGGCATCCCTGTCTGCTGATTCTGCTGCCGCCTACTGCACAGAGGGCTACATAGGGCCATGTGAGTGACGCATCATGATGTCGTTGACCTGCCAGTGCTTGGGAGTTCAAAGGCTAAGTTTCAATGCTCTTGTTCAAATGCTGTCTGGTTCTGAAGAGCTGCATACACAGGGCAATTGCTTCACACCGCTGCTCCTATTGTTCTGGTGTCGCTGCTTGTTAAGTATATGTTGCATGCAGTGCATGGGAAGGTGATTTGAGCTGCTCATTAGTTTTGTTGTACGTCAAGCCTGTTGCCACAAAATGCATGCAAAGTGCACGGCAACATGTGCAGCAGCTGTTTCTCTAGTTGCATGAGTATACTACAGGCTGTGCTAATGTGTATGTCAGACGTCGTGCTGCCGTCGGCTGCGCCACTTCAGAAACGTGTTCGGCGCGGTACATTTATACCTTCCGGTTCATGACTGCAAAGGACGCCGCACTAACTGTTGACGCTCATTGGCAGTGCCTCAGTTGAGATTGCAGAACATCAAGATAACGCGGCCGACGCGTTTTGGGGCATCATAGAAAGCCTTCAAATATATTACCACGTGCTTTCAAAGTTTGTGGTGTGCGTCCAGGCATATCGGCGCCTGTACGACATGTCCTGCCGAGATCGCTATTGTGGTGACTGGGTGGTGTCTCAGCTCACAGTGTTGACTCTTCAGGAGTGAGGAACTGCTTCACTGCTCCAGTCAAAGCCTAAAGCCTGCGAATATTGCCTTGAGAAAGCAGCGGCGCTTGCATCTACTCTCTCCAAATAGTAAGCGCCATGTCGCCGGTAAATGTGGCGGTGCAAAAGCAGACCAAAAGCCTTCCTTGAAGCATGTGAATCGGTTTCTGGTCATTAGGCGAACACAAGCACAGATGCAGCTGAGCGCTGCTGCCATTCAACTTGAGGTGACTGTTGACAAATACCGGCACAACTCTCCATTGAGCCCTGGCCACCTCTAGGCGTGCTACGTGCTGCCACCACACATCTATCACCCTAATGCGCGCTGACATGCTGCTTCACGACAGTGGTAAGACACCTGAACCACCCTCTGGTCATGACTCTCTCTGTATCATAATGGGCTACAGCAATCCGAACAGCAACGCATATGTGCACCTGCAACACTTACCGGTGCGATGCATGCAGGTCTCAGAGTGGGTGTGTGGGTAAAATGTATGAAATCAGTCAACCTCGCCACCCAACAAAGCTCAGCAGGTGCGCCATCACTGCCAGGCAGTCGTCAATTTGATACCCAACCAGGTTACTGATTCAGTCACCGCGACTCTGTTGTGCTTTGTGCAGACTGTGCAGTGTGCAACGCGGCTCTCGACTACGCGCCCAGCTCATTCAGCGCGTACAAGTGTGAGCGGTGCACTGCATCCAGCAGGGCGGCAACCTATGCTGCACTTGTAGCCTTCCTGCTGGTGGCGATCGCAGCAGCAATATACCTGCTGCCGGTGATGGAAACCAAGCGCAAGTCACGAAGAGCGATCGCCTGCGGCTGGCCTCTGTGGCTGCGCAACCGCCTGCCCCAATGCCTGTGCCGCCAGCGCCAGTGGTCGTTCCGGGGCGAGTACCTGCGCATCCCCATCATCGTCGTGCAGCTGCTGTGGGGCATTGTCGCCGCGACCGGCCTGCAGATGCCGGCCAACTTTCAGGCATTCTTCACGCGGATCGCCATCGCGCCGGACCTTTTCGCCCTTGGCTGCGCCGCGCACCTCAGCTTCTTTGACAAGCTGCTGCTGGTGACGCTACTGCCGCTGCTCCCCGTCGTGCTGCTCGTGCTCTCATGGCTCCTGTCCACACGGCGTATGAGCGTGCTGGCGCCTGACAGCGCAGACAGTACAGCAGTGGCAGCAGCGGCGGCAGCAAGGGCAGAGGCCCTGCGAAGGCACTGGACGGCTTTCCTGGCGTTCACATTTTTGATTTTTGGCGGCGTCTCCAGCTCCATTTTTTTGACATTTTCGTGCGAGGAGTTTCCAGAGCTGGGCAAGTGGTACCTACGTGCCGATTACTCTATCCAGTGCTTCTTAGCTCGGGTCGTTGACACGGCTTTGAGTGAGACATGGCTGCACGCATTTGACGGGTTCTGTGCATGGACGCTTGAACGCATGCTGCACCTGCACGGCTGCGCTACCGCGGCAGTCATGAAGTCACACCTGCTGGCCGCCTGCACTGCTGGTGACAATGAGGTAGCCAGCAGTGGCAGCGTGCTGGTATTGCCGCGCTTGGGCCCGCCAGAACTCACGGACATCGCAGTGCCACTGCGGGCGTCACGGTTGCCGGAGCGACGAGGCGGTCTGGGCATGCCGCTTTTGGGGCTACTGGCACCAGCCGCATACACGGCCCAGGCATGCACAACACTGCGGCCTGCAATAATTCATGCCACTGTGGCAGCAGGGGCCCTGAGGCTCGGCACTGACGAACACGGCGCAGTCACCTGGTTCGCGCAGCACTCATGCGCAATACGCGAGGACCAGGGACTGCCGCCAATCATCGAGGCCGTGCGACGCTCTACGCGAGCGCTGACAGCTGATGGCGGCGAAAAATCACGCACAGCTGTGGCCGAGCAGCTCCCAGCATCGTTGCTACGGTGGGCAGCGGATACAACGGCCGCAGCGTCGACGCTCCCCACTGCGGTGCAAGCGATCTACGCCGCAACTGCCGTCACGGAGACGGGGACCACTGAGCCAGCCCCACACACCCACGGCATTGTGCCTGGCGCCGAGGCGGCCGCTGCGGCGGCGACCGTACCTGGCCCTCAAGCCGCTGCCGCGGCTGCCTCTTCCACGCCCGCTAAAACACAAACTAGCGCGGAAGAAAGCAGCTGCAGCGGCGGGCAGGAGGACGACGACGACGACTGGGAGGCCTATGCTGACGAGATCTGCAGAAAGGTAGTGCCCCGCCGCCGGCGCGGTCACTTCACGCACGGACTACAAGCCCGCCTTTCAAATGTTCTTCGACGTCAATACGAGGACTGCCTGGTGGAGGACCTAGAGGCTGCCTCGGCTGGTGCCGTGGGCAAGCCGACGCAGGCTACACTTATTGGTGACTTGCGTGACACCAGCCGCCGCCGCCAACAGGCTAGCGCGCGGGTCCTGGCGCAGCTGCGCAGCCAGCGTGCGTCCGGGGCAATGGCGTGGATGAGCGTGCCACCCGCTGCCAATGACCGCCCGGGTGCGGCGCCCATGTCCAGTATGGCAGCAGCCACGATGATTATGGTTGCGATCTTTATAGACGGGTGGGGCATACAGGGCGAGGTGTGCCCATGGCGGTGCAGTGACGTGAGCCCCACCTCCACGCATGCGATCAGCTGCCCCAGCCAGCACATACGGGGGCACAACGCGACACACACTGCCCAAAAGCGGTGCCTACAGCGCATCTTGAGACAGCACCATGTCTCTATTGTCCGCAATGAGGACGCTAGCGTCTTCGAGGTACCGGGGTATCGGGCGGACACAGTCATTGACCCAGGGTGTCTGCACTTTAGCAGTGCATACCGTAACAAGGGAATAGTGCTAGACACAAGTGTGCGCGCGCCCACAGCGAGCTCGTACCTGACAGGCAAAACAAATGCCTCGAACACGGACGGCTATGCTGCTGGGGTGGGGGAGGACGCGAAGGTCAAGCACCACACCGGCACCTTGACGTCAGCTTGGGCTTTTGTGCCATTCGTGCAGGAGTCGTACGGACGGCTGGGCAAGCAGACAAGCCTTTTTGTTAAGGAGTTGGCAATGCACTCAGCACTGTGCTCAGGGGGGGGGAAGGCAGATGTGTTACGCAAGGCCGGGTTAGCTAAGCGTCAGATCCACATTGAGCTGAGCATATCGCTGGCGCGGGAGTTGGCGGAGCGCGTCATGGCATACACACGTGGAGCGCGAATGCTGGGCTGTGTTGCGGCGCCGGTATCCAAACTCCTAGGGCACAGCGCAGACTAGGCTGCTGCGTTGACGCAAGCTTTTCGATTGCATAGGCAACCCGGCCTCCCTTGGGCCTTTATAAATACAAGTCCATACGTGCTTCACGCCGCACTACTGGCGCTACGCTGCGTATGCGATAGTCATGCTCTTCGTGTACCCCATCGGCATTACGGGCCTTCACGCGGTTATGATATGGCGCAAGCGCCAGCTCGATGCACACCGCAGCAACAACACCACAGCCAAAGTGCCGCATGAGTGCGAGAACACATTCGGTGCGGACCGCTCAAGCAATGGCACAGCACCACCAAACTCAAGTGTAGCATTGACGGATGCCGCCGCTGCCACTGATCCCCAACACGGCCTGGTGCACGCGTCCGCTTTCCTGTGGAGCCAGTACACAGACAAGGCAGACTGGTGGGAGCTTGTGGAGTGCACGCGGCGGCTGCTGCTGACAGGCTTCATTGCATTTATTCTGCCCGGGCGCGCTGGTCAAGCGGCGGTGTCCATGCTGTTTGCATTTGCCAGCGTGGTGGTGTTCACAGTTGTGCGGCCGCACAAGGAGCGCGGCGAGCGGTGCCAGTACCTGCTCGGCAGCATCATCATCTACATGAGCACTGCCACGGCGCTGTTCATGAAGCTGAATGTGACGGGCGACTTGCAGTCGCAGCGCATCGTTGGCGCGCTGCTCATCATGCTCAATGTCGCGCTCATCGTCGCCGCAGTCCTTCAGACGTTTGGTGAGGTGTGGCGCATCGTAAAGGATGCCGCCAGGGCAGGTGTTGCGGTGCCGGTGGAGGAGCAGCAAGAGCCGCGGCGCAACCCGGAGTCATCACGCCACGTGCTAGAAGAAAGCGTTGCCAGCATGCCGGCATCATCGTACTGACGTCCTGGTGTTCACTTCAGCAGTTTAGCACCGCTTAATTATTCGCTCTTTGTGAGCTGCCCAGCTGAATGAAGACATTTACGAAGCCCATGTGTACTGCTCTTGGCTACAAGTATTGCCTTGTGTTGTGTGCCTCTGCAGCATTATAACTCAGGCTGTAGAAGCCAGTCAGCGTCATAGTGTTCTCACAATCATCACTGCAGCCCGCTTGCCACGCTAGGTATACCTTGTAGCACCCTAGGCTGGAGCACCGGCACTTCTGAATAATGCATACTGCATATGCCATTGTTAGTGCCACCCGCCTCCCATACACCGTAGTACTGCACATGCCATTGTTTGTGCTGTCCGCCAAGTAGTCATCGCTATTTACATGTGTGTTCCACCGGTGCTGCACCGCTGCCAGCGCCAATAGCAGCTGCTGGGATATCCCACTGTAACAGTAGATGTACTTTGCAGATGTACTTTTTTTATTACTCAGGGCGCGACCAAGCCCATTTCCAGGTACTCTCAGTCAAGAAGGCGTGCTGCAGATGCATGCCGCATTGTTTTTCATTTTTGCAAATATCCTCATGTACTTTTTATTAATTCTCGCTCAGGGCGCGAAAAAGCCCAGATGATTGGCATCTAGCTGTAAGGAATCTACATGTCGAATGACAGTCTGAAAGTGTCGCAACCACAACCACTCAAACGCCGCCGCCACCAAATGGCATCTCGGGGTCCTCCCCTACGTCCTCCTCCATGTGCCCCCCCCCCCGGATTCTGCCATGTGTGTCATGACACGGCCAGAGTACGCCATGTGGAGCGCTGCCGACAGTGCCGAGCGCAAGCGCGCCAGGGCGATGCCCTTGAGAGCTTTAGGGCGCGCTCCTTCGGGCACTGATATCCTGCTGGCATACTCCGTCGCCACAGCCTCCAGCAGCTTCCGCCCCTGCTCCCCGATGCTGCCAAATGACCCTATTGCCAAAGTGGCAAGTTTGTAGCAATTCTGATCATAGTGACCAGAATAGTGGGTAGTCTTGGCGGCCTCTTGGTCGCGGCAGCATCGCTCGGGGTCTGCTGCAGTCTTCGCCGCCCGCGACGCCACCTGTGCCTCGAAGCAGGTAACGTCCACCATGAGCGGTAGGTGGCGTGTCGGGTCGTCGTAGCCGGTCACCGGGAAGGCGTCGGCAGGCAGCACGATGTCCATCCTGCGACTCCCCGGCGGCCCGGCGGACCCCAGAAACGGCGTGTAGTCCTCGTCCACCAGTCCCGTTTTGAGGTATTGCCGCAGGATGCGCTTCTTTTTATTTTTTGTCCAGTGGGTGCGGAAAAACTCAAACGTAGGTGGATGTTCATTCTGCTCACAGAGTCTACCATGTACAGTATATTAATTGTGAAGACTCAAAAGTGCCTCAATGCGCATTGACGATCACTTCTCAACAACATCAGCACATGGCATTCCCCCCCCCCAAGACACGTCCTCATCCAATGGCATCTGTCCCCGCCCCCTTGTACTCTGCCATATGGGTGTCATAATACACAAAGAGTACAACATGTGGAGCGCTGCTGAGAAGGCTGAGCTATGCGCGCCGCTGCTACTTTGATGTGTGAACTATATGCATAGCAAAGTTACAGCATGCCTTTTGAAAGCCTTTTTGGATCCATGCAGCGCGTGTATTGTGTGTGCATTGCATTCGCCTGATAAATCGCGATGCTGGAGATTGATCGCCCTGTGTGGTATCATCATGGGCAGATCGAGGACGTCGTTACAAGGCGGAGCCGGGGCACAGCACCTGACTACATGCTGCAAAAAAAACGAACGGAGATGCATGATGGATTCCGTGGGGATTCAGTTCCCAGGCTTGAACAAGATGCAACTTACCATGAAAGCACACAAGCTATGGAATTAGCACAGTACAGCGATTGCTTTGAGCATAGGACAGGCGCCAAAATGAAACCTGGAGTGCCAGGCCACTTTGGATGCTGGCACTCAAATTTCTGGAACCCTCTATGAATCTTAGAGCTCATCGCCATCCGTGCAGAGACGGCCATGAGTACCAGGACGCAAAACCTGGCTAAAACAAGTAGATGAACAGGACCCACCCAACCTCACCGTGTGCTGAGTATATAGGCCGTCTTTGCAATCTAAGGTCGCTACATCAAATGCCACTTTGAAGTATATGCTCAAGGGCCCATACATGGCAAGGTGACAGCAGCAGTGGGGAGTTTTCCAATCAGACAGAGACATGTTTCGGTGACACTTGCCAGGAATGCTGCTTTGGAATTACTAAGTGATTTGCGCAAACAAATCACATTGATATGACGCAATACTCTGAAGATTGTATCCGCATGGCACCGGAATTTGTACGCAATTGTGTATGCACATGCATTGCACAGACAATCAAGCCAGCAGCACTGCAGTCTTGAACACATACACGACCCTCTCATGGCACATGCAGTATATTTTCCTCCAGATGTAAGCGCAGAGAGGGTTGAAACCGCAAGTCCGCATCAACGAGGCCGCGAGGAGGCTCAGAAGTGTCTCTTTGAGGCCTATGTAAGTTCCTCCCTATACATGACATTGTTCCTCGTGATACGGACTTGCGGTTTCAACCCTCTCTGCGCTGCACAACAGAGCATGGGTCATGCATTCCATTGGTGCAAACTTCAACAATCCTAGCGAGGTTCTTTTCTCAAAGTACAAGCTGCTGCAGCTACCAGCCTACTGCTGCTTCCTCGCCCACATGGTCGTACGCTCGAACAGCAGTCAAAGTCAGGGTGCTTCGAGCCTGAAACGTTGGGCCCATGGGGTGGACACAGCAAGTGCATGCTCAGGCCTGCCTGCGCCCATTCCACCCAATGCATTTACACTCATCTATATAAGCACATGTTGGCAGGGCCCACCTAGGGTGTTACAATATGGCGCTGTTGCACTATCAGGGTTACATGCCCTAGTTGAGGTTAGCACCTAACTTTGTAGTTGAAGTTATCTTGCTGATGGTCGGGTCCAGCTGATTAAGCCACCTTTCCCTACGCTGTTTGTTGCTGCGTCCAGGGATGTGTGTGGCGATCTCCGCCCACTTCTTGGTGCCACGTTCAGCAACGGAGATGGGCATGTTCAGCAACGTCTTGTTGAGCATGTTTGGCATTGACGCCATGTTAGCAATGGAGATTGCCACACACATCCCTGGCCGTAGCAACAAACGGTGTAGAGAAAGGTGGCTCAATCAGCTGGACCCGACCATCAGCAAGGTAACTTCAACTACAATATACTGAAGTAGGTGCTAACCTCGGTCGTCAGGTCATCCTCCTCAGAGCTCCTCCTGGTGCAACACACAACAAGGCATGGCAAAGTGTCGATGTTGTACTTTGCCGATGAGACCATGATTGTTCTTTGTAAAATTATGTTTGTCGACAACCGTTTCTGACCAGTAATGATCATACATGTTTACACCAAATAAGCTCTTCGCTGAAGCTGGCATTGTAGAAAGATCACCAAGTCCGCCATCATGCGGGAGGTCGTCACGGTGTATGAAAACG
The DNA here is from genome assembly GCA_017506865.1 of Tribonema minus. Lineage (NCBI taxonomy): Eukaryota > Xanthophyceae > Tribonematales > Tribonemataceae > Tribonema > Tribonema minus. Next base: position 111,588 of record JAFCMP010000190.1, read on the forward strand.
AATCAAAAGATTGTAGAGCTCTAGGTGACAAGGTGTGCTCAGCCATCAAATCGAATGACTTCCCCAAATAGCTGTGGTCGCTGCTGCAGCTGCGGCAATTGGCCACGAGTCAAATAGTGCCACCATATCCAGTGTTGTATATTCACATGGAACTGTGCAGCAGAACAGATGCTGGAACTTATTTCAGAGCCTTGGAAACCATATTTTGAGGTCCAACATTCAAGTTGGTGAGGCTCACACACATATCAACTTACGCAATGAGGTGAGCATACCCCCGTAGCATGCTTGTACCCAGAAGGTGTGTTGCCTTTGTTGTGAGGCGACCCTAGGGTTAGAGGGGGCTATTTAGCCATATTCTGCCACACTGGCTTTATGCCGTATTCTGCCATTGCAGATGCTTCATGCTAATCACTTCGACACCTGTAAAACCATGCTATAAGCCTTAGCGCCTTGCTCTGCTTGTACTTGCCAACCATGGTGGCCTACTTGGGTTATTATGGGAGTTAGGGGGCACACCCTTTCTCACGGCACACGGGTCATTGCTGGGTCGAGGTAGGAGCGGGTCAGGTAGTCAACAGCGACTGGTAGCTACACACACGGCATACACACACACAGGAGACTGGCGCACCCCAGTTCCCACATTGGCACTCGAAGACAGGTGCTAGAGCCTGTTCCAGCTTCCGCCTGTACGAGCAGGGGCGGAGGAGCGTCCGAGGTTTTCGGCTTATCTTGGAAAGCAGATTCCGCTTTGCCACAGCTCGCTGTATGAGGACCTTGTGCTGGTAAAGCGCAGTTGCCTCGCTCATCGAGCTTCCATAGTCGGCCTGGAGCTCTCCTGGTTGGCTCAGCTTCTCGTGGAGCTTCGCATTTTCAAAACAAGGGGCGTGCTTCTTCAAGTTCCCTTGCTCACAGCAGCACGAAGGAGTTCGGCTTCCCTCTGGCGGTCGCTGCTTTTCATTAGGAGTGGAGCCTTGCCGCTCATCTCTTGTTAGCAGCAGCTCGTCCTGCTCTCTACGTTACCTACAGCAGCAGCACAACAGCAACAGCACTGCTAACTCAGTGGCAGCATGGACGCCACCACCCTCAAGCTGCGCTCGAGAATGGAGGCGGGGGGGGAGAGTCTACCCTACCACTGTCACCTCCACGGCATGTTTCAACACAAGCGGCACGAGCATGTCGCTAAGCGTGCTCTGATCGAGTCACAACTTTGGGCGTGGGGAGAGCCGATGCTCGACGTACTGGATCTGGCCGGCTGCAGTGGCGTTTCTGTTACGGAGGTGCTGGGCATGCACGACTTCGAGCTGCACAGCAAGTTGCGCGAGGCAGCCACAGCTTTCAGGGAGACAAAGTATAGAGCAATACGGCTTGAGGCAGCTCTGGAAGCAGCATATAGCAAAAATAAGCTGCTTCAGGCGCGGATTGCAGAGTTGGAGAGCAAGCTTCAGCAGGTTCAGCAGCTGCCGCAGCGGGAGTTGGCGACGTTGCGTAAGGTAGCCACAGTGTATACCCATATGAAACTGTGCAACAGAGCAGATGTTGGGACTTCTTTCAGAGCCTTGAGAACTATGCTCTGAAGTACAACACATATCACGGACGGCACAGGTCTTACCCCTGCAGTGTGAAGCTGGCATGTGACAAACGCACAGAAGGAGAAACTGACTTATTTACTACATACACCAATCCAGTAGAATGCATACGAAACTCCTCACTGAATGAAGGAAAGTACATTTGTTGGTGTGACCACTTGATGTGTGGCCAGCATCTCCACCAACGACACAGGTTTCACCACTGCAGTGTGAAGCTGGCATGACAAACACAACAGAAGGAAAGGCTGCTTTAGATACTACATACACCGATCCAGTAAAATGCACATGAAACTCCTCATTGAATCAAGGAAAGCACATTTGTTGGCATGACCATTCGAACATCTTCACCAACAAGCTGCGAATGAGCAAGAAAGATTTTTCTGGTACACAAAAGTGTGAAAGTTGCACAAGTCATGTCGTATGGAGCAAAACTCGCGGCCTTCACTTGTGATGATGAACATCGATTTCATACAGAAGGTACTTGGACATATACTTCAAAAAATGTGTATGAATGAAAACGAATCAAAAGATCGTAGAGCTCTAGGTGACAAGGGATGGTTAGCCGCAAGTGCCTTCCACCAGTATGATATGATGTGCACGAGCACGTCATTCATGAAGGTTTTGGTCTCCAAACGCTCACCCCACAACCAGTGAGGTGAGCGTACTCCCGTAGCATGTGCGTACTCAGAAAGATTGTTGCCTTTAGCCTTCTACTTCCAACACGAGGCTGAAACTCAAGTATCAGTGAACGAGGTGTAACTTGAAAGTATGATGATAGTGTGTCAGCCCTGTTTCAAGGTCTGTAGCGCTTGCATTCATGAATTTGTAGCGATGATCTTGTGCAGAGGATTTGCACGCTCATTGTTTACTGAGATCGCTGATGCACAATGTTTGACATCATAGCACATAATATCTAGGCTCATTTTGACAACATCCTTGCACACACAGGATGAAACATGCAACAAAATTGTAGACTACTGATTCCATAACTGCAAACGCTACTGTACCTTGGGCATAGCATTACACTGGGATTCGCGTCTGGATCGAAGATTCCATGATGATATAAACTGTCGTGCTGACGTTTGTGATGTTGAGAAACACACACAATGACAAAATGATGTCGTCCAACATTGTACTGTAAAGTAAGCTCACCATCATCCCTTGACAGGCGTGTCGTGAATGCTCCCCAAGCGCTTGCTTTGCTGCCTTTGAGGCTATCGGACTCCCGCTTGCGGTCCATCTGCAATCAGGTGGGCATGAAAACAACCGTGAACAAAAGCAGCGTCACGGCATGTGTCACGCTGCTGCATTGACCATGATCAACCAAAGGTTCAAATCAGCCCACCAGCTGTGTTATATCGACCAGCGTCTGCAGAGCATTAACGCCTTCCTTAGCTAACAACAGTCTGGATTGGTCACACTTGCCAGAAAGTGCCATGAGCACAACTGCAGTTTGATGTTGGTTAGTCAGAGATATAAGCTGTGGTGAAAATGCCTCGCTTGTTGCAAGAAGCACACAGTGAGCCAGATGTTGTCCCGTTGCAGCTGCTGCATCAATTTCTGACGCACGTTAGGGGGATCGTTGGCATGCGAGAGAACACAAACAAACATTGTGGAAAAAAGTGCAGGCACTTGGCAACACCATTGTGAAGTGCTGTTGTATAACATATCGTATTGTACATGGTACACTACAGTACGACTAACGCAAAGTGTAAGCCATGTGTAGAACTATGCACTGTGAACATCTGATCTCGCGGCATCCAATACTGTGCATGCAACAAACCGCGCATGTCTGGCTGCACACAAAGGCGCAGAGCAACCGCATACCTCTGCTGCAGTGCGCGCTGTCAGTTGCAACTACCGTTGTGATCACTGGTGTGTTGCAGGCAGATGATTTTAATGTATCACCACACATGTTACTTAGCGACTGTTAACACGGTTGCTGAACATGTACACTGCATGCACAACAACAGAACCGGCTCTTGATGGTACACCTTGAGCCCTTTTTTCTCAAGTACCAAAGCTCATGCTGCACGTGACACAATGCTGAGCACTATTCGTTCTTTCAGTGCAAGGACAATTTCTATACTAGAAAAACTACACATTGTTGGCAACTGAATGCATCAGCAAGCTACTTCGGCGTGCAGTGCAGCGCGCGTGAGTGTTTCGTCACGCGGTTCGCCCAGCCATGCACGAACTCATGCACACTGCCTAAAAGTAGCCACACGCAACAGCGCTTGCTGATTTTTTTTTGTTGATTCATGCTGTTCGGCAGCAGCACACATCCACAGCCTTCTGGCGCTACCCTGCAGACGTCCGACCGCTGCTGTGAGGCATTTGCTGGCAGAGTGCCAAATGGAAAACCTCAACAAAAGGAGCAAAGCTCTACGAATCGATGCATGCTCTAAGCAGGTAAATTCATTTTCTGACTGCTCTGCTGATGGGGCACCTTCAGGCCAGACACTACGCGATACTGCCACAACCGGCATTAGTGGCAGAGCCTTCTCATGCATGGCATACTTGAGCAAGCAACACCGTGATCATCAATCACGGTGTGATTCGTCTTCGCCTTAAAAACATGCCATGATAGCGTCGTGTCACTCTTCCCAGCCCCCGTCGTGGCTGTGTCGAGGTAGTATCCTGACGTTGGCAACTCTCATCATGAGATGCCACTGAGCAAAGCCTTCAATGCACATCAACCTACGGCAGTGATAGGACAGCACGGGCTAAGCGCGTCAGCTTGTGCGCATGCCCGGCGCCATGAGAATGTATACGAAGAGAACGAAGTGCGCGTAGTTTGGTATACAGCGCAAACCATAGACGGTTATGCGGTTCGGCAAATACCTGGGGGCGGGGGCTGGCCTTGGCTTTTTTCGTATACCGCCGTTCGTCTCCACCGGGTCTCGCATCAGCACGGGCGCCACTGGCAGGCCTCTTACCACGATCGCACAGCGTAAGCCCGCCTCACTGTACCTGGCTGGTACCTAGCCCCCACCTATTACCTCCCCTCCCACGACCCTCAGCTGGCAAAGTCTGCTGAACTCTAATGCTCGTGGCTGTAGAACTCTTGCTGGCCATTTCTGGCCCAGTTCTGGTCCAAGGGCGAGCTGAGAGAGCGCTGCTGCGAGCACAAACCCCACTTAACGCTGAATTGGGGACGAACTTCAGATGCCGACGTGAGCACTAATAGGTGAGGAACAGGCGCTCGAGTCTGCAGCTAAACAAACACACCACCACCACGGACCGCACAGGAATTCCCTTAGCTCGCGCATGCTTGCTACATGCAGCGCGGGGTTTGTCCTTGTGGACGCGAGCCAGCGTCCGAGAGAAAAGGGATAGGACAAACCTGACCAGTATCAGCCTGGTGGCGATGGGCAGAGTGGCAGCCGGGACGATACGCGAGTGCTGCCCCTCAGGCTGTTTGGACAGGAGCAGACAGGACGATACGCGGGCGCTGCTCTTGTCTGGAGTATTCCTTGCTGTCCTGGGTGGTGGCTGTGTACCAGAGCTCCAAGGGCTGCACGCAACGGCATCGGTGAGCATAAGCAGTCATTAAGGCAGGTGCTGCTCCCTCTCCTCTACCGTTGTATGTAAACCTATGGAACACTGTGTCCATGGGGGCTCCTTGCTCCTGTGTCGGCGATGTATGTGTCTGGAGGTACCATTGCGTTCTTCGAGGACACTTTGGCCCAGGCACCGGATGTACCGCATTACAAGTGCTGCCCTCAGACGTAGGATGCCAGGCAACCAAGAAGGCAGCTTGCCCATACAAAGGCACTTTTTGGCTGCCTGGTCATGCTTGCATTGAGGGGCGGTGGTGGTTGAACCCGTATGCCCCCCTCTTTGCAGTGTAGCAGGCGTGTGCCACTCCAGTGCTACCTCCTGGCTGGTGTGGCACTGAAGGCGTGTTGGTGACCAGAAGTAGACCTGGACACCGAAGGACTATCAGCGTATCACTGCACCTAGGGCTAGCAGACATCATCTGGTTTGCTGTCTCGCGGCACCTGCTCCGCGGCACCCAATCTGCGGTGACATTGCTGTGCGCCCTTCGCAGGGGGGGTGTGGAAGTCGCCGCCCCATCTTTCCCGGGCCCGCCCCTATGTCTGAGGCATGTCACTTGTTGCGGCTTTTTTCCGCCGCGATCGGTCTCCACCTTGTCGCGGTGCGGTGGCTTGACACTGAGGCTTGCACCCTCTCAGGGTCGTACCAAGTGAGACCTAATCCCGCCTGAAGGACGCAAGCGACGCTCTGCAATTACGAGCTCTTGTTTCACGCACTTTGCTGATCAGCAGGAGCCTGCCAGTGCATTCAAGTGCTACCATATATACTTTTAGCACCGAGGCACTGCTATGGGGCGCATGTATATTGCTGCTATGCCTCGTCCTCACTCACGAGCTGTGCCGCAAGGTGCCTAGAACGTCAACATCAACATTTGTGTACTTGTGGTCCCTCTCCTGCAGTCGTACTGGCGCACTTGCAGGTGTCATCACAGCAGAGATGTCTTCATCTGCAAGGCACATGATGTTTTTGTTGTTCGGGAGGCCATTATTGCTGCGCAATCAATGTGCTGTCTTGCATACGCTGCGAAGACTAACTTGCCGTTGTCTTGGAAGCAGGTGATTACACACCAAGCAAGAAAGTACTGGGAAGAGCCGGCGACGAGCACCGTTGCGGCCTTGCGCCAAGATTGACTCGCATTTGTGTTGTATCTTGTGTTTCAGATGTCACAGCATACCTAGTCAACGGCCAGCAGGATCCACTAGCTACGTGATATCACTATGTAGTCAGGATGCTGGTACATTGCTACACAACATTAAATGCATATTTCTGACAGGCTACAATCTATTCGTCTCGGTATTCATGTTGTTTGCTTGCAGAATGCTGCAATGCCCATCACAACACTTGTAATGCGCCATGGCATGCATGGCATCGAAGCATGTGAAATGCCTGCAGCAATTGCGGTTCATTGGTGTGGTTTGTCTGTTTGCAAGGCTTTGATCGAGTTGTGAGCATGCAAATCACTGGGCTTCCGGATGTATGCTTGCACAACATGGTGATGAAATCAGGTGCCAAATCAGTAAATGCTACTAATGAAATTCGAACAAGAATCGTTTTTTCAATCATGCCTTGAAGATTGGACACTACTTGAGAGAGTAGTTTGTTGTGATGTTTGTTTGACGGTACGACGCACTCTGACGACCTGCACTGCAGCTCTAGAGGTGGTGATGTAGCCTAGCAGCAGCAAGGGTGTGTGAAAAAGCATTCAACGTTTGAGCATTGCCGCACTTGTCGATCTACACCTATTCGTAAACAATGAAGGCTGGTCAAACACCAGGGCCTGTACAGGGGCCTAGAATGTGATCAGCTTGTATAGATGTTTACAGGACAAGACTATCTGCCAAAAAACTGAGGTATTGCTGCCAGCTTTTCGCCATTTTTCGCCATCTGGAAAAAGCCCCCCCTAATATGCCTCCTTCTCACTTATGCATTCAACTAGCCGCCACTGCAGCGAAGGAGCAGGCAGGACACAGCGCAAGAATTAGAAAAGCCGTGTGGCAGCAACCTGTGAGATTGGTGACTTCTCGCACCCACAGGGCTAGCCTGATCAGGATCTTTTGTCCTGCCGTCTGATCACACCGCCTGATCAGGATCTTTGTGCTACCGTCTAGCAGGATGGTGGTCAGCACGAATGAAACAGTGGATCTGCTCAGCATGAGCCTGGAGCAGATCACGAAGATCAGGGCTCAGGAGGCAAAGGAGAAGCAAGAGAAGGAACGAGAGAAGCAGAGGCTGATCAAACAGCAGCAACAGCAGCAGCAGCAGCAGCAACAGCGGAGACAAGCCATGTTGATGCAGGCCAAAGCCAAGGCAGCAGCTGCTGCTGCAGCCGAGGTTGGCGAAAGATCAAGGCGCAACCCGCCTTCTGCGACGGCCTCCACCAGGCCTCAACAGCGCCGTCCCAGCGCCGCAGGCACCGCTCCTGCGCACGCCGGCAATGGGAGCAGCACCAGGGCAACGCGGGCGCCGCCGGCGCAGCAGCGCACGCATCCCAAGGCCAGGCGTCCTTCGTCGGAGGAAATGGATTTTGATGTGAATGGACAAGATGCTCCTAATCGAGTCCGCAGTGTGCGTCAAGGCCAGGTAATCCGCTCGTGCACTGAACCAGTTTATTGTCGGGCTGTGCCATGCCAGCTGATTTTTTGCATCCAGGTGCAGTGAAGCATCAAGTGCTGTTTCTGTGAGCCGGCAAATCAATCATGCACATGCATCCTCCAGGATTTGTTGTTCAAACAGCAAGTCTGCATATGTACACAACGAGCCTCCTGCTGCTGGGGAGGGGAAGGGCCGTTTCCTTGACGCCTTAGTGTTTATGAACTGCAACAGCTTCATGCCAGGTCCGTCAATCATTATTTGACCATGTTGTTGTGCATTCGCACTTATGCTGACGCCCGTTGCCATGCCTGACTCCAGTTATTTTTGGTGAAGATCAGTCTATGGGATGATTGACTGCTGGATCATCACACACCGTTGTTCAACCCCGGTGATTCAGCAGCAAGTCAGCTTCCACATGACCATGTGTTCATCAATTTTCTCAGGTGCTGAACACTCACAAAGTGGACCTGTGCTCACGGATCCTTGCAGGCAGCCGCAGCTCCAGCAGGCCCGGTCAGGCGTAGCGGTGGACGCGAGGCACGGCAGGCTGCCAACCAGCCATATCAAGTGCACAATGGCGCTGTGGAAGCTAGAGCCGACACCAGCGACGTATTCTCTCGCCTGTAAGTTCAAGTGAAGTGCTCGGTTTCGCCAGGCAATGGCACCGATGGTGTGTACTACAGTGTCGTGACCTCGTAGTCATGGCATTCATGGGGCGAAATGAATCAGCGCCTGGGCGCTATATCTGTGAGAACAGTTGACATATGCACTGCCACATATGGATGCAGATTCACGGAATCATCATCACACAGTACGGTTTAGGGCGCATGCAGCAACGAAATGTGTGTCCATGTGCAAGGCCGTCAAATGACCTTCTGCACAAGCGTGCGAGTGCATCACTGGTGTAGACTGTCAAATATCTTGCTTTCCCAACTTTCACAATGGCTTGCTTGCATGTATTGACGCCACAGCGCACTGCAGCAGTGACTTCGTATGAGATCAGATCCCGCGGCTTTAGCACTCGCATCAAGCGTGACCGGACACACATGACATGCCAGCACCTGATGGCATGATTCCGCATCCGTACCATGTGCTTGTCAGCCTACGAAAGTATTTGATGACAAAGCAACAGCTTGTCCAATCTGCATTTTGAACAAGGTTTAGTTCCTACATTCCCCTTGGGCGTCAGTCGCCGTTGCCCAGCACGCAGCATGTCGCCTTGACAAAATGTCACATCTGCAGAGGGCCTGGACGTTAGTAGGTCAAGCGCTATGTAGTGCGCAAATTACAATGGTGATGTCTTCTAACAATAGACTAATATATGTCTTGTTGCATGCTCTGTGGCGCATGTTGCACTGGTCGTGCAGGGGTGGACCGCCCCATCCCAGCACCAGGATAGTGGGAACGCGCGTCATGTTCTCCAACCTGCCACTGAACCTGGAGGCCAATGAAATCTACGACGTCGCAACCACTGTTGGAGCAACCACTGTTGGAGCAACCACTGTTAGAGATACAAGTGTACGTGCAAATTTGTGGCAATGTGCATGTTTTTGGCTATGCTGGTGGATGCGCAGTGCCGGTTGACTCTGTCGGTTGTGGTTATGTTGACGTGCTGTTGGTGCCACTTCACATGCACAAATGAATGAGCAAAGTGACTTCTTCAATGCTGAGGCTTGAAACTGCCTGCTGACTAACTGCATCCACAGATGGCATTCACCTCACCTGCTTGACCATATCATGCGCCATGTCAATGATAAGGCATGTGCGCTCCACATACAACTCCATTATGCGGCCACTTGCTGAGCGTCGCTTTTGATGCACGTGTGCATTTGTTTGCGCACACGCTTGCAGGTGCGGCATGTGGAGATGCAGTATGACAAGCACGGCGCGCCCGAGGGGCGGGCTGTGGTGACGTTCAAGAGCTTTGCGCTGGCGGAGAAAGCTGTTGACAACCTGCACCTGTGCACCCTGGACGGCGTGCCTATGCAGGTGAGGCTTGATTGTTGGTTACATTGATTACATAGTGCAGTGTGGTGAACACTGGTGCCTACTGGCGGTTATAGCCAAAGCATTATCATACAGTTGTGGTGGACAGCCCGTTGCATATGCCGTAGACACTTCGCCATACATCTCGCTGAGCAAACACGCCAGCCACAGACCCCCGTGTAAAGCGGTAGGTCGCCTGCAGCGTGTTGCATTCCCTTGACCACAACACGCTCACAATGAGCCTCGCGCCGTGCAGGTCAAGATGCTCGGTCCAATCGGAGGCGCACAACTGGCGCCCGCCGCAGCAGCCGACGCGCCCGTCGCGCGCTCGCCGGCGCTGCGGCCGCAGCAGGAGCCGCCTGTACGGCGCCCCTCGCACCAGGCGCCGTACGCTGAAGACGACAACTTGAAGTACAAGTACCGCGCTGCTCAGTACGCTGGCGAAACGAGGGAGTACGAGGCGGGGGGCGGCGGTGGCGGGCGCAAGGCAGCGGCGGCGGCGGCGCCGCGGCAGTATGAGGAGGATGACTACGCGCCGCACGAGGTGTGGTCGGCGTCGCAGCACCAGCAGCACCAGCAGCACCTGCAGCAGCACGCGCGAGCTGCCAGGTAGGACGACAAGGTGATGTGCTCAACGGCGGCGACGCTGCAGTATTATCGCCCCGTTTTGTCGAAGGGTAGTCTGTAATGGGGGCGGCGCCATTGCGGTGGCATGTGCTTACTCATCGCTCTGCGTGGGACCGGTGCGAGACTGTGAGCTGTGTAGCATGCTTTGCTAGGGTGCTGATGCCTTCAATGGCTGTGGACATGCGGTGGGTTGTGTTCCCCTCTGTGTTGTCAATCGCCTGTGCTCTCTGCCTCAATGTACCCCAAACCAACTACTGATTTGGTAATGGCGCGCGTCACTTTAGACTGAGCTGGCTTGTGACATTGCAATGTCTTCATCTTCATTGCGCTATCTGCTATAAAGTCAGCTGTCAATAGCAAAACAGGTGGGGCCGTATTAATGTGAGCTGGTAAGTGATATTTGTTGAACTGTGTGCTCAATGGACGGTGAAGTTGCGTCCTCCCATAATAAGCTAGTATTGTGTGTCAGTGACTCATAATTAGCTAGTAAGTCTGCTGGTGGGTAAAGTGCTCAATGGACGTTGAGCTTATGTCCTCTCTTCTGCAGCTGTTGAGCTGAAAACATTGCAGGCGATAGGGCTGCAATGAACTTGCCATTGTCCTGCACTTGTTCAAGAGGATGTCTTCACATATCTTTTGGCCGTGCTGCGCGTATTACCCTGACTAGCACTAATGTTCATTGAGAATGGGCCACAATGGCTGCAACGGCCTGTCTGCGATTGCCGTGAGGTCTGCATCGGTCACCAGCTAGGCTGTCATGTCAGTTTTTGGCACCAATGGACTCATGCATACCACTCTGCCGATACTCCACGCATAATCACAATGTGACCGCTGACTTTTGCCGCACGTTCTACGCCCATCAAATGCGCTGCAGTCCGCGCCAGCGCGTGTGGGAGGCCGCCGAAGCGGACGATGCTCCGTACGCCGCCGCATCCGGCCTGGCGCGCGCTGACAGCCGTGACGCACTCGCGTTTGAGCGCCCGGCCATCGCGCTGAGGCGACAGGCGCACGCTGCGGCGGCGTACGACGAGGAGCAGCCCTGGGACGGGGAGCACCGGAGCCGGATGGTGGCGATGACGGTGCGCGAGAGGAGCGTGCCCGAGAGGAGCTTGTCCAATGGGGGCGGGGCAGCTCGGGGGGCGCGCGGGGCGCTTTAGAGGGGGGCAGCGCTGGAGGGGGAATCAAATTGCGTGGAGTAACGTGCGGTGGTGTGGTCGCGGTGGCGGGTTTCTGTGCACGGCGCATCTGAAGGAGCGGGGCGAGGGTCGGTGCATGCTAAGGCAACGATGCAATGGCAATGATAGATTTGGCAAATCAGCACCTGCTACTGTAGTGTCGCTGTGTCATGGTGGCTGGTGGTTGCAGCGGCGCCCTGTTTGCACTTGATGGCGGTTTGCAGAGATGATGGGTTGATGGCATCATGTCACTGCAAATAGACAGATGGGCTGATGGATCTTTGGTTCAACTAACACCTCAAATGCCGCCCCCGCTTTTTTTAAGCATGCTGCTGCGAGGCATCTGTGCATGAGAATGCAACGATGATATATGCTTCCATAGACCTGCGCGATGCACTGTGCTGTGTCATCGGGCAAAAGCTTTCAAATTATGCATTCGTCAAAATGCTGCCACCCAACGCTGTCTGGAGTACTTCACTATCTGACTACATATAGTATTACGGTAGAGTTCAAAATCCTTCACGTTGCAATGAGCGCCCATAGGTTGCTGCTGTGGGTTGTTGTGGACGCCAACCGGCAGCCCTGTTATGCAGGAGCAGTGCTGAACTGCAATTGATGAAATGCTAAGGCAAGGCGAACCTTGAAGAAAAATGAGGCTGTACTGTATGATGACCAACACCTTGGCATTGGGAAAGCGGAGTTACCGAAGTACACACACCTCAAAGAATGCGTAGCTTCCATCTGAAGTGGGCCATTCAATGTCATGTGGCTGCAGTAAGAGAGGCTTGTGGACACTTACCTCACAACATCTAGGGAGGCATCGGACACTGGTCCAAAGCTCATGACACAAAAGCAATTTGTGACGCCAGAGTGAATGAAACCAGTCCTGGATTGTGTGTGTGCGACGTTGAGTTCAATTTGCAAGCTCAACAAAATGCAAAGCCAGCAAACAAAGTGTCAAGACACTGTGTTGCAGCTTCTTGGGCCCAAGCATATGTGGCTGTTTTTGGCCCTTGTTGGCCCTTAGAAAAAGGTCACCACATTTGAAGTTCTGCCGACAAATATATTATTATTACTATGGGCGCAACAGCACAGCAAACCATGCGCATGCGCAAGTAAAGCAGGTATGGCCGAAGCATACCATTATAAAATATACTTCGAAGTACAAGAACATGCCAATGTTTGCTGATGGGTCAGCGCGCTGTCGCCCTAGGCAGCGCATGGAGCATCGATGCAAAGCGAGTGGGGCCAAACAAAACTTGGAAGCACTATTTCATTACACACACAATCAAGAGATGCACAGCTGTCAACGCTGGTCAAAGTCCCCTATTCCCCGGGCCCAATGGTCTAATAAAAAGCGCTTTGAAACCACGTACATGTCTACACTGCAGCTCCACATAAACCACAGTATACTTGAAGTATGTACAAGGTCAAGCTGGCATCCCAGGCATGCCAGCCTGCACGGGGCACGTCACTTCTTCAATTGCTAGCCTTGAAGTACATGCTGGGTTTAGCATGAAGGCGGTGGTCCCCTGCTGTTTCTCTGATGAACATAGCTCCCCACGATTAGGCAGGCTGCTTGTGCGCTCGCTTACAGAGCGCCCTGCCTGGCAGCAATGATGCTGGTAGCCATCTCTCGCTCTGCCAAGAGCTCAGCGACGGTGGCATCGAGCAGTTCCCTCACATGTGTCGATATGGACAGGCCCTGCACAGAGAACAGCAATTGTGTATGGTCATCTGAGGCCTCGGTTGATGCTCTGTTGTCACACAGCAAACTTAGCTGCATGACGTTGTGACGTTGCAAGCTGCAATACACAATCTTGAAGTTCAGAGCGCATGTGTGCTGGCCGATATCGCACTCAAGGCATTTAAGTTACAAGCCGTCACGGACACGCAATGCGCTCGCCATCATCAGGGCGCACACACAGAGGTCTCGCACACCTTGGGCTCAGTGCCTCCCATGTAAGCGATGTTGCGAATTCCCAAGCACCAAGCACATCCTGGACTTGTTCAGAGTCAGAGCATGATGTTCACATTCATATATATGTCAGACATGCGCAACAAATGAACTCCAGTTGTGACACATATGGCAGGTTAGAAGAAGCAAACACAAGAAGGCGCTTTTGTTGTGCATGTACATCACAGTTAACACAACTGCATGCCTGCATGTCAAAACAGCTTCAGCTTCCGTCCGCATACTACAGCAACTGCATCAAATGATCAATGTGAGTGCCCGGCAAGGTTTCAGGAGGTGACAGGCAAGCGGCTATGAGGAGGTGTGATTGGCAGCGCAGGATGGTGCAGCATACCTGTACTATCTCGCACTTGCCGTTGCTGCTTGCAACGGGGAAGCTGAACACCAGCCCCTCCGGTATACCGTAAGGGTTGCCATCAGAAATCACGGCCATGCTCACAAACATCCCATCTGAGGAGCACCAACAGAACGTGTGGCACATGATCGTCAGTATAACTATTTTGAATCATGCTTATCTTCATGAGCATCTCCATGGCAAGGCTTCGTAGACACTTGCGGCACCAGAGCCTGCAACAAGCCAACAATTCGATGTTAACACGCCTGCACGCTAGCTTGAAATACGGGATTGGCGGCTTTGTGAACACGATTATGTAACTATATAATGCCAGGAACCTAAGGCTGTGAGCCTGGCGCAGCCGGTGTTGCCCTAAAGCAAGCATGACGAATAGGTTATCAGGGGAATGGATTGTCCAATGCACAAAAGCATACGAAGGTAGCAGAGCTTTGAGTGTTTGTGATTGTTGCATAGCCTCCAATGCCAGACCATTGCGTATACCGTATACATGAAGCACGTCACGGTAGTCTGCCAAAACGCACTGCCAGGCATGTGCACTTCAGTTCTAATTGCATGACTGCAGCTCACAACAAGTGTACCAGTGTTGTGCACTATCACCTTTCACGGTTGTACAACTGTACTTTGCACAATGAGCACGATGATGCGGCCGCGCATTGCTCAGCACCAGCGCCGAAGAATACATGGTGCTTGCCTCACTCCACAACGAGTGAACCTGAATATATGACTTCAAGCGCTTCAAGTTATTCTTCTTCCAAATATGTAGCACTTACCCCCAGTGGTGCTGCTGCTGGTAACGCCCACCCAGTCCCGCAAGTGGCAGGCCACAGCGTTAGCTGCAGAAAGCGCACTGCTCAGTTTGCGGGCGGCTATCACAGCTGCTCCGCGGTTCTGCACCGCTGGCACCAATTCCTGCAAAGAAACCACACCACAATAGAAGCATTAGACTGGAACCAGATCTGTCTATGGCTATCACAGTCCTCACAGCACTCTTGGCAGACGCGAGATGCAGTGAAGACAGTTCCATACACCGCGGTGGATATGCTGGGCAAAGCCCTGGACATCATCAGTTGTTCTCATGATGCACCAGTGAGCAGTGCTGTAAGTGAGAGAAGTACACTTTGAAGTGCAGCAATCAGCACAAGGTCCGCCTGCGGATTGTTGTACAGCAGCAGGTCCAACAGCGGGGTTTGCCTTCACATTCACACATTGGCTGCCTTCTGATCATCGGTCAACCTTGCTGTCACAAAACCGTTTCTTTGGTCGCAACTGTTTCATGTGCAGCAGCTCAATCATCACTGTCAATGCTCTAGACTAGTGCTGTGTGGTCCACCGCACCTTCTCCAGCCACTGCGGATCGTTGCAGAGCGGCGCTATGGCCTGCCACTTCCCTTCCACCAGGGCTTCAGCATGCGTTGCATCAGGCACCTGCAGCACATGAGGTTCTGTTTAGAGCTCACAATTTGAAAATGCCAGCTTTGAGGCATACATCTGTGTGTCGCAGCGCCTGCCATGTGAGCAGTGTTGCGTGATATGCCATCATCGGCGCAATGGACAGTCAGCGCAGCACCCGCCAAGACCGCCATCAAAAGAGAGGATACGCTGAGGATGCCGGGTGGTTGGGACATGATGATGCTGCAATAACCATTGCAATCTCAACCAGTACAGGGATGACACAACGCCGTGACATGCGTCAAGGTAAAGTCAGACTTTGCACCAGCGCAGCCTGTTCATGCCGCGAGACTTTGGCACCTGCTGTGGGCAACGCAGTGATACACCGTCTTTGTACAGCGTACTCCGCATGCGTACCTGTGATGATGAATGGTTGCCCCATATCACACAGTTCCGAATGTCCTTGGCGGATATCTGTACAAGGACACCGACAACCAACCGTGGCAGTCAGATCAGCATGCGCTGAAGCACAGGACATGAAATGTGTATGGAGACACTATGCAGCCATCGGTCAATGGCAGGAGCCATGTACAATGGTAGCTTTGTGCAGCATCAGGAGGACATGGGGAGATGACAAGCCTGTCGCCATCGCAGGCATGATTGAGTGCTGGAGCACAGCCTTTTAAAGTGCCCACTTAGACACCAGTAGCGAGCGATTGAATGGTTGACATAACAATGCTGCAACAGGGTACCCGTGCTTACACAGGTACTGACAAGTCAGGCGAGTCTGCTGCCATGATCACGAAAAGTCATTCTGCTCAGCAGCAGACTACATACTGTAGCCACAAATTCCCTGAACATCCTCCATGCAGGCGTCCGCATGTGAGTCAAGCTTGAACTTTTGCTCAATGAGGTGTGCCATGCCTTGCTAAACAATGATGCAGCAATGGTGCCAGCTTCCTGCTGTAGATGAACATGCGTTGGTGTGCAACAGACACCAGTGTCACTGTGCGGCTCCTGGAGTTCAAATGGCAGCGTACCTTGTGGTGGCTCTTTTCCGTCACCTTGGCAGCCAGCATGCCCTGCAACAACACAAGAGCAGTGCACGATTCATCGCTGCGTATGATGCATGTTATCACATCCATTACAACTGAATACATGGCACTAGTAGCAGCGTGAAGTTGAAAAAACACATATGACAGGCTGTCATGCACTCCTAGCACTGTTGAAGACACAGTTTCAAGCCGCATAGCATTTGAGCCCTCGCGATTGGGTGAAAAGCACGCCTGAGCACTGTGGAGAACAGCCGTCGCAGTGAGTGAAGTCACACAAAGCTACTATTCAAACATGACCACAACACGAATGCTGGGTTAACGACAGGATTGCACTCAGCAGGATTAAGTGCCAGGCATCGGCGTATCGAGGTTGCTGGTTTGCGTCAACAGCAGGTGCCGCTCAACAAGGCACTGCGCTATTGATGCTGCTCGCTTTTGAACAGCTGGCACAAGCAGGCAAGCCTTGTACACGACGACGCATGTGCCATTCATACCACACCCACCGACAAAGACACGTATAGCAGCTGCGCACGTAAAGGCGCACACTAAGTATGAGTCCTTGCGGAACATGGCATAAGGGGAAAGAGAAACACTTGAGGATGTGCCCACTGCCACCTTAATCATGTTGTTGCTCGCATTACAATGTATAGATGACATGAAGACTGAACCGCAGTGCTGCGACAATCCACTGTGTGATGTGTACGTCATAGAATAACTTGTTGAGGTCTCCTCACCCTGAGCCTGTCGTGATCCAGCCTGGTGAGCGCAGAGAAGTTGGCGGGGGATATGCTGGGGGCGTACTTCATGGCCACCAAACAGTTGGTGTTGGCCGGGTTGGCCACCACAACCACCTGTGATCAAAGAGAGCATATGTGCGTTAAGATCCAACATTTAGAAACCATATGATACAACAGGATTCAAGAGATGAAAAACTAATCTGGGCGATCCGTGGCCCTGCTGGCCATGCGACATGACCCCTATGACCATATTTCATGATCCACAGGCAATGGCGTGACAGACTGGCAATGTCAATAGCATGTTAAACATGATGCCTGAGTGTTACGAAGTGAGTACACTGCTCAGTGTCTGAGCAGTTTGCGCATGCACATTCCTGGCACTTTGTCAGATGTACACAAGCTCCACGGCGCACTTATGTGAGCTGCTTGTGCACCACCAAAGGCTGCGCCACCGCACCTGTTGTGCTGTTGCAAGCAATTACCACCAACACGACTGCAATAATGCTGTATGTGCCTACTTCATACCACCAACATGACTGCAGCAGTGCTGTGTGTGCCTACTTCATGGTCATGTCGTTGAAATAATGCAGGGTTGCATCACATTACTGCCAGTAATTTACTGCTGCCACCCCACGTCTACAGGCCTTCCCCGTTGATAGCAGCAAGATTGTGGTAGCACATCCCTGTGGAGAAGCTTACGATTCAATGTACTTCAAAGTCTCATCATACTAGTGGATTATGTGACACCACGCCTGCCGCTGGAAGGTGGCAGATGCTGTTGTGCAAAGGCATGCGTCCTCGCGTGCACATTATTCATGACAATTCTGCATCATGCACATGTCGACACAATGGATTCTTCACAAGACTTCTACGATGCAGTCGCTGACCGCATTTGAGTGTATCGCGCTGGTCAAAATGCCCGCACACCATCGTGAAGTTAATGTCGGATGGAGACTCTCAGCGTGCACAATGTTTGTTGCTTGATCGGCATGCACGACAGCACACTTGTAAATGCTTACCTTGCAGTTGCGGTCAGCATGCTGCTCCAGGGCCTGCCCGTGCAATCTCATGATCTGCACATTTTTCTCAATCAAGTCTTGACGCTCCATGCCCTGCTTGCGCGGGAATCCTCCAAGCAGCACCGCCACCTGCACGTCCTTGAATGCCTGTGCTACATCCGTGGTAGCCATCACGCTCGCCATCAAGTCGTAGGCGCTGTCCTGGATTTCCATTACCACTCCTGCAATGGCGAATGCATCGATGCATAGCGCGTCAGTTCAGCAACTTCAGATGCAGCAGCGCAAGGCACTCACCGTGCTCAAAGAGACTGCTCATTGTTGCAGGCGCTGGACAAATCGAAACAGGCTGTGCTCCTTTCGCAACGGCTACACCAGAATCACAGGCAACTCTCAATATTGCAGTCTACCACAAAGCGGTACGCGGGTGCATGTGATCAAGTAGGACGTACGTGAGCGCGCTTCACCGAAACACTTAGCTGTACCCATCATCCACAAAGAAATTCGTCAACTAAAGCTTGCCTTTCAGAGCGTCCTTGGCGGGTTCGATATCCAGCAGACGGAGGTCGACCATAGTGCTGGGCCCGAATATAAGCCCCTTGCATATGTGCGGAATCAAGGAATAAGCAATCTGCAGCAGCAGCACACAAGAGCATTGACGTGAGCTCTGCACAGGCACCGAACACAATCTCCACACTAATGGGTGTCTTCTAACACTAACACCTCACCTGGCCTGCTCCGCCAGTCACAACCACGCGCACAACATCAGCCATGGCTGCACCGCCTTGCACTGCTAAACCACCCTGCGTCCGCTGCACACCGTCCGTGGCAAGCACTTAAGTAGGATCCAGTCGGATGACGTTTGCAAAACTTGCCCAGGCTGCAGCTCCTTAAGAAGTCTCTTTATTCTTCGAGTTTCTTTAAGCTCTTTAATAAACCTCCTCGTCTTCCTTGCTAGCATGCTCCGAATGCGCGCTCAGTTTGTGTGATAGAGATGTTGCCACGGGTCAGAAGAAGCCAATGTGTATTGCTGATACGCCTGGCGTTAGTGGGTTGTGCAGCTGCACAAACGACGCTATGGCAAGCGATTGAGCAAGATCCAGGTTTTGCGATCTTGCGAAGGCGAGCGTGAGAGCCTGCTTGAATGCTTCCATAGTTTGCTGATGTGTGGGTGGGTGGGCAATAGTCTAATGATCCGGGCAGCATGCTCTTTTTCTACTTTTTGCTGCCGCTGGCTGATGAAGCCTGCTGCACACGTGTCAATTTTTTCGTCCTGCGCAAGTAATTTTCTATTCCTGCGATCTGCTCAACTGCAACAGATGTGTCGAGGTGGCAGGCGCATCGTGCGTGGAGGCTCTCAATGGGACAACAACCGTGCAAACATTATTCGCACCGCCAGACGAGATTTTGGAACAAGGCCCTGACCAATGCTCTACACCTGCAGCAGCTGCATCATTTGTGTCCTACCTGGCTTCATCAGCAGCTGGCAGCTTCCCGTACATTGGTAAAGAGTTCCCCACTCTAGCAGGGACATCCGCCTGGTACTATGGAGTCACCATGACAGCAGATGTCCCCGAGGGACTCTACGGCCCCATACAAAACATCAACAATGCCAACATCACAGAGATCAAAGCTGTTGGTGCCAAGTACACCATGTATGTCATCGACAGGTGAGATATGAAACAATCTATGCAATCGTCCTGTAGTAAGATGCTGTTGACTATTGCTTGCAGTCATGGATAGGCCTTTTTTCAAGAAGCTGATGCTAAATGCAGTCTAGGAGCGGCTGCAAGCCAGTGAGGGAATTCAAAGGTCACCACATCTCATGTTCAATGTGTGGCGCACTTGCCCTGTCTTTCGATCCTAGTGCGTCTTGTGGCCAACAACATCATGCCTGCCTCCCCTGCACATCTCAACAGGCCGCTGCAGGCCCCCGTGGGCACCATTTGGGACACCCTAGTGGCATCGCCACATTTCACCAAACTTGTGGCGGCGCTCAATGCCACGGAGTCCGGCGGACTGCGTGATATGTTAGCCGGCACCACCGTGCCTGCTTCCGCGCTGACGCTCTTCGCACCAGATGACAGCGCCTACCAGTCATTGCTCGGCAGCAGTGGCGCAGCGCAGTCGGCAGCAGCGGTGGAAGTTCTGTATTGCTATCACACGCTGGCGCAGGGGCGGTATCCACGGAGCCTCAATGGTCGTCACTTCTCGCAGCAGCTGTTTCCGGTGCCTGCCGGCAAGGTGCTGACGCGTGATGTGTATGCCGGCTTCTATGCGCAGCACTTTACGGGTCTGCAGGTGCGTGCGCTTGCTGCTCCATTCCGACGTACTGTGAAGTAGGAAGATGGCATCATCCGTCTAGCTGATGACTTGAGCACGTGTCAAGCATGCTGACTCATTGCTGAGCGCGTGAGGCAGCGTTGGTTTGTATGTTCAAAGGTGGGAGCGAACCTGCGCTGGAAGTGTGCTTCACTATCAGCATGGCAAGCAAGGCATGTCCTGCTCTTGTGCCCACTCAGCAGCTGTGTAGATCATGGTTGGACTATGTTTTAATGATACTCATATTCGGTGAGCTGCTAAAAGTCTCATCAGATGACATGGTCAATTCAACAAGGGAGGTCTGCAATGGCAGCCCTCATGCACGTCCCATGAAGGCAGTGATGCAGGTGTGATCCTCAACAAACTGGCAGAAGGCTGGTCAGGGTACTGCTTCATTTTGTAATTCGCAATTGGCATCCGTTAATGGGATGTGTGAATACAGTGATTGCTGTCTGATTGTCTGTCTGCCACACCCGCTGCAGATGCCTTCTCTGGCGGTACCGCCCCTGAGCATCTCCAAAATAGCGCCAGGTCAACTCTCTGTTCAGGATGCACACATCACTCAGCCGGACATCACCGCCACCAATGGTGTCATTCACCGAATTTCAGCGCTGCTGCATCCGCCGCCGACGGTGCTGGAGCTTGCGTTGTGTGGCACTGCGCCGCCGGAGCCATTGGCGTATGCAGGCACGTTTGCTGCGTTCGGTGAACTGGTTGCGCTGGCGGGAGGTGAGCTATGATTGCTGTTGCCTCGCAATCACGTCAGGCTTGGGGCGTTGACTGCGCTATGAGCATGCTGTAGCTCTACAAAGAAAGATATTCAAACTTCCCAAATGCAAGGGCTTGCCCGCATCCGTTCGGTCATACTGTCTGTGGCTGAGTGATCTTGGTGGAAACGCGACAGCGTCGTCGATGCGATGGACCACACTTCGTTTGTGGTGTAAAGTTGAGGCAGCGGTGAACGCGTTTTGAGATGATTTCTCTAAGGATTTAAGTATGGTGTCTCCTACAGGTACCCGGGCATGGATATTCGTAGGCAAACTGCGCTGGCGCTACTGGAGCACCAACTCGAGCATTTGTGCAGTCGTCATGCAAGCAGAACAGTGTATATCAAAGGCATGATGAAGAACTGTTGAATTGCGAGCACTGCTGTTGCCATACATCCTCAAGGCTACATCGTGAACTGACGTGAGTGTGACCTGCAGCACACAAGAGCAAGCTTGCCATCAGTGTTCACTGCCAAACTGTAGCAGTACTAACAAACGAATGTAGTCCAGTCTCATGTGCTCGATGCTGTTGTGGCAAAAATGCGTTGCTTTCCATTCACGCTTCTGAGCTTGCAAGCACTGCGAGTGCCACATCCCCTTCGCTCACAGCTACTGTCCTGCACATTGTCACCACCATCTTACGCACACATTGTACTCAAAGGGAATGACTGTGCTGGTCTGTGTGCGTCGCTGCTCTCAGACGTTGTGAACGCCACATTGTCAGCTGGAGACACACCATTGACGGTGTTCATGCCGACAGATGCAGCATTTGATGCTGCCATCGCTGCTGGTCACCTACCCCATCGGCCCTTTGGACAGTCAATGACATCTTCAGAGGTAACATGCGCTCAATAGCGATGATTCTCAGTGATATGGTATACTGCACTCCCTGCATGGCAGGATCTGCATGATGTGATTTGCAGTGGACATATGTAGTTTGAAAGTGCAGCACGCAGAGTCCTCATGGCCTCTTTCAACATGCCTGGTTCTAAAAAATGTGAGATCAGGCTGTGCAGTGCATTCACCACTGCTAAGCTGCTTGCAGGCTCGCTCACTGTGTGCAGTGTCATTGAGCCTGTATGCAATTGAGTAACCATGCATGTACACATACAGCGGTCTGCTGTTCAGGGTCAGACACGGTGTGATCGTCAAGTCATGCCCGCCCAATGTGTTGGCCTATCTCACGTTATTTCTGAAGGTCAAATGTGCCACAACCACTGAGATATATACTGCAAACTCATATTGGTGGAGTCACTGTAGATGTAGGGAAACGTATGTTGTGGGCAAACACCTCTGAAGCATTATTTTGTAATTTTAATTTAACCTATATAATCGCACGCAGTCACAAATGTTGAGGGTTGCTGTCGAACGTCAGTGTGTATAGTGCCGCTTGTTGTATCGTGGTTCTGCTTACACATGGAAAAACGAGCAGCAGCTTCAGCATAATTATCACTGTGGAACTGTTGCAAGTGCACTGCAAGTCTATCGGTCCTATACATACATGCCTCTACCTCAGCAAGATGTCACCATATTCACTGCTTCAAATTGTGGCTTGTTGCTCCTGAGGCATTTTCAGATGCTGATGGTAAAATAGTTGCGATCAATCAGCATCGCTTGCCTACGACGCAACTGGTTCAAGGCTTTAATGACTACCATTGCTGTGCACTCCAGGCGATTGAGTGCGTAAGCGCACATGTAGATGCTGACATTCTAGTGTGCCGTGCGCTTTTTTTGCCTGCATTTCCGCAGGCTGCAGACCTGGTGCTGTACCATACTGCCATGACCGACAAAGGGCCCATGTTGTTTCGGCCCACCGCCGACTCTCCTTTTGCCAGTGACTTCACAGACACTCAGCCTATTGCCAGTGCTCACACAGTGGCTGGACAGGCGCTGCAGCTATGGGTTCACCTGTCGCAGCTCAACTCTACCCATGTTGGAGCTGCTGGCAGTGATTTCGACCAAGAGGTCTTTCTCAACAATGCCAGGTACATGAACATGACGCACTAGCATCAGACTTTCGAAGGAGAGAGTGATTTGGCAATCAAGCCGACAAGCCTTTTGGCATATGTCCAAAGAAGCTGTCACTGTCGTGTCGGTGTGTCGGTGACAATGCTCACGGAACGTAACGCTGCTTGATGGAGCGGATTTGCATTGTACATAGCATGCACTTGCTTTATGGTCAGCGGCTGCGCTGCTTGTATGACATGTGTGCAACATGGCATACTCTGAAGTAAGTTACTTCAGAAGGTACGCCTCCAATTCAGCGTTGCAGGCAGTGGCAAGCCACGTGCTTGCCTTGTTACCACTTACCCTGTATGTGATTCCTGCTCTTTTTTTGGTTCGGCTTACCTGGCAAGCCGAAATTTGTGTCAGACCGTCGTCAAAGCCAGTTTAATTTCCCTACTTTGAAGTAAGTACAAACCACTCGTGATTGAGTTCATCGACAAGCACGCTGATGTTCAGTTGACTGCTTTTGGGTCTTGCGCAGGCTGTACCAGTGTGCAGTTGCAGAGGGCACGGGCCACAGCTGTGCAGTTCCACCTGCTGGCTCTGTACCGCCCAGCAATGCCTACGCGCTCAATGAGGGCACCCTGTGCGCACTGCATGCCATCGACGCTGTGCTGCTGCCACCACCGCGCAATGCGACGGGCGTCGAGCAGCGCATAGTGAGCATGAATGACACCGGCATATTTGCAGAACTCCTGCGGAGTGTCGGCGGTCTCGCAGCATGTGAGTGCGGCCGACAACCAGTTAAATTATATCAAGAATCATCTAAGCCCGAAGTACAGGTAATGCTTGTGGTACTGCGTCAACTACCATGCGCTGACACTTGACGAAGCCGAGATGGCGTGTAGCGGTGTGGTGCTTTGAATTATGCTAGTAGATGCATGGCAGGTAGTCGCTAACCTGCAGCAGCTCATTGAAACCACTGCTGACGGGGCATGCATTCAATCACTAGTTTTGTCATTCTACCTTGTACAGTATGACCATCTCGATGGGCCGCGGCTACGTCATTCCCTGCCACTACAGTATTGTTATAATTTGCGTGCCTGTTTGTTGACCTGTTCGATCGCTGGGCTCTGCTAGTAGTCACGACTCCTTGCTGAGCAACATGCACGCATGAAACAGCAGGATTGAATGCTGATTTGCGTGTGCAGACAGTATTCTGGCCAATGTAACAGCCCACTTCGTTGCATTTGTGGGGCAACACTGTGCTTGCTGTAGGGCATACGCCATGCATCGCTGACCGGCGCCCTTCTGTGATAGCATTGACTCGCGCTTTCAGGCCGCGTATTTTCCCCAATGCAGCAATATGTGTACATGCTGAGAGCGCTTTTTGGCGTCAATGTGAAGCCTTCTTGCTCAACTGCCTGCAGGGGTGTACTGCGGGCAACACGGCGTATGACAGTGCGCATTGCACACAATGGCTCCTCTGTCGCAAGTAGGCCTGAAAGCCTTGCTTATTTTTTGGTATCGCAGCTGCCACAGCTGTGCACATAGCAATGATGGAAACTGCGCTGCATCCGCTCACTCTCTGCTTGGGCGTGTGCATGCCTGCTCTGTTGCCATGCAGTTGGACACGGCCCATGGACGGTCTTTGCACCTTCAGATGCAGCCCTGAGCAGATCAAGGGCTGACATGCCCTGGCTGTATGAGTCTACAGAGCTGGCTGCAGAAGTGGTAGCCTACCATGTGGCACCGGCACAGGTCCACTTCTCCAGGTGACAAGCTTTCATCTTACAATTATGCAGCGCAGGTGTGCCTCGTATGCAGCAAGCTCAATCGTGATCCACAGAGCAGCTCACACTTGGCGGCAGTGTTGGGCTTCTTGCTTTGCTGATCCATGTTGAACTTTGTGGCCAGCACAGCGCGCGCTCACATCTCTTGCAAAGCGTTCCGGCTCATTATGTCATTGCGCCATGTGTAGGGCACAAGATACTGCGCAGCTGTGGCTGCAGAGCAGTACGGTGGACGCAGGTGCTGCCTGTGCTGCGAAACGCCAACACATACCTGCGAAGTATGCGATACATGTGCTCATGAACCCAACAGGTCGGCCAGGCAAACAGTGATGCAGAACGCAGTGTCACTCTGTAGTGACTTGCTGCAGTGTTGAGGGCGTGTGACAGTCATCAAACAGCCTTGCAAGCAGACAATAACCGGCATCGCTGCTGCACACTTGCCGTGTTGCTGCTTCACGGGCACTCATGTCATTTGCTGAGCACACATGCACGTGACATCTTGCTTGCCGTGCACCGAGTTGTACAGGACCCAATATCGCTGCAGTGTTGTTTGTACACTTCATCTTACTGGCACCAGCGCCAAAGGCAGTCCAGGCCGTAGTGGGCCCGAGTCCCACCATCGCATTCATCTGAACGATATGGACTGTAAACTTGCGCAGGTGCTATTATGCAAGCACTCACTCCCCTGGTTTAACAAGGCCCATGCTTGTACATCTGTGCGCCCCTTTGCAGGTACCTGAATGAGTCACAACGCATCGTCACGGCAGCCCTCAACAGCTCAGCGCCTGTGCTGGCATCGGCAGTCTGTGACACCAGTGACTGCGCTGCTGGTGGCGGGCGTACTGTGACCATCAATGGGCAGCTTGCTATCATTACTGATGTGACAGCAGCAGATGGGGTCCTCCACGTTTTAAATGGCGTGCTGGTGAGACATTACGCGTTTGCATGAACTGTTCAGCACTGAGTGTCTGACGCAGCATTTACAGTTGTGATGAGGTTCGCCCCGAATTGACATGCCGCGTTCATACGGTGATTGTGCGCTTACTCAAAACTCAAATTGCCGCATTGAATACATGAACAATCATGTGCGAATGCAAAACATGTTAGCATGGTGCGTTGCAACTTCTTGAGGATGTCGGTCAGTCTTGAATGTCCAGGGTGTTTTTAGCCTTCAACTGTTTGATGGTAAGAAACGAAGTTTTTCGAAGCACATGTCCCTCTAGTTGGCCGGCTGCATTGTTCAAGTCTAAAATGCATGTCTACACGACACCCCTGCACGCTTCACCAATGCCAAATCGGTGATTGCGGCACCTGCTTGAGTGCTGAGTGCATTGCATACTACTGTACATAGAGATGTGGACACAAAATTGTAATACTATGGCACGTGGCTTTCTCGGAAGAAGTAGCATGTCTATGTTGCTTCTTACAAGTAGCCACCGTCGACAGACCTTCAATTTCTGCAGTACTTTGTCACTGAAGAATCAACGCCACAGGCATTGTGTTGGCATCATTGTGCGATCAACATTCTTGCTGGGGTAGGGAAAGGGCATGTGGTAATGCACACAGCAGCATCTGCATTTCAGTTGAGGTACACACGGAAATGGTGCTCGCAGTGGCTCATGTCGTCATTGAGCATTGACAATAAATGCAGCCATGATTTTTTTAAACAGTCGTTGCTACTGGCAGCTGCAGAGATTGGCTTCGTTTGCTGGCAATCAGGCTTGATTGCAGGGGAGCACTGACACCAATCTATTTTTTCTGCATTGCCTGCATTTCTGCCAGATTCCCAACCTGGAGCAGATTGCGACTGGCTGGGGGTTCTCGCAGGGGCTGCAGCAGCTGGCTCAGGCAGGCCTCACCTCAGTGCTCCAACAGCAAGACCCGCTGGCCCTGCTGCTAGTGGAAGGCGGCAGCTACGCTGCCAACGTTACTGCCACGTGCGCCGCTGCTGCATCTACAGCAGCCACAAGTGCTGCTGCCGCTGGTGCGGATGGTACTGCTGCCACTCGCACTAGTGCCTCCGCATTCGCAGACACACTACGCTATCACATCCTGCCTGGCAACCCTTGCGCGTCCTGCGATGGACACTATGAGACACTGCTGGAAGGCTCAACGCCGGTGTATGCGTACTCTGCTGCCGAAAACCTGGGCAACCCCTTCGTCGCATCACGCACAGGCAAGTGATGGTGGAGTCAACAACTGCAGAGGTGATGATCGTGCAGTTTTGGTGTTGTTGGTACAGCTTGCGCTCAGGATTCAATGCGTTACCGTGGTATCTACCGGACCTCTTGTGCATCCCTATGGCTCAATGGAAATTTGTCAAACCAAACTGTGGATGTAGACTTAGTGTGCACCCGAACCCAAGCGAGATGTAGTTCATGAATGTGCTACACATGCTGTGCAATGCATCATCACACGTTCCCGTGGTGCCAGGATGCATGCTCACACTAGCATTGCATGTGTATGACTTAAAGTACAAGTATATGACGCCACCACTTTTGGTGCTCTGTATGAATTTCTATTAGGTTGTGTTTGTTCCCTGCGGGGGCATTGCAGCCCCAATGTACATACCTTGCTCGTGCTTCACCTGCACACATGCATAGCGCCTGATTGCTGATTCCTATGTTTGTCCGCCGGTGCTGCACACCCCCCATTTCATGGTTCAGGCATCTACCTACATGCATCAGAGTTAGTCTCAGCGCAGCCACTGAAGGCCATCAACGGGCGTGCATGGGTGCTTGACGTGCCTCTTGTAGTGCCAGCACCCACCATCATGGATCTGCTTCGCGCAAGCGACAGCGGTGCCAGCATGTGGGCTGAGTGGGTGTCATTGGATGAAGAATTGGCAGCGATGCTGGCTGACCCTGAAAAGGGGTCGTACACAATTTTTGCGCCTGCAGGTGAGCTAGTATGTGTGACTCTGCGGTATTGGGACGTGGTCAGACGGGACGCAGTCAGATATGGACCTGTGTGGCTGACGTCATCGGTAGTACGAGTAGTACACATTTGGGTTGGCATGGAAGCCGTGTAAGCGCTGCAGCGCACCTCGCTGGTCCGGTTGTGATGTGGCACTGGAATCAATAGGCGGCGTGTAGCAAGCATCACGGTAACTCGTGCTTCATGCATTTGCTGCAAAGTGACTGCACATTCTTGAAGGTGGCTTGCAGACTACAGATGCGTGCTAATGGTGCGACAAAGAGCATTCTGCTGCATTTATGCCTCCTGTGATTTCGAGATCGTCAACCAGAAGCGTGCTGGGCTGCTGCCTGCTGACCCTGACATATCTTCCGCTGTGGCACGGCACTGCACGCAGATTCCGCAATGCTGGCGATACCTGAGCGCCGAAGGCCGGCAATTCAGCACGACAGGCAGCTCGCACAGCTGCTGCGTTTCCACTTGAGTCCTGGTTGGCACATGTCACACATGCTGAGCAATGCCACCGAAGCTGAGCGGCAGCAACTGGCTGGAGAGCGCTACTGCAGCGGGACAACACTACAGACGCAGCGTACAGGTGAGGGCAAGCGGCGTCTCAGGATTGTCTGCTTCAGCTCACCACAGGGCTTCGTGGCCCAGGCGTCACACTCTTGAGCAGAGTGGCAGAGACGTATAGCAGCTGCTGCAATGACTTGGTAGTTGCTTATGTATGGTTCGCAGTGAATGGTTGTGAAGACCAATTTCGATGCTACAAGCCTATTTTTCATCTTCAGGGCCATATGACTGCAATGACTCTGCGTAGCATCAACTTGCCAGCTTTACAAAGCAATACCCGTGCATTGGTAACCCCGTCACGTGCGCTGCTTTGCTCTTCAATGCAGTGTTGACCGGCAGGTTATTCAGTGCTTTGGAATGTTCGGCTGCTGCTTGTTGTGGTGTGTGGAATTGCTCAAAGATGACATGCAACGGCCAGGATGGCTGAATCTGACACTCGTGGATCAACATGACACCATTTTAGCCAAAGTAGCAGCTGCCGTCCCTTCCTGCATCTGCATTTGTTGGGGGTCAAGTTTCTGTTGACTGCAGTGCCTTGTGCCTTGGCTGGTGTGCGATCAGGCAAAAAGAACACCTTCACAACTAGCTGCTCTGCTTATCATAAAGAATAATGATTTCTTGACTGAAGTAGGGCAACTGCAATGAGTACGCTCATGTGCCAGGAAGGGCATTATCCTGTCAGCGCAGATTCCAGCAGAGATTTCTCTTCTGCCGGGTACTATACGGCGGAGTACGAGAAGTGTGTCATCTGTTGCATGCAGGTGTAAGCAGAAATGGAAGTAGTGCTCATCTACAGCACTTGACCAACGCTGAAGCTCAGCCAGCACCACTCATCTGCAATGTCAACATCTTTGGTCCTGCTGAACACTGGGCTCATGATGTGACAGACCCAATAGGTGCTATGTGCAGTGGTGTTTGTGTCACCGTGTGCAACCGTTGATGCTGTTCCACTGGCCCTTGGGTGTTGTTGATTTAAAAAGCGGCGTGGTGCATGCCCTGTTTACCCAATGCAATTCTAAACCCCTGATGTCATTTTTGCATCTGTCCAATGCACCTTCCGCCTGTCGTTGGCAGATTGTGAGATGCACACTCAAGTCGGGGAAGGAGGCCTGCTGTTTATGGGCACGCCAGGCTGGCCTTTCAGCGCTGATGTCATCACACGTGATCTGGTGGCAAGCAACGGCGTGCTGCACATCATCTCATCGGTGTTGACATATGATGGGTATCGATTGCCCGCCTGAGGCTGGCTCTCAAATGAGCTTACGAAATGCAGGCACGCGAAGAGACAAGACGACAGACTGCGGGCTGCACGCTTTTGCGCCAAACCTGACCACTGCGTCCTACAAGATGCAAACGCACAGAAGACTGATTGCCACATCGTGACAACAGTGCCATGAACACCAATGTTGGCTTCTGTTGTCAGCATTCCACGTGCCATTTGCGGAACGGTGTGCGCATCAACACCAACGTCATGGCCCCAAGTCAAGACTGCATTCACATGACACCCGGGGTCATTTGAGGTCGATGATGCATGAGCCCTGTATGGCACCAAGCCCATGCATAACAGTCACTGTAGGCTGCTGTCGATTGGACATGGACACGTGCGACCATCAAGCTGTCACCATTACTGCTGTTGCTGCAGCGTAGGCCGCAGAAATGCCAGGCCTGAATGCATTGAATCGCCAATTCGGTACATGAAACTCTTCGGCACTCTTCTTTTGTTGCTGTTGCAATGCTTGCATGCAGCATTTGTGAGTGCGAATGGGATGCAAGAGAGCCCATCATGTGCGCAAAGTGAAACGTTGCCATCACATGCTCAGCAAACTCGAAAAGCACAGATGAGCATGCTCTGCTTGGCAGGCGGCCCAACAGTCAACTGCGTCAATGCATGCAGACTGGCAAGAAAGATACTCTATCTGATAGTTACACTATGTGAAGTTCTGCTGCACATTGCTTGCATGCATCAACATACAGATGCACGTGCCAACGCGTACTTGTGGCATATCAGACATACTTCTATGCTGTTTTTACAGTCGACTCAAGTCATATTGCTGCCGCCATTGACTGGTGCAACAAAGTGCACTTGGCATCAATCCACGCAAATGCTTGTGCGCACTCCTATGCAAAGTGAAACATGCAGCACTGATGGATGCCACATTGCACAAGAACATGCTTTGTACCACCAGCAGCTCAGCAGCAACAGCAGCATCAAGGCAACACGCCACAGACGGCTGGGCGAAGGGCATCACTGATCAAAGTGCTTGTGATGATGCCTTGCGAGAGCAGAGGCCTGCACATGTCTCAACGGCAGTTCTCTGACAACTGCTTCATGCTGACTGAGCAATGGATGTGACTAGGAACCGAGCACTCAATACCCTGGCACGAGCGCTCCCTCGATAGCCGCATTTACGCAAGCGCACCTCACCAGCCCAGCTGCGCCGCCGCATAGCAGCCATGTCGGCGGCAGCGGAGGCGGCGGCGGCCACTGCGCAATACTCTCGTCATCCCCTTCGCTGGCATCCTCGCCGCCTGCACTGCTTGGTGGCCGCTGCTGTGCTGTGCGCGCGCACCAGAGCTTGACACAGTGCACCAGCGCCTGCAGGGGCGGCCGTGCGGCAAAGTGCGGCTCCAGCGGCGCTGCGGGGTTTGTGATTGCGTCGCTGACATGGCACGTGATCCGTGGCGATGCCTGCGTTGCTGCCGCCTCCCCCATCGCCGCCGCCGCTGCTTCTGCCGTGCCCGCCGCCGCCGCCTCGAACGTGAATCGCACCGGCGCAACGGTGGGACGCATGCAATACCCCTTGTTGTAGGGGCACACTAGTGCAGGCCGCACGTGCCCGGGTGCAGTGCCGTACGCTGCAAGCCCCACTTCCGCGTCCGGGGTGGCAGCCGCCACCGCCCACCAGCCTCGCCTGTACGGCAGCAGCGCGGTGCTCACCGACCACGAGGCGTGCTGCGGCGCACCGGGCGGGTGCGACATGGGGCGCCACAGCTGGTGCAGCTGCCCCTGGTTCATGGTGATGTGGTGCAGGTAGGGGGCGTCCATCTGGGTGAAGAGGATGCTGCCGCTGCTGGGGTCCCAGGCGATGGCCGTGCCGCAGCGCGCCTTGGAGGGCGCCAGCATCTGGCGCGGCGCATGCGGCTCGCGCTCGTCCCACACGCACAGCTGCTCGTTGAAGCCCATGGACGCAAATAGGTGGCGCTCAAAGGGCGACCAGCTCACGGCCAGCATAGTGTTGCTGCCGGGCCCTGCCTCCGGCCCCTTGGCCACATTGACGAAGCGCAGCCATGGCTCCAGCGCGGCGGTGGTGCCGGGCTCTGAAGGCGGCGCAGGCGGGAGGTGCCATGTGCTGCACGAGCCGTCGGACAAGCCTGTAAGCAGCAGCGTTGGGTCGTACGGGCACCAGGCGACGCACGTCACCAGCACGTCGGGCAGCGCAGCGGTGAACAGCGGCGCCATCTCTAGCACACGCCGTGCGCTGCTGCTGCCGCCGGCGCCGTTGTTGCTGCTCCTGCTTTCGACGGCGCTCACTGCGGGGCACAGGTAGATGCGCAGCAGCCCGTCCGCGAATGCCGCTGCCAGCAGTCCAAGCGTCGCCTGCGGGCTGCATGGACCTGCTGCTTCTGCTACAGCGCCATTGCTGGCAGCGGCATCGTACGCCCCCGGGTCGGGTGCCCACGCCACATTCATACCCCTGCCACCCCCATGCGCTATTGCATACGCAAGCGTAGCCTTGGCTGCAGGCTGCACCGGCGGCGGCGCTGCTACTGCTCCACCGTCCTCTGTGGCCGCCTCGGCTGCCGGCAGGGGCAGTGCTTGCGGGAGCTGCATAGCCCACACCTGCAGCAGTGACGGCGCCGGGCTGCTGATGCCCACGAGCGTGCCCGGAAGGCCTTGGTCATTGTATGGGCGTGGGTCATCTGCCTGCATGGGTCCGTCGATGGCAATGGCCACGTACGAGGTGTCATCGACTCCTGCGCATATGTCCATGTCCCACACTGCTCCGCCCGCGTTGAAGTACAGCTCTGGGCTGCCACCGCTGAAATGAACGGCACCGGTAAAGGCGTCCAGCGTCATTGAAGTGGAGGTGGCAGCGGCGGCAGCAGCTGTCGCGTCTGATTTGGTACTGGAACCAGCTGCAGGGGAGTGATGGACAACACTCATGTGCAACGGCCGCGACGGCAGCTGCACTGGTGGTGTCTGTTTGCTCGCCCACGTGTCCAAATCAGTCACGGAGTAGGAGGGCCCTTGCCAAGGCAGCAGCGCCGCAGGGAACAGTGCCCCGGTACGCCATGACACTGAAGGCAGCGGCTCCACTTGGGACAGGATGGTGGTGTTGGAGGGATTGGGCTTCTTCTTGTGCATCGAGGTTGGGTTCTGCAGCGCAGCAAGCAACAGAGTGGCAATAGCTTTAGGTGATGCGATTCATGTTTTGCAAGGGACTGGCAATCGGCTGCAGTTGAGGTCTTGTTGCTCATGTTGTGTAAGACCAGGCAGCCATTGCAGTTGAGCCCTCGATGCATGTTCAACAATGACCTGCTGTATGCACATACACTTTCATTGATAGGCAAGCCGAAGGGAACCTTCAGATTGATCATGTGAGGGGCAGTTGACCCAAGCCGAGGGCTGAAACAGTACTTTGAAATGGGAACCAGCTGCAGGTAGCACACCATGAAAACTGCAATACTGGTGAAGTCATGCATTCAGAGGACACGATGTCGCTGGCCACATACTTCAAGCAACCAGTACACGTCCAACGCCGACGCATACACTTGAGCAGTCAGATCAGATCAGACAAATGCGCGAACTAAATGATTGAATTCAATAAGAAGGTGTGCAATGCACTGTGTGTGCTGCAGCAATAATGCAATGCACAGCCCATTGCGCAACGTCAATCACTCAGCAGTTGGCCCGCCCCATTGGATGTACCCGGGTACTGCAGCAGCAAAATTGGGCGCAAATCAGCTGCAGCAGAATGAGCAACTGCAACCCCTCAGGTCGGTAGCATCAGCTCCTCCTTTTTGCTGTGAACTCCCAATTGGCGCATGACACAATGCACTTCATGCCTGCTGGATATGATCCACTGCAACCTTTCGTTAACACATGGACAACACACACCAAGCAGATCAATCCAAACCTCCTGGTCTCATCCAAATGTCGATGTATTGATCCTCAGGGCTTCAAACCTATTTCGTCAGCCAGCAGCAGTCCCCAGAGCTACTTGTGACTCATGACGCATGGCGACTCGGTGAGAGTGCTGCAGTCAAGCTACGTGAAACTGAATGAACACCACCCGGTCACATAGGTTACTGCTACATACCCACATTCGGTATTGCATTTCGTATGCCTGCAGCACCATGACATATTATAAATTGAACAATGGTATGCAATGTGTGATAATGGCAGCCTCACCTTTTTTGCAAGCAATCTCTTTGCTCCAGCTTTTGTCCCTTTTGCTCCTTTGTTGGAACATACCGCTTTCTTCACGTGATATCGCATGCCCGGCTTTGTCGTGAACTTTTTGCCGCAAGTGGGGCACACCCAGGAAAAATCCTCCTTCGGCTTTTTCCCTTTGCCCCTAACCCCCTTTGCCTTGCCCTTTGCCTTCGCTTGCCCCTTGCCCCGTCCCTTGGCAGAGGCATCGCTGGCATCGCTTTCGTCAGCATCGCTGCCGCTCGCATCGCTCCCAGCGTAGTTTTCGTCTTCGCCTTCATCATCTTTTTCATCCTCTTCAGAGCCTGGCGCGGTTGCCATGTCTGAGATCTTGGGGCTTTCTGCTGGTGGTGCAGGTATGGGCACAGGGGGTTTGCCTTGCCTGGTAGGGCCTGCCGAAGCTGGTGTGACCTTGATGCGCCCGCGTTTCACTGCTCCTTCAACTGCTGTGTCTGGTTCGCCAGAAGCGCTCGCAACGTCACTCGATGCTGCCGCAGGTGCCGACGCGGCTACGTCTGCCGAGGTTGTTACTGCTGCAGGTTTAGACGCGGACTGAGCATTTTTTGGAGGACGACCACGAGGTCTTTTTGGTTTCGGTCCTTCGCCGGCTGCAGGCGTCTTCGGAGGCCTGCCCCTCTTCTTCTGCGGAATGGCCGAGCCAGGCTGAGGTGCAGCGTCGGACCCTGCTCCTGAAGCTGCCAGCGCTGGGACCAAACGCATTTCGACCGCAGATGCTGATTGGCCTGGGGACTCATCTACTGCGGCTGGCGGATGTGGATCTAGTAGTGATGGATGCATCTCTCTTGCACTTTCTCCTCCCTTCTTCTCTTGAAAGTTTTTGAAGTTCACAGTTGAAGATGACACGAAACTGCCAGTTCTGAGATGCTGCCTGTCAACATCCGCCACTTGCGCATCCGCCACTGATGGCGCTGTGAGTTCAAGAGCGGCCGCAACATGGGGCATAATGCTACTACCAGGAGGTTGCGAGGCTGCTGGGGTTTTGACGCAATTCGTGCCATCGATCAGGATGATCCAGCGCTGGTGCTACGCGCCTACAAATTACCCTTCGCAGACGTAGATCATGTGGTGCAGAAGCACCTGTACGGGGACTACGCGTTTACTCAGCGGATGGACCTACATGAGGGAGACACCGCTTTGCATTTGGCCTTGAAATGGAGGAAGATGAGGGCTGCGAAGGCGCTGCTGCACCTGAACGCTCGCTGGGATATCGTCAATGCACAAGGTAATTGCAGATGTAAAGAAGTGCTGCGAGTGATGATCCGAAATCGCAAGTCACGGCGCGCTCCTTATATGGGATCCTCACAACGCCATCTTTGAGCTCCACGGCACATGAACAGCCGATGCTCGTCACTGCATGATTGAGCGGCATCAACAGATTCGATTGATTGTGGCTGTCCTGGACCTGCGGGCGATTGCAATGCAGAGCAAACTGCGATGCAGAACAAAGTGAACCAGCTGATTCAGCACCTCAAACTATAAAGCCTATGTAGCAGAACTGTTATGTGTCCTACAAACACAAGGCAGACACACCTATCAACGATGTCATGTGCATACGGCTACCTTGTCCGAGAGTCTTTGTGTGCATTCCCCTATACTGGTGAGGGCAACCCAGAACTGTGTCCTCTTTGAAAGAAACAGTGTTGAGCGAATAATTATTTGGTACTATGAGCTACATACCATATGAAGACATTGAATGCAGACATGCGCCACCTCCGTTTACATGCCTGTTGACTGGTGCATACCATCACCGCTGTTGCAGGTGTCACAGCAGAAGCTATACTCATGAAGGAGCACTTGAAGCCCATGCTCACGCTCAAGGCGCAGCAGGAAAGGGAGTACGCAACTCAGGCAATGGCATGCGAGGATGATCTGATGCACACTCTGCTGGCGCATGAGCAAAGCATGCAGCAAGCCATGTCAGCCGACAAGCTGCGGCAGCTGAATGAGCTGCGCACAGCAGGCGCGGCTCAGGAGGCTATGCTGCTCATGATGGCTGGGAGGATTATGGCACCAGAGTATGACAGTTATCCATGTGTGTGGCTGAAAACAAGCAAGCAGTATGCAGCCATGTGCGTCGAGCTGGCCCGAGACACAGCAGAATCAGCCAAGTACAACGGCGATACAGCTGATGCGCAGGCAGGCCACCTTGGCAACAGAACAGCCGAGGCCTGCAACTCCAATGATGCCAGTTCAAGACAAGCTCAAAAACCAGCAGTTGCAACGAAGTCGGGAACTCAGCATCAGGAACAGCAGCAGCATCAGTGCCAGCAGCAGCACCAGCAGGAGCAGCAGCAGCAGCAGCGGCAGCAACAGCAACAACAGCACCAACACCAGCTAGGACCTGTGGCGCAGCAGCCATTACGTCTGCTAACAGAGGAGGCGATGGCGCTAGGAAGGCGGCTGCGCGGAGTGGGCCGTACTGTGGCTCGAAGAAGACAGGTGATGCAATCACCTTCACCTCCAACGCCAGCTACCTGCCATGTGCCAGAGGGCATGGCAGAGCTGACTACAGCAGCACCCGCAACAGCGCCAGCAGTGGCTGAGATATCGCCTGAGGCGGAACCTCAACAGGAGTGCAGCTCAAGAACTCCCCAGCTTGGAAGTGGCAATCAAGCCTTCACCTTCCACACCGTCACTGCATGCAAGACTCCTTCACAGCAAGATCGTTGGCCCCAACACGCACTGCAGAAGCAGAAGAGCTCGTACATAAACGGCATCACGGTAAAAGGATCAGCAGATCGTCAAGGTATCTCGTCACTGCGGCAGCTCAAGTACAATGAGCCGTTGACATGCGAGGCAATGGCAGCGCTGGCGGCCGTCATTCAGCAGTCTCCGAATGTTGACCACTTGAACTTGAGCCAGAAGCACATGACTGACGCAGCATTAGAAGCGCTCATTCAAGCGCTGCAGAAGAGTAAGCATCGTCTCGAGTATTTGAACCTGGACGGTAACTGCATCACCGATGCTGGCGCCTCAGCGCTGGAGGTAGCACTGTTGGGTGGCCTGGAAGTGAGAGAACTGTCGCTGTGCCGCAATTTCATAAGTGATGTCAAGTTAGATCATTTACGTGCAGTCATGGCTGCCCGAGGTCATGCACTTGTGGCGCTAAGTAATGCCACGCCAACATACTGGTATCAGCACATGCGTGTACAAGCACCTGCCTGCCGACAGGAAAGAGCAAACTCTAGCATCACTTGAATACAGCTGTTGAGCGTACACAGCCACAGTGGATCTGTACTAAATACATATCTTCGTTTTCAACAGTTTGCTGATGCTATGTGTTTCTGATGTGCTGATTTGGTGTCATTCCGCATGAGCAGTGCATCCGCTTCACAGCAGACTTTGACAGTCAGTATCCTGTGGTGCTGTGCCTACTTCAGATATGTCAGATTGGCAATGCGCCACGGCGGGGAATTCCATGGTTTTTCACTTACTGATGCACACATGCAAACCAAGGTTGTGCTACTTGCTACTGTGGACAGATATGCATTGTGGCACACATGCTATAGCTGCTTTTATGATAGAAGCTGGCGCATTGAGCGCTCAATTACCGGGTGTACACACGAGCACACAGTTGCGGGCGGCCAGCAATCTCAGAGGCTCAGGCTCTAATTTCCCTTGGTGAAACTGCAGCCTCCATGGAAACGGTGGCCACCTACACATTGCAACTACACATTGCAACATGACTTGCAAGCCGCTGCTAGACATTGTGATGAACCCTGTGCTGATGCAGTCAATATGCCATGACATGACATGACCCGACACGGGGAATTTCTGTGAGGTCAGTAGAAAAATTCTTCACCATTTATTCTCAGGCAGAACGGTCCTGACATGATCTCGCTCAGCCGCCGCTGATGTTTTGCTCAAACTCATTACAGTCACACGACACACGAGACAAAAGAAACCAGAGATATGATCAACGCTCTGCGTGTAAGTTTGCGCCCTGTAGCGCACGGGGGCCGGAGCCGGTTGGCCAATCGCACATTCATCACAGGCAAGCTTCACAATCTGCCGTGACTGCAAACCTCTGCTCACTCAAACGTAGCATTGACGCGTGTGAGCGGTGATTGAAGCGTGTTGTGTATGTCATCCCTGTCGCGTGACCGAGTGAGGCAAGGTGATCAGGCAATATGCGCCGCAGCGCGGCACGATAGATGGTCTAAAGCTTGGTCTCAGGTGGATGTCTCACACTGGTGAGCTGCACATTGAGCCCGTAGGTGTGGTCAATGATCGGTTGCACTGGCTCTTGATAGCGACTGCTACATGCTATACAACGTCAACATGGCACATGATTTGACAGCTAGCAGCTAGCTCACGGAGGGTTGCGACCCGGAACCTTTTTGCCTCTCTTTTGACAGTTGTAAATCAAGCCGAGGTGGCGTATCGTGAGGCGGTCGGTGCAAACCGTGTGCGCCTTAATCCTGGACTTCGCCTGAACCTACCAGTTGTGCACAAGCTGTGGCGCGTGGACATGCGGGAGTCTTTCGTCGGCATCAACAGAATAAATGCGTACACCAAAGACAACGTGCCCGTGTCAGTGTCGGGATCCTTGTTCTACAAGCCTGTGGATCCTGAGAAATGCTGCTTCAGCATTGACAACCCCGTCCAGGTATGGAATACTGCGGAAGTACAACTTGCAGCACCAGTGTCCAAGCTCTTGGGCGCAGTGCAGACTAGGTTACTACGTAGGATTCAAGCCTTAGGAGCACATGTGATACGGGCCTCCCCTGGGGACCTTCATTATACAAGCTCATGAGCAGGATTACGACCATGTTCAATCCGTGTGGCGGCAAATGCGTGTACGTATAGGCTTGCGTTTGTGTGCAGTATCATCGCGACAACATTTGCATGTACACTAGTTCATCATTGTGACCTCTACCATAGGTATCTATGGCGCAGTGCGCTCATGTGGTTTGTTTACATTTGGTAGCTCTACCCTGCAAGTCTGCCCAAATGAGACCACGGGATGCTGCCCTATGCAATGGCAGCACCGTGACCATTGTTGGGCGGTGGCACGTGGGTCATTACCTCACGGTAACGGAAGCGCTTTGAGCGCATGCGCGTCGCCATTGCATTGCCTGCTATTGTTGTTGCAGGTATTCGACAGGCCCTTGCATCACTACTTACCGTACATGATGGTGAATAAGGCCTCCCCCCCCCCCAATATGATCGTCCCTGCTAGAGTCTGCGTATATTGTGCTAATGATGCCTGCTCTGTGTGCGATGTGCAGGCTGTGTGCGCTGTTGGCGAGAGCAGCTTCCGAGCTGTGCTGGGCCGGTTTGACTACGACCAGATCATTGCACAGCGTAACGAGCTCAGCTCCGAGATGCTGCAAGATGTGGGCGTATCTACAAAGCATTGGGGCATCTGCTGCACACGCTTTGAGGTATTTGCGCAATACACTTCAAAGCACGCGTACAAACATTGGTTCATGTATCACAGCAACCTGCTGTATGAGAACATCTCTGAGGCTATGAACGATACATTTGACGAGGGAATATGCGCAAAATATGATGCACAGTCCATCAAGGATTCCCGGCTGTTCTGTCAAGGATTGTGCTGATGAAGGCTGCACAAATTGGCGCTTGTATGTTGCGCCGCCGGTTGGCCAACTTCATGTTCCAAAATTGCGGGTTGCTGTGCTGAGGATTGATCTGAGTTGTACCGATAGTTGGCATGTTGCAAAAAACACGCATTTGACAATTTGACCACAATGTTGACTGCTTTCAGTATATGCTGATGTGCAACAGTCAGCATGTAATTGTTTACCTTTCCACACGGTAAGCACAACATGTGTCCATGATCTCTCTGTTGTTTCCATATTTCTGCCTTTGCAGTTGCAGGAATTTCAGCCACAGAATGAAGCCACAGCCCGTCAGCTTGAGAAGCAGATGCACGCTGAGCGTTCCCGGCGCGAGAATGAGCTGGACACACTGGCCAGCATCCGCACAGCAGAAGGCCTTAAGCAGGTACGGGCTTCTAAGTAGCAGCAACCTGGTGTCTGTACAACCGCATCCATTGTCTTCATTGCGCTGACGTCCGCAAGGGTCAGAAAGCCTTTGCCTCAAGGAACGCTCTCAGGTAGCGTCATCACCTTATGGCATATAGCGCACTGCATTGACCAGCCATGTGAAATGACACCACGTGAGCAATGTACGTATGGACTTGTATTTATAAAGGCCCAAGGGAGGCCGGGTTGCCTATGCAATCGAAAAGCTTGCGTCAACGCAGCAGCCTAGTCTGCGCTGTGCCCTAGGAGCTTGGATACCGGCGCCGCAACACAGCCCAGCATTCGCGCTCCACGTGTGTACGCCATAACGCGCTCCGCCAACTCCCGCGCCAGCGATATGCTCAGCTCAATGAGGATCTGACGCTTAGCTAACCCGGCCTTGCGTAACACATCTGCCTTCCCCCCCCCTGAGCACAGTGCTGAGTGCATTGCCAACTCCTTAACAAAAAGGCTTGTCTGCTTGCCCAGCCGTCCGTACGACTCCTGCACGAATGGCACAAAAGCCCAAGATGACGTCAAGGTGCCGGTGTGGTGCTTGACCTTCGCGTCCTCCCCCACCCCAGCAGCATAGCCGTCCGTGTTCGAGGCATTTGTTCTGCCTGTCAGGTTCGAGCTCGCTGTGGGCGCGCGCACACTTGTGTCTAGCACTATTCCCTTGTTACGGTATGCACTGCTAAAGTGCAGACACCCTGGGTCAATGACTGTGTCCGCCCGATACCCCGGTACCTTGAAGACGCTAGCGTCCTCATTGCGGACAATAGAGACATGGTGCTGTCTCAAGATGCGCTGCAGGCACCGCTTTTGGGCAGTGTGTGTCGCGTTGTGCCCCCGTATGTGCTGGCTGGGGCAGCTGATCGCATGCGTGGAGGTGGGGCTCACATCACTGCACCGCCATGGGCACACCTCGCCCTGTATGCCCCACCCGTCTATGAAGATCGCAATCAAAATCATCGTGGCTGCTGCCATACTGGACATGGGCGCCGCACCCGGGCGGTCATTGGCAGTGGGTGGCACGCTCATCCACGCCATTGCCCCGGACGCACGCTGGCTGCGCAGCTGCGCCAGGACCCGTGCGCTAGCCTGTTGGCGGCGGCGGCTGGTGTCGCGCGAGTCACCAATAGGTGCAGCCTGCGTCGGCTTGCCCACGGCACCAGCCGAGGCAGCCTCTAGGTCCTCCACCAGGCAATCCTCGTATTGACGTCGAAGAACATTTGAAAGGCCGGCTTGTAGTCCGTGCGTGAAGTGACCGCGCCGGCGGCGGGGCACTACCTTCCTGCAGATCTCATCAGCATAGGCCTCCCAGTCGTCGTCGTCGTCCTCCTGCCCGCCGCTGCAGCTGCTTTCTTCCGCGCTAGTTTGTGTTTTAGCGGGCGTGGAAGGGGCAGCCGCGGCAGCGGCTTGAGGGCCAGGTACGGTCGCCGCCGCAGCGGCCGCCTCGGCGCCAGGCACAATGCCGTGGGTGTGTGGGGCTGGCTCAGTGGTCACTGTCTCCGTGACGGCAGTTGCGGCGTAGATCGCTTGCACCGCAGTGGGGAGCGTCGACGCTGCGGCCGTCGTATCTGCTGCCCACCGTAGCAACGATGCTGGGAGCTGCTCGGCCACAGCTGTGCGTGATTTTTCGCCGCCATCAGCTGTCAGCGCTCGCGTAGAGCGTCGCACGGCCTCGATGATTGGCGGCAGTCCCTGGTCCTCGCGTATTGCGCATGAGTGCTGCGCGAACCAGGTGACTGCGCCGTGTTCGTCAGTGCCGAGCCTCAGGGCCCCTGCTGCCACAGTGGCATGAATTATTGCCGGCCTCAGTGTTGTGCATGCCTGGGCCGTGTATGCGGCTGGTGCCAGTAGCCCCAAAAGCGGCATGCCCAGACCGCCTCGTCGCTCCGGCAACCGTGACGCCCGCAGTGGCACTGCGATGTCCGTGAGTTCTGGCGGGCCCAAGCGCGGCAATACCAGCACGCTGCCACTGCTGGCTTCCTCATTGTCACCAGCAGTGCAGGCGGCCAGCAGGTGTGACTTCATGGCTGCCGCGGTAGAGCAGCCGTGCAGATGCAGCATGCGTTCGAGCGTCCATGCACAGAACCCGTCAAACGCGTGCAACCATGTCTCACTCAAAGCCGTGTCAACGACCCGAGCTAAGAAGCCCATGCGCTTCGTCAGTGACCTGCGTAGAATGAACTGTGCTGCCTGTAGGTGATGCCGCGCCATTCCAGCTAGCTGCCACGACAATCGCCATGTCCCTGCGTCGACAAGATGCTTGCTCATGGCAGCGTGCACATAGGCTGGGTGCCCTACCGGTACCCCGACCGATGTAAAGCCCTGACTGGATTCTGGCATGGTGGTGTCCACAAACGGTATGTCAAGGGCGCGCAGGCGTGCTCTGGCCGCTTCATCAAACACTGTGCCGCGCATGGCGATGGCCAGCGACTTGTCTGGTCGAACGCGTAGGCCCCCTGCCGCCAGCCGGCGGATCACCTCTGCCACCCCAGCGGCCGCTGCATCGTCGAAGTAGGCAGCTTGCAGCACGTTGAGGTCATCCAGGAAAGCGCAGTGCGGGGCTGGCGGTTCCGCTGTGCTGTGGCCGTAGGCCGGCATACTGCCGGGCGTCGCATTCACTCCATCAGGGTAGAAGAGTAGGAAGGCC
Source organism: Tribonema minus (assembly GCA_017506865.1). Classification (NCBI taxonomy): domain Eukaryota; class Xanthophyceae; order Tribonematales; family Tribonemataceae; genus Tribonema; species Tribonema minus. The sequence goes on from JAFCMP010000190.1 coordinate 154,064, forward strand.
GCTGCCACTGCAAAGTACAGCGGCCCTAGAGGGTCCCCTTGCTGGCACCCTAGGTGGGAGCAGATAATGCGAGCTTCACCGTTCACCTCCACCCGCATCTCTGGGGCAGTGTCACCACAGTATACGGACTCAAAGTGCGGGAGCAGCTCCGGACAGAAGAGCATAAGCCCCCGCACAATGGCGGCGCGATCCACACTGTTAAATGCGTTCTCACAGTCCAGTTGGATAGTGGTGCCATACAGCTCGTGCCACACGCGCGCGCGCGCTGCCACATGCTCGACGCCAGACCGGTATCCTACGCCAAACTGCGACATGGAGGCCAGCAGCCCCGATATCTTGCCCTTGACACTCCGTGCCGCTGTGGACCCGAGGAGTCTGCGCCAGACACTGGAGCAGGCGATCGGACGCCGCTTCTGTCCTATGCCTGAGAGGGCCGCGGCGCGGAGAAGCCGTTGCGATTGCTCCGGCAGCAGTTCGGGCTCAACAAGCAGCGTCGTGAACACCTTGGCCAGGTGATGAGCGAATGCCGGTTCCATCACATCTGATTCTGAATCACCAGCTAGTCCTGGCGAGGCACTGCTCACGGGGCGGGTGGCTGCTTTCACTGGTGCACCAGGCCCAGCGGCCATCAAGAGGTGTTCATAGCGTAGGCCGTCCAGCCCTCCTGCCTTCCCCGCCCCTGCTGCGGACAAGGTCGACAGTATGTCTGCCGCCTCCACCTCGAGGCGCCGTCCGGCTGCGCTGGCAGCATCCTCAGGCCTATCGCTGTGATCATGTGCCTGACCCGATTCGAAGACAGGACTGCCGCTGCCAGCTGGCCCGGTGGTCGTTGCCACCCCTGCGCTGTGTAAGCAGTGCCGCCGGGCGTCGCGTACCAGGCCGCGCACTTGCTCCATTGGCGTATCGACTACCCCCGGCCGGGTGCCAGTTTCAGGGTGCTTTGCTGCCAGCACCTGTGCCGTGACCTCGTCTGCTGGGGCGCATGCTTCACGCGCCTCTAGTCGTGCGGCAGCCAAGCCTACCCCCCGTCGCTTGCCTGAGAGGGCAGCGCATGCTGTTTGCTGCCTGGAGTCAGCCTCCGTCCAGTCGGCATCGAAGTTCGTTTGTGCCGACGCCATAGCTGCGTTGTTTGGTTTGGGGGCCCGCAGCGCCGCTGCTGCTGACAGCGTCTTTCTCAGTAGCTCCGCGAAGTCGCCAGACAGCAACGCTGCCAGCCGGGCCGCAGGCGGCATACCGGTTCCCTCCGGTTGCCTACCAAAGGCCATCGCTGCTAGCAGGTGCAGCAGCCTGTAGCCGCGCTGCACTAGAGTCTGAGAAACCTGATGAGCAAACGCCCCGGCACCATGGTGGAGGCGCACCCGTGCCGCCTCACGTGCACTGTCTGTGGCGTCCGCCAGTAGTCGTGTGGCGTGCTCCACTAGCCGTGCCCACTGGGTGCACTGCAGCTGAGTGCGGAAGGGGTTGGCAGTCGTGGTGAACCGCAGCAGCAGTAGATCCGCCTCATTGGTCTGGTCAAGTGCGTGGACGACCGAGGGCGTCGAGAGGTCCCAAGCCAGGGATGCTCGTGCCTGGGGCTTTGAGGGCCTGCCACTGGTGGTGGTGGTCGGGGGGGGCGGTGACGCGGCATCGTCCGGCGGGTCCACGTCCATGTCCGCCCATCCCACGGCCGTCCCGCGGGGGGGGCTGCTGTCCTGCAGCCTCAGGCTGTCAGACTGAGTGCGGCTGCCGGCGCTGCTAGGCGGTGCCGCAGCAGCTGCCGTTCGGCGCCGGCGTTGCGCGCCGGTTGCCGTGGCCGCCGGGCGTTTCTTGCTAGACTTTGAGTTGGCAGCGCCACTAGCCGGCACCGCCGGTAGTTTTGGAGGTGTCGCTGCGGCAGCCCCCGCCGCCGCGGCCGCGCCGTCGCTACCCGCACCCCCGCCCTCGGACTGGCCCGGGGGTACTGCCGGGCGTGCGCGCGTGGGGGCGCTTCCATTCCGTCGACACGTGTGGCATGGCGAGGTCAGCGCGCATTGCCTCTGCCCCGCGCTGGCTGACATATGGACCAGGCCGCAGGCACCTGTGCATGCACTCAGCTTCCTTACCGCCCGTAGGAAGTCTTCTGCCGTGCAACCATACATGGTGCTCATCTCCTGCACATGCTTGGCATGGTGTGCCCCAGTGCTGCAGGTACTGCTGCCTGAAGGGGCACGGTCACCGGATGGGTCGTGATCAACCTGCTGCCGGATGCCCTTGGCGTATGCTGCCGCCGGATTTTGCTGACAGTGTGATGTGCTCGCCTCAGGGTTCAGCATCGACCTCGTGCAGCTACCACCGTTGAAGTGGGCCACTACCGGTGCCATGCGGCTCGCAGCTGACAGTTTGCCTCGCTGTTTGCTGTCCTCTTTCTGACCAAGCTGCCAAAATGCCAGTGTGCATAGTGGACACCTCAGTGGCTCAGGCTGCTGTGGCAACTGCAGCGCAGTACGGGGCTGTGTCCGACTCGGAGCCGTGATGTGGGTGCTGTCAGCTTGAGTGGTCGCCGACGCTGTCATAGTGGTTGGCAAGGGCGGAGCTGCCGCAGGGGCGACAAGCAGTTCAAAGTGTCCCACATTTGTATATAGCCCAGGCGGCGTCCACAGCACATCCAGATGGCAGTCAGGCTGAGCTGGAGTCGCCGGTGCGAATACCGCTGGCAGCCCCATCAGTTGTGCCAGCACCAGCCCTGTTGATTTTTGCGTGCTGCCAGTGGCCTGAGGCTTGGCCTGCCACACCGTCACCGAGACCGCGTAGACCGCTGCAACAATGGCCCACACAGACAAACCGAGGGGCCGTCCCCACACGCCCTCTTCCTGTAGGCGTTGCAGCAGGAGCGTGTGCCCGCTGTCCTTGCTATCCGTTTCATTTGTGCCGTACTCGATTGCGAGGCAGCGAGCGCGTGTCCCGTACGTGTCGAATTGTTCACGTGTACACGCAGGTTGGGCTGCGGCATGCGCGGTCAGTTGACGCATCGATGACATGCTGGCCCCTTGTTTGCCCGCCCCCTGCGTGACGTATGCCACCATCCCGTCCAGCAGTGCCTCTCGCATGGCAATCACCAGCGCTGGGGCCGGCAGTCCGTGCTCAACTGCGACGCTGCCTATGCCGTGTAGAGCTGTATGAATCAGGCAGTTGCCGTTGCCCACGTTGCTCACGGGGCGAAGCTCCCCACCACGTGCTAGCGTCGCTGTGTTTTCCCCAAGCGCCTGTTTGTGGAGTGCCTGCAGGCCCGTGTGCCAAGTGGAAAAGCCATAGTTGGTGGCTTTTGCCAGCGCGTCTTGCTGCTCCTCCACGGTGACTGTATGGCACACGGTTGAGGGTATCCGGGTCGCCACCGTCACGGTGGTGACCTTCGCCGGCCCGGATATTGGTGCTGAGGGGGCAGAGGCACCGCCCCTTGGCGGTGTGGTGGCTGGTGCCAGCTGCCCTAGGGGTGCAGGAGAATTGTCGCACTGGGCCTGTCGCTCCTGCGTCCGCCGTCTGTGTTTACCTCTGCGTCGACTGCGCTTTCCACTGGCAACCATAGCCGTGACAGATGCTGTCTCGGTCATTGTTGCGTGGGTGCTGTTATCACCGGCCTGCGTTACGTCTGACTCGCCATGTTTCCCGGCTGGCTGGCGAGGCGACCTGGCAACGACCGGTTCCCTAAGGGAGAGTTGGTCAAACACCGCTGCCAGGTCGTTACCCTCTTCTCGGAGGGAGAGCAAGCTGAACGTGACCGTCAGGTCATGCATCTGATTCACCAGCGGTGCGCAGGGAGTCCGGCCCAGCAGGGTCTGTGTTGCTGGCGCGTGCAGTCGGCGTGACGTGCGGCCGGGTTCAAGCTTGGTACCCGTCGGCCAAGCGCAAAGCACCGTGACGCGTGCCCGATTGGGGGCAAGGGCCAGTGCACGTACCCTGCGCGCGAGTGCGCCAGCCGCCCCCAGCAAGCCTTGCCAGTGAGATCCCGTCGGGTCCCTGGGGCATTCGCTAGACTGAGCGCCCGCTGCGACAGCAGCTGCTGCACTGCCAGGTGTGCTGGGCACACGATCGTTGCTTGACATCGTTGCGCCGCTATCGCTAGCACGACTTTCGCCAGGCAGCACACCCATTGTGCTGCTCCGGGTCAGTCTCGGCAGCGGCGCAACTGCCACACCGTCCAACGTAGATGCATGGGCTTGCCTGGGGTCCACCCCCAGGTGCTCGCATCCGAGGATTTTGCGTATGGGACCACATTTGCTAGCGGCGGCGAGCAGCGCGGCTGTTGGCTTCAGGCTATTCCCCCCACCAACAGCTGCACCACCCGCTGCCGCCGCGCATGTCGTTGGTCGGGTGTGTATGTCAGCAATGTGATCATGGCCTGATGCACGGTCACAGCCTGACAGTGTGCATGCTGTCGCGGCGACCGGGCCTGCGAGGCAGTCGGCGCAGCGCCACACGTCGCACTGGTCCAGGGCCCCTAGATCACCAGATGGTGTCGTGGCGCTTGCTGCTGTGCGTCTGATGAAGAGGTTGCCGCACCCATCGCAGACCTGCTCCAGGCCGCCGCATATTGGTCGGTGGTCTAGGAAAAGCTGAACATGCAGTTCTGCAAATTGCTTCCCTTTCCCTGTGTGGCGCGTGCGCTGGTGTGCACATGCGTGTGCCGCTGGGCAATTCTTGTCCAGGGCGCGAGGATTTGCTCGCACTATGAACTTGTCGCACATGCGGCAGTCCAGCCCCGGGATATTGACCTTCCGGTTGGCAGCGTGTATCTTGGCGGGCGCCAGATCTGTCCTAGCGGTGATGCCGGATATTGGGTGCCCGTTGCGACTGTTACCGTCAGAGGTGACGCTGCCGCCTGACAGAGAGGCGCCGCTGCCAGCTGGCTGCAAAAACCGGGACGTGATTTGTCTCTGGTGACCCGCCGGCCCAGGTTCGCCAACTTCCATCGGTACAGGCATGGTCACGGTGACCGGCTTTGCCAGCGCACCGCCAGACTGTGGCTCTGGGCGGGTGACGCTGCCAGTGCTTTGGGCGCTGGCGCGGCGCCGACCCCGCCGGGGTGCAGCCGCCCCACGTTCGCCGCCCGGTGCAGCAGCGGCCGCTGGTGCTGTTGTCACCATGTCTGCAGCACATGGGGTTGCCGCTGCGGTGACCTCCATCGGCTGAGGACCGGGATGCCACTGGGGAGAGGCGCCGCTGCTAGCTGGCTGCGAAGGCCGCGACGTGATCCGTCTCTGGTGACCCGCTGGCCCACTGGTAGGTTCGCCAACTTCCATCGGTACGGGCACGGTCATGGTGACCGCCTTTGCCAGCGCACTCAGTTTGCCACACGGCGACTCTGGGCGGTTGATGCTGCCAATGCTTCCGAGGCGGCCCAGGGGCGGCCCAGCGTTGGCGCCGCGGCGCCGACCCCGCCGGGATGCAGCTGCCCCGCGTTGGCCATCTGATGCGGCAGCGGCTGCCGGTGGTTTTGGCACCATGTCTGCCGCACGTGGCGTTGCCGCCGCCGTTAAGTCGGAGGTAACCTTGCGACCGCATGCAGCGGCGGCTGTGACAGTCGTCCGTGGCTGTGCAACCACCTGGTTGGCCGGTGCGGGCCCCGCCGCTGGTGCGGCAGTGGCAGCCGTCACTAAAGGCGTTTTCCGCCGCGATCGTCGTTTTGGCATTGGCGTTGTCGCTACTGGTGGATCCGGCGGCAGTGTCGCCCGACGGCGTGTACTTGCCGCTGGTGGCGGTAGTACCACCAAGCTCAGTACAATTATCGCTGTTGGCGGCAGTGCCTCCCGTAAACTCGCCGCTTGAGCCTCCGAGTCACTGGCAGGCTGATGCCGCGGGCGCTTCGTCTGTGAGCATCCCCTGTTACAGTGATTACTGGCACCTGGGCTGGTCAGATGGCGGCGGCGCTTCTTGACGTGCGCATGGCTGCCACTGCCCTGAGGCTCGTCCGAGTCGGCTGACGACAAGTGTAGTCTGCGCATGCTTCTGCACAGCTCTGCAACCTGACTGCATACTGGCACCTCTGGCATCGGCCGCGGTCTAGAGCTCTGGGCCATCAGCTGAGGTGGTGGCGGGCCGGGTATCGGCGGCGGGCCCGGAATCGGTGGCGGACCCGGGATCGGCGGCGGGCCCGGTATCGGCGGCGGGCCCGGGATCGGTGGCGGGCCCGGTATCGGCGGCGGGCCTGGAATCGGCGGCGGGCCCGGGATTGGCGGCGGGCCCGGGATCGGTGGCGGCGGCGGTATCGCTAGGCGTACCCAACGGCCAACACCATGGCGGCGTCTGCGGCGTGTGTCAGATTGGCGTGCAGCTTTGACCTGCCACCACCACAAGCCAGTATTCAGCCCGTGGTTGCGCTGTCCCCGTTTGCGTTTCAGAGGTGACCCCTCCCCATGTGAGGTAGGGCTGGTAAGCCAGTGGAGGGCCATAGCTTTGAAAGGCGACTTTGAGGGGCGAGAGAAAAAAAAAAAAAAAAAAAAAAAAAAAGCCCAGGCTCGATCTCGAAAGCGCGGCTGCCTACCGCGAACACGTCCCTGCACAGCTATACCACTTCCAGTTCAAGATCACACCCTGCTCTGGTGTATCTGGTGAGGTGCTTTTCCCGCCGTCGTGAAACGAGCGGTGGTGGAACGAGTCGGTGTGCTCAAGCTCTCTGCCTCTGACCAACACAAGGCAGCTAGGTTGAATGCAATGCTGTGCAATTCGTGTCCTTGCCGCTGCAGTGTCGTGATCCTGTCGTGTCTGTGCGTGTGCTGAATGCAGTCAGTCTCTGCCAGGCGAGGTCCCTTGTGCGGCTGCAAATCAAGCTGGTCAGCAAGCGTTCAAACCTTAATCTGGTGAACTGCTATCTACTGTCCTGCGATCCAGTGTGCCCTAGGTTCCCCCTTCCCGATCCGTCGACGGCGATATCGTCTGATGTTTTCTTTTTTTTTTTTTGGTTTAGTTTGCCCTTCTTGTGCTTCGGCCGATGTCGCTGTGTGCGTAGGTAGCTTTAGCAAAATCAATGCGAGGCTTACTTGCTGTCACCGGCGACCCACGCTGCGTGTCTGGCCTTGTTCGCCACAGGCCCGCGGTGGAGCGAAATCCGCTCTCTAGTCCTCGGGCTGTAGCCAGGCTGACAGGTTGAGCGTGCGGTGCTGCTGTGCCCTCAGTGTCCCCTGTGCATCCTCGCCTTCCGCGCCGCCGCTCCGCCAGCGGCTCCTCCTAACATGGTGGTGCACCGTACTTGATGAGGCCTAGGCGTACCGAATTGCTCAAAATGTACTGCAGCAATTCATACTGTTGTGGTTCACGGAGAAGGCAGTAAGCATGGTCGAGGCATTTTGCTGTTTGATCTTGCTAAGCAATCAAGATTGCAGCTAAGGCACAACAGCATGCCAGCTGCTATTTGGTCTCTCAGGCTTGCCTGACAGAAGTACAGGGACAACAGCTTCGATGCGCAGGATGACAAGTACATCCATCAGTCGGCAATGCGCTATCATGCCGACTTGAAGATGCAATTTTGCGATGGCTTTTCAAGTAAAAAGCTTTAGCATATGCTGCTTTAATGGCGCTGCTGGACATTCACCGTATTTGTTCGTCGCAACTATGCAGGCCAAGATTTTGGAATCAGAAGGCGCTCTTGTGACGGCACGCAACCAGGCCGATGCAGCCCGCTATTCGGTCGAGACACAGGCCGCGGCCGTAGCTGCTCAGCTTCAGCAGTTGCAGGCTGTCTTCGATGGCGACGCAGCTCGCGCCTCTGAGTTCTACCTTGAGTACCAGCGACTGGCGCATCTGCAGGCTATGGCCAACTCACCTGCGGGTAACAAGGTCTACTTTGTGCCCCCAGATTCCATGTACCCGGCTGCCAAGACCACAACAGACATGCTGAAGGAGTCAGTGTAAGGCTCAGTGTGACTTCAGAGGTGGCAGCAGTACAGTACACGGACAGTGGAGCTCTGGCATTGTATTCTGAGGAGGACTGTGGGTCAAGGACTGGCTCACATGCAAGCTGAGGGATACATGTACCCCCACTAACGCGTCAACACCCTACTGTGCATGTACAGAAAATCCAAAGTCATCACAATGTGATGATCACATGGTAGCGTCGAGGTTATACGCATGGCAAGCAAGCAACATCACATCATTGCAGATTTGAACGGGTTCGAAGATTGTGGTCGCTCGAGGTTTGGCTTACCTCGTGTGTACATCGGTTCACATCAGCTTGTCAGGAAGGGGCACATTACAGCTCATCGACAATACAAGCAAGGCTTCTTCACCCGATGCGAATGGTGTGTGAAACATGTGCTTCTTTGCTACATTTGCCATATCCTAGGAAGCTTTAGCTGTACAAAGTTTCTTCTTGCAAGTAGCAGCCGGGCACTGGTGATGTTGCATGCAGCACTGCGAGAGAGGCACTGGCACGCACTGGCACGCACACAATTCATGTCAGACGGGGGCAATCGAGAGGTTGGAAGCGGGCAGTCACAATGCACCGATGCATGGCATCAGAGGGATCAGAGCGCTTTGGTGGCAGTATGGAAGTACAAAAAAACCTTGTAGTTCGAAGTACAAGAATTACGCATGATCTTTCCCAAGAACTTGACAGAACCTGCCAGAACTTGCAAAGAAGCTGTGCGGAAATAGAAAATCGTTATACACATCGTGCCTACTCTTCCTCAGAACTGGACAGAACCTGCCAAAACTTGCAAAGAAGCTGCTCAACTTGGTTGAACAAGTAACCTGACAATCCTAAGCTCTTCCTAAACTACCAGCAATGCCCCATACTCCAACAGCGAGGAGGATTTACAATTATAAAGTTTTAGCATGTGTTTTTGAACACCATGTGATTCAAACATCAATATTACTGCCTGAATAGCTGGTGCTGAGCCGTGCAATGCATGGGCATCAACAGAAGTGCAGTGACAGGGCTCTCAGCGCACTTGCTCAACATGCATCCGCAGCACACCAACATCTTGAACCACGAATGTGGGCTGTGATGATGCTGTTTTCGCACTCGAAAGGAATTTGTGATGCTGCAGCATCAGAGCCTCAAAATAATTCCTCTCCTCTGTATACACTGGTGTGTGCGCATGTGTGAACGACATTGTGCATGTCTGCGACGCACACAATGATGTAAGTTGGCAACGTCGCAGGAGCTGCCACTGGCCGCAGCGTGCCCATCAAAGAGGCGGCTCACATTGGTAGTGATTCAGATGTGTGTTGATACTCAATGCCAACAATTCTTTGTATATATGAGCACCAGCAGCACGTCGCTTGTCAGAGGCCTGGTGTAATGTGAGCTTGAACATGTAAAGCTGAAGTGCAGGACTGCCGATTTGCTGGTGCTATCAAAGTACACTGGCTCATCATGTCGTCGTTCAGAATGTGTCGGGGAGCTTCAAATTGTTGTAAATTATGTTTTTGGTGTATAATGTCATACTCGTTGAATGTATGTTTTGCAACAATGATTATGTATCTCTGGCTCGTCTCTGCTAATCAGCTATATATGAACCTGCTGGGCGGCAGTACCTGTCTGTGCCTGCCTGCATGAATGACATCGGGCCTAACGAGCTTTGACGTGTGCTGATTTTTTTATCATAGCGGGATCTGCTTTCGGTCGAAGGTCAAAGGCTAGGTTGATCAGAGGAGTGATAGAGGATCCAAACCCCGACAACGTAGTGTTGTGGAACCAACAGCAATGGATCACGCAGTATGACAAGTCTCGGAGCATTGTTTTCCATCGGGCGGACCAGACCAGGTGCTCGGCAAATTCACAAAAACCGCAAACCTTCATTGGACATGGCTATCACGTACCGGATATAACATTTTTCAAAAACTACACAACTATCAGGGTGCAAGGCAGCAGCCACCCGAGTTGGAGCAGCACAACATGCCGCAGCCATTCAACACGTATGCAGGACATTTATCCATAAGGACATGCATGAAGCTCGTGTGTGATAAATGTATCCCTTTCACTGCCTGCTCACTCTATGGGGTTAGCATGACACAGAAACCAAAGGCAGGACTTAAACCTGCTTGCGCATTCACTGTACGTGTGCATACTCACACTGGCTGCTACAGCTCCAGAACCAGTAAGTCCGCAATCACCTACATATCTCTTGTGAGCGAATGCGTAGGCCGGGGGGGGGGCAAGTTGCAGTTCCAACAGGGCTACACAGTAGCGTGCATGACGTACGGGTTTCTACATGAAGCCAGGACCAGCAGGGCATGCAGGCATGCAGCGCAGCGTAATGGAGAGGAACGTGCCAGAGCCGAGCAGTGCAACGTTCTGGAGCATTGGTAAAATGTGGTTGGCGTGTACAGCGGAGCAGGGGAGCTGATGTATGCTGCTATGCGATACGGGCCATGCACTACATTGACGGCATGTACTTGCAAGTACACTTGTTGTGCTGTACTGTCATGCCGGCGCCTATGCAACTGATAATGGCTGGTGCATTTTATACGGTTGCACATCAGCGTAGTTCTCATGTCAATCAAGTAGCCTAACACCAGGATGATGGGGCAATCCAACAATGAAGGCCACAAACACTCATTTTCCAGATGCACCTTGATATTTGGATTGTACAATGATCGCATTCACATGCCAGGCGGTGGCGCTGGTTTTGACGGCGGCGGTGGTGGCCGCCTCCTCACAGGTGCACCGCTGACACTAGTGTTGGGGTTGGTGCTGCTACTCATGGCAATACTACTGCCACCAGCGCCTGTTGAGCCCTGACCACTGGGCGCTGGTGCCGCTGCTGCTGCTGCAGCTGCGGCCATCATTCCAATGTTGATGCTCATGGGATTGTCCATACCGCCTAGAGATGGCCGACTCTGGTGCGATGGGGGGGGGGGCGGCGGTGGTGGAGGGTGCGCTTGGCCCATGGATGGCGTTGACATCACTTGCTGAGATGCAGGTGGGGGTACGGGCGGCGCAGCTGGTTGTGGGGCTTCGACTTCACTTGCAGTGTGTGCCGGCGGCCCGTAAAGCGCTGCTTCACACAGCTCCAGATTTCTCTCCAGGAGATTGACGCGGTCGCTCAGCTTGCCTAGCTGAAACCTCATGCTCACCTCGAACTCATTCAGGAACTTGGCTACCTGAAAGCGCAAGCATCAAAACGTGCCTCTGATGAGCTCCCAACTCGACACAAACATATCCTGCTCAACTGTCTTCGCGAGTGCAAACGAATTGACATCTGCAAGCAAAGAGTCAAACCTCTTTACCTTGAGCATGTTGAGGTGCACAGACTCAACGACCTCTCGCTCCTTCCAGTCCTTTTGCACCGCAGCGGTCACCCTTGGATCGCCCATCCTTAGCTTCCGTGCTGCGCTTCTCGCCTTTGTACGCCAGGTTTCTGGTAGCAATAGGCTAAGGCCTCTTCCGTCCTGAGATTGCTGGAATATTTGCGAGCTGCTTCAAAGCCACAGCCACTCCACTCCGTACCAGCGCTACGTAGCTACGCACTTCAGCGTTTTTCAAAAAAAGTTGTTGATGTTGCAGGTGAAGTTAGCAAGGCTTCGGTGTACCCTGGTTGTACGCCATTTGTACTCAACCGTTTGGTGTCACATCATCTCATAATGCGTCCTCACAGTTACGGCGACAGCTGTTTTAGCGTCGTCCACCAGCGCTTACGCAGCACGATCGTGCTTTTCTCAAGTCGGCTCATGAAATGTCTCTTTCTGCGGCGCCAAAGGGCCACCAGCAGAGGGCCCGCTTGCAGTAGGGGGCAGAATACTACTCATAGCTGCCCCATATCACTACACCTGAGCGCACGGGCACCTGTGCCAGTCGTGCAATACCACAAACATCAATCCTCCCAAAAACCGTACTCTGGCCGTGTCAAGACACACATGGCAGAATCCCCTCCAACTTCAAACCAGCCACTTTACCTCCCCCCCTTCCTAGTGTACTGGTACCCTGGTTGTACGCCATGTGTAGTCAACTCCATTTCTTTATTTAAATAGAGCATGACTGGCCGAGAATCTGCCGTTTTAGCTACTTCGAAGTATATATGTTTTGCAAGTGATACCCCTTGTACGAACTGAGTGATGTTGTGTAGAATGAGGTGTGGCTTGTCGTCAGCAAGGCTCTCAAGACTCTCTGACTTGATGCACAGCATCATATACTGCGCCCAAACACACAAGTTGACATCATGCGCTGCAACCTGACTGACGACTCAAACAGATTATCAGGTGCACGTGGCAGACTTACATGACCATGTACGTACGTGCACACTGTTGCTTGTCGACAACAAATGGCACTTGTGTCATCGAAGCCATTTGGACCTGCATTAAAATCTGCCACTGTATTTGACACTCTTGACAAGTGAGCATTAGATGCCCCTCCACCACCACCGCACACCAAGTACCGCAAAAGTCTACAATTAAGCCCATGGGGCGACTTTTTTATGAGTTTCCGAGCCTTCCCTAAAATGACGCCCCACCCTTTTTATTTGCTCATGAACATATGCCCCCCCCCCCCCCCTTTTTGCATATGCATATGCAGCACAACATGCCCTCTGCGCATGCGCATGCTGCAGGGATGATCCACCCAGTGACTCATGCTACATCACCACATGATTGGGCACATAGAAAACGTGAAGCAGCCATTGCCAGCAACGTGCGGAGCGGTCAGAAAGGCAGCAAATACACAGAAGCATAATCGCTGCCGCTTTCAGACTCTATCTGCATGACAACCTGCTGCGTTGCAGGGGGGAGGCTGAGCTGAGGCTGTCGCGGAGACCAAATTGGCCCGGCTAGGCAAGACGTCCCGCAGTTGGGTTGCTCGCCTTCCTGTACCTCACGCACAGCTGTGTTCATAGCTTGCTTGGCTTTAGACGGCCTACCGGTCAGCCATCACGTGTGTGTGTGTGTGTTTATGAACCGCCACTTCAAGTTCAAGTTGAACCGGCTTTTTGGTTCGAACGCGCTGAAAGGAAGGGGAAGCGGCGATGCCCGTCACTTCATGATGGTGTTGAATAAGCTGAAATGGCCCAACTATTAATCTGCCCCACCCTTTTTTCCTCCGCATATTACTGACGCCCCACCCCCCTTTTTCGCTCTCACAAAAAACGTCGCCCCGTGGGCTTAATTATAGACTTGACGGTAACTTGGTTTCGCAAGTTGTCTTCAGCAGCAACAAGAAGTGGTGCAAGTGGCATTGAGCAAATGAAATGACTGCAGCTTCATGGTGCCGTGCTACGCTGATTCACTGCCAATAGGAGCATTCACAAACAAAGGTAGCTTTGTCCAAGCAGAGCAGAGCACATGCTGTCAGCAACAATGTCTAAGTTGTAATTGATCGTCAATGGACCATAAACCCCATTACATCATGCAGTTTCAAGCAGATCGCTTCATGTCCACAGCTGGCATGGCTGGGGTAGCCAGCAGGGGATGTGTCCAACTGGTTGTACGTGTGTTGTGGTCAATGAAATACTCGCGGCCGGATCCTGTGTAAGCTCGTGCCCACCCAGCAGGCAACGCCAACCGCATGCCAGCAGCGCCAGTGGTGGCCGCATGTCCGTCAGTGCCCCTCTTGTCATGGCGCATGGCTTGCAGTTGCTGTGCAGTAGCCTGCTGACACGTGAGCAGTGCGTAGGTCATGCCATCAGCATGGCAAGAAAGACAACGGTCGCAAGCTTCAATAAGCCAGCCAGGAGTGCCAAGAAGTCAGTTGATTTACACACACCAAACAAACAAGTGCGATCGAGCATTATGCACTGTATGCAATGCAGGCCTTTGCAAGACTTAGAGTGCACACATCGCTTGCCGCATGTTTGATCCTTACCCGAAGTGTCTTGCTCGCAACCCTGTCATTAGAGCCTATGCCAGGAGCCTCTGGCTGGCCTGGCAGTTTCATGGCGTGCAGGTCCCTGTGACGTCCCTTCCTGCCTTCCTTTGGCCGCTCTGGCGTGCGGTTCACGCCCTTGCTGCTGGCCCTGTGGTCATCACCTTCTGGGGTCGCCATGCGCCCCTGTGCAGAGACGTTAGGTGCAGCGCTTGGCCCACGCGCCGTTAGGTCAGCATTGCCAGTCTCCAACGCCATGGGATCGAGCTGCTGCACCAGAGAGCGTACTGGTATGGTGCCGCTGGCCTCTGGGTCCAGCAGACTACACAGCGCTGTCACCTGGTGCTCGTGCATGACAATGTTGAGATCCTCTAGGGCCTCACTCAGGGTCGAGCGAGTCACATGCGCATCCGCTGATGCTGACAGCGGCGACCATGGAGAGACCCCCATCAATCGAAACAGCGCACGCAGCGGCTTCTCTGGGTTCCGCTTCGCCAGCGCCCTACGCAGGGCCACCACAATGGCACCGCCGTCTGTTTCTTGCGTGATGGCTCGCCGCGTCTCAATGACCTGCTTTGCCTCTAGAGCGCTGTCCTGGTTGGTGTTCTTGCGTTGCGGCTGTGCCGCGGATGCACGCATCTCCTCTAGCGCCTTGCGTAGGATGGTGACCTCTGCTTCCGTCCGTGCAGCGGACTGCGCATGCGCAGTGAGCGTTGCTTGCAACTCTGCCACCTCTGCCTCAGCACGTTGTCGCACCAGTCTTTCCTCCGCGAGCACCTGGCACCACGAGTGTGTGTCAGCCAGTGATGTTGATGATGGTGTACCTCAAGTATTCACCTCATGACAAAGATCGAAGTTCAAAAGTCAAGGCTGGTATAGCAGGTTGAGCTTAAGGGAGTCAGGGAGATTCAATTTTCCCTATACCAATACCATGCGATGATGCTGTCACCCAAAAAGCTGGCAGTCATGGGACGGCCTTCACAGACTGGGCCCAAACTGGTCACCACCACCAGCAGTAACAGTAATGTACTACTTGGTGCTCATGTGACAACGCATACATAATGATGCGGTGTGTGGTCAATGCTCTCACCGCCCTAGCACACAAAGGTTCACAGTTTCAGCCATTTCCCCAGCATCTGCTCTCATACTGCTTCACCTTCCTCTTCGCGCTCTTTCCAGTCTGCAGAGAACGCATCTGCTACAAAACACTGTGGCACTTCTTGCAGATGTGCACGGGTCAACAGTGAGTGCAAGTGCGCCGCTCATTGCGGGCTGGTGGTCAATACAACTCCAGCTAGGAAGCAATTGCTCTAGCCACAAAAGATGCCAAAGTCGTGAGCCCAGCGGAGCTCGTGCCAGAAGTGTGATACCAGCGGACCTCAACATGCTCTTTATCAGAGGACATTGAATTTGTCGCTGCATGGGTTGTGCTGGGAATGGCTGCGGTGGGCATCGCCAGCACGACTTACCAACTTGGACATGCTCAACCGACCAACACCATCTCACCTGTGTACCAGGGTAGCCTGAATACTTCGAAGTATCATTCACTCTGAAATGACCGGGCACAATCTGCTCACATACATCATGGGGTGTGACTCAATGGTCATGCGTGTTGAACCGTTGAATCTTCCACAAATAGTTGATCAATACATACCTGCCCCATTCTTCCAGTGACGATGGCCTCCAGCTCTGCTGTAGAGCGCCGCTCCATGCGTGCACCTTTGACAGACAGCTGCGTTTCAGCCACTGGGTGTTGCTGCGTGTGCTCGCTGCCCTGGTCGTGTTGCGATGCACTAGTGCTTTCAAGGTCGGCTGGACGAGGTTGAACCTGAGTCGCTGTTGGCTGGGACTTCAGCTTCGGCTCTGAGTCTATTGTCGTTGCGGCAGGCGCACATTGGTCCTGCACACAAGCAAGAGCATAAGGCAAGCACTCATTATGGTTTGCAAGCCACAAATGCAGTACCAGGCACGTATTCAGATATTGTTGCTTTGGCTTACCAGTAAAGCTGCCTGCGGGTCCTCCATGGTGACCCGCGCCTTGCACAATGCCTGAGGTTTCCCGCTGTCATGCGAACTGCCACCTGCCGTGTACTTGAGGGATGCACGGCTGTTGCTCATGGTGCGCAGCCGACTGCGTTGAACTCCGGCACCACGTGCTGCTCTGTCCAGATCTACTTGGCGGTGGAACGTCACGCAGACCTTGACCTCTCCAACCTGGGCATTGTCGCGCAGTAGCCTGCTCCAGTAGGTCTTCCGTTCGCCTGCATTGCTCAGCACCTCGCTGATGCTCACCTGCAATGACACGCAAAGCAGACACGTGCATTACGCATTAATTAATAACAGGCAACAACAGTGACCTGTGCTCCACGCATGGCAGCGAATGGCGCGTGCATACCTTGCAGGTGCCCAGGAGCTCTTCCATCTGCATTGTCCTCCTGCAGACCTGTACCATGAGGCACGGCGTGCAGGTAGCGCTGATCTTGAAGGCCCTGTCACCGTCACGCAGAAGGTGTTCCAGATCCGCAGCACGCTTTGCCAGAGGCGCTGCCGCCACTGCATTAGGCTCTGACCAGCCCTGTAGGCCCTCAACCTCACACATGTAATCGACGGCGCTGCGTGGGTCGTACGCAGTTGTGTACATTGACCCATCTGCCGCTTCGCGCACCATGACGACCAGGTAGCGGAGGCTGCCATCTATGACTGCTCTGCACATGTCGGTGAACAGGACTGGCCTGGAAGTGGCCGCATTGGGCATGTACTGCAGCTCTGCCGACATGTTCCATACTGGGTCCGTTCCGCCATCATCATCGCCCCTCCCAACCACGTAACCACCAGCTGGCACTGGTGCGACCGGTGGACCTATGCTCGGCACCAGCTCATGTAATTCCTCAGCCGATTGTGTGCTTGGTGGCGGCGGCAGCAGCTGGATGGTGGGGAAGGGTGATCTGTGGCCATGCAGGTGCGCCAGAAACTCAGGCCAGCTCAGGGTTACGCACTGGTCGGTGTCGTATGTGCTGATACCCACGCGAAGAGTACTCTGCGTGCTGCTTAAGAAGCTGAGCAGTGGCGCCGATGCGCGCAGGCTGGCAAACACTGCCTTGAGCACTGTTGCACAGGCCACCGGGTGCGCTGAAGCTCCGTCATTAGCATTTTCTGTAGCAGAGAGCAGAGGCACAGAAAACAGCTGACGTCAACAAGCTTCAGTGATTCACTTTCATGAGACGGCGGCAAAAAAAGTCAAACGCTGCTAAGATTGCACCTGCTGCTTGTTTTGAGCTTCACATTGGGCAACAGAAGCTCCAGCAAATGTTGGGCATGCATTGATCTTCAACTTGAATTTGACTGTTCTGATACTGGATCTGCTGGTTGTGACACTGGACCTACTGTTTGCAGTTGAACTAGAGCTGATTGAGGGCTGAGCTACCCATCACAAACAGTGATATGGGCACGCATTCATCATCAGCTGTTGACTGCGAGCTGATGACACACTCACCAGCATGTCCAGGACCTGCTGTTGCAGCCGCACCAGAGCTGATGGAAAACTTGAGCCACAGATCGCTGACAGTCGCGAAGAATGGTAGGTTTGCTGCTTGTAGAGCCCTCCGCATGTGGTCCACAAAGCACTCCTCCTCACTCAGCAGAAGTTCGTGGCCGCCATCATGCTAAGGACAGAGAGTTCACAGGTCCAACCACATTAATGTAAGAAGCACACGCAAGTAAGGTGAGGGCAACATGGCCAAAACACACTTCTGACAAGAATAATGCCTTGACAGCTGCGTGTTGTGCTTGAGACGCATGTATTTCAGGCGCAATACTCATGGGGGATTGCTGTAGCACTGTCTCACCTTCACCAGCCGCAGACGGCGCAGCAGTGTGCACAATGCAGCATTCTCCACAGGGTGGAATGTATCAGTATAGACCTGCGACAGCAACAGCAACAGCACGTCATTCAGTCACCGCAGGCTGATGTTGAAAAATCGCAGACAATCTTACATTGCTCAATGTTATGTTCTTAACATGCAGCAACATACCTGCCCATTCCTCAGCTGTGCGATGCCCGCTGCATCTTGAAGGTCCTCCGGCAAAATAATGCCAAAGCGTGCCCCTGTCAATGGCTCCCGGACATGCACATGCATGGCACTGCAAGCTTCTTGGGGTATGGAGACAGTCACCAGGTGTCTGATGATACCACCCATGCTCTGCACCTCTTGCTGGAACAGCACTCGCAGCTGCACTGCCAGTGCATCCACACGCCATGCCTGCACCACGAGATGGCACAGGAGGACCACATGAGAACCGAGTTTGCTAATGCTTTCAAAAAATATGGTGCAGATGGTGCAGACATACATGGAAACAAAAGCACCTAGGTCCTTGTTCTGACAGCAGACATTCCAGCATGCATGTAAACTGCATCTGCTTGCAAATGTACTTCGAGATAGCTCCAAGTTATCAAGATATGAGGTTGAATGTGGGGATAGTACTTCAGTGAGCCGCCTGAGGCTCCCTGTACCACAGAGCAACTGACACCAAGTGAAAACTTGTGCCGCTGCTCATTGGGCTGCGACATGAAATTGTTTCCTATGATTTATGGAAACTAACCGAAAGATCGTAGAGCTCTAGGTGACAAGGAGTGGTATTTATGCGCGCTCGTAGGGTGCGAGGTGGCCTACACTTTGTATCTCTGCAGACGCTCTGAGCGTGTTGTCATGGAGGCAGGCATGCCACCAGCAGCAAAGGCACATGGGTGGACCCAAGACACAAACGGACTGATGTGCATGTTGACGGCGTGTTGCAACATAATACATCAAGCTCATGTACCTGAGACACTGCCATCAAGTCGCTGCGCGCCACGCGTGCCTGTCTCACACCACCTCGCAGAAGTCGGTCTAACAGCACGCATACTGCCACTTTGAGTGGCAAGCCACATGTCAGGGGCAGCAGCAAGTCTCCCCCTTGCACCGAGTTGGAGCTTAGGCCTGCAGCAGCTGCATCTGTAGCAGCAGGGTCAGCTGCGTTGCTCTTCACTGAAGATTGGGCTGAAGCATCGGCCATATGCTGCTCGCTGATGCCGCCATCGCTTTTGAGCAGTCCGCATATGTGGTCCACCAGCTCGCGCATCCCCACAGTGTCCATGGCATCAGGCATCAGCGGCCCCCACAGCTGGTCAAATATGCCTTGCTGACCCTCCCTGCTGGTCACCGCTGTAGATCGAAACTGTGCCTCTAGAGAGCTGAGGTCGAAAGGCCCGTCAGCAGCAGCATCCATAGAAGTCAGAAACAGGCTGAGGTCGGAGTCAAAGGCAGCAGCGACCCGAACTAGATCGGCAGGGGCCACGGTGACCTGCTGCTCCGCCAAGAGCCTGCTTGCTGCAGCTGCTGACACCAGGTCCGATTTCAATGTGGGCACTGGTGCATGCGCAGTGACTGACTTGGCACCTGCTGCCGCCGCTGCTGTGCGCAGCTGCTTTCGTAAACCACTGAGGACCTGCAAGGAAGAGTACAACAAAGCATACAGGTCAGCACCTGCTCATTCAGATTAATTGAAGCAACCTGCTGGCAGCTGTTGTGCATGTACCTGGTCCAACGGCAGTTCGTTGCGAACAGATGCCATGTGTCCGCTGACGAAGTCCATGAACTCCTGTAGGTCAATTACGCCATCATAGGCCTTGGTTTCGAAGCGTGCAGCCAGTGCCAGCATGTCGCCTGGGTGAACGTCCACCTGTGTCACAGGGGCAAGTGGCAATTTTGAAAGATGACATTAGCATCAGCGTAGGCACATACATGCGTTTGGTGGTACTACTACAAGTGCTGCTGCAGGTAGGCGTGGGCTGATAGAAGCACTCAAGCAGCTGGCTTAAACTCACCTGCACTTCACGTAGCGTATCGACAAACTCAGCAATGCTGATGAGACCATCGTCGTCCCTGTCAAAGTGAGCAAACCATTTGCTGATGTGCGCTTGGTTGCTTGTCACGCCCTTGTTGGCTGATGGGGCGGGGCCGGGACCAGTTGCAAGCATGCTCCCACCACCCTCTCTGATGCACTGGATGGAGAGAAGGCGTGCAAACACTTGCTGCAGACCTGGTGAGCTGTTTATAGAGGCGACGTTTGGGGCTTCATTCGGCTTGTTGGCTGGGTTTGCCGCTGTGTTGCCATTGTCGACATTGCTGTGCATGCCACTGCCAACAAAGGAGCCACGGCGCTGATCCTGACGTCCAGGGCGAGTGGCAGCAATGTGCCCAGAACTGTCTCGGCGCTCATTGGCATCCGCTGCTGTCATGCTGGCAACTGCTGCTGGTGCATGTTCTGCAGCCTCGCTGTTGACGTTATCCACATTGGAGGCTTGCTGCGGCCTTAGTTTGCTCTGGCAGATGTCGCACACCAGATCTACGAGGTCATACAGCAGTGAAGGCTGGCGCTTGGTGGGGTCGCATGTTAGCCAGTCACCCAAGGCGGCGTCTGAGGGCATGCCAGAAGGTGCAATGCCTCCACCTTTGACCAGCGACGGTGTTGTGCTTTGCTCAATCTGCATTCTGTTGCGCTGTGCTGCTGCCAGACCCACGGCGGTGCTGCTTGTTGCTGAAAAGCAGGCCTCGCACACCTGTCAGGGGCAGCGAACCATGTTAGCATCGCAGTACCCAGCAAGGGTGTAGATAACACAATGGTATGGCTCACACATTCACGCTCAACGGCAGAGCGCAATGCTGGTATGTGCCATTGTTGTCTTGACGCAAACACCTTAAGCTATGACGCAAACATCTTGAACTATCGCTTCTGCAAAGCAAGCGCTGGCTGTACATGGTGCATGACCTGATGGGACATGCCACAATGCGCCGTAAAGGTCAATGTACGGTACGACACAAGTACTGACCTTTTGGTCTTCGCGCAAGTAGCCCCAGCACTCGCTGCAGAATCCAACAGAGCAGCCTGGTTTGGTGCAGGTCATGAGCAGGTCGCTTTTGCCACAGTCGCTGCAACGCCCCACGCTTCGCACCACCCTGCTGCTGCTGCTATTGCGCTGCTGTGACAAGAACGTTTGCCGCCTGTCCTCAAGCTTTGCAAAGGGGCTTTGCTGTCCATGCAGCAGGGTGCCGGCATCACGGCTTGGCACTATTGGTACTTCAGCCCGAGTTGCATTCGGAGCTTGAAACGATGGGGGGGTTGCGCGTGTTGCAGTATTGTCATCTGCGTTGGCCACGTCCTTGGCGACAGCATGAGCCTGTATAGCAGACAGCACACAACGAGCACGTAATTTTGATTGTGTGCGGCGGATTGTTTGGTACCTGTCAGCACCGCTTGCTGTTCAACAGTGGGGGCCCACACTATGTAGCTCAAGGCCGCGCTGCAGATTGCTTCAAGAACACAAATGATCAGCTTCTTCCATCACCATATGAGGGCTTGCATTGTACGTCACAGCTCACAGCCTGCAAAATGGTTTGATAAGCAAACATACAACATACGGTTGCTGATGTAGGGTCTTGGCAGCTCACCTTCCTCAGCTGAGGCACCACCGTGCTTTTGACACTTCTGTCCAGTTTGAGGTAACCTCTGCTGCGCATCGCCGACGCCAGCACCTTCACATGTGAAGGCTCACCGGCAGCAGAAGACACGGCAGCCTGCGGCGGGAATGAGTACCACCCGGGAGGGTACTGGAGGCCGTGGGCGCACTCAACTTCAATGGTAAGCCGCCCTGCAAGGTTCACTGGTTGGTAAATGAGGTCATCAACCGGTGGAGGTGGTGGCACAGGTGTTAGTGCCTCCAGCTGCTCCCCGAGTTTGAAGAAGGCGATGAACTCGTTGGCGCTGATGTCGCCATTCTGATCTTTGTCAAGCACTGCCAGGTCCTCATCGTTCAGGTTGGTCAAGTCGAAGCCCAGTCCCACGAGGCGCCTCTTCAAGTCAGCCCTTGGAATGGTGATGTCCCGGGGTGTAGGCAGTGGCGAGCCAACCGTGGTAACGGAAGGCTGCCTGCTCAGGCCTGCAAGACATGTATGGGCACCTAACGTCAAGTGATGCTTGATGCGCGCTACAAATATCGTGTCAGGCAATATGCCAGCGACGCATGGTGCGCCAAAAAATTCAACAAAGGATTGCTTGTCAGCGCGTTACAGAAGCAGAAACTAAAAATGCCATTCCAGCAGCAATCTTGTGCAATGCTGGATTGGGGTGGGGTATAGACATTCGGCAATAATCAAGACGTCATACTTTGCACTCCAACCATATTCACGATGTGAGATGCATGATGCACCTCTGGGGCCTCCTGCAAACTTCAGCAAAGTAAAAGTTCAGCACATGCCAAGGTTTTACCGTTGATGCAACTTGTGTGTCATCTGTACGGTAAGAGGTAGAACATGATGACTTGCATGAGCACTGCAACCTGACGAGCTAACGTCCGTACACTGTGAGTTCACTATGCTGCTCCGTAAGTTGATGTGCTGTGTCAATCTCATATAGGCTCTGCAAAAAGAGATCTTGGTAAAACTAATGTGTACCAATGCGTGTAACGATGCGGCACCCGTGGTAACACAAAAACCAGGCAGTGCAATTGCCAAGCCCCCATTGCACTTCACAGGATGCTGACGTGTTCAGACAGCGACTGCCGGTGCATACGGATAGCACTGATAAAAAATGCACCTGCATCTGAGAAGAAGGCACGTTGAAGGTCGGCAGTGGTGAGTCCAACCCTTGTGGCTTCACTCAAGAGCTTCTCTCTCACTCGCTCCACGTGCGCGTTAGCCTGGTGCACAGTCATTGACACCCCGTCTCGCTCCACAACCTAACGGGGATTAGGTCAACAAGGATGGGAGCATAATGAGGCTCTTGTATCGCTCAAAGCTGGCATGGGTGGGAGCTATGAGGATGTGATGGCATCTCTCCCTTCATGGTACACCAGTCATCGTGCCTGCAGCACCGACCGACAGTCCGGTGCCATGGCTCTCATCTTTGTCCTTCTAGTATGTGGCAAACAATGCAGCAGAAAACATGTGTCATGTTAAGTTTGAGCAGAGATGTTGATGGCCATGAAGCCAAGGTGCGTTGGCAAGCTAGTGCTCTTCAGCATTCCGGGGCAACGTGCAACAAATACTTCGAAGTACGCCGAGCGGATATCCCATCTCATCTTCCACTCCTGTAAATGGAACCAAGGCATGCAATTGCTGCATCACAGTGGCAACTTCTCAAATAGCGCACATCAAGTGCAGGGGAAGACATTTTGAGGGCAATGGGCAACACGGGGAAAGAGCTCAAGACCTATGCCGAAGTGCTTACCTCCTGCTCTGCAGGTATCACAACGCCGCCTTGCAGGGCTGCTGGCTGAGATGTGTAGATGGTCAGAAAGAAGGGACCATGCGCCTTGCTGCTATTGTAAAGACTAGGAACCAGCAGGTAGTTGCCTGGTTGCAGCACGGTGGACACTTGCGCCTCTCCAAAGTTGTAAGGTGCCTGGTGCAGAGAGGTAGCACAAATTGAGTTGTCAGCCATCGTTTGAGAAGCCAACACCTTGCTGGGTCGGCTTGATGTGTGCTTTGGGTCAGTTTGCTTGTGCTGAGCTGACCTCGTCTTTCATCTTGGTGAAATGTCAATCTTGAAGAAAGTGGTAGGTGCATAAATGCTGTGAATGTATTTTTGACAGCAGCGTCGTACAAGGTCCATGCTTGCTTGTTGTTGAGCAGTGCTTGTGACATACTTCGTGTGCTGATGGGTGCATAGGTGACCAATGGACATTGTTGAAGCCACTGTGGTTTACACTAGACCATGGCATTTGATGCCGCTCATTGAGGATACTCGTGATGGTGAAAGAACGTAAACCGTTCTACAGCAAGTCATGTTCAACTGCAGTGCACATCGTGGCCCATATTTCCCACACTGGTATGCAGCAGTTGGGCTTATGTGCACCAGCGTGATGTCGCTGGCGAAGCTCGACACAAATGCAACCATGGGCAGTATAAAGGCCTCAGACACCAGCCGACTCCCCACCCCCCCTGTTGCATGCATCAGATCTCTGATGTGCGGATTTATCACAATGACTACAGTCCATCGACACTTGTCCAAATTGATGGAAGCCTGCCCCTTGCATTTTCCTCGTTGAGGTGGTGGATGTTGTCAAAGGTAGGTGCAACGGCAGCCGTTGCTGTTGTGACACTGGCATCTGCAATGAAAGCGAGCTATGTATACACCACGTTTTGCTAAATGGAAGGGTATTATTGCCCAGAACTAATTGGTAGTCCCAAAGGCGTCAACAATTATAGAGTATGCAACCGCTGGTGCGGGTAGAATTTGCGTCATTGGCACTGCTGATGCTACCTGGAAATATACAAGGCATACGCATACACACAGAGATGTATACTCCGAGTACACACTATGCTGTAGTACGTCAGCAGCTGTAGCGGCACGGAATAAGATATTGTGCCAAAACCAGTAGCAGTACTCTGTCACCATCCGTTTTTGCCTATACATATTGAATAAAGTCCCTTCATCCACGTGATATGGTACAGTTTGTTCATCGCCATGCTGCATCTACATAATCTGCGGTTAAGTTCACAGCACGCTTCGAGTTGTCCCGGCACGCCAGTAAGAAGTCCAGTGCTAAGTATCTACAAAATGATGACCATGCTTTCAACACACATATACACAAACTGGTTGTGCAACATTGAAGGCCGTAATGCCAGCGCACCTGCTTTTTTGGTGGTGCTGTGGAAGTGATGCTGCCGCGCTCAGAGGCTGGCTTCAGCAGCTGGGCTTCTGATACCAGATCCACGCTTAGGGCCATCTGCTGAGACGGAGCTGTCCAGTGCTCTGCTCCATGGGTGAGCCTTGCATCAGGCACACTGACCGATACAAACACTTCTGTAGCAGCCGTCAACTGCAGACCGAATTTCGGGTTGTTGGAAAATGTCGCCATCTGCATCACAAAGGAATTGCGGCAGGGTCAGGTTCCGCAGAACGGCACATGAGCAGCATGTATGAGGGGAGACCATAATTTTGTGTGCGTGTCAAGGAGCAACACAGGCGCCATGCGCTTGCTGCGCAATGCATGGGCGAAGTGGCAACTCGCCAGCAGACAATGATGTGTTGATACAGATGCCTCTTTTCAGAGATGGGCATATTGACCATGCAAGTGCAGTGCACACTGCAGTATGCACTTCATCCACGTTCAGGCAAAACATGTGAAAAGCTGATCTACCGGAGGCAAATGTGATGTACTTGTGACTTGTGCAGTGTAAAGCAAGACCGCAAGGTTTGCAACGCTGTCCACAATTTGGTGGTGATTTCTGGGTCCATCACAGCACATTCGCACCTCAAATCAGTACATCAATACTGGTTGTGTGCAGAATTGTGCGCAAAACTGCTCATTGCATGTTCAAGGTCTCTAGTAGTGCAGTTGTACTTGCCTGTCGGTTGCCGCCACAACCCAGATCCCACTTCCCCTGAGCACGCTGGCCAGTGTAACCTTGGTCTGGAAAATCGATGCCGATGAACAGGTGTGTGAAGTTGGCGCACCAGTCCCGGAAAGAAATGAAGAAGTCGCCATCGCCCGAATTGATTGCAGTGCGTTCTGCGGCGCCACCGTCAAATGCTGCTGCTATCCGGTCAGCATACTTCTCCCGTAAGGACATGGTCCCTTCTGCATCGCATGCGTCTGACCAGTCACCCTCCCACTGCATCAAATAAATCAGTCGAGCATAGTGCAATGACATTGGTTCATCTCTTGGTCACCTCGAAACACAATGTTGCTTCGTGGTTTTATTGTAGATGTGTGCACATCTGAACAAGTATCCGGCACAGAGTTCAACATATGCGGGCCGGAATGGGAAGTTGAGAACTGTCGTAAGTCTCACAGCATACAAGTTGCCTGAAACGATCATGTGCATTCAGAGGTCCGGATGACTAACGCATATTGGGTCCACTGTTAGCTACACGTGGTAGCGGCTGGGCGTCAACATTCGACACAAACTCAACTCCAGCTTTTTCAGAAAATATAGTGGAGGATAAAGTTGTTGCATGTTGCAGAGTATACGAATACTTCGAAGTAGTATACTGTGGCCTGCCCACATGGCGCATCAGACACAAAGAATGGATTGCGCTGGCATGCCTTAGAGGCAAACAGCATGGCAGCAGCACTTTCAGCATGGGATGCATGCCCACTTTGTGCGCAACATCACATCAATTGCTGGCAAATGTTTTTTTTTATCGGAGCTTATGGCCCGCAATTTAGCACTGTGCATTCTGCCATGATCTCTGGTCTTATCTTGTGTTATTTTGACTCACTCAGAGACAGCAGAGGCTTGAAGTGGTCCGCAGTAATATCATCGATGCGCACAAGGGCTGTGAGTAAGCTGCATGTACATGAATGAGCAGTAAGCCATGATAAGCACGGCTTGTGCATAGAACCACATCCTTCAACAACTGCATAAAAAGCTTGACAGAAATGTTGTCAAGAATAATGGGTCCAAGTTAATTTAACGCACATAGTTTTACGATGGCGATAGGGTCTGAACAGCTGTAACATCACTAATCTCTCTTTAGTGAATGGTCATAACATGGCTTTAAAGACCACTTCAGCTGAACTCACCTCTCCATATCCCCATGGATTTCGGCATCTTACAAGCCTCACGCGCCCATTCACAGCTCCGGCTGCAGGTGGGGCATCCATACCAATGTCTATTTCCTTCAGGTCCAGCAGAGAGTACGCATGCATCAGGCGCAAACCTTGGGATGCCTCCGCCTCAACCTGTTTCTTGCTGCCGTGCGCGGCCCCTGCACTGGATACTGGCTGCCGAATGGAGCAACCCATGAGGCTGCCCCACCCACGCAACCTGTTGGCGCATCACAGTGTATAGTGCGCCATGAGTACTGTGGTTACTTGGATGTCTGACATGTGTTAGTGCGCCATGAGTACTGTGGTTACTTGGATGTCTGACATGTGCAACTACATGCACGCATCACGTAGAGTTGTCTTGTGGTGCAGGTGACAATTGCTTTCACACAATCGCATCAGCCACATGCTTACTAATCCACCTACTTGAGTGCTTTTGCAAAGCACAACAATGTTGCATCATGGTCCTTCAACATTTATGCAGCAGCAGCCTGCACATGTGATATGGACCATCATGTGGTGGACGTCAAGCATGGGGTCTTGTGCAGCGCTGTCAAGGGTGGGGTGCGTATATTGAAAGCAGCTGTCACAGAGCTCTAAATTAGCAGCGCACAGGGAGCACAATGCAGGTGCTTTATCGTACTTGTGTAGGATACCTGAGCACGGCAGTCAGGCAAATTGTGGATACACTATGTGAATACACTGCAATCACAAACCAGAAACATTTGTGCTACGTTTGTGATTTTGCTCTATAAGAGTGTGCTGCTTGTTCGACATATCGCTGATCATTTGAAAATATAAGCATCAGGGCACCACATATCCACTTAGAATGCAAAACTGTTTTTCTACTTTGCCCAGTTTCCCTTCCCTGCAGACCTGACGTGCACCAGCAACTCATATGCTGCCGCACATGCACATCCTTGATCACGCTCAGCATTTAAAGAAGGTTGCACTGTGTACCTGGTCAGCCGCTGCCAGAGTGCATCCGGACTCAGTTTGTCCACAAAGCCTTGGTGACCAGGCTGTAGCACTTGAAGTACGGGCATGAACCCTGCGACGCAAGAAGATGCAGCCAGCGCATCACGCATTTGAGCTCACCTTGGTGTCATCTTGGTTGCGGAAATGTACACATCAAAGCATAATAGCAGAGCTACATGCTATAATGATACTCGAAAGGTTTCAACACCGACGCTGCCATTGCTGCCGCACAGCTGCGGATATTGTCATTATGCTAAGCATTCTGCGCATGAAGCAAATCTCACAATGCAGCACTTCATGGAGGCAATCATGAAGTGCAGACATTTGTTGAAAAGTTCGGGCGGTGTGGGAGCCAGCATCTCTGTGCCTCTGACTTCTGACGGGCATTTGAGTTGAACAGAATAATCATTGCATAGCGAGGCGGAGGTCCGCAAGAGGCCACATGTGCACTGGTACACACCTGCCAAGTCAGCAATTCCAGAATGCACTGAGCCCCCAATGAGGGCCTTGTAGCACCCATGCAGTTTGGCATATGCTTTCTCGACTATTGGCACCCAGAGCTCATCACGATCGCGGCACCTGTGATGTCACACAGCACAATCAGTGGCAAGCACACAAAGCGCATCAAGAAATCCGCATCAAGAGGGAAAAAACACAAGAGAATGCAAAGGCTGCATCGTGGCCTGGTTTCACTGCATCTTGAGTTACTACGAGCATCATGGCTCCATGTAGAATCATCCACCGAGCAGCCGGTCTTTTGTGGAGCCATTCAAACAGCAACTCAAGAACATATCCATTGTGGTTGATGCTCTATGCTGCACGAGTCCCTTCAAACAAAGCACTTGTGAGCCCATTATATACCTCTACATGCTCCGCTCAGGTCTTGCCGCACTTTGCCATCGAAAGACAAGCTCTGCACTGCAAAACAACAAACTAGTCGTTACTTGACATAAATGCTGAA
The DNA here is from genome assembly GCA_017506865.1 of Tribonema minus. Taxonomy (NCBI): domain Eukaryota; class Xanthophyceae; order Tribonematales; family Tribonemataceae; genus Tribonema; species Tribonema minus. The sequence goes on from JAFCMP010000190.1 coordinate 182,342, forward strand.
AATATAGTGCAGCAGCCCAATGAAATTCTCACATTCACACCATAGCTGCTCTATACGTGTCAGCAGTTGCCCCTCCTGTACACTCAGAATACGTCATGAAACCTTCCTCCTGCATCGGTGCCAGAACTTGCGCCCCTCCTGCACCACCCACTACCCACATGCCACATGAGTTGCCTGAGTGGCCTCGCTGTCAGGCTCAGTGCCCTGTCAACCGCCTGATGTAATCCTATGCACCTGAATGAATGCAATCATATTGGCTGTAGCATAAGAAGCATATGATTGCACGCGCAGCGCACAAGGGCATGAGGACACAACCGCTCACCTGGCAAAAACTGGACAACAGTTGCCTCCCCTTCCTCGACACGGGATGCGATCATCGATAATGACGTACCACCATGCGCAGTCCTTGAAAAACCTGTGGCCAATCCATTTTCATTGCAGTGTCACCACTTGAGAATCATTTGCCGCTTGCATTGCCATGCAGGAGTGCAATCCACGGGTTGGGCAGCATACTGTGGCTCTCCATATATCATCATGGGCAAGAGTCAGCTGATGAGCCAAATACTGCATTACTTTAATGACTTTTAGGTACTGTACTTTGAGACTTGAAACTTGCTGCCTACTGTGAGGTACTGAGGTGATGCCACATTTCGAACAAAAATCAATCAAGGGTAACTACACACATATCTCAAACTCAAGTACCATAGACTCAAGGTGCGACACCAGCAATCTAGAAAAATTCCATCTACTCTAAAAGGGAGCGGTACTGTACTCCAACATAACATTGCACTGCTGAATGGCATGCCCACTCCATCTGCAAGGGCAAGCAGTACTTGTTACCGACAAGCACCTTGTGGCAGTTGCCACAAAATGTCATGTGGTACACATCATGCCCAGGGTCTGCCTGGGTGTGTGCAATCATTGACTTGGGTTTAGCGAGTTAGTTGCGAGCTGCTGGTTCCCTGATTAGCTTGTCGAGACTGTGGCATCCAGCCATCATCTGCTTTGATGCTGTACGTCAGAAGTTGTGCATTCTTATCGTCTTGTGCAGCTCAAAACGTTTTAGAAGTGGCACTAATTTCACAGTAATTTGGCACTGCGAGAATTTACCTGCATAAAATGTCATGGCAATCAGGCTATTATCCCTCTGCTTACATTTTCTTCCGTTGCAGTAGGTTGCCAAAATAGAGGCAGCAGCACCAGTAGTTGCTACTGATCAACTGTCTATGAAAAGGTACGCCTTCTTCTGCAAGGCAAATCGCCTGTCAAGGAGATGCCGCCATTGTCGTGGTATTGTATGCCCCAAATTAGGATGCTGGTGCAGAGTGCATTTCAACAAATGCAACATGTCCACCAAGTAATCCGCTGCTTTAATCTACAATGCCTGTTGCAGCTGCTGCAGGCAGGCCTGCTATCTTCACACACGCAATATCGAGATTGCTGTTCTACTTGAGCATGATTGCCTCCAGGTGTGCTGGGCGGTGAAACTCAGCATAAAATATTAGTGAATCATGTTGTTCGGCATTGTGGCCTGAGGGCTTTCGTGCTCAGCCCATTTGAGCTTGCAGAGACCAAAAAGTAGTACGGCAGCTCTACTCTCATCCTAGCGTGTCATGTGAAGAGATGCTGATTCTATGAACCTTTCATTGAGTCAAAGCCACTTTTGCTGGCACGCATGCGTGTTCAACATTGAATGTCTCACTCACTGCTCCTACAACATTCTGAAGCATCATACCTGCATACGAACAGGCCCTGCGCTTTCCATCTCATGCCGCTCCAGACAACGCGCTCAAGCAGCTCCTGACGTGTCGCCAGCACACTGCAACATGAGCAGAAGTCCAAAGTCAACAAGGTAAGCAACCTAAACGCACGCGTTGATGTTATGCTGACACAGCAGAATCACAATTGCAAGGCTGCCAGCCATCATGTTTACCTGAGTGCACCAAGAAACCAACAGTCTCCCAGCGAGCCCTGAATGACATCTCCGCTACTGCTGCCCTCAACATAGAGCTTTCCTTGCGTGCAGAAGTGGTCCGTCCCCCGCTGGCCAAATTCGGCATCACTGCCATCGTCCAGCGCATCATCATTCTCCTGCAGCAGGTGAATGGGAACGAATCAAAAGATCGTAGAGCTCTAGGTGACAAGGGATGGTTAGCCGCAAGTGCCTTCCACTGATAACCGTGGTCGCCACTGCTGCAGTCATTGGTCACAAGTCAACAATACCACCATATTCACAGCAGCCAAAAAGACTTCTGTGCACAAGCTTTTCAGCGTTCGAGGCATGGGTGTTCAGTATGGAAAGGTCTCACGTGTTCGGTAGGCCAGAATGTTGCTAGGTCGAGTTAGTCCTGCGCGCCAGTGTGAGGACGACTCATTGCACGCTGGCCTAATCACTTGCCTGGTCTGAGCTACCATCCAGCTCCTGTGGCCTGCCATCATCCTCATCCTTGTACTGCGGACGAACCCATCGCAAGCTCTCGGCACTCGGATACGAGTTGCATCCCACAGCAGGAGGTGCAATCGGTGGATTGCCATAGAGTGCCTGTGGACAGGGGCACATGTGAATGAGCCAGCATCAATCTCCCGATCGTCGGTGCAGTAATCGAATTGTTGATGATTCAATCAAATACTTCGAGGTATGCTCTTTTTTCACCTCAGCCCCGTGCTGGTCGCTTTCGGTGGGCCCGAAATCAGGATCCTGAAAGCTGCCGCCTTGTTCTTTGCAGTGGGCCAACAAGGCTCTGACTTTCCGCTCCACATCTTTTGTCGTCAGACACTGTCCCTGAGAAGACGACCACAAAGGGCACACATTGTAACGCGGCGTGCTGAAACGGGCCAAATTCAGATCATGATGCAGGCATGAGCCCCACCAAATGTTTCGCTTACCGTGTCGAGCTCACTGCCTATTGTACCTTTCGCCGACACACGTATGATGCTGTTACATTGACGCATGACCATGGCGAGACACGAAAACTCGCCGCGCTGGTTTGACACACTGTTCCGCTCTTTCGCTCCTACTTCAACACTCATCTGGCGGTTACACCGTGTTTGGGAGAAAAGCAAGGCAGTCTAGAGAAGGGGAGAGCTGGTGCAACGTGTGTGCATTTTTTCACAAGGACGGCACAGCACCAGGAACATTGTCCGTTGCTAGCAAGGTTTTGTCGAGCAGCAGCATAGGAGACTATATCCACGCAGATCCCTCGTTGTCGCAGCTGGAGAAGTGGAGTGTGGAGTTGGAGGAGGCTGCTTGCCGGATCGGCTCTAGCGGAGGACGAACGCGGCTGATCGACAGGAAAGGAGTACTTAGCCGTGGCGCTGGCTCAGGGCTGCGAGGTCGGAGAGGGGAGGGAGCTTAAGGGCTGCAATGCTTAGCCGGGCACGGCACCACCAGCAATGATCGTTCGATTGTTGCTGCTGCTTGCCACATGCGGCATCAGCTGGGCTGCCTGCCCAAACTTCTGCAGCGGCCACGGCGATTGCGGTAAGCACAATGTTTGCAAATGTGACGCAGACTGGAATGTCGCGCCAGACTGCTCGTTGCGGAGCTGCCCCTCAGGCACATCATGGGCATCAAACACATACATGGCGTCAAACAAAGTAGTAGCGCACACCGCATTTGAGTGCAGCAATGTGGGGACGTGCAACCGCAAGACTGGCACTTGCACATGCCCAGCCCCTTTCACTGGCAGCGCTTGCCAGCGCCTGCAGTGCCCTAACGACTGCTCCGAGCATGGATTCTGTGCCACGTTGCGACAAGCATCAGAATTCTACACATATGCCGGTGGCTCAGATCCAGATTTTGCTGGTACAGGTCCGGGATCGGCGCTGTATATATATGACAACTGGGATGCGGACTCATCAACAACTTGTATCTGTGATTGGGGTTTCACCGGTGCTGATTGCAGCATGAAGATGTGTCCCAAAGGTGATGATCCAGTCACCACTGCTCAAGACCCGCCAACGTTCACAGTGGACATTCAGTCTCGAACGTCAACAACGTCGTCAGGAATTATGGATTTGGTGTTCTACTTTGGTGGTGAAAGTGTGACATTGGATTCTCGTGCCATAACAGCGCAGACGACGACACCGCCGCAGCCAACGCCACTGCAACTGCTGAAGGACGCCATAAAGTCACTGAGCAACATTGAAGATGTCACCGTCACAACTTCCTCTTCTGGCTCCATCACGTTTTCCCCTGGCGTCACTGCAACACAAACCAGTTACGAGGTTGCGATCACAGCATGGCCTACGCTCCCTCACCAGAACAATGTCTTTTGGCATGATGGCAGCCCTCCACTAGCACATTTTGGCTGCTCAACTTCTTCTACTGGGCCAGGGGCGTCATGCTCTGTGCAAGTAACACAAATTGCCTCAGTGAAGGAGTACCAGTACTGTTCAAGACGGGGCAGCTGTGACTTCAGCACTGGACAGTGTGAGTGCTACTCGGGCTTCACAGGTCCCAACTGCGCGGTTCTTGACAGCCTTGTCGTGACTAGCAGCAACATCGATGTGCTGCTACTTGAAGCTCTCAATGCAGTCACCTACACTGGAAATGTCCTGCACTTGAAAACGGCTATGGGCGGATCGGCAGGCGCAGGCGATGCCTTCAACATGCTGCTTGTAGAGGCTGCTTCCTCAACTCTTCTCTCAATGCGGGGGACAGGTGACATCACAATGAACGAAGGCGGCCTAACGCTGAGCAAAGGCGATGTCAGAATCACCAAGGGGGGGTTGACTCTGACAGCTGGAGATGTGACGCTGACCCACGGATCAATACATGCTCCAATTGGTCAGCTTTATGTGAACGGCATCACGAGCACTGCAGACATCTCCGTGACTGGAGCAGTGCACGCAACAGGCAACATCATATCAAGTGCAACGGTGACAGCTCTCAACATGTTCAGCAGTTCCAGTGTCACCATCATGACTGGAGGACTTCATGTGGATGCAGGAGGCATCGATGTTGATGCAGGGGGAATCACAGTAGCAGGTGGAATCATAGTAGATCCAGGGGACATCCGGGTGCAAACTGGCGGCATCCAGTCGCAACAGGTTGTCACTGCCATTAGTGGTTTGTTGAGCCAGTCAACCATCACAGTCACCACAGGCGGTGCTTGGGTGACTGGTGATGTGACCATTATGACTGGCGGCCTGCACGCCACACGAGTCATCACAGCTTCGGCTGGTGCAGTGGTCACCGGGGATGTGACCATCACTACTGGCGGCTTGTATGCTGATAGGGTCATAACAGCAACTGGTGGGTTGAACAGCGCAGGTGGCTTGACCGTGACATCAGGGGGGACAAGCGTGACAGGAGATGTTACTATCCTGTCCGGCGGACTGTATTCTACGCGGGTCATCACAGCAACTGCAGGTGCTTTAGTTACCGGCGATGTGACAATCTTGACTGGAGGCTTGCATGCTACTCGCGTCATAACAGCCTCCGCTGGCGCGGTGATATTTGGAGATGTGACCATCTTCACCGGCGGCCTATACGCTGAAAGGGTCATCACAGCGACAGGTGGCCTGAACAGTGCTGGCGGTCTGACAGTGACAACAGGCGGCGCCAGAGTGACTGGGGATGTGACTATCCTCACCGGAGGACTCTACGCTACGCAAATCATCACCGCCACTGGGGGACTCACCAGCGCAGGCGGTCTGACAGTAACATCAGGAGGGGCTGCTGTCACGGGGGATGTCACCATTCTGACTGGGGGTCTCTATGCTACCCGCGTAATTACAGCTACAGGTGGTGCTGTGGTAACAGGGGACGTGACAGTGCTTAGCGGAGGGTTGCACGCTACTCGGATCATCACCGCGACTGGCGGCTTGCAGAGTGCAGGTGGCCTGACCGTCACGTCAGGAGGGGCTGGCGTGACTGGAGACGTGACCATTCTTTTGGGAGGGCTGTATGCTACCAGAGTTATAACGGCGACCAGCGGTGCTGTGGTAACTGGAGACGTGACCATCACTACTGGCGGCGTGTATGCTGATAGGGTCATAACAGCAACTGGTGGATTGAACAGCGCAGGTGGCTTAACCGTGACATCAGGGGGTACTAGTGTGACCGGCGATGTTACAATCCTCACTGGCGGGCTGTATGCTACACGGGTAATAACAGCCATGGCTGGTGCTGTGGTTACCGGCGACATCACCATTCTGACTGGAGGCCTACAGTCCACACGCGTCATAACTGCCTCTGCAGGCGCTGTTGTGACAGGGGATGTCACAATCATCACCGGAGGCTTGCATGCAGCTCAAGTGATCACAGCAACAGGTGGCCTGACCAGCGCAGGCGGCCTGACAGTGACATCAGGAGGTGCTGCAGTGACTGGAGACGTAACCATCCTGACAGGCGGACTTTACGCAACGCGGATCATAACCGCCACTGGCGGGCTCAACAGCGTAGGCGGCCTGACAGTAACATCAGGAGGGGCTGCTGTCACGGGAGACGTTACCATCCTGACTGGAGGGCTGTACGCTACCCGTGTCATTACAGCGACAGGTGGCGCTGTTGTGACAGGGGACGTGACGGTGCTTAGCGGAGGGCTGCACGCCACTCAGATCATCACAGCAACTGGTGGTCTGCAAAGCGCAGGCGGCCTGACAGTGACGTCAGGAGGAGCGAGCGTCACCGGAGATGTCACAATCCTCACTGGTGGGCTGTATGCCACACGGGTCATCACTGCCATGGCTGGTGCTGTGGTGACAGGGGATGTCACAATTGTGACCGGCGGCCTGTATGCTGATAGGGTCATCACAGCAACCGGCGGGTTAAACAGTGCAGGTGGCTTGACCGTGACATCAGGGGGTGCCAGTGTGACCGGCGATGTTACAATCCTCACTGGTGGGCTGTATGCTACACGGGTAATAACAGCCATGGCTGGTGCTGTCGTAACAGGCGACATAACCATCCTGACTGGAGGCCTACAGTCCACACGCGTCATAACTGCCTCTGCAGGCGCTGTGGTAACAGGAGATGTCACGATCATCTCTGGAGGCTTGCAGGCAACTCAAGTCATTACGGCAACGGGTGGCCTGACCAGTGCCGGCGGCCTGACGGTGACTTCAGGCGGGGCCAGTGTGACCGGCGATGTCACAATTCTCGTTGGTGGGCTGCACGCTACACGGGTGATAACCGCCACCGGCGGTGCTGTTGTGACCGGGGATGTTACCATTGTAACTGGAGGCCTGCAGTCTACACGGATAATTACAGCCACCGGTGGCCTGAACAGCTCTGGGGGCCTCACCGTCACGACAGGGGGAGCCAGTGTGACGGGAGATGTCACAATCTTGTCAGGAGGACTGTATGCCACACGGGTCATAACGGCAACTGGTGGTGCGGTCGTTACTGGCGACGTCACAATCTTGACCGGAGGCCTACACTCCACACGCGTGATAACCGCTTCAGCAGGTGCTGTTCTAACGGGAGATGTAACGATTCTGAGTGGGGGCCTGCACGCTACTCAAGTCATCACAGCAATGGGCGGCTTAAACAGTGCCGGCGGCTTGACGGTGACATCAGGTGGCGCCAGAGTGACTGGAGATGTGACCATCCTAACTGGAGGATTGCATGCCACGCAGATCATCACCGCCACTGGGGGGCTCAATAGTGCAGGAGGCCTGACGGTGGTGACAGGAGGGGCCGCAGTTACAGGAGATGTCACTATCCTCACCGGCGGGCTGTATTCTACACGCGTCATAACGGCCACCGCTGGTGCTGTGGTAACAGGCGATGTCACCATCTTCAGTGGGGGTCTATATGCCACTCAGGTGATCACAGCCACTGGTGGCATGCAAAGTGCAGGCGGCCTGACAGTAACAGGAGGGGCTGCTGTGACAGGAGATGTGACCATCGCTACCGGAGGTCTCTATTCGAGCCGTGTCATTACCGCTGCTGGCGGCCTAAGCAGTGCAGGCGGTCTGACGGTGACTTCTGGCGGAGCTAGCGTGACCGGCGACGTTACAGTTTTGACCGGCGGGCTGTATGCGACGCGGGTCATCACAGCCTTCGGGGGCCTTAGTAGTACCGGTGGCCTAACAGTGGTGGCAGGGGGCGCAGCTGTCACTGGAGATGTCACAATCCTGACTGGAGGCCTGTACTCCACGCGCGTAATCACAGCCTCAGCGGGTGCTGTAATAACAGGGGATGTGACGATCTTGACTGGAGGGTTGCAGGCAACTCAAGTGATCACAGCAATTGGTGGCCTGACCAGTGCAGGTGGCCTGACGGTGACATCAGGGGGTGCTCGAGTGACTGGAGACGTAAACATCCTTACTGGAGGGCTGCATGCCACTCAGGTAATCACCGCCACGGGGGGGCTTAACAGTGCAGGTGGCCTCACAGTGATGGCGGGGGGTGCTGCTGTTACTGGAGACGTCACAATCTTGACTGGAGGCCTCTATTCATCACGCGTCATAACAGCCTCTGCAGGAGCTGTGGTGACAGGGGATGTCACTGTTGTGACCGGCGGCCTGTATGCTGATAGGGTCATCACAGCAACTGGCGGGTTAAACATTGCAGGTGGCTTAACCGTGACATCAGGGGGTGCCAGTGTGACCGGTGATGTTACAATCCTCACTGGTGGGCTGTATGCTACACGGGTAATAACAGCTAGTGGCGGGCTCAACAGCGCAGGCGGCCTGACAGTTACGACAGGCGGCGCTGCTGTGACAGGCGATGTTACCATTCTTACTGGAGGGTTGCACGTAACACGCGTTATTACCGGCGCTGGCGGTGCTGTAGTAACTGGAGATGTTACAATTCTCAGCGGAGGGTTGCATGCCACGCAGGTGATCACAGCAACTGGTGGCCTGAGTAGCACAGGCGGCCTCACGGTAGTGTCAGGTGGTGCTAGCGTCACCGGGGATGTAACGATTCTTACAGGGGGTCTGTATGCCACGCGAGTCATCACAGCCAGTGGGGGTCTCAACAGCGCAGGCGGCCTGAAAGTTACGTCAGGAGGGGCTGCTGTCACGGGAGATGTTACCATCCTGACTGGAGGGCTGTATGCTACCCGTGTCGTTACAGCAAGTGGCGGTACTCTGGTGACAGGGGACGTGACGATACTGACTGGAGGGTTGCATGCCACTCAGGTGATCACAGCAAGTGGCGGTCTCATCAGCTTTGGTGGCCTCACAGTGCTGTCAGGAGGGGCTGCGGTAACCGGAGATGTGACCATCCTTACTGGAGGCCTACAAGCCACACGCATCATTACCGCAACCGGCGGCCTCAGCAGCGCCGGGGGCCTGACGGTAACGACGGGGGGAGCAGCTGTAACAGGCGCTCTCACCGTCTCGTCTGGGATCACCTCTGGAGGCCTTGCTAGCTTATTAGCAGGGGCAACCGTTACTGGTGATGTAACAATCTTGACGGGAGGTCTGCAGGCCATGCGCGTGATCACAGCCACTGGCGGTCTCAGCAGCGATGGGGGCCTGACGGTCACCACAGGCGGTGCAGCCATAACCGGCGCTTTGACTGTGTCATTGGGTTTTTCTGCGGGGGGCTTGACCAGCTCAGCAGGGGCCACTGTCACCGGGGATGTGACCATTCTCACTGGAGGCCTGTATGCCACGCGGGTAATTACAGCCGCTGGCGGAGTCAACAGTGTTGGCACCCTAACTGTATCAACAGGAGGGGCTGCAATAGCTGGAGGCGCTACAGTGACTGGCGGTGCTGCTGTCACGGGAGATGTGACCATTCTGGCTGGAGGCCTATACGCTACCCAGGTGGGTTGTGCAGCACATCAGCATCTTGAATTCTTTGATTCTGAAAAAGTGTAAGCAGGACGCACTCATCCAACAGCTTGTACGTGGCACACAGCTTACCTTGCAATGTTCACGGTGTTGTGCACATGCGTTTTGTCAGCGCAAGCCCCCTCCCCGAGGTAGATGGGCCTGCTGCTGTGAATGCCCCCCGATCTACGGGTGCATGACCCTACAATAGCCAGGGCCCCGAGGTCGATTATGCAGTGCTTTGCGGCATTGCAAAGCCACCTCCAGAGTGCAGTCCCTCCTGTCTTCACAATTTCCCTATACACAGCTTTCATCATAGCTGGTACTTCGAAGTACTTTATTTCTTCTTGGTTCACATGCCATCTTCTTGACAAGGCATTCATTACAAGGCCTGGGTCGTTTAAGATTCGCAGCATCCTACATACACCCTATGCATTTCCGAATATATGGTTACCTTGTTAGTGAATGTAACAGTATGCATAGCAGCCACGGTAGCTACAGTCGCCGCAGCAGCAGCAGCGGCACCGTCAGCAGCAGCGGCTGCAACAACAGTAGCAGCGGCAGCAGCTGAACAAAGTGCTTTCCGATTTATCTACTCTGAAGTGCTTTAAGATACATTAACTTGGCACACTGAAGTTGAATTAATTATATCCAAATTCACTGCAGAAAGTAACTAACTGCACCTATATTAAGTGTTCCACAGGCAGCAGCTGATGCAGTCTGCAAGTATACAGTGTGTGTGTGGGGGGGGGCAGTCTTACTTGATAATAGCAAGGCTTGGACAATAAAATGACAATGCTGCACCGCGGAGGGATTTTGTGCTCAGGCGATAGTGTACATGCAGCTAGCTACGTGGTCTATTTAACTACACACGAGCCAGGTGTGTCTTGCATCTGCACATTATGATTGCAGTACTTCAAGGTGTGAAGTAAGGTCCTGCTATGTCGACCGCTCGGCTGACCACTCTGTGCAAGGGCACCAAATATTCATCCCAGGGCCTGACCCAAGTACTGCACACAGGTTTTTTTGATCTGCATCAGTATTCGTGAAACCAAGCACTCATGCCATACTAGCAACAATGCTTTTGGTTGCACGCCTTAGCCCTTGGCTTCTGCTAATGAATCTGATGTAGAAGCGCCTGCAGCGGACTTGCGTCAGGCTGTAGGCCTTTGATGATATGCATGCTCGCCAAGCTATGATTCTATGTCAAGGCAGCATCTGTCCCGACACGAGCCTCAACAAACTTTTTTTGTGTCACCGTATGTTTGTTCACATACGTGACTTGCCATTGCTGATTGCATGCATTCAGGTGATCACAGCGACTGGTGGCCTCAGCAGCGCTGGCGGCCTGACCGTCACTACGGGAGGAGCTGCCGTAAATGGTGCTCTGACCGTCTCCAATGGCATCACATCTGGCGGCCTCACCAGCTCTGCTGGAGCCACTGTTACTGGAGATGTGACCATCCTTACTGGAGGCCTACAAGCCACACGCATCATCACAGCTACTGGCGGCCTCAGCAGCGATGGAGGCCTGACGGTCACAACAGGAGGTGCTGCGGTGGCAGGTGCTCTGACTGTCTCGACGACCATCTCCAGTGCAGGCTTCACCAGCTCTGCAGGGGCAACTGTCACTGGGGATGTGACCATCCTTACTGGAGGCCTACAAGCCACACGCATCATTACCGCAACTGGCGGCCTCAGCAGCGCCGGGGGCCTGACGGTAACGACGGGGGGAGCAGCTGTAACAGGCGCTCTCACCGTCTCGTCTGGGATCACCTCTGGAGGCCTTGCTAGCTTATTAGCAGGGGCAACCGTTACTGGTGATGTAACAATCTTGACGGGAGGCCTGCAGGCCACGCGCGTGATCACAGCCACTGGCGGTCTCAGCAGCGATGGGGGCCTGACGGTCACCACAGGCGGTGCAGCCATCACCGGCGCTTTGACTGTGTCATTGGGTTTTTCTGCGGGGGGCTTGACCAGCTCAGCAGGGGCCACTGTCACCGGGGATGTGACCATTCTCACTGGAGGCCTGTATGCCACGCGGATAATTACAGCCGCTGGCGGAGTCAGTAGTGTTGGCACCCTAACTGTATCAACAGGAGGGGCTGCAATAGCTGGAGGCGCTGCAGTGACTGGCGGTGCTGCTGTCACGGGAGATGTGACCATTCTGGCTGGAGGACTATATGCGACTCAGGTACGAATCATGCAGTCCCGTTGCCATCATTTTGGTGGCATTTCCTGCTAATTCATAACAGTCCACAACTGACCAACTCCATTACTCCCATACTGCACATCAAGGCACAGCCTCGGGTCATGGTTGATTCAACAGCAGCTCTAATATGCTTCAATGATTTCAGAAGTACCAAACAACAACACTCTCAAGTGTTGCAATCCAGTCTGGTGACACGCCTGCTAAACGCTCATTTTCGTGTGTAAACACAATTTGCTGAGGTATGGACTGCTCAAATCCTGGTGTGAGTAAAGGTAGAATTGCCACCCGCCACTGAGTAGTGGGAAGCCAAGGTAGCGGCACGCTGTTGTGGTAAGTCACGCGCTAGGAAGATGCTGACTTCACATCTGCGCAGTCAATTTGCTGTCAGGTTTGCACCATCGGCTGCCTGCACTTTTTGACAAACTGCTCTTGCACGCTAGCTCAGTTGGAGCACATGCGTACACAAGATTCAGCCGACTTGCCCTGCACCCGCTGCCTCCTCAAGTAGAGGATTGCATGAAATGTGACATGCACAGGATCTTGACGCCCTTCTCACACTGTAAGCTGTTGCTTGCACCAACCCAGGTGATCACGGCGACTGGTGGCCTCAGCAGCGCTGGCGGGCTGACGGTCACTACGGGAGGAGCTGCCGTAAATGGCGCTCTGACCGTCTCCAATGGCATCACATCTGGCGGCCTCACCAGCTCTGCTGGAGCCACTGTTACTGGAGATGTGACCATCCTTACTGGAGGCCTACAAGCCACACGCATCATCACAGCTACTGGCGGCCTCAGCAGCGATGGAGGCCTGACGGTCACAACAGGAGGTGCTGCGGTGGCAGGTGCTCTGACTGTCTCGACGACCATCTCCAGTGCAGGCTTCACCAGCTCTGCAGGGGCAACGGTCACTGGGGATGTGACCGTCCTTACTGGAGGCCTACAAGCCACACGCATCATTACCGCAACTGGCGGCCTCAGCAGCGCCGGGGGCCTGACGGTAACGACGGGGGGAGCAGCTGTAACAGGCGCTCTCACCGTCTCGTCTGGGATCACCTCTGGAGGTCTTGCTAGCTTATTAGCAGGGGCAACCGTTACTGGTGATGTAACAATCTTGACGGGAGGCCTGCAGGCCACGCGCGTGATCACAGCCACTGGCGGTCTCAGCAGCGATGGGGGCCTGACGGTCACCACAGGCGGTGCAGCCATCACCGGCGCTTTGACTGTGTCATTGGGTTTTTCTGCGGGGGGCTTGACCAGCTCAGCAGGGGCCACTGTCACCGGGGATGTGACCATTCTCACTGGAGGCCTGTATGCCACGCGGATAATTACAGCCGCTGGCGGAGTCAGTAGTGTTGGCACCCTAACTGTATCAACAGGAGGGGCTGCAATAGCTGGAGGCGCTGCAGTGACTGGCGGTGCTGCTGTCACGGGAGATGTGACCATTCTGGCTGGAGGACTATATGCGACTCAGGTACGAATCATGCAGTCCCGTTGCCATCATTTTGGTGGCATTTCCTGCTAATTCATAACAGTCCACAACTGACCAACTCCATTACTCCCATACTGCACATCAAGGCACAGCCTCGGGTCATGGTTGATTCAACAGCAGCTCTAATATGCTTCAATGATTTCAGAAGTACCAAACAACAACACTCTCAAGTGTTACAATCCAATCTGGTGACACGCCTGCTAAACGCTCATTTTCGTGTGTAAACACAATTTGCTGAGGTATGGACTGTTCAAATCCTGGTGTGAGTAAATGTGAGTTTACCATAGTCTAGGTCTCGTCAAATGCATCGCGAAATCGCTTTGTTCTTGTCGGTACTGTTGTTTACTTCAGCAATGCACTGCATCTCAGGGATTTTTCCAACACTGGTGTGCCAATGAGAACTGCATGTGCCGTCAGGTTGAGTGCCTTTGCATGCGCAGCAGAGTAGCCGCAGGCCTACACTTGAGCTCAAATAACGGCGCAATCAAATGAGCTCGACGAAGGTTGATAAACAGATATATTCTCAGGAAGACTGCTCATGATGATGTGAAGCAGAGACCCTGGTTTCTCAACCCGAAGGTGATTGCCAAGCATTTGAACAACACCAACTTCACTCGCTGAACAATGCATGTTTGAAGCATGTTATTGGTAAGACTCAAGGCAGAGCGCTGCAAAACCGTCAAATGTTGGTATATGGGGCAAACCACATGTTGATTCCAGGCAGCAACCATATTGGTATCAGGCAATGAGACGCGCCTGACCTCATCAGTTTTAGACAAACACTTGATGGTGTATAGTTACAGAAAAGTGCAAGGTCACAGAGAAGTGCAAGGTCCGAAATTGATTTATTGCATAACTTCAATGATTTCACCACGACCTCCATGTGGCACCAACCGCACCTGTCAGTTCGTCTACAACGAACTCTTCTGCACCTCAGTTCTCATCAAATGACAGCATGCTGTCATTTCCATCATCTTAGTGCTTGTACATGGTGCGTTTGATGGTGCAAGGGGAATACCCTTGAATGGCAGGCCATGAGCTGCTCAGCATGAGAGCACATGTCACCGGCAAAAGAGGTAGAATTGCCACCCGCCATTGAGTAGTGGGAAGCCAAGGTAGCGGCACGCTGTTGTGGCAAGTCACGCGCTAGGAAGACGCTCACTTCACATCTGCGCAGTCAATTTGCTGTCAGGTTTGCACCATCGGCTGCCTGCACTTTGTGACAAACTGCTCTCGCACGCTAGCTCAGTTGGAGCACATGCGTACACAAGATTCAGCAGACTTGCCCTGCACCCGCTGCCTCCTCAAGTAGAGTATTGCATGAAATGTGACATGCACATGATCTTGACGCCCTTCTCACACTGTAAGCTGTTGCTTGCACCAACCCAGGTGATCACGGCGATTGGTGGCCTCAGCAGCGCTGGCGGGCTGACGGTCACTACGGGAGGAGCTGCCGTAAATGGCGCTCTGACCGTCTCCAACGGCATCACATCTGGCGGCCTCACCAGCTCTGCTGGAGCCACTGTTACTGGAGATGTGACCATCCTTACTGGAGGCCTACAAGCCACACGCATCATCACAGCTACTGGCGGCCTCAGCAGCGATGGAGGCCTGACGGTCACAACAGGAGGTGCTGCGGTGGCAGGTGCTCTGACTGTCTCGACGACCATCTCCAGTGCAGGCTTCACCAGCTCTGCAGGGGCAACTGTCACTGGGGATGTGACCATCCTTACTGGAGGCCTACAAGCCACACGCATCATTACCGCAACTGGCGGCCTCAGCAGCGCCGGGGGCCTGACGGTAACGACGGGGGGAGCAGCTGTAACAGGCGCTCTCACCGTCTCGTCTGGGATCACCTCTGGAGGCCTTGCTAGCTTATTAGCAGGGGCAACCGTTACTGGTGATGTAACAATCTTGACGGGAGGCCTGCAGGCCACGCGCGTGATCACAGCCACTGGCGGTCTCAGCAGCGATGGGGGCCTGACGGTCACCACAGGCGGTGCAGCCATCACCGGCGCTTTGACTGTGTCATTGGGTTTTTCTGCGGGGGGCTTGACCAGCTCAGCAGGGGCCACTGTCACCGGGGATGTGACCATTCTCACTGGAGGCCTGTATGCCACGCGGATAATTACAGCCGCTGGCGGAGTCAGTAGTGTTGGCACCCTAACTGTATCAACAGGAGGGGCTGCAATAGCTGGAGGCGCTGCAGTGACTGGCGGTGCTGCTGTCACGGGAGATGTGACCATTCTGGCTGGAGGACTATATGCGACTCAGGTACGAATCGTGCAGTCCCGTTGCCATCATTTTGGTGGCATTTCCTGCTAATTCATAACAGTCCACAACTGACCAACTCCATTACTCCCATACTGCACATCAAGGCACAGCCTCGGGTCATGGTTGATTCAACAGCAGCTCTAATATGCTTCAACGATTTCAGAAGTACCAAACAACAACACTCTCAAGTGTTACAATCCAATCTGGTGACACGCCTGCTAAACGCTCATTTTCGTGTGTAAACACAATTTGCTGAGGTATGGACTGCTCAAATCCTGGTGTGAGTAAATGTGAGTTTACCATAGTCTAGGTCTCGTCAAATGCATCGCGAAATCGCTTTGTTCTTGTCGGTACTGTTGTTTACTTCAGCAATGCACTGCATCTCAGGGATTTTTCCAACACTGGTGTGCCAATGAGAACTGCATGTGCCGTCAGGTTGAGTGCCTTTGCATGCGCAGCAGAGTAGCCGCAGGCCTACACTTGAGCTCAAATAACGGCGCAATCAAATGAGCTCGACGAAGGTTGATAAACAGATATATTCTCAGGAAGACTGCTCATGATGATGTGAAGCAGAGACCCTGGTTTCTCAACCCGAAGGTGATTGCCAAGCATTTGAACAACACCAACTTCACTCGCTGAACAATGCATGTTTGAAGCATGTTATTGGTAAGACTCAAGGCAGAGCGCTGCAAACCGGTCAAATGTTTGTATATGGGGCAAACCACATGTTGATTCCAGGCAGCAACCATATTGGTATCAGGCAATGAGACGCGCCTGACCTCATCAGTTTTAGACAAACACTTGATGGTGTATAGTTACAGAAAAGTGCAAGGTCACAGAGAAGTGCAAGGTCCGAAATTGATTTATTGCATAACTTCAATGATTTCACCACGACCTCCATGTGGCACCAACCGCACCTGTCAGTTCGTCTACAACGAACTCTTCTGCACCTCAGTTCTCATCACATGACAGCATGCTGTCATTTCCATCATCTTAGTGCTTGTACATGGTGCGTTTGATGGTGCAAGGGGAATACCCTTGAATGGCAGGCCATGAGCTGCTCAGCATGAGAGCACATGTCACCGGCAAAAGAGGTAGAATTGCCACCCGCCATTGAGTAGTGGGAAGCCAAGGTAGCGGCACGCTGTTGTGGCAAGTCACGCGCTAGGAAGACGCTCACTTCACATCTGCGCAGTCAATTTGCTGTCAGGTTTGCACCATCGGCTGCCTGCACTTTGTGACAAACTGCTCTCGCACGCTAGCTCAGTTGGAGCACATGCGTACACAAGATTCAGCAGACTTGCCCTGCACCCGCTGCCTCCTCAAGTAGAGTATTGCATGAAATGTGACATGCACATGATCTTGACGCCCTTCTCACACTGTAAGCTGTTGCTTGCACCAACCCAGGTGATCACGGCGATTGGTGGCCTCAGCAGCGCTGGCGGGCTGACGGTCACTACGGGAGGAGCTGCCGTAAATGGCGCTCTGACCGTCTCCAACGGCATCACATCTGGCGGCCTCACCAGCTCTGCTGGAGCCACTGTTACTGGAGATGTGACCATCCTTACTGGAGGCCTACAAGCCACACGCATCATCACAGCTACTGGCGGCCTCAGCAGCGATGGAGGCCTGACGGTCACAACAGGAGGTGCTGCGGTGGCAGGTGCTCTGACTGTCTCGACGACCATCTCCAGTGCAGGCTTCACCAGCTCTGCAGGGGCAACTGTCACTGGGGATGTGACCATCCTTACTGGAGGCCTACAAGCCACACGCATCATTACCGCAACTGGCGGCCTCAGCAGCGCCGGGGGCCTGACGGTAACGACGGGGGGAGCAGCTGTAACAGGCGCTCTCACCGTCTCGTCTGGGATCACCTCTGGAGGCCTTGCTAGCTTATTAGCAGGGGCAACCGTTACTGGTGATGTAACAATCTTGACGGGAGGCCTGCAGGCCACGCGCGTGATCACAGCCACTGGCGGTCTCAGCAGCGATGGGGGCCTGACGGTCACCACAGGCGGTGCAGCCATCACCGGCGCTTTGACTGTGTCATTGGGTTTTTCTGCGGGGGGCTTGACCAGCTCAGCAGGGGCCACTGTCACCGGGGATGTGACCATTCTCACTGGAGGCCTGTATGCCACGCGGATAATTACAGCCGCTGGCGGAGTCAGTAGTGTTGGCACCCTAACTGTATCAACAGGAGGGGCTGCAATAGCTGGAGGCGCTGCAGTGACTGGCGGTGCTGCTGTCACGGGAGATGTGACCATTCTGGCTGGAGGACTATATGCGACTCAGGTACGAATCATGCAGTCCCGTTGCCATCATTTTGGTGGCATTTCCTGCTAATTCATAACAGTCCACAACTGACCAACTCCATTACTCCCATACTGCACATCAAGGCACAGCCTCGGGTCATGGTTGATTCAACAGCAGCTCTAATATGCTTCAACGATTTCAGAAGTACCAAACAACAACACTCTCAAGTGTTACAATCCAATCTGGTGACACGCCTGCTAAACGCTCATTTTCGTGTGTAAACACAATTTGCTGAGGTATGGACTGCTCAAATCCTGGTGTGAGTAAATGTGAGTTTACCATAGTCTAGGTCTCGTCAAATGCATCGCGAAATCGCTTTGTTCTTGTCGGTACTGTTGTTTACTTCAGCAATGCACTGCATCTCAGGGATTTTTCCAACACTGGTGTGCCAATGAGAACTGCATGTGCCGTCAGGTGGAGTGCCTTTGCATGCGCAGCAGAGTAGCCGCAGGCCTACACTTGAGCTCAAATAACGGCGCAATCAAATGAGCTCGACGAAGGTTGATAAACAGATATATTCTCAGGAAGACTGCTCATGATGATGTGAAGCAGAGACCCTGGTTTCTCAACCCGAAGGTGATTGCCAAGCATTTGAACAACACCAACTTCACTCGCTGAACAATGCATGTTTGAAGCATGTTATTGGTAAGACTCAAGGCAGAGCGCTGCAAAACCGTCAAATGTTGGTATATGGGGCAAACCACATGTTGATTCCAGGCAGCAACCATATTGGTATCAGGCAATGAGACGCGCCTGACCTCATCAGTTTTAGACAAACACTTGATGGTGTATAGTTACAGAAAAGTGCAAGGTCACAGAGAAGTGCAAGGTCCGAAATTGATTTATTGCATAACTTCAATGATTTCACCACGACCTCCATGTGGCACCAACCGCACCTGTCAGTTCGTCTACAACGAACTCTTCTGCACCTCAGTTCTCATCACATGACAGCATGCTGTCATTTCCATCATCTTAGTGCTTGTACATGGTGCGTTTGATGGTGCAAGGGGAATACCCTTGAATGGCAGGCCATGAGCTGCTCAGCATGAGAGCACATGTCACCGGCAAAAGAGGTAGAATTGCCACCCGCCATTGAGTAGTGGGAAGCCAAGGTAGCGGCACGCTGTTGTGGCAAGTCACGCGCTAGGAAGACGCTCACTTCACATCTGCGCAGTCAATTTGCTGTCAGGTTTGCACCATCGGCTGCCTGCACTTTGTGACAAACTGCTCTCGCACGCTAGCTCAGTTGGAGCACATGCGTACACAAGATTCAGCAGACTTGCCCTGCACCCGCTGCCTCCTCAAGTAGAGTATTGCATGAAATGTGACATGCACATGATCTTGACGCCCTTCTCACACTGTAAGCTGTTGCTTGCACCAACCCAGGTGATCACGGCGATTGGTGGCCTCAGCAGCGCTGGCGGGCTGACGGTCACTACGGGAGGAGCTGCCGTAAATGGCGCTCTGACCGTCTCCAACGGCATCACATCTGGCGGCCTCACCAGCTCTGCTGGAGCCACTGTTACTGGAGATGTGACCATCCTTACTGGAGGCCTACAAGCCACACGCATCATCACAGCTACTGGCGGCCTCAGCAGCGATGGAGGCCTGACGGTCACAACAGGAGGTGCTGCGGTGGCAGGTGCTCTGACTGTCTCGACGACCATCTCCAGTGCAGGCTTCACCAGCTCTGCAGGGGCAACTGTCACTGGGGATGTGACCATCCTTACTGGAGGCCTACAAGCCACACGCATCATTACCGCAACTGGCGGCCTCAGCAGCGCCGGGGGCCTGACGGTAACGACGGGGGGAGCAGCTGTAACAGGCGCTCTCACCGTCTCGTCTGGGATCACCTCTGGAGGCCTTGCTAGCTTATTAGCAGGGGCAACCGTTACTGGTGATGTAACAATCTTGACGGGAGGCCTGCAGGCCACGCGCGTGATCACAGCCACTGGCGGTCTCAGCAGCGATGGGGGCCTGACGGTCACCACAGGCGGTGCAGCCATCACCGGCGCTTTGACTGTGTCATTGGGTTTTTCTGCGGGGGGCTTGACCAGCTCAGCAGGGGCCACTGTCACCGGGGATGTGACCATTCTCACTGGAGGCCTGTATGCCACGCGGATAATTACAGCCGCTGGCGGAGTCAGTAGTGTTGGCACCCTAACTGTATCAACAGGAGGGGCTGCAATAGCTGGAGGCGCTGCAGTGACTGGCGGTGCTGCTGTCACGGGAGATGTGACCATTCTGGCTGGAGGACTATATGCGACTCAGGTACGAATCATGCAGTCCCGTTGCCATCATTTTGGTGGCATTTCCTGCTAATTCATAACATTCCACAACTGACCAACTCCATTACTCCCATACTGCACATCAAGGCACAGCCTCGGGTCATGGTTGATTCAACAGCAGCTCTAATATGCTTCAACGATTTCAGAAGTACCAAACAACAACACTCTCAAGTGTTACAATCCAATCTGGTGACACGCCTGCTAAACGCTCATTTTCGTGTGTAAACACAATTTGCTGAGGTATGGACTGTTCAAATCCTGGTGTGAGTAAATGTGAGTTTACCATAGTCTAGGTCTCGTCAAATGCATCGCGAAATCGCTTTGTTCTTGTCGGTACTGTTGTTTACTTCAGCAATGCACTGCATCTCAGGGATTTTTCCAACACTGGTGTGCCAATGAGAACTGCATGTGCCGTCAGGTCGAGTGCCTTTGCATGCGCAGCAGAGTAGCCGCAGGCCTACACTTGAGCTCAAATAACGGCGCAATCAAATGAGCTCGACGAAGGTTGATAAACAGATATATTCTCAGGAAGACTGCTCATGATGATGTGAAGCAGAGACCCTGGTTTCTCAACCCGAAGGTGATTGCCAAGCATTTGAACAACACCAACTTCACTCGCTGAACAATGCATGTTTGAAGCATGTTATTGGTAAGACTCAAGGCAGAGCGCTGCAAAACCGTCAAATGTTGGTATATGGGGCAAACCACATGTTGATTCCAGGCAGCAACCATATTGGTATCAGGCAATGAGACGCGCCTGACCTCATCAGTTTTAGACAAACACTTGATGGTGTATAGTTACAGAAAAGTGCAAGGTCACAGAGAAGTGCAAGGTCCGAAATTGATTTATTGCATAACTTCAATGATTTCACCACGACCTCCATGTGGCACCAACCGCACCTGTCAGTTCGTCTACAACGAACTCTTCTGCACCTCAGTTCTCATCACATGACAGCATGCTGTCATTTCCATCATCTTAGTGCTTGTACATGGTGCGTTTGATGGTGCAAGGGGAATACCCTTGAATGGCAGGCCATGAGCTGCTCAGCATGAGAGCACATGTCACCGGCAAAAGAGGTAGAATTGCCACCCGCCATTGAGTAGTGGGAAGCCAAGGTAGCGGCACGCTGTTGTGGCAAGTCACGCGCTAGGAAGACGCTCACTTCACATCTGCGCAGTCAATTTGCTGTCAGGTTTGCACCATCGGCTGCCTGCACTTTGTGACAAACTGCTCTCGCACGCTAGCTCAGTTGGAGCACATGCGTACACAAGATTCAGCAGACTTGCCCTGCACCCGCTGCCTCCTCAAGTAGAGTATTGCATGAAATGTGACATGCACATGATCTTGACGCCCTTCTCACACTGTAAGCTGTTGCTTGCACCAACCCAGGTGATCACGGCCATTGGTGGCCTCAGCAGCGCTGGCGGGCTGACGGTCACTACGGGAGGAGCTGCCGTAAATGGCGCTCTGACCGTCTCCAACGGCATCACATCTGGCGGCCTCACCAGCTCTGCTGGAGCCACTGTTACTGGAGATGTGACCATCCTTACTGGAGGCCTACAAGCCACACGCATCATCACAGCTACTGGCGGCCTCAGCAGCGATGGAGGCCTGACGGTCACAACAGGAGGTGCTGCGGTGGCAGGTGCTCTGACTGTCTCGACGACCATCTCCAGTGCAGGCTTCACCAGCTCTGCAGGGGCAACTGTCACTGGGGATGTGACCATCCTTACTGGAGGCCTACAAGCCACACGCATCATTACCGCAACTGGCGGCCTCAGCAGCGCCGGGGGCCTGACGGTAACGACGGGGGGAGCAGCTGTAACAGGCGCTCTCACCGTCTCGTCTGGGATCACCTCTGGAGGCCTTGCTAGCTTATTAGCAGGGGCAACCGTTACTGGTGATGTAACAATCTTGACGGGAGGCCTGCAGGCCACGCGCGTGATCACAGCCACTGGCGGTCTCAGCAGCGATGGGGGCCTGACGGTCACCACAGGCGGTGCAGCCATCACCGGCGCTTTGACTGTGTCATTGGGTTTTTCTGCGGGGGGCTTGACCAGCTCAGCAGGGGCCACTGTCACCGGGGATGTGACCATTCTCACTGGAGGCCTGTATGCCACGCGGGTAATTACAGCTGCTGGCGGAGTCAACAGTGCTGCTCGCTTGATCGTGACGTCAGGAGGAGCCGAAGTGTCTGGCGGCGCCACCGTCACAGGAGATGTGACCATACTAGCTGGAGGCCTTCATGTGACGCAGGTAAGAAGAGTTGTGAAAGGTTTGTGAACTGTCACACTTGAATATCAGCATGAGAGGCCCCATTGCCACAACTACACATTCTCCATCCATTTGTTGTAGCTAAGGTGTTACTACTTTAAAGTACGCTTCTGCCTTTAATGATGCTACTCTAAGTTCAGTAGTAGATGCTGCAGTAGACTGTCGTTAAAGTACCAAGCCACGTTTTGTGCGTGACACTGTCTCGTGCTGAAATTCCTGGCATCTGTTGCGACGCCTCAGAGGCCTGCGCTGACAGTACCATGGCCTGCCCTAGGCACCAACCCAAGCTGTCTCGTGGTCAAGTCTCAGCGCCTTGCGAGTGTCAAGAGCATGATCACTGCCAAGGCAACTGGGCTTTCGTTTGTGTACGCAGAGCAAATTTGTTCAGAACGCTGCTCTGAAAGAATTTTTGCAACAGTGCTGCCCTGCTGTGCTGTGCGTGGCTTGCCTCTGTAGCACCGACATTGTGTCTGCTGCTTGCTGTTGCCTCTTACGCCACTGCCATTCACAGTCCCTTGCATCAGGTGCCTATGATTTGAAAACTGACGTGGAAAGATGGGATGAACTGACGCGGAAATAGAAAATGACATTTCAATGACCAACTAGAGCCGCTTTGGACAATCCTGAGCATGACCATGATCCAACAGCACAATAAAAATGTATGCCGACTCCATGTCATTGAGTATAGGTGTGTTTTTGAGGATTTGCATTGTGACTCTGCGTTCAGGTACAGCACCAGCAGGAGTGCTTGTCACACAATCTACTCCGTGTCACTGTAAATGCTGAATCAGTGTCATTCACTGTAGCGCTACACTAATTCAGTGATGCTTATATTGGTGACTGTGTGCATTTCAGGAAGATGCCTTTTAAAAAAAAAAAAACTAGTGGCCTGAGCTAAGGCAGGGCCCGCTTGTGTCAAATTGCGCATGGCAAGTGCAAGTGAATATGGTTTTTTGTCAGAATAGATGGTCGTCAACAGTGCTGCCAGCATTCCTGGTGCTGGCATGTACGTATGGACTTGTATTTACCACACAGTTTTAGTCGGTGCTGAGATGATGCCCAATAAAACCCAATTTAAAGGACTTTTTCTGCATGGCAGCACAGCTTAGCGCAGCGAAAAAATGTCGCTATATCAGCACGGTGCTATTGTGTGCCATGCAAATTGTTGCTGACAGTGGAATTGGCGCCTGCATGATGCAGCACATTGCATGGCAACTGGCATACACTTTCACGAGAAATAACTGCTTGCCGATGTGGCAGTGTTGCAGGTTGAGACATGTTCACCTAGTACTAGCACATTACTAGCACATGTTGACTTGCAGACGCCAATATGCTGCCACCGAATACTTTGATTTAAAACCGCCGCAGCCGCATACTTTGATTTCAGACCGCCGCAGTCGCAACGGGCTGTGCCTTTGCAGAAACGATTCAAAATACATGGGTAATGTTAAACAAGAACCACGGACAAGTCAGCTGTTGCACTGAAACACATGCTGCGTCTCAAGGTAATAGTGACAATCCTGACAAACGCATTGCTGATTGCATGCATTCAGGTGATCACAGCGACAGGTGGCCTCAGCAGCGCTGGCGGCCTGACCGTCACTACGGGAGGAGCTGCCGTAAATGGCGCTCTGACCGTCTCCAATGGCATCACATCTGGCGGCCTCACCAGCTCTGCTGGAGCCACTGTTACTGGAGATGTGACCATCCTTACTGGAGGCCTACAAGCCACACGCATCATCACAGCTACTGGCGGCCTCAGCAGCGATGGAGGCCTGACGGTCACAACAGGAGGTGCTGCGGTGGCAGGTGCTCTGACTGTCTCGACGACCATCTCCAGTGCAGGCTTCACCAGCTCTGCAGGGGCAACTGTCACTGGGGATGTGACCATCCTTACTGGAGGCCTACAAGCCACACGCATCATTACCGCAACTGGCGGCCTCAGCAGCGCCGGGGGCCTGACGATAACGACGGGGGGAGCAGCTGTAACAGGCGCTCTGACCGTCTCCAATGGCATCACATCTGGCGGCCTCACCAGCTCTGCTGGAGCCACTGTCACTGGAGATGTGACCATCCTTACTGGAGGCCTACAAGCCACACGCATCATCACAGCTACTGGCGGCCTCAGCAGCGATGGGGGCCTGACGGTCACAACAGGAGGTGCTGCGGTGGCAGGTGCTCTGACTGTCTCGACGACCATCTCCAGTGCAGGCTTGACCAGCTCAGCAGGGGCCACTGTCACCGGGGATGTGACCATTCTCACTGGAGGCCTGTATGCCACGCGGGTAATTACAGCCGCTGGCGGAGTCAATAGTGTTGGCACCCTAACTGTATCAACAGGAGGGGCTGCAATAGCTGGAGGCGCTACAGTGACTGGCGGTGCTGCTGTCACGGGAGATGTGACCATTCTGGCTGGAGGACTATATGCGACTCAGGTACGAATCGTGCAGTCTTGTTGCCACCATTTTGGTATCTTGCATGAGGCACTATCCAAATGCAAACAACAGCTATCAAGCTAACACTTGTCACAACATGGCACAGGTGCAAGACTTCCACGATCATTACGGCACACGTGCTAACTAATTCTCACGCAGCGCACATAATGTGCTAACTAATTCTCACTCAACGCACATAATATGCTATGCACAAAAACGCACGTGATGCTACCTACTACTGCCGCTGCACAAAACAACTGCAGGACTTGGCTACTGTACCAGCTTTGCACTTTCACTTTGTCCACCGCCGCCTTGCTGCCTATCACCATGCATGGTCTGCGCTATTCGCATTAGCCTAGCCCACTGCCACCAGCTACTTCACTCTAGTACGGCGCCAAGCATGTGCTTATTCAGGGCAGACACAACGCATTGACAGATGTGATCACTTAATTGTGGTGGCACTGCAATGAAAAGCAGGCTACTGAGAAGATGCTGGTGGCCACAAGTGGCGCGTATAATCTACGTGCGCGCTGTCTATGCTGTCAGTGAGCCGCTGCAACTAGAACAGCAGCATAAGTCGGTCGCTAGAGCCAAACGCAGTTAGCACTGTGGCACCGCTGGGAAAGCTGTCCCTGGCAAAGAGGTTGCCTCTGGAGACGCCACTGTGAATAGAGGGTTGCGCACGCGAGCTGCTCTCGCGAGCTGCTGTGGCATGTTGCGTGCACGTTTTGCATGTAGAAGAAGATGCCAGTGCGGGCGCTGCCATGATGCAGGCCGCGGCGCGTGCACATGTTGCATGTATAAGAGTATACCAGCGCAGGCGCCGCCACGGCGTGGGCCGCGTCGCGCATGCCACCTTCAGGGGGGGGCACCGGTGCAGGCGCCATCATGGCACGGTCCGGGACGTGCATATTGCGCGCAGGAGAAAGCTGTTCGGTACAGGCCACGGCACGCGCACTGCGCACAGAGTGCAGCACCATTGCAGGCGTCGCGGCTTGTGCGTGCAGGCGCCGCGAATGCGCTGCGGCGCACGTGCTGCGCTCAAAAGCCCACTGTTGATGTGTCGCTGCTGCAATAGCGGGAGCAGCCCTTACCTCCCCTTGATCGTGCGATTTTCCAGTACCGGCGATGATCGCTGTCATCGCCGCACCAGCGTGGCGCGGCGCGCGCGGTGCGTGCTGCCAACGCAGCTGCAGAGCGTGGAGTTGCAAAATGCGCCGCCTGCGGGTTCGGCGCGTGGTGCTGCGCTTTGGCGACGCTGCCGCAGCACGGTGCAGCTGCTGCGCCAATGGCAATACAGGTGTACAGGAAGGTGCCGTGGGCTGCGGTTTGGGAACCATGCCTGGCGCTGCGCCTGGCGCATGCGCTGGCCCCATGTGCAGCGGTGCTACTTGCTTGCAGATGAGATGCAATTGGCAGCTGCTGCTGAAATGCTGCTGCTGCCATACCCAGCTGCTGATGCTGTGATGCTGCTGCTGCCGGGTGGACCACTGCTGAACTGCAACGATCTCATGCGAGTGCTGCTGCCGCTTTGAAGCAGCTGCTGCAACCATGAGTAGCCGCAGCTGCTGTTGTACAGCAGCTGCTGCAGCTGGGGGCGCGCAGTGCGTGCCGACTGCCGTACAGGGCGGGGCGTCACTACCCCCCCCGCGACAGTAGCAGTCCTGTGCTCCCCCCAGGCCAAGGGCTGGGCGAGGCGTGATATGCCCACCTATTCCAAATCATCGTCCTGCCACCGTTACTTAGGCACCGTGGCACTGGTGAGCCCGGCGGCACTTTGTTGTTGCGTAGTCGCTGTTGCCAGTGTAGTTGCTGCCATCGCCTTCAGAGTCGCTGCCGCTGTAGCTGCCATCGCTTCTGCCTCCATGATGATCACTGCCCCCATCAATCGCTCTCCGTATGAAGTTAGCCTAAGAACTGAAGGGAAGACCAGGAACGTGGGGTCAGGTGGCAGAGACGTGTGTGGCACACCGCCAACGGCCTCCTTGGCCAGGACTCCGGATGGCTGGCAGCTTCTCCAAATGGCGTCCAACGGGGGCTTCTCTGAGTAGGTTGTCCAGCAGCGCTGACAGGTTTGGTGGTGACGCCGAAGCAGCTGCAGGATCGCCGAAAGGACAATGGTGTCCAACGAGAGGTCGAGAGAGGTCGCACTGGTCCTCGTGTCCGCAATCTCAATGATCAAGTCCTTGAGTGCATGAGGCTGGCTGACATGGTGGTGGGCCCCTCAAACTCGACGAAGGGGCAATCCGGTGGAAGAGCCACTCAAGCAGCACGCGTCGCGCTTCTCAGGCATGAGCGTGCTGCCTTGCTCACCCCAAGCAATGGCCTGCCGCTCAAGCTGCACCAAATGGTGATGGTTGCCGCCGCTGTGCGCAATGCAGTTGCAGATGTCGTACATGGCCTGCTCAGACGACTTGTAGCCAAAGTTGTCCGCGTTGCACTGGGTTAACCAGGGTGACTTTTGGCAGAGGGCGGGCGGCAGCCTCAAGCTTGGTCACGAGCTGCTTCCTTAAAAGTGAGTGCTGTGACGCTGTCCGTGCGACCTTGGTCCTTACCTGCTGCTTCTCGTCTGGCGTGATGGAGAAGCGTGTAGCCTTCATTGTGGAAGCCGCATGTGTGTGCCAGGGGTGCTGCTGCTGCAGCGGCTTGCCGTCGCTGCAGCTGCTGGGCATGCAGGGCCGTACGGGGCGCTGTGCGCACCGCTGACGCTGAGCCGCTACCGCCACTACCACCGCCGCGGCCGGCGCCTCTGCGACGGGCGTCGCCAGCATGGCTGCTGCGCGTGTGGCAGGAGACACTATAGCCGTCGGCGTCGTGGTAACCGCCGGCGCGCGCTTGCGACCGGCTGAGCTCGGACTTGGCCTGCGCCAGTGAGCGTTGCCAAGCCTCTATGCTGGACTGCTGAGCATCTAGTGCAAGCTCGCACGCGTCCATCTCCTGCTGCCAGCGACGCCGCACATCCTGCTAGCGCCGCTCTGCTCTAGCTCCGCCAGCTCCTCTTGAGCGCATTTGTGCTCATGCTGCGCCGCCGCCGCCAGCGCCTCTGCCTTTGCGTGCACTCCTCAAGGCGTGCCTGCATCCGCAGCGTGTGGGTAAACGCATACGTGGGCGGCTGGCTGGCTTGGCGCGCCGCGCCGTTGAGCTGCGTGCGCGTCTGGCTTCAGCTTGTCCAGCGGGGCGCTGAGCTGTGAAGCCAAAACGAGGGCAGGGATGGCCGCTGCAAGTGATGATGAAGGCGAACAGCCCGAGAGGGCCTGTGCCACCATCCCAACGACAGTGGGTGCCAGCAAAGGGAGCGGCACTGCAGATAGCGCAGCAAGGCGCACTGAAAGCGCGGAGCAGGCTCTGAGGGTGGAGCGTGCATAGACGGCACGGCATCTGGAGCCGGTTGCACTCACTGAGCTGGGCGTGAGCAGTAGACTGCTGGACTCTGCTGTTGAATTCGGGCGCAGACGTGTATGATCGCGTAATCCGAGCCTCGCACACGCCATCTATAGGACGTCACCAAGTCGTCATCGTGGATGGTGTGGACGATGACGCAGTCCGTGACCGTTTGCACTTAGGACGCAACGCTTCGCACTCTGTGCTACCTCCCTCAGCTGCAGCTGCAGCTCATCCACGTGCGGGAGGATGTACTCGGAGATTGGTTGCGAGGTGCGTCGCCGACCACTCTGCGCCCTTGGTGCGCGCCTTGTTCTCCTCTGCGCATCCCTCAGCGTGATCAAGGCGCTGGTGGTACCCGTGTATTTCCGCCGTGGTACCCGTGTAGCTCCACGTGCACATCCGCTGCAAACTTTGCCTTCACAGCCTCTTGTGCCAGCGCCACTTCCTGATGCACCTTGAGCTGCGCCTCGACCTTCATGTGTCTGCGCTGCAGATCAGCTAAAGCCATGCTCAGCAGGTGTGCGTGTGCTCCGGGATGCCTGCCGCAAACTGCTGCTGTATTTATCGGGACCCCCCCCCCCCCTTCCCCCCCCCCTGCACTGACGTTCTAATGTATGGTGCTGCGAAGCCTAGCGTCAAAACGGCTGACATCCCGCTGCTCCGAAACGCCTAGAAAAGCCATCAACACTGCCACTGTACCCGGCACGAGGGCTTGCGGTACCACGGGCAGGCGTGTTGTTGATGTTAGCGCAGCCCATGGCAAAGTCGCTGGCTAAAGTCTCGTCACCAATGCTGGATGCCTCAGCGGCGAAGCCGAGGTCATCACGGGCGATGAATGAAACGGCCGGTGTGCGTCCTGCTGACGATTGGCTGCCGCCAGCTGCTGCACTTGCACTTGGGCGGGTGGTCGAGGGAGTGGGCATCTGTGGTGACGTCCTGCCGGGGCATAACAGGCGGTCCGTCCACGGCCACACACTCTCGCCCCTGACTAATGTGCTGCTGCAGGGTTTCCATCACAGCAGGAGCAGCAGGGTGGCGATGCTCGGTGGACAAGCTGCTCTGACGCCACACGCAGTGAAGTTTGCCTCTATCTCTGTGCTGGAAGTGTCTCAGAAGTGGCGAAGCTTCGCGGGCGCTAGACTTGCGCCGCGTGTAGGGGTTGCTCTCGGCTACTCATTACTTTTGCTGTTGTAACAGCCAGTGGACAAACCGAGGAGTTTACACTACACATGACAACAAGACAGACAGCACACTGATACCTCACAGCAGCACTCAAGCAGTGTATGTGTGTGTTGTGAGGCTATCGCTGACTCTCAAGTGACAGGACCAGCCCCAACTATCTGTATCTGCTTTGCCAAGAACTGTTGATGACAGCAGTACTTTTGAAGTAGAACAGTCAACAAGCTGAAGCAGGTGACACAACCCTTTGGCATCATAACACACTGCATGTTACCCATTTTTAAGGTATCAACGAGCTAACAGCACCGTTTGCCGTAAGGCCAGGAACGTTTGGGCGTGCCCCTAGTGCGGCTGACGAGAAGTGCTACGCAGCTGGCTGAACAATCAGCAGCCAATACGACAGCAGACCTGCAGTGGTACAGAAGGCCGAAGCGAACAGTTTAGAACCGCAAACATGTGTCATATTCCAGTGCTGAGCCATTGCTGTGCAGCTCTGTGCAGCTCACGTTCACAATTGCCCAGCATTCATGCAGCACCCAAGCAGTTTAGCACCATCATCAACATGGAGGGGACCATGGGAATCGAACCAGGAATCATGGACTTTGCCTGACGTGCTAAAAACAGCTGTAGCTCAGCAGTTGCTGCTGCCATGCACAGTGAACATTCAACAAAGTTGCTGCAGATATATGAATGTTCAGTCTTGATAACACGAGCACTCTTTGTGGTGTACTGCGAATGAGCAACACATGTAGACTACCCGGGTGCCAACAGGTACCATGTTTATCAGGCGCTAATCTTCTTTCAGCCTACCCACTGCATCTCCTGGACCATGGGGAGTATGCTACTCGACAACATATCCTCACGGACCATGCTGTTGGATATTTATTCATTTATGGGCACTGACAAAGCAATGTCAGTGTTCGGCTGCAAACCAGCTGTTCCAGATCTGCCATATGCTTAGTACATGCATGTCTTTCCTTTGTTGACCTTTGTTGATCCTATGCAGGTGATAACAGCG
The DNA here is from genome assembly GCA_017506865.1 of Tribonema minus. Taxonomy (NCBI): domain Eukaryota; class Xanthophyceae; order Tribonematales; family Tribonemataceae; genus Tribonema; species Tribonema minus. The sequence goes on from JAFCMP010000190.1 coordinate 212,943, forward strand.
ACAGGTGGCCTCAGCAGCGCTGGCGGCCTGACGGTCACTACGGGAGGAGCTGCCGTAAATGGCGCTCTGACCGTCTCCAATGGCATCACATCTGGCGGCCTCACCAGCTCTGCTGGAGCCACTGTTACTGGAGATGTGACCATCCTTACTGGAGGCCTACAAGCCACACGCATCATCACAGCTACTGGCGGCCTCAGCAGCGATGGAGGCCTGACGGTCACAACAGGAGGTGCTGCGGTGGCAGGTGCTCTGACTGTCTCGACGACCATCTCCAGTGCAGGCTTCACCAGCTCTGCAGGGGCAACTGTCACTGGGGATGTGACCATCCTTACTGGAGGCCTACAAGCCACACGCATCATTACAGCAACTGGCGGCCTCAGCAGCGCCGGGGGCCTGACGGTAACGACGGGGGGAGCAGCTGTAACAGGCGCTCTCACCGTCTCGTCTGGGATCACCTCTGGAGGCCTTGCTAGCTTATTAGCAGGGGCAACCGTTACTGGTGATGTAACAATCTTGACGGGAGGCCTGCAGGCCACGCGCGTGATCACAGCCACTGGCGGTCTCAGCAGCGATGGGGGCCTGACGGTCACCACAGGCGGTGCAGCCATCACCGGCGCTTTGACTGTGTCATTGGGTTTTTCTGCGGGGGGCTTGACCAGCTCAGCAGGGGCCACTGTCACCGGGGATGTGACCATTCTCACTGGAGGCCTGTATGCCACGCGGATAATTACAGCCGCTGGCGGAGTCAGTAGTGTTGGCACCCTAACTGTATCAACAGGAGGGGCTGCAATAGCTGGAGGGGCTGCAGTGACTGGCGGTGCTGCTGTCACGGGAGATGTGACCATTCTGGCTGGAGGACTATATGCGACTCAGGTACGAATCGTGCAGTCCCGTTGCCATCATTTTGGTGGCATTTCCTGCTAATTCATAACAGTCCACAACTGACCAACTCCATTACTCCCATACTGCACATCAAGGCACAGCCTCGGGTCATGGTTGATTCAACAGCAGCTCTAATATGCTTCAATGATTTCAGAAGTACCAAACAACAACACTCTCAAGTGTTACAATCCAATCTGGTGACACGCCTGCTAAACGCTCATTTTCGTGTGTAAACACAATTTGCTGAGGTATGGACTGTTCAAATCCTGGTGTGCGTAAATGTGAGTTTACCATAGTCTAGGTCTCGTCAAATGCATCGCGAAATCGCTTTGTTCTTGTCGGTACTGTTGTTTACTTCAGCAATGCACTGCATCTCAGGGATTTTTCCAACACTGGTGTGCCAATGAGAACTGCATGTGCCGTCAGGTCGAGTGCCTTTGCATGCGCAGCAGAGTAGCCGCAGGCCTACACTTGAGCTCAAATAACGGCGCAATCAAATGAGCTCGACGAAGGTTGATAAACAGATATATTCTCAGGAAGACTGCTCATGATGATGTGAAGCAGAGACCCTGGTTTCTCAACCCGAAGGTGATTGCCAAGCATTTGAACAACACCAACTTCACTCGCTGAACAATGCATGTTTGAAGCATGTTATTGGTAAGACTCAAGGCAGAGCGCTGCAAAACCGTCAAATGTTGGTATATGGGGCAAACCACATGTTGATTCCAGGCAGCAACCATATTGGTATCAGGCAATGAGACGCGCCTGACCTCATCAGTTTTAGACAAACACTTGATGGTGTATAGTTACAGAAAAGTGCAAGGTCACAGAGAAGTGCAAGGTCCGAAATTGATTTATTGCATAACTTCAATGATTTCACCACGACCTCCATGTGGCACCAACCGCACCTGTCAGTTCGTCTACAACGAACTCTTCTGCACCTCAGTTCTCATCACATGACAGCATGCTGTCATTTCCATCATCTTAGTGCTTGTACATGGTGCGTTTGATGGTGCAAGGGGAATACCCTTGAATGGCAGGCCATGAGCTGCTCAGCATGAGAGCACATGTCACCGGCAAAAGAGTTAGAATTGCCACCCGCCATTGAGTAGTGGGAAGCCAAGGTAGCGGCACGCTGTTGTGGCAAGTCACGCGCTAGGAAGACGCTCACTTCACATCTGCGCAGTCAATTTGCTGTCAGGTTTGCACCATCGGCTGCCTGCACTTTGTGACAAACTGCTCTCGCACGCTAGCTCAGTTGGAGCACATGCGTACACAAGATTCAGCAGACTTGCCCTGCGCCCGCTGCCTCCTCAAGTAGAGTATTGCATGAAATGTGACATGCACATGATCTTGACGCCCTTCTCACACTGTAAGCTGTTGCTTGCACCAACCCAGGTGATCACGGCCATTGGTGGCCTCAGCAGCGCTGGCGGGCTGACGGTCACTACGGGAGGAGCTGCCGTAAATGGCGCTCTGACCGTCTCCAACGGCATCACATCTGGCGGCCTCACCAGCTCTGCTGGAGCCACTGTTACTGGAGATGTGACCATCCTTACTGGAGGCCTACAAGCCACACGCATCATCACAGCTACTGGCGGCCTCAGCAGCGATGGAGGCCTGACGGTCACAACAGGAGGTGCTGCGGTGGCAGGTGCTCTGACTGTCTCGACGACCATCTCCAGTGCAGGCTTCACCAGCTCTGCAGGGGCAACTGTCACTGGGGATGTGACCATCCTTACTGGAGGCCTACAAGCCACACGCATCATTACCGCAACTGGCGGCCTCAGCAGCGCCGGGGGCCTGACGGTAACGACGGGGGGAGCAGCTGTAACAGGCGCTCTCACCGTCTCGTCTGGGATCACCTCTGGAGGCCTTGCTAGCTTATTAGCAGGGGCAACCGTTACTGGTGATGTAACAATCTTGACGGGAGGCCTGCAGGCCACCCGCGTGATCACAGCCACTGGCGGTCTCAGCAGCGATGGGGGCCTGACGGTCACCACAGGCGGTGCAGCCATCACCGGCGCTTTGACTGTGTCATTGGGTTTTTCTGCGGGGGGCTTGACCAGCTCAGCAGGGGCCACTGTCACCGGGGATGTGACCATTCTCACTGGAGGCCTGTATGCCACGCGGATAATTACAGCCGCTGGCGGAGTCAGTAGTGTTGGCACCCTAACTGTATCAACAGGAGGGGCTGCAATAGCTGGAGGCGCTGCAGTGACTGGCGGTGCTGCTGTCACGGGAGATGTGACCATTCTGGCTGGAGGACTATATGCGACTCAGGTACGAATCGTGCAGTCCCGTTGCCATCATTTTGGTGGCATTTCCTGCTAATTCATAACAGTCCACAACTGACCAACTCCATTACTCCCATACTGCACATCAAGGCACAGCCTCGGGTCATGGTTGATTCAACAGCAGCTCTAATATGCTTCAATGATTTCAGAAGTACCAAACAACAACACTCTCAAGTGTTACAATCGAATCTGGTGACACGCCTGCTAAACGCTTTTTTTCTTGTGTGAACACAATTTGCTGAGGTATAGACAATCCAAATGCTGGTGTGAGTAAATGTGTGTTTACCATAGTCTAGGTCTCGTCAAATGCATCGCGAAATCGCTTTGTTCTTGTCGGTACTGTTGTTTACTTCAGCAATGCACTGCATCTCAGGGATTTTTCCAACACTGGTGTGCCAATGAGAACTGCATGTGCCGTCAGGTCGAGTGCCTTTGCATGCGCAGCATAGTAGCCGCAGGCCTACACTTGAGCTCAAATAACGGCGCAATCAAATGAGCTCGACGAAGGTTGATAAACAGATATATTCTCAGGAAGACTGCTCATGATGATGTGAAGCAGCGACCCTGGTTTCTCAACCCGAAGGTGATTGCCAAGCATTTGAACAACACCAACTTCACTCGCTGAACAATGCATGTTTGAAGCATGTTATTGGTAAGACTCAAGGCAGAGCGCTGCGAAACCGACAAATGTTGGTGTATGGGGCAAACCACATGTTGATTCCAGGCAGCAACCATATTGGTATCAGGCAATGAGACGCGCCTGACCTCATCAGTTTTAGACAAACACTTGATGGTGTATAGTTACAGAAAATGCAAGGTCACAGAGAAGTGCAAGGTCCGAAATTGATTTATTGCATAACTTCAATGATTTCACCACGACCTCCATGTGGCACCAACCGCACCTTTCAGTTCGTCTACAACGAACTCTTCTGCACCTCAGTTCTCATCACATGACAGCATGCTGTCATCATCTAAGTGCGTGTACATGGTGCGTTTGATGGTGCAAGGGGAATACCCTTGAATGGCAGGCCATGAGCTGCTCAGCATGAGAGCACATGTCACCGGCAAAAGAGTTAGAATTGCCACCCGCCATTGAGTAGTGGGAAGCCAAGGTAGCGGCACGCTGTTGTGGCAAGTCACGCGCTAGGAAGACGCTCACTTCACATCTGCGCAGTCAATTTGCTGTCAGGTTTGCACCATCGGCTGCCTGCACTTTGTGACAAACTGCTCTCGCACGCTAGCTCAGTTGGAGCACATGCGTACACAAGATTCAGCAGACTTGCCCTGCACCCGCTGCCTCCTCAAGTAGAGTATTGCATGAAATGTGACATGCACATGATCTTGACGCCCTTCTCACACTGTAAGCTGTTGCTTGCACCAACCCAGGTGATCACGGCGATTGGTGGCCTCAGCAGCGCTGGCGGGCTGACGGTCACTACGGGAGGAGCTGCCGTAAATGGCGCTCTGACCGTCTCCAACGGCATCACATCTGGCGGCCTCACCAGCTCTGCTGGAGCCACTGTTACTGGAGATGTGACCATCCTTACTGGAGGCCTACAAGCCACACGCATCATCACAGCTACTGGCGGCCTCAGCAGCGATGGAGGCCTGACGGTCACAACAGGAGGTGCTGCGGTGGCAGGTGCTCTGACTGTCTCGACGACCATCTCCAGTGCAGGCTTCACCAGCTCTGCAGGGGCAACTGTCACTGGGGATGTGACCATCCTTACTGGAGGCCTACAAGCCACACGCATCATTACCGCAACTGGCGGCCTCAGCAGCGCCGGGGGCCTGACGGTAACGACGGGGGGAGCAGCTGTAACAGGCGCTCTCACCGTCTCGTCTGGGATCACCTCTGGAGGCCTTGCTAGCTTATTAGCAGGGGCAACCGTTACTGGTGATGTAACAATCTTGACGGGAGGCCTGCAGGCCACGCGCGTGATCACAGCCACTGGCGGTCTCAGCAGCGATGGGGGCCTGACGGTCACCACAGGCGGTGCAGCCATCACCGGCGCTTTGACTGTGTCATTGGGTTTTTCTGCGGGGGGCTTGACCAGCTCAGCAGGGGCCACTGTCACCGGGGATGTGACCATTCTCACTGGAGGCCTGTATGCCACGCGGATAATTACAGCCGCTGGCGGAGTCAATAGTGTTGGCACCCTAACTGTATCAACAGGAGGGGCTGCAATAGCTGGAGGCGCTACAGTGACTGGCGGTGCTGCTGTCACGGGAGATGTGACCATTCTGGCTGGAGGACTATATGCGACTCAGGTACGACTCGTGCAGTCTTGTTGCCACCATTTTGGTGTATCACATGACGCATTTCCTGAGAATTCACAAGAGTCCGAAACCCACCAAACCAGCGAGTAGATGTGGCTGGCAAGTGTGATGAGCCAAAATCTCAATCGTTGACCAAAATAAATGTAGCCCTCATGCTTTAGTGATTTGTAGGCATTTATCGTGGTGCCAGTCTGTCTCTGGACTCTCATGAAACTGTGCGATGACACATGAAGCGCTTTCGACACGCTTCTGTGCACATCGATCGATCTCATCAGATCATATGAAAACAACACAATCCGATCACACCATGTCTGCTACGTTTTGAGTTCGCTGTATGATGTCACGCTGCCCCCTAAGCATTCCGCTCCGTGTACATGTTTGCACCAAGATGATGCCGAGATATCGTGCCACTAGTACCGCGCTCCTGCCAGGCCTGCCGTTCAGCAAGTCACTCGCTATGTTAGCGCATCCCACTTGAGGCCGCCATGGGTATTGCCCCGTTTCACGTGGTTTGACACAGCTTTCTTGGTGGACAAACGTAGGGTATTGGTGCCTGAGACCCTCCATGTAGATGCTCATTCACATGGATGTGATTGCTGACCGGCACTTGTGTGCGATGATCAAGTAGCAGTCGAGTGACATGATTCTTCAACAAAACGGTCAGTTCGAATGATTTCCTGGTCAGAGAAACAGTGAGTAAATACTCCTTGTTGCAATGCAACGGTTTCTCTCCTACTTCACCAGGATTGAGTCGAGTGGTGAGAGCACATCAGCATCACGTTTGAGCCGACTTGCATGTGCCGCCTCAAGCAGAGTACGAAGAAATCGTAAACGTTGACGTTGTTTGTGACATGCGTATTTATAATACTAATAGTTATTGTTGTCGCCCTTCCCACGATGCTGTTGCTTGCACCAACTCAGGTGATCACAGCGACAGGTGGCCTCAGCAGCGCTGGCGGCCTGACCGTCACTACGGGAGGAGCTGCCGTGAATGGCGCTCTGACCGTCTCCAATGGCATCACATCTGGCAGCCTCACCAGCTCTGCTGGAGCCACTGTTACTGGAGATGTGACCATCCTTACTGGAGGCCTACAAGCCACACGCATCATCACAGCTACTGGCGGCCTCAGCAGCGATGGAGGCCTGACGGTCACAACAGGAGGTGCTGCGGTGGCAGGTGCTCTGACTGTCTCGACGACCATCTCCAGTGCAGGCTTCACCAGCTCTGCAGGGGCAACTGTCACTGGGGATGTGACCATCCTTACTGGAGGCCTACAAGCCACACGCATCATTACCGCAACTGGCGGCCTCAGCAGCGCCGGGGGCCTGACGGTAACGACGGGGGGAGCAGCTGTAACAGGCGCTCTCACCGTCTCGTCTGGGATCACCTCTGGAGGCCTTGCTAGCTTATTAGCAGGGGCAACCGTTACTGGTGATGTAACAATCTTGACGGGAGGCCTGCAGGCCACCCGCGTGATCACAGCCACTGGCGGTCTCAGCAGCGATGGGGGCCTGACGGTCACCACAGGCGGTGCAGCCATCGCCGGCGCTTTGACTGTGTCATTGGGTTTTTCTGCGGGGGGCTTGACCAGCTCAGCAGGGGCCACTGTCACCGGGGATGTGACCATTCTCACTGGAGGCCTGTATGCCACGCGGATAATTACAGCCGCTGGCGGAGTCAGTAGTGTTGGCACCCTAACTGTATCAACAGGAGGGGCTGCAATAGCTGGAGGCGCTGCAGTGACTGGCGGTGCTGCTGTCACGGGAGATGTGACCATTCTGGCTGGAGGACTATATGCGACTCAGGTACGCATCATGCAGTCCCGTTGCCATCATTTTGGTGGCATTTTCTGATAATTCATAACAGTCCACAACTGACCAACTCCATTACTCCCATACTGCACATCAAGGCACAGCCTCGGGTCATGGTTGATTCAACAGCAGCTCTAATATGCTTCAATGATTTCAGAAGTACCAAACAACAACACTCTCAAGTGTTACAATCGAATCTGGTGACACGCCTGCTAAACGCTTTTTTTCTTGTGTGAACACAATTTGCTGAGGTATAGACAATCCAAATGCTGGTGTGAGTAAATGTGTGTTTACCATAGTCTAGGTCTCGTCAAATGCATCGCGAAATCGCTTTGTTCTTGTCGGTACTGTTGTTTACTTCAGCAATGCACTGCATCTCAGGGATTTTTCCAACACTGGTGTGCCAATGAGAACTGCATGTGCCGTCAGGTCGAGTGCCTTTGCATGCGCAGCATAGTAGCCGCAGGCCTACACTTGAGCTCAAATAACGGCGCAATCAAATGAGCTCGACGAAGGTTGATAAACAGATATATTCTCAGGAAGACTGCTCATGATGATGTGAAGCAGCGACCCTGGTTTCTCAACCCGAAGGTGATTGCCAAGCATTTGAACAACACCAACTTCACTCGCTGAACAATGCATGTTTGAAGCATGTTATTGGTAAGACTCAAGGCAGAGCGCTGCGAAACCGACAAATGTTGGTGTATGGGGCAAACCACATGTTGATTCCAGGCAGCAACCATATTGGTATCAGGCAATGAGACGCGCCTGACCTCATCAGTTTTAGACAAACACTTGATGGTGTATAGTTACAGAAAGTGCAAGGTCACAGAGAAGTGCAAGGTCCGAAATTGATTTATTGCATAACTTCAATGATTTCACCACGACCTCCATGTGGCACCAACCGCACCTTTCAGTTCGTCTACAACGAACTCTTCTGCACCTCAGTTCTCATCACATGACAGCATGCTGTCATCATCTAAGTGCGTGTACATGGTGCGTTTGATGGTGCAAGGGGAATACCCTTGAATGGCAGGCCATGAGCTGCTCAGCATGAGAGCACATGTCACCGGCAAAAGAGGTAGAATTGCCACCCGCCATTGAGTAGTGGGAAGCCAAGGTAGCGGCACGCTGTTGTGGCAAGTCACGCGCTAGGAAGACGCTCACTTCACATCTGCGCAGTCAATTTGCTGTCAGGTTTGCACCATCGGCTGCCTGCACTTTGTGACAAACTGCTCTCGCACGCTAGCTCAGTTGGAGCACATGCGTACACAAGATTCAGCAGACTTGCCCTGCACCCGCTGCCTCCTCAAGTAGAGTATTGCATGAAATGTGACATGCACATGATCTTGACGCCCTTCTCACACTGTAAGCTGTTGCTTGCACCAACCCAGGTGATCACGGCGATTGGTGGCCTCAGCAGCGCTGGCGGGCTGACGGTCACTACGGGAGGAGCTGCCGTAAATGGCGCTCTGACCGTCTCCAACGGCATCACATCTGGCGGCCTCACCAGCTCTGCTGGAGCCACTGTTACTGGAGATGTGACCATCCTTACTGGAGGCCTACAAGCCACACGCATCATCACAGCTACTGGCGGCCTCAGCAGCGATGGAGGCCTGACGGTCACAACAGGAGGTGCTGCGGTGGCAGGTGCTCTGACTGTCTCGACGACCATCTCCAGTGCAGGCTTCACCAGCTCTGCAGGGGCAACTGTCACTGGGGATGTGACCATCCTTACTGGAGGCCTACAAGCCACACGCATCATTACCGCAACTGGCGGCCTCAGCAGCGCCGGGGGCCTGACGGTAACGACGGGGGGAGCAGCTGTAACAGGCGCTCTCACCGTCTCGTCTGGGATCACCTCTGGAGGCCTTGCTAGCTTATTAGCAGGGGCAACCGTTACTGGTGATGTAACAATCTTGACGGGAGGCCTGCAGGCCACGCGCGTGATCACAGCCACTGGCGGTCTCAGCAGCGATGGGGGCCTGACGGTCACCACAGGCGGTGCAGCCATCACCGGCGCTTTGACTGTGTCATTGGGTTTTTCTGCGGGGGGCTTGACCAGCTCAGCAGGGGCCACTGTCACCGGGGATGTGACCATTCTCACTGGAGGCCTGTATGCCACGCGGATAATTACAGCCGCTGGCGGAGTCAATAGTGTTGGCACCCTAACTGTATCAACAGGAGGGGCTGCAATAGCTGGAGGCGCTACAGTGACTGGCGGTGCTGCTGTCACGGGAGATGTGACCATTCTGGCTGGAGGACTATATGCGACTCAGGTACGACTCGTGCAGTCTTGTTGCCACCATTTTGGTGTATCACATGACGCATTTCCTGAGAATTCACAAGAGTCCGAAACCCACCAAACCAGCGAGTAGATGTGGCTGGCAAGTGTGATGAGCCAAAATCTCAATCGTTGACCAAAATAAATGTAGCCCTCATGCTTTAGTGATTTGTAGGCATTTATCGTGGTGCCAGTCTGTCTCTGGACTCTCATGAAACTGTGCGATGACACATGAAGCGCTTTCGACACGCTTCTGTGCACATCGATCGATCTCATCAGATCATATGAAAACAACACAATCCGATCACACCATGTCTGCTACGTTTTGAGTTCGCTGTATGATGTCACGCTGCCCCCTAAGCATTCCGCTCCGTGTACATGTTTGCACCAAGATGATGCCGAGATATCGTGCCACTAGTACCGCGCTCCTGCCAGGCCTGCCGTTCAGCAAGTCACTCGCTATGTTAGCGCATCCCACTTGAGGCCGCCATGGGTATTGCCCCGTTTCACGTGGTTTGACACAGCTTTCTTGGTGGACAAACGTAGGGTATTGGTGCCTGAGACCCTCCATGTAGATGCTCATTCACATGGATGTGATTGCTGACCGGCACTTGTGTGCGATGATCAAGTAGCAGTCGAGTGACATGATTCTTCAACAAAACGGTCAGTTCGAATGATTTCCTGGTCAGAGAAACAGTGAGTAAATACTCCTTGTTGCAATGCAACGGTTTCTCTCCTACTTCACCAGGATTGAGTCGAGTGGTGAGAGCACATCAGCATCACGTTTGAGCCGACTTGCATGTGCCGCCTCAAGCAGAGTACGAAGAAATCGTAAACGTTGACGTTGTTTGTGACATGCGTATTTATAATACTAATAGTTATTGTTGTCGCCCTTCCCACGATGCTGTTGCTTGCACCAACTCAGGTGATCACAGCGACAGGTGGCCTCAGCAGCGCTGGCGGCCTGACCGTCACTACGGGAGGAGCTGCCGTGAATGGCGCTCTGACCGTCTCCAATGGCATCACATCTGGCGGCCTCACCAGCTCTGCTGGAGCCACTGTTACTGGAGATGTGACCATCCTTACTGGAGGCCTACAAGCCACACGCATCATCACAGCTACTGGCGGCCTCAGCAGCGATGGAGGCCTGACGGTCACAACAGGAGGTGCTGCGGTGGCAGGTGCTCTGACTGTCTCGACGACCATCTCCAGTGCAGGCTTCACCAGCTCTGCAGGGGCAACTGTCACTGGGGATGTGACCATCCTTACTGGAGGCCTACAAGCCACACGCATCATTACCGCAACTGGCGGCCTCAGCAGCGCCGGGGGCCTGACGGTAACGACGGGGGGAGCAGCTGTAACAGGCGCTCTCACCGTCTCGTCTGGGATCACCTCTGGAGGCCTTGCTAGCTTATTAGCAGGGGCAACCGTTACTGGTGATGTAACAATCTTGACGGGAGGCCTGCAGGCCACCCGCGTGATCACAGCCACTGGCGGTCTCAGCAGCGATGGGGGCCTGACGGTCACCACAGGCGGTGCAGCCATCACCGGCGCTTTGACTGTGTCATTGGGTTTTTCTGCGGGGGGCTTGACCAGCTCAGCAGGGGCCACTGTCACCGGGGATGTGACCATTCTCACTGGAGGCCTGTATGCCACGCGGATAATTACAGCCGCTGGCGGAGTCAGTAGTGTTGGCACCCTAACTGTATCAACAGGAGGGGCTGCAATAGCTGGAGGCGCTGCAGTGACTGGCGGTGCTGCTGTCACGGGAGATGTGACCATTCTGGCTGGAGGACTATATGCGACTCAGGTACGCATCATGCAGTCCCGTTGCCATCATTTTGGTGGCATTTTCTGATAATTCATAACAGTCCACAACTGACCAACTCCATTACTCCCATACTGCACATTAAGGCACAGCCTCGGGTCATGGTTGATTAAACAGCAGGTTGAATATGCTTCAATGATTTCAAAAGTACCAAACAACAACACTCTCAAGTGTTACAATCCAATCTGGTGACATGCCCGCTAAACGCTTTTTTTCTTGTGTGAACACAATTTGCTGAGGTATAGACAATCCAAATGCTGGTGCGAGTAAATGTGAGTTTACCATAGTCTAGGTCTTGTCAAATGCATCGCGAAATCGCTTTGTTCTTGTCGGTACTGTTGTTTACTTCAGCAATGCACTGCATCTCAGGGATTTTTCCAACACTGGTGTGCCAATGAGAACTGCATGTGCCGTCAGGTCGAGTGCCTTTGCATGTGCAGCAGAGTAGCCGCAGGCCTGAACTTGAGCTCAAATAACGGCGCAATCAAATGAGCTCGACAAAGGTTGATAAACAGACATTTTCTCAGGAAGACTGCTCATGATGATGTGAAGCAGCGACCCTGGGTTCTCAACCCGAAGGTGATTGCCAAGCATTTGAACAACACCAACTTCACTCGCTGAACAATGCATGTTTGAAGCATGTTATTGGTAAGACTCTAGGCGGAGCGCTGCGAAACCGACAAATGTTGGTACATGGGCAAACCATATTGGTATCAGGCAATGAGATGCGCCTGACCTCATCAGTTTTAGACAAACACTTGATGGTTTATAGTTGCAGAGAAGCGCAAGGTCACAGAGAAGTGCAAGGTCCGAAATTGATATTATTGCATAAGTTCAATGTTATCACCACAACCTCCATGTGGCACCAATCGCACCTTTCAGTTAGTCTACAACAAACGCGTCTGCACCTGAGTTCTCATGACATGACAGCATGCTGTCATTTCCATCATCTTAGTGCTTGTACATGGTGCGTTTGATGGTGCAAGGGGAATACCCTTGAATGGCAGGCCATGAGCTGCTCAGCAAGAGAGCACATGGCATTGGCAAAGAGGTAGAATTGCCACCCGCCACTGAGTAGTGGGAAGCCAAGGTAGCGGCATGCTGTTGTGGTAAGTCACGCGCTAGGAAGATGCTGACTTAACATCTGCGCAGTCAATTTGCTTTCAGGTTTGCACCATCGGCTGCCTGCACTTTATGACAAACTGCTCTTGCACGCTAGCTCAGTTAGAGCACATGCGTACACAAGATTCAGCCGACTTGCCCTGCACCCGCTGCCTCCTCAAGTAGAGTATTGCATGAACTGTGGCATGCACATGATCTTGACGCCCTTCTCACACTGTAAGCTGTTGCTTGCACCAACGCAGGTGATAACAGCGACAGGTGGCCTCAGCAGCGCTGGCGGCCTGACCGTCACTACGGGAGGAGCTGCCGTAAATGGCGCTCTGACCGTCTCCAATGGCATCACATCTGGCGGCCTCCTCAGCTCTGCTGGAGCCACTGTTACTGGAGATGTGACCATCCTTACTGGAGGCCTACAAGCCACACGCATCATCACAGCTACTGGCGGCCTCAGCAGCGATGGAGGCCTGACGGTCACAACAGGAGGTGCTGCGGTGGCAGGTGCTCTGACTGTCTCGACGACCATCTCCAGTGCAGGCTTCACCAGCTCTGCAGGGGCAACTGTCACTGGGGATGTGACCATCCTTACTGGAGGCCTACAAGCCACACGCATCATTACCGCAACTGGCGGCCTCAGCAGCGCCGGGGGCCTGACGGTAACGACGGGGGGAGCAGCTGTAACAGGCGCTCTCACCGTCTCGTCTGGGATCACCTCTGGAGGCCTTGCTAGCTTATTAGCAGGGGCAACCGTTACTGGTGATGTAACAATCTTGACGGGAGGCCTGCAGGCCACGCGCGTGATCACAGCCACTGGCGGTCTCAGCAGTGCCGGAGGATTGACAGTGACGACAGGAGGTGCTGCTGTCACGGGGTCATTGACTATATTGTCAGGAGGGCTGTACACAGATCAAATCATCACCGCAACTGCAGGCCTAATGGTGTCTCAGATTGTAACGATGGGCGATGTGTACATAGGTGGAACCGTCACCATTGTTGGTCATGCGTACGATGCAGCTGGCTCAACAGTGATCTCATCCGATCGGCGCCTGAAGGAAAACATAGTGCCCTTATCGGCCACCCTCAATGACCTCTCACACATCATGGGTGTTCGGTTCACATGGCGCGAAGGTACGCCGGAACACAGGCGTGACAAGGATGCCCAACAAATAGGATTCATTGCACAAAATGTCAAGACGGTCTTTCCGGAGCTGGTGGGGGGAGATGACGAGAAGGGCCGCCTTGGTGTCAACTACGCAGGGTTTGCGCCCATCCTCGTGGAGGGCGTGAAAGACCTTGGCATGTCCAACGCTCTGCAGGCACAGGAGCTGGAGCAGCTACGTGTGCGTGTTGATTCCGTGGAAAGGCTGGCAGAAGAGCAATTCCGCCAGGTAGTACCGGAGCATGTCCGCATGCATGATGCCAATGCTGATGCGCTGATCGAGGACATGCGTTCCGAGATGGCGGCGGAGGTGCAACAGCTGCACATCCAAATGCACTCCTTGAAGCTCCTCGTTCAGCAGCTTCAAGCCCAGTTCACAGCATGTTCATGTAGCGCGGCAGCAAGATAGAACGCCGCAAACTTCTTGCAAAACCTCATTTACCTGGACTTCCATTGCGCGCCGCTACACGGCAGCAGGGTGTGCACTGTACCCACGGAGACTTGTGCGAATCACAATCGGCTCATTTAAAATTGCGCACACTACAAACCATCACAAGACTGTATAATATTATGAAACGCCATGCAACTGTTGTGCCTTCTGTCCTCATGCGTCCGTTGTTCGCCAAGTCATGTTTGGAACATCGAATGCAACCTGCGCACTGCTCTGTTGGAAGTGGAGCTGAGAGCATGGACTTACTTCTGCCTGTATATACAGCCAAGCTTGATTGAACCCCATCTATGTCCTTGCACTTGCACGTAGTTTGCGCTAATTCAGATTGGTGTTTTCTTTTTGGGTGTGAAGGCAAACCATCTTGCAGCATTGTCAAGGAACTTTTAGTGTTCTGAGGCAGCACTCAAAGCGCGTAATCCTAGCACCACTAGAACAAGCATGTTTCCCGAACTCTTGACTGCACCAAAGCTCGATCGTGTTGATGGTGGATGCGAAAAGCCCCGTGCCTCGCACACGCACACAGACCAGCTGCATGTAGACTTCCAGACATGTCTATATTCTCAGATGCTGCTTCAGCAGCCAACTGTTGCACAGAGTGCGCACACAGGAGTATTTGAAATTTGATGTCAAGGAGAAAATTGAACAGTTTGTGCGCAGAAAGGCAAGTTCATCCGCCTCTTGAGTTTCTGACATTTGTGAGACGATGGGGAGTGACCATGTTGCCAGCACGCTGTCCATGTGTCTCGCTGCTGCGTTGCGAGCCGCGCGCATAGGGGTACATACCACATACCCCTCACTTCGGTCACCAGATGTGGCTTTGTCAGGATGTCAAAAATCTATCGTATTCACCCATGGATAGCCCCCCCCCCGCGATAACGTTCCTAGCTTCCGGGAGTAAATACCGCGGGGGGGGGGCTATTCAACAACCCCCCGTTCTTTGCTAGCATTTTCGCCGGAGCACCGGCATAACTACCGCGGGGGGGGGTAAACTAGCACACAGCGTACGACATGGCGAGCACGGCACCTGCTGCCGCAGGCAGCAAGCGCAAGCACGGCTACGCTAGCGACAGCTCGTGGGACCACTTTTTGGCGCACCATGATGACGACTTTACGCCTCCAGCGAAGGGCAAAGGGCGCGTGCTCCCAAACTCAAGCTCGAGTCGCCTGCGTTTAAGCTGAAGCCGGTGAACTCAGGTGGTGGCACCGTTCGTAAACGCTACGCCATCAAAGATACTACGATCACCATCGCCGAGTATGCCAACAAGGTCGTGCCCGGGGGCAAGGGTCCAAACGGAACTGTTGGCACACGCTACGCCAGTAGTCGGTTTGGTGTGAGCGAGACCTGTGTTCGCAATTGGCGCAAAGCTTCTGCCGCCAACAAAGCCCGGCCAGGTTTAACTATTACTACTGTGAAACTAATAATTAGGGGACATTAAATTTCGAATTGTCTCAGAGTACCCTCGAATCGACGCTCATAGCTAGGCGAGACGGGGTCGCCCGCGCAATCAGTTATATGAAAAGTTGAGCAACAGGTCGAGGGCTATGTGTCAACTTGAAGCAAGCCGGCCAGCGATCCGCCCACGCAGAGGAGAGGTATTCTCTGTCGTCGCGCTTCAAAATCGCAAAACCGTGTCGAACTAAGCTTATGCCATACTGGACCGTTTGGCACGCAAAGAGGTCAGACTTAAAGCCCTTCGCTAGATCTACAGGTCTGTGATGCGCCTTGCTAAGGAGACGGTCACGGCGCCTCGGTAGGTCCGTCCCAGCGTTCGCGGCCCTTCAGATCGCAGTTCTGCGTCGCTCAGGTATGCCACGTGGCTAACCCTAGTAGGCTAGCCCTAGTGACTAATTATTAGTTTCACAGTAGTAGTAAGTTAGCTGAGGGGGAGGCAAAGGGCGTGCGTGCAGGTGCTGCAGCAGGGCGCAAGCTGTCGTCCAGCTCAGGCACCAGCCCCAGGACTGCGCCCATCGAGGATAAAATCGTCGACTGCATCAATGATCAGCGCGCCATGGGCAACAAGGTGTCCACCAGGATGATATCCGATCAGGCAGAGCTGTTGCAGCCAGGCGTGTTCGGCGAGCGGCCCACAGGAGCCAAAGCGCTGGTCAACTACAAGTCTAGAACTTCGAAAGCAATCAGCAGGTGGCGCGGTCGCTTCCTCAAGCGCCACAACATGTCCATACGCAGGATCACACCGTGGCATGCAAAAGGCAGAACCTGCCTCAGGGCTGGCATCTTGCTGCGCGAGACTGCGTACTGCGGGACATGCGGGCAAAGCGCACTGTGGCACGAGGCTTCACGAAGAGGCTAGCGACAGCGATGGCGGCGGCGGCGGTGGCGGCGCTGCTGCCGCCACTTCGCCAGAGGAGCGCTACCCCCTAGACTGCATATGGAACATGGATCAGACACCGGTGTGGATGGAGACGCTCGGCGACAGCACCGTCAACACGATGGGCGCAAATGAGGTGTCTGTCAAGAGCGGCGGCAAGGAGAACTTCAAGGAGCGCATCACTGTCTGCCTTGCTGTCAATGCCGCTGGCGGCAAGGGTACCCGTATACGTATACCTCCGACCATTCTCAAGGGCATACTACAGACAGGTGCGCGCATGATGATTCCCGCCAATACTGTTCAAGCAGAGATCAATCGCAGCTGGGACGCTACCGGCGTTCGGTATCACACAAATTGTATGCGTGTAGTGGTGGATAAAAGGGCGTGGTGCAGCCAGGAGAAAATGGTTCAGTGGGTTAACGATAACTGCCAGTGGGCTGGACATCCAGGCTCATCGATCATGGGGACACAGCGTCCCAGCCTGCTTGTGCTCGACGACTATTCCGTCCACAAAATGCAGCGCATTCACCGGCACTGGCCAAACGCAACACTGACGTGCTCATGATACCTGGCGGGCTTACACTCAAACTTCAGCCTTGTGATGGTGCGATCAACAAGGTCTCAAGCAGTACTACATGTCGGAGATCTACGACGACTGGCGCGCCACAAATCTCTTGCGAGATGATCGGGGGTACCCACTGCCACCCAGTCGTGCGCGGATCGTGCAGCGCAGTGGGTTAACAAAAAGGAGGCATGGGGGGGAAGGTGACACCGGGAACGGTGCGCAATTCATGGAGGCCAACAGGGCTGCTGTTGCCGCTCGATGGTCTCAGACTGGCGACACGGAATGGCGCGCCAACATGTTTGGCGTCGACGACAGCGGCAGCAGCAGCCGCTGCGGCAGCAGCAGCAGGAGCAGCAGCCGCTGCGGCAGCAGCAGCAGCAGCAGCAGCAGCAGCAGCAGCAGCAGCAGCAGCAGCAGCAGCAGCAGCAGCAGCAGCAGCAGCAGCAGCAGCAGCAGCAGTTCTAGCGGCAGAATGGGAGTGGTGCGGATGGCAGCAGCGATGCCGCCATTGGCAGCGACAACGAAGGCGGCGGCGGCAGCGGTGGCGGCAGTGCCAGCGGCAGCGACTAAGATGGTGCACTGCTGCGGTTGTAGCGGCGGCAGCTACTGCCGTGGTTGCACTGCAGAGGCACCGCAGCGGCTCCGAAAATTTTGTTGCACAGAACATGCTGCATCAGCCGCATATGTGTACATGCACAACCTGATAATTACTGAACTGCCATTTGAGCTTCATGTTATTCCTGTGGAAGTTTATATTTTGTTTGCCGTTGTGCATGCCTGATTGATGAACACTCTTGATGATGCCTGTTATTGTGCCTGAATGTCAGAGTTTTCTATGTTGATGATGTGTACCTAGGCATACATGTTCCATCGCTATCGCGCGGTATCTCCATTCTGCTGCATCGTTGTTTGTGTTCAGGCCTCTTGCAACGTTTCGGGCTCTTTCTCGTGCTCATTTTCGAATGATTAGTACTGCGCAGAGACGGAGGTGCTGGCGACGACAGTGATAACTTTTGACCATGATCACCAATTGAAAATCGGCTTCTTGGTCCCGATTCCAAACTGGCAGGCTACCACTTTGCTTAACAGCGCTCACGTCGGCAGCGCGTGGTTGAGGACATTAGCATCTCCCCGTTTTGTGAAGGCGCTTTTCAGCTGGAATGCGCACAAGTCACCACGAACAGCACGCGCTGCGCAGCGCTCTGGTAGGCTGACTGATCCCGAGCACATCTATAGAACTACTTAAGACGGCTCTGATCAACTCCACCTGCGTCGCAAGCTGTATCAGCTCAAAGTGGCGCGCGCACGCTTATGTGTTTTTGCACAAAAAAATGAAAAAGTGTGTTCGGGAACCGTTGACCTGTGGCCTACACCCCGTCCATGTGGCTCGCTACTGCGTTACGAGCCGCACGCATTAAGGGGTATGTGGCATGTATGTGGCATGTACCTTCTAATGCGTGTATGTGGCATGTACCTTCTAATGCGTGCGGCTCGTAACGCAGTAGCGAGCCACATGGACGGGGTGTAGGCCACAGACTGAATAGTAGTAGATGCATGTATTGGTGGTAGCACGCCTTGGGTGGCAAGGGCTCAATTGGAGAGTTGAGCTCATATCTTGCTACAAGTCTTTTCAAGGTAGATGGCAGTGCTCAGCTCCTGTTGCCGTCATGTGCTTGGTGGTTTGTTTGTAATCAGACACCTGTAATTCCTTGCTATAAGCCGTAGCGCCTTGCTGCTGCTTGCATTTGCCGACCATGAAGGTCCATGTGGGCTGAATTGGCAGTCAGGTCCGCCATCCCCTTTTCTAAGGCACTACAGGAGTTAGCCGGGTCGAGGTAGGAGCTTGGTGAGGTGTCACCAATAACAGCTGGTAGCTACATACATGTGACGTGTGGTGGTTAAAGTTGACATACATGTGACGTGTGGTGGTTAAAGTTGAGACTGTGCTTACTAGGGGGAGCCATTCGGTCTGTTGGGCTAGTATCAGGGCCAGCTTCCGTGCTTGTCTCTCAGTCTTCAAGGTTCCAGTACTGCTGTGATCAGAACAACTGAAACTCCCCAGGTCACAAGTTCAAACCCTAACAGGGGGTCTTGAACTTGTTCCCTCTGGGACCTTAAGTCATTTCTATCTGCTGCATTCTGAACTTTTGAGTATGACCGGATACCAGAAACTGCTCATCATATACTGCGAAGTGATTCATTTGTGCAGGATACATATATCAAACCGTGTCAACTCCCCCTT
The DNA here is from genome assembly GCA_017506865.1 of Tribonema minus. NCBI lineage: Eukaryota > Xanthophyceae > Tribonematales > Tribonemataceae > Tribonema > Tribonema minus. The sequence goes on from JAFCMP010000190.1 coordinate 232,192, forward strand.
CTCGATGTTTCTCTGTCCCCAGAGAATCGTTAAGATCTTATGGGATCAACGTTAATTGCCACGGTGAGATACATGCACACTTCACTTCTACCCTCAACCCGCTGCGCCCCGTGAAAACTTTCAACGTAATGTGCGCCGTATACGTTTCATCACAGTTATCACCTGGGTACTCGAATGGTATGCATCCGGTTAAAGCATCGTACCACCTAGCGTACAAGCACTGTCTCAACAAACCACTGTTCGTCTTGAGGTGCAGCGCAAATCTCATCTTCTCGTTTGGTCAAGTCTTCTACTGCTCTTCAATCTTCTATCTCTGTCACCTCATCGGCGCTAGTCATCTCGTGACCTCCTACGGTGGTCAGCAACAGATTCCAGCTCGACATAGGGCAGCTCTCGCCTCTTCTGCGGTAACCGCGGTGACGTAGTAGTCAGGCCGCAACCTAACAGTAGGCAGGCGCTTTGCGGGGTGACCATTGTACAACCCGCGAAACGTAAACTTGCTGGACCGCATGTGCTTTTTGAGTACGCCGCGGCTCCCACCAGTGACGTTCCTCACTCTCACAATCTGACCCACATAGGTCTCACCAAATTGCACCACTGTGATGAGCATGTCTTTGTTCTTAATTGGCATGAGCCAACAGAACCCATAACGCGCTTCAACCTCTGTGAGAAATCAATGTGCCCTTCGCTGGACGTCGGCGAGGTCGAAGTGATCAGCGTGCGCTCGCTGAAACATGCGAGTTAGCGGCATCAACATCAACATCCAATTGGCCTTGCGGTCGCTTTTCTTACGCTGCACACATGCTATGCAGCTGGTTACATAGGCGTGCACATCATTGCCCATCTGAGGCAATGCAAGCACTCAAAGATGCGCAAATGATCAGCGCAAGCCTCTAGTAGATCACCAGCACGCAAAGCTGTTGGTACATACCGTTGGCGCAGCACCGTCCCGCGTTTGGGATGGCTGGTGGTCAGATGCACTAGCAGTCCGGCTTTCGCGAGGCAATACCAGTCTATGTTCATCATCAAAGGCAACGCTACCACAGTAGCTCACCATCCTGGGGTGAAGTCCCCTCTCTCAGCGCGCGTGCTGTTTGACGAAACCCACCTCTCTGTTGTAGTTTTATTGATATTCAACGCCTCACAGCTGAGTGCTGCAGGCATGAGGGGGTGCCCCTCAGCGCGCTGTGAGATCAGTCCGCGGCTCTGTTCGTTGAGTGTGCAGCTTCCTGACAACCTCAGGCGACTCATCGGCGCGCGACGGAGGGATTGCAACTCGATGGTGCTGGCTGCAAACCTCGCTCTCTTCCATGCTCTCTCTTCTGCCTTGCTAAGGGCAGGCAGGCCCCAATTGGCCTCTGTTGCCTCAGCCATGCATGCGCTGGCATACACATGAAGAGTTTTTAGAGTGAATTTTTGAAAATAACCCAGCACTACTTCCATTTCCTCCGTCCCATTTACTGTGCGCCTGCGGCCTGCCGCAGGTGCAGCCTCTTTGTTGCGTCAGTATGCCACACGTAGCCGTTTGCAAGGCGTCTGTGTACATTGCGAACGGCAAGTTGAAGTCAGGGTGAGATACCACTGGTAACTTCGCCGAGAACATGTCACTTTCAGTGCCGCAAAGGCGTCCTGCCTGTGTCATCTGCATCTGTCTTTGTCATTCACACTAATGGCGCAGCCAACTTGGCGAAGTCCTGCACATAGCGCTGGTAGTAGTTGAAGCAGCCAAGCACAGTACGCATGAGGCTCTTGTCAACTCTACAAAAGAAGTTCTGGTGTAGTGGGGCGCTCATGGCTGCCATAGCCTTCAGGGCGTATGCCACCTGAGCCCGCAATGCTCAGAAATTTGATTTCAGTTTGAAACCATCAGCACTTATGTCCAGACATGCTCAGTCCAGCCTTTTCAATCCTTGACAGCACGTCTTTGATGTGTGGAACATGGGACTCATTTGAATCGTCATATATCAGCACATCATGAACGTACACCATTGCATATGCGCCTAGGGCAGAGCCCAGGGTGTTGTGCATTAGGCGGGTGAACTGTGCAGGGACGTTCACCAGTCCGAATGGTGCAACTGTGTACTGCCACAATCCGCCATCAGGTGAGCGAAACGCTGCCTTCGCTTTGTCACTCTCTCGCAGCGGTATCTGATGGTAGCCTGCAGCCATGTCAATTGATGACATGTAGCGTGCGCCTTTCATCTGATGTACCATGTCATCAATCATGGCAATATTTCCTAATCCTCTGCTATATTTCTTAGTCACCTGACTTAGGGAGCATCTCGCACAATTCTTCTTCGGTGCATGGTTCTTGGGTAGTACAGGTGCGCTGAGCGTCTCCCGACGTGGCAGCTGACACCTTGATCACTCCGTAAGTGCCAGCAATATTCTCATCGCTAATCTCTTTCGGGGCCTGCGTGGCCGCCACCTTGGATGCGCTGTCGGTGTGCTGTTCTGCTGCTACTTGCAAGAGTCGTCGCTTCAACATGTGCAGCTCAACGTCCTCTAGCTCAATGATATCTTTGGGTTGAGCTGGTATGGCTTCCCCAATTAGGGTGTATCTGGAAACCAACACGGGTTGGTTAGAGAAATTCACTATGTTGTGGGACCCAACCGCGTCAACTGACATTGCGGCTTTAACCCCTCTCTCTTGCAATAGCGTCATAAGTGTATCGCCGCAGCCTAGGGGCAAACTCCCTTAACTGGGGGCACAAAAGCAACTTAAACATTCAGCTCAGTGTGGGGCTACTGTAGGGGATTGTTACATCCTTTTGCAGACATACCGCGCGGTGTGGCAGTGGTGTACTGGCCGACACCTCGGCGTGCAGCACGCCCAAGACTTTTGTATCGTGCCACTCTGTCCGGTGCTTGCTTCAATGGTTTAAAACTATTCCTCCGGTCGACGTGGGCCCCTCCAGCCCCAGTGGCCTGTATGTCAAGTCTCCGCAATGAAACAGAGTCTTGCACTGGCCAAAGAAATCACTTCTAAGATGGTAGTGATGGGCAAGTTCACTACGTAGAACTCGTGTAGAACTTGTGCCTCATCACCTCATTACCAAATCTCCATCTGACGTTACCCCTCCGTGAATCGTCACCCTCGCCTGATTGTCTGCCTAGCTCAATCACTGTATGGTCCCCCTTCTCTAGCATGCAGATTGCAACCTCATAGAGGTTGGTGGCCTCAGTGTTTGACATCATGCTCGCCTCCGCCCCAGGGTCAAGCAGTGACACGAAGTCATGCTCAATGAACCCTTTGCGCCGTTGCACTCGTGCAAGGAACCGGCCAAAGCATTGCTTGCTGGGCTGCCCGGTGGGGAGTACAACTTGCTCACCAGGTCTGATAGAGGCCGGGTCCACAGTAGTGAGGGGGTCCCTGGCTTCATCATGACACATGGCAGTCACCGTGCTAACGCGTGGGTTGCCTAACCCTTCTCTGCGCGCCACTTTCACAAGGGGCTCCCTGAAATTCATGTTCACCTCCATCAGGGCTCTCGCAAAAATTAAATGAGGCTGCCTCTGAAGGTGGATTGAAGCTTTCAGTAGTCTCACTCAAGTCCGACTCACTTGTCAAATGACTCGTCTAACTCGCACATAGTCGTCTCAATCTCATTCTCTGCCTCATCATTAAGGCTCAACTCGGCCCATGGGCCTATGTTCAATCAAGCCTTCAGCACTCAGCATTTCATGCGTGACTGCATACTGCCACGTGTCACCGCGTGCATTGACAGCTATATTTGCCTTATCCACTCCTGCTCTTTGGTACGCTCTGCCACATGCATATTGACTCCCTGACTCGAGACCATCCACTCTGGTGGTGGTACGTCCAGGTCATGGTCCACGCAAGTACCCCTAGAAAAGGGATTTCCTACTGGGAGCTCAATATGCAAGAGCCCAAAAGCGCTACTGCAATGTGAAACGTAATTCACAAGCCACACTCTCATCTCTTCTGCGGTGGCCTTTGCTGGTAGGTCACGTGTAAACATGAGCGAAACCGCCAATTCGCGCAGTGACAGCACACGTGCTTCATGCACTTGACCAGCATCATGCTACATATCAGGCACATATTGAGAGGGATCAACAGGGGGGTTCCCTGGATTCCGTCTAACAGGGCTTGGCATGCAGTCATTGGCATCATACACGCTCTTCATACCCTTAACTCGCGAGTTCCAGAGAAACAGCGCTCAGGGCAACGCAGGACGCGGCGCACGGAGGTGGGTAATGTAAAGTGCCGTCTTGCATTTAGCAGCGCACCAAAGCGCTTCTTGGCGGTGGTAACCCCCGATCCTGTCCGGACAATGAGGATAAACACTCGTTTTCTGTGGGTGATATAGTCTGAGCCTTTCAGCTTGCAGGCGTATAGACTGTAGCTGTGCGCCGCGCCAACAGCACCGCTTTTCCGCCTGCGCCCACGCCTTGGAGCACAGCATGGCCACCGCGTTCTCCCGCACGCAGCAGCGCAGCTTCGCCCTCACGATCAGCTGTGCTGCGTGCACCGTCACTTGGGCTGCCTCTCCCTCGGCGCCCAACCCGTTCGCGTATTCTGTACACGTGGGGGGACATCGTGGTCAAGTCAGGATCCAGTTCCACCAGTGCCTTGGTGACTGAATCATCATCACACTCGCATTCATCACTCTCGCATTCATCACTCTCGCAGTACCAGGCTCAATTCATGGTAGGCCTCACACACGCGGGGACACTTGTCGACTGCAAGTCTAGTGTCCACCGCAAGGCTCGCCAAACCGCCTGTCTCAAACTCTTGTTCTAGCCACCGATGACGCAGCATATGGATGCATGCGTCACGCGCCGTGCCGCCTCTGGCCCAGCGCTGCCAACAGGCGCGTAAAGGTCCGGAGCCTGTGCCGCAGTAACAGCGCCAACAGCAGAATGACTCGTGTCAGGCGACGTGGCCGTGAACGATACAACTGTGTCTGTTGTCTCTCTGAACTCATCGCAACTCGGTGCTCATTGCATCGCTCAGCTCAATGTCGCCGCCTACTAGCGTGCCAATCTAGTGGCAGTGCTCAGTGGCGACGGCGCAAGCATGGTACACAACAACTGCTCATCGCGCGCGCATGCCTCCGCGCGACGGGGCTCGGCGTAATGGCAAAAGCAACTCGCGCACACTCGCTCGCCAGCACAAAGCTTTGCTCAGCCTCGGCGCTCGCACGACTGGTGCATCGCTCAAGCCTCGAGGGGCCATGGCGGACACCGACTTCATCTGTTTTCTCGACGCGGCGACCCTAGCCGCGCCACCTTCCTTCCTCTTCTTCTGGTAGTCAGTGACTGCACATGGGCACAGGAGGCCCGTGAGACACTTAAACTCTTCACTCACTTCAACATTGAATTGATCGTGTGAATTGCTGTGCTCTGGTGTCCATGCATATGCCAGCATGGAACAGCACTCTCCGACAACCAGCACCATCACGAAGTGCTGATCTGCCTCTCGTGACCGTCGAGATCCTGCCCCGATGGGTTTCCACGCCACCGTCGAGCAGCCCCGGTCACGTTTGCATTTCATCGTATTGGCAAACGTTCTGTTGTTGCGCAAAACAATACGCAATCTCTGTTCAACGTCAATTGTTAGTGCTGCTGTCTAGCCGTGTGGTTCTCTCATCTCTTCTCTCATCTCTCTCTTTCTCTCTTCGTGCATCACGACATGCTCTCCTGCATTCATGACCTGCACTTCTCTGCCGCTCAGGACCGTGGCAGCACGAGCAGATGCCGACATCATCTTACAAGACGACATGCTGCAGCACGTCGATTACACCACTTAAGATGCTGAGAAACAAAGTGGGGGGGCATTATATGTCGCCACGTAAACCCTGCTCGTGCCAAGAAGTATTGACACTCAGACTCATCATCTCTTTAGCACAGCACTAACGATGGACGCCATGTGCAGCGGCGCGGGTGTGTGAACCGCAGCTGCACATGGACGCGGACACCCGAGCGAGGGCGTGCTCTCGCAGCTAGGGCACAGCTGCAAAGTGTCTGACCGGCGCAATGGCTGGTTGCGGGGCCAGAGAAATCGTGCACGACGGAGCATGTCCCGTTCGCTACAGATCCTCCGCGTATACGCTCTCTCTCTCTCGCTCTCTCTCCTCTCGTTTAGTTAGAACGAATGGCAACGCAACGCTAGCGCGTCCGCATCACGAGCGTGCCTACTGTGGACGAACGAATAACTGACGCGAAATAAAATGAAGTGAGGAGAAACTAGGGCGATGATGCAAGGCGCGTGTAGTGTGTAAAGGCGAGAATGATATAAATGAAAGCGAAGTCCCACAAGACCACGCGCTTGGCGTGTGCTGAACGTGCTCCTTTCATGTAGGTGCGTCTCGATCCGCTCGCGAAGCGAAAGGTTGGGTAAGGACTGCTTGGTTTGCCATTGTCATTTGTGGTGGTTATAGTTGAGACTGTGCTTACTTGGGGGAGCCATTTGGTCTGTTGGGCTAGTATCAGGGCCAGCTTCCATGCTTGTCTCTCAGTCTCCAAGGTTCCAGTACTGCTGTGATCAGAACAACTGAAACTCCCCAGGTCACAAGTTCAAACCCTAACAGGGGGTCTTGAACTTGTTCCCTCTGGGACCTTAAGTCATTTCTATCTGCTGCATTCTGAACTCTTGAGTATGACCGGATACCAGAAACTGCTCATCATATACTGCGAAGTGATTCATTTGTGCAGGATACATATATCAAACCGTGTCATACACACACACAACAGGAGACTGGCGCACTCCAGTAGCCACACATGCACTGAGTTTACATAACCTGGGTACCCTGCATGGCACGTTGCACGTTCACATGCACTGTGTGCTGCACTGATAGGTAGGATGCATGTTTTTTTGCTGACCCTAGACTCAGCTTGCCGCAGTGCCTGTTCGCATTTGACGCTAACGGCATTGCCTAAACTTCTTGAAAAAGTTACCGCATACCCCCCCCCCCCCCCCCCCCCCCGGGCTATGCAACGCTACCCCCGGGCTGTTGCATGCAAGCCACAGCGCATGAAATAATTGATATCTTGGAGGGGCTATTCAGCCAAATAGCCCTCCCCCCCCCCCCAAAGCTATTCAAGGTGGGGGGGGCTATCCACGGGTGAATACGGACACGCTTCCATGGCGTTTGCGATATACGCAATGACGAGATCCATGATGTAAGCTTCCAGTTTGTTCAAGGTGTCCAGTGATTATTAGAAGTTGAAGCAGCGCAGCATTGCTCAGCGCATGACCACGCATAACCCTGGCCCCCTACATGGGGGTTAAACCTACTTCAACTTCAATCTGAACCGCAACGTGAAGTGAGTGCTGCACTGGCATGACAGGGAGCTGGGCGGGCAACGCGAAACCAAGCTGACTCGCAACAGCTGACTGGCAACAGCATGGGAGAGAGCTGCGACAAACACGCCACAATGCTCACTGGCAGCAGCACGGGAGACACCAATAGTTTACGTTGCGTAGAGAACAGCCGGATGGTGCTTGCAGGAGCTCAGTGGCGCTCCATAACATCAGTCATGCCATCATGCTGACGAGGCAGGCCGCGACAGCAGTGCATATAGGAATGAAATGGTGACCAACATTCACTGTACTTGTGCGCACTGATGAAGTGCGCCAGGTGAAATTGCGCAACTTGCTGCCACATGTTATGGCAGTACCGATTATGCATGCACGACATCATGCACCACATGCAGCTTCAGAACAGGCCTTATGCTACCTCTGTGAGCATGGTAATGTAGCCAGCATCTCAATGTTAGAACTGTAAGATGCGCTGCGTGTTGAGCAGGGGAATGACATTCATGAGATCCATATTTAGGTACACGGGAAGTATGCACGGCATAAACTCGTTCATTGGGACAAAAAGCGTGAAGAACTGCCTGCAAAATGTTCTTTCATCGGCGTTGCTTTGTTACCAATGCGGACATCATTGGCTATGCAGCGTTTGCTTTTAGGGTCAAGGTAGTGACTGAGATTTGCCACAGTGCTCAATTTTAACGCTCGGGTACTGTGGCCTAGCGGCCGTGATGTGTCTACCAATTATTCATTTCCAGGGCGAGGGCCATATATACAATGACCAGATCCACAAGTAGGTAAGCTTCCAGCTTGTTCAAGGTGTCCGGTGATTTTATTAGCAGTTGCAAGCAGCGCAGCATTGCTCAGCGCATGACGCTAACCCTAACCCTACATGCGGAGCAACCCTACTTCAACTTCAAGTTGAATATCAACCTCAACTTGAGGTTGAACTTACAACTTCAACAAATGCATGCAGAGTTGTGCGTCTCATCAACCGCTACACATGTGCTGTCTCACTTGCACCTCTGCATGCACCGCTGCCACATACCCCCCCTGCATGGTGCTCTCTGCATCCATAGATAGGAGGCGAGATTGGGGGCGATTATATGACGTAGGTATATGGGATGCGGGAGTCTATGCCAGCGCAATGACGCGCGGCTGTTGTATGACCGCCACGCATTGCTCAACGAATACGACCCTAGACATGGCGCATACAGATTCATCACAGCCGTGCATCCAAACGGCGCGGCAAAAGCGCAATTGCGGCACACATCGCAAGCGTGCGTTGGCAGCTGCAGTAAATGGCACCATGAGTGTGCTTGGCAGCTATTCCACGCCAGCAATGTGGATAGTTCAAGATGTTATGGTGCGTGCGCTGCACGCAACAAAGCAACTGCACAGCGCATGCATGCTTAACGCAAGCACGGCGACGCCAGCTGCGGTGAATTGTACGACAAGGCTGCAGAATGCGCCAGGGCTGTTGCTGCCGATGTGGCGATGCTCGGCCAGCAACATTTTTCGGCAGAACGTCGAAGAGTGACTCACCTTTGACTGCCATGAGCCGTTGTTGAACGGCCAGAAATGGGGCACCAGGGGGGATGATCGTAGCATCACCTGAAAGAAGTCTCAGTTTTCCCCAGATTTACTGGTGCCGCAATGTGATGGTGACCTATGATAAGAAACTCAATCGCGCGTCGAATGCAAGCCGCTTGCACGACAGTTTCACACCGTCCCATGTCTCACAGCTCACGTGTTCCAGAATCAGGACTGGAAAAGCAGGATCATCAAATATTCATGGCAGATGAGTCACCAAAGTACCAGGGTCAGGGTTGGTCAAAGTACCAGGGTCAGGGTTGGTCTAACGTTGACCCTAAGGCCGGCACGTTGTCAAGCGCTGACGCGTACTGTCTGTGCAGGTCCATCGCCTGCAAAGAAGGGATACAGACACATTACCGGTGCGAAGAGTGTATATTCATGCGAAAGCTGTGGGCATACTGTGGCAGCGATAGGCTGAAGTGTGCAAAAATGCATGTTGAGCACTGTGGCAACAGTTGAAGTTGAACATCAAGTTGAATTTGAATTTGAAGTCCAAATTTTAAGTTGAGGTTGATATTCAACTTGAAGTTGAGGTTGATATTCAACTTGAAGTTGAAGTAGGGTTGCTCGCATGTAGGGCTAGGGTTAGCGTCATGCCCTGAGCAATGCTGCTCTGCTTGCAACTGTTAATAAACACTGGACACCTTGTAGGGCTAGAGTTAGCATCATGCGCTGAGCAATGCTGCGCTGCTTGCAACGTTTTCAAAAGTTAACATTAAACTAAAATCACTGGACACCTTGAATCAAGCTGGAAGCTTACCTCTCATGGATCTGGTCATTGTACATATGGCGCCCGCCCTAGGAATTCGTAGTTTGTAGACACATCACGGCTGCTAGGCCACATCTGTGGTGACAAAAGTATGTGGCATGTACCCCTTAATGCGTCCGGCTTGTAACGCAGTAGCGAGCCACATGGACGGGGGGCAGGCCACAAAGCTGTTCGCAAGTTGCTCCGACGTCCTGACATACTTTGGGGCAATAGTGCCCTCACACACGTGTGGCGAATGTCAGTTTGCTTGCTTGGTCCGGCGGTGACGCATGGGGTTGCTCAGCTTGCCAAGTTGCATCATGATGGAGACTTGGTTTGATTGTCTTCGGTAGTGGTCTCCATGGACTCCGTGCGGTATGCGGATGTTGTTGAGCAGCGCGCGCAGGTAGATGGCCTTGATGGCCTCCATAAGCGCCATTTGTTCTGCTTACGTTGACGATTGTGCCACTGTAGCCTGTAGGCGGGAGCTCCACGAGATGCCAAGCATGAGATGTAGGAGCCCGTCGTGAAACGGCGAATATCGATGTCACTGGCGTGGTTGGCGTTGCAGTAGCCGATGAGGTCGAGTGTTTTAGTCGCCGAGAAAGCATAGGTGAGTGGGTGCCGTTGAGGTAGTGTGGCCTTTCGGCCTTCATGTGTCTACCAACTACGCCAAGGGCGAGGGCCATATGTACGTATGGACTTGAATTTATGAAGGCCCAAGGGAGGCCGGGGTGCCTATGCAATCGACAAGCTTGCGTCGACGCAGCAGCCTAGTCTGCGCTGTGTGTACAATGACCAGATCCATGAGCGGTAAGCTTCCAGCTTGTTTCAAGGTGTCCAGTGATTTTATTAGGAGTTGCAAGCCGCGCAGCATCGCTCAGGCCATGACGCTAACCCTAACCCTACATGCGGAGCAACCCTACTTCAACTTCAACTTGAATATACACCTCAATGTTGAACTTGAACTTGCAACTTCAACAAATGCATGCAGAGTTGTGCGTCTCATCAACCGCTACACATGTGCTGTCGCACTTGCACCTCTGCATGCACCGCTGCCACATACCCCCCCTGCATGGTGCTCTCTGCATCCATGCACACAACCAGCAGCGGTCATTGGCTCCTATCTGTTTCTTGTGCATGCCTGTGCAGAACAACTGCATGAATGTGTGTGCAAAACGCTGCGTGGCTCGCTGGCAAACATCACTGCGCGAGAGCAGGCACCACATGCAGCAGCAATCGTGCAAGGCCGCACACACACAGAACTATGCTAAGGCTAGTCACTGACTGCCCAGCGACGGCAAAACATACCCCCCCCCCATCGCTGAACCGGTGCAAGAACTATCGCGCTGCGCGTCTCCTCCTCTTGAGGCCACACCTAATGCTGCAACATCCGCTTGCTCGGCCTTAAGTGCATAGTCTGAAGTACCCTTGCCGCATACAATACGAAACTGCTCGCGGCATAATGTGCATAGGCGATTCAAATGACCTACCTGCTCGAGGGTGACAACAGAAGGCAACATGCCAGCAGTGCTACAGCATCAGATGGGCCCCGCTCTCCAGCTCTAGCACCTTAACGCGCTGGAAGGTCGGCATAAGGCCGCCACTATGGCTACATATACAAACTCCGCCATTACACACTTGGTATTGACTAAACCCGGGGCGTTTAATTTCCTAATTGCCAGAGCTCCTCCGCGCACGCCCCTGCGCCGCCTGTAGCTGCAACTAGCTAACCCGAACACGCCCTTTTGCCGCAGCGGAAGCAGCACACCTCTCCAGCCCCTGAGCACTGTCGCCGTGCTCCCGCACTGAGCAGGTCCTGTTCTGCTGCGTGGCAACCTCAAGCGCCCCGCCGTGTTGTGCACTGTCCCTGATGGACCTCCACCATCTGCCATGACCGCCTGAGCGCGTGGATCACCAACAGCACAGCGCCTACGCCTGCACTGATACCGCCGCCGCATGTCCACTGCACCATGGCCACGATCCGTCCCTAGGGTTGCAACGCTCGCACATGCCTGCGCGCCGCTGACCTCCCCCCCCATGTACGGGCCCGTACATGCACACAGCCAGCGCGCTAAACGGGTGGGTGGGCGGGATTCGTAGCCTGCACCCCGTCCATGTGGCTCGCTACTGCGTTATGAGCCGCACGCATTCAAGGGGTACATGCCACATACCCCCCCCAGGATCCAGACGCTGGATGCTGCCAACATGTACCCCCTCTCCAGATCTGGGGCAGAGTGCTGGGGCCTGGTGTGGACAGTACACGACATCCTGGCGCTGCCATGCTGCTCCGCTGTGGCCAAGCTGGCCAAGCCCCCCCCAGCTCTTAAACGTCCACCTGCGTCCACGGAGGCTTTGGAAGGCACCGCCGTTCTGTGCTCATGTAGCTGCGCCAGCACGACGACATCCAGGGGCTGCAAGTTGTAGTGACATCGTCGCAGCACACTGCAGAATAGGCACTGACCTCGGCAGCGTAGCGGCATGGCTGATGTTGAAGAGCGCCGACGTGCCAACTACCAGCGCCATGCTGCTGTTCTCCGCAGAATGCGAAGTTGCGGTGTCTCCCGTGCTGCTGAGCGTTGTGGCATGTGTACCCCTGCGCCCGGCACCAGATGCCACGGCGGAAGCAATCACCGCTGCTGTGCCTCCGGAGACATGGCGTACAGCAGGCCTGCTTGACTTGCGGCTTTGCGCCGTCCAGGTCGGAGCGGCATCGCTGGTGTTGCGGAGCACAGCCACGCCTCCATCATCGCTGCGTGCTAATATGCCCATTACGGCATGCTCGCATACGCCGGTATCGCGTGGCCCACCAAGCTTCGCTGCCGCTGGCGCCGATGCAGCACTCACGGGCGCACTGCGTGTTGCAGGCGGTGCACTGACAACCCCATGCTTACGCTGAGACCGAGCCGCCTGCTGAAATGCTTACGCTGAGACCGAGCCGCCTGCTGAACTGTCCGCATGGCCCTTGGCTGTGAATGAGGCTGCCGGAACGCAGTGCCACGTGAGGTGCCACGTTGCTGTCGCGTTGTGTGTGATGGCGCCTGTGTGCTTTGCTGTCAAAGGCGGTGCGACAGCTGCAGAAAGCATGTCATCTGCATACATGGAGCCAGCAGCAGCTGCGGGTTTCCTCGAATACGCCTGCCCAGCCACTGTTTGCTGAGCCATGTTGACGCCAGAACCAGCTGCAGTGCAGCGATGAGGAGCAGCCGCTTTTCTCTGTGCAGACGTCGCGACACTTGCCTTGATCGCCGACTTGCCTCCAGTGCAGCTTCCGCGTATGTCATGGCCGCTGTCCCCATCAGCCGTGCGCGCACCTGTGTTGCAGTGCTCAAAGTTGATGGTGCTGGGTTTGACTCCACCACACACAGTGACTGTGCTGCTGCTGCCACTGTTGCCGCGTGCTGGTGTTGTCACGCCACTGTGCCTGTCCGCAAGCGTACTGTTGAGCAAAGCCACTTTTGACGTTGAATCTGTGGCACCTGCCAGCAGCTGCTGACAAAGCTCCACAATCTCTTGAAGCGCAGCGCGGAAGGCTGTTGACCGCTGCCCACTGCAGCAGGATGCCGCATGTGCATCTGCAGCAACAGCGGACTTCTGCAGCAACAGCGGACTTCTTCACCCGGCTCTCCAATCCCGCCAAGCGTTCGCGCAAGGCAGCAGCATCCTGTTTGAGCCGCGCAACCTGCTTGCGCAAGGCACGCTCCTCCTTGCTGGCTGTATGACTGCTGGCACCTGCTGAACTCTTCGAGCCCGCTGTAGCACGTAGATGCGCACCAGCATGACGGTGTGTGTTGTCGCCACCGCGACGCTTCGTGGGAGTCTGAGCCGCTGAAGACTGCTCCCCGGACGCTGGTGCTGTTGACGCCGCCTCTACAGGTGACGTTTTGCGTCTCAGCTGGGGATGCAGCTTCCAGCAGCGGTCCAACAAATGTCCGAGCATCCCACAATGACTACACTGCCTGTTGCAGTATCTGGCACCACTGCTGCGAGCAGAGGGCGACTTTGCGACAGAAGTACTTGGAGGCGCACCAGCTGCCGATGGCTCCGTTGCAGCAGTGAGTGTAATTCGAGAGCCGTGGTCGTCAGTTGCCATGTCGTGGCAACTTCCAGCTGCAGCATGCTGAATCCCAGCATCACCATTGTTGCTGAGGCATGTGGGGTTGACCATGCACCTGCTCAGTGCCGTAGGCGCAGCATGGATTTCGCTACTGCTGTTGAGCACTGCAGGGCTGTCCTCCTCATTAGGTCTGCTGCTATTGGCATCTGACGCCGCTGTTTCGACTGGGCTCGCCATGCTGATGCTGACCCCAGCAATACCGCCACCGACGCCGTCACAATCGACACCAGGCCGTGCCTCCTTGCCTGCGCCACTGTCGCCTGTTGGATCTGTGAACACAGAGCAAATATCCGCGCTGGCTGCCAAGGCAGCACAAATATCCTCACGGCAGACCGAGTGCGTGGTGATTGCAGGCATCACGTCGCAGGGCACTGGTGCGAGGTCAACGTAGCTGCCTTCCAAGCTGCGCGGCACAGATGTGCTGCCATCACTGCTGAGCACTGCTGCTTCGCAGATGTTGTTGTACGATGCGCTGCACTGCTCAGCAACGCCATCCGATGAGTCACCGTTGAGCACTGTTGAATCGCCATCGCCAGTGCCAGTGCCAGCTGAGTCGTGCGGCACAAAGGCGCTGACATCGCCGCTGAGCCGTGAGGTGCTGTGGCTGCATGATGCGGTGCGCGGATCTGCGGAGACACTTTTGCCGCCGAACGCTGTCAAGACCCCATTGCTGCCCTGCGCTCACGCGTGCGTCACCGTGCTGGAAGTAGAGGAGCTGTCCCTGACCGTTGTGACACGAACACCATGGCGGCTGGTCGGTGTTCCCGACACGAAACCGGTTCCATCGCTGCACAGGTCTGCAGAGCCCCCATCGCCGCAGGCAAGCTTTGATGCGTTCAACGAACGCTTACTAAAGGCAAGCTTGGAGGAGCAGCTACGTAGTGGTCGCGCAACCAGTGGGTACTAGTGCATGCTGTCATCTGTGCAGACGTACACGAGCGGCTGTGCCCATGATTGCAGGTCGCGAGGGTTGACGGCGTAGGCGGGCCTGCTTGTCTCCATTGGCGGCAGGGAGCAGTAGGTGGTGACCGCCATGAAGATCAGACGCACGTGTGTCCACTACACCGACACCACGTGAGCCGAGGGCTGTCCGTTGAAGATGGGGTGAACCTGAATTCTGAAGGCACCTGTGCGCGACTCTGGTAAGTGCAGCTGCGCATCACACCACGTTGCCAGCATGGCCACTACGGCCATTAGTGGGCCACCGCCATCAGGCCCATTTGCGGGAACAAGCGCAATGACACGGGTCCTTGCAGGCAGTCGAAGCGGTGCTAGACGCCATGCACTCACCCTATACTCCCTACCCTGGCCATTGTGACCAAGAGTATTCCACACAGACACGCAGTCGTCGGCGTCCAGAAGCGGTTGAGACGCCGACTCTCCGAAGCCAATGACTTGTACAATGCGCGGCTTCGGGTTCTCGCCGTCAGAGCTGCGCGAGTACATGAGCGTGAACTCCAAGCTGTGGGGAGAATGGCGCAAGGAGCCCCTGATGAAAGCCCATATCCACCTCAACAGCCTCCAGCTAACGGTCTGGCCGTACGCGTCCCTGGGCAGTACTGCCACCACCCCGCGTCAATGTTATTCGCCTATCGTCATGACAGTCGCGAACTGTCCATACGACAAGTTCAAGGCCGTTGTAATCTTCGATCACTGTGCTTTCCGCGGCGCCCAGCTCAAAAACATCGCCGGACGCCTCGTTGCGTGGTTCTAACGTCGCCACCATGGTGCCACCCACCAAGCAGCCAGTGCCGTATGCACGAAAGTCTGGCAAGTCAGTAGGGAACCCGCCGGGCCGCATGAATGGCGTGCCAGCACGCATGTCTGCTTGCTGCTGACGAATTGCAGGATGCTGGCCAGCCAGTGCCGCGCCTCGCGACCACGGCTGTAGAACAAGACGACGTCAGACAGGCTGATCGTGTGCAAGCAATCCCATATCAGTCGTTGCAGCTGAGTTTGTTGTGCCCGATGGCACCCTTGACGCACCTCTCGCCGATACACCAGACTGCTGCGGCAGCGAAGTACCCGCTGCCTCCAGGCCTGATGAAAAGTCCCAAGGATTTGAGGCAGCCTCCCGAAGACTGCGCAGAGTGTGCTTTGCCCCAAGCTGACGCGAATCCATGTCGTCAGCTGCCAGGAAAAATTCCTGATTCATATCACACCCTATCTGTGCTGCACGAAAATGAGACTGTGCAGCCACACACCCCCCCAGCGCCAAGCAGGCTATGAAAAGTTGCACAGCGAGCCAAGAGGGTGTCAATCAACCAGCACCCACCCAAAATAGGATAGTGCAGGAGATACAGCCCGACCCCCGCTGAGAAAACGCGTATGCAGCAAACCTCGAGGACTACGCCCGAAGTCCTTCAAACATGACCCTCCGGTGGATGTAGCGTGCCAGTAAATTGTTGATAGGGTCACTGACACTGCATACACCGCCAGACTGCCGCCAGACCGCAGGTTGCGCGATGAACGACGCAATACGCGAGCCTAAAAAAGCACGGCAGTGGTGATCGCGAGAGGGCACTGAATGAGCAGCCGGCGAGCTAGCGTCAGCGTGCCAAGACGACTATTGGGCAGCAGCGCAAGCCACTCACCCAATTTCAGCCGCAAATACTCCCGCCAATTGCCAGAGCGCGCCACCCACGCTCAGGAAAAAATATTAATTCGAACGCCGAGCCCAGCGCACGCCACGCCAAGCAAACTCTGAGCTGCCAATCGCTCCAACCACTCCTCCAGCAGCAATAACCCCCCTGATAACCCCAGATTCTCACTGCAGGCCCCCGCGGTGGTAGACACACTCACGTCCCTGCAATGATGAGCTTCACGCGCAAGTTGAAGTCGCCTTCTTGCCGCACGCAGAGCCCGCCGGACCGTGGTAGACACTAATCCAGCACAGGTGTCGGACGCCACCGTGACGCGACAACTGGTGGCCAGTTGACGTCGTTGCACTCCGATATGCCGCCAAAATCCCGCTGAAAAACAGCTCTATCAGTTGCTGCTCGGTTTCCCGGCCCGATAGATCAGCTGCGAGCGCCCCATATACACGTAAGCGCCAACTAAGAGACGGAGAGAGGGCTGGCGCTGAAGGCAGCCTGCTCTTAGTTGACAGGGAGATGGTCCGCTCGCGGCACTTGCCGGTACAGCAGTCCAGAGCTCTCCGCTCGCTGGCTCGAAAAGGCGAAGGTGTCGGTTCGAGCACTCCGGTCACCAGATGTGGCCTAGCGGCCGTGGTATGTCTTCAAACTACGCATTTACAGGGCGGGGGCCATATGTACAATGACCAGATCCATGAGAGGGGCCATGTGTACGTATGGACAATGACCAGATCCATGAGAGGTAAGCTTCCAGCTTGTTCAAGGTGTCCAGTGATTTATTGGGAGTTGCAAACTGTGCAGCATTGCTCAGCGCATGACGCTAACCCTAGTCCTACATACGAGCAACCCTACTTCAACTTCAAGATGAACTTTCACCTCAATGTTGAACTTGAACTTTCAACTTCAACAAATGCATACAGAGTTGTGCGCTTCTCATCAACCGTTACACAAAGTCCTACATACGAGCAACCCTACTTTAACTTCAAGATGAACTTTCACCTCAATGTTAAACTTGAACTTGCAACTTCAACAAATGCATACAGAGTTGTGCACTTCTCATCAACCGCTACACATGTGCTGTCGCACTTGCACCTCTGCATGCACCGCTGCCACAGTAGTGACACAACGCGGCAAGGGAGATGTCGCCTGCGCCGGCACGCTCGAGAACGCTCTCAACTACTACGACCTCAAGAACACCCGCTCCTTCCAGTGCAGCATCCCCCGCGCGCAACTTCAGCAGCCCACCGTCACCAGCATTAAGGGCGTGCGATTCAACTTAGTACGACTCTTCCAGCGTGCAGAGACCAGCGACAACGATGTCGTCGGCGCATCAGGCGCCGGCGCAAAGACTTTGCGTTGTTGGGACAATCATACGTGGGGGCTGTGCCGCAGGTGGTGAAAGCGCAGAGGCTGTGGCCAGCAAACACTCCACTCACCAGAATCATTCGCATGGCGGAGCGCATGGCACTGCCGGGACAGGAGCCTCAGGGCGCGGGGGGGGGGGGGGGGGGGGGGGGGGGCAACCAGCAAGGCGGCCAGCACCTACAAGTCACATCACTTACACAGTCAGGATCCCAACCGTTGGATGCACGCGCACGTTCTACGCAAGACTTACTTGGAGGCACACATACGGGCAGGTACCGGCAGCTTTCAACGCAATGCCAATTCTACGAACACTGCCCGTGCCAAACGACTGCCGCCAAACGCCGTAGCTGCGCTCAGCATCCACGACCTGGCCATCGAAGCAGCCAAAGCCGTGGTCATGACTCACCAATGTCGTGGCTTTCCGCAGTTCTCCACGCCAGCGCTGGCTGCTGATCCTGCAATGGCATATTCACCAGCACCACCGTCGCCGTCGCCGCCGCCACCGCCGCCGCCTGCCTCTCCCAACGCCTTTGGCTGGGCCAAGCACGCCACGCTTTCTCACCAGCGGCTCACCACTGCGCGAGACATGCATGAGTGGGCATTTGAGCACGGGCGGCAGGAGGGAGCCGCCAAGCTCTGCGCAAGCACCAGTGTGCAGGAGATGGTGTAGCAGGGCACGCATGACGGCGTGGCCAGGTGGCCGAATGACCCGTTCTGGCTGAGAGCTGCGGAGGAGACCCAAGGCGCGCCAGTCACCTCGCTGGAGGAGTGGCGCGCGCGGGTGTTCATCAACCAGCTTTCACAGGCGCAGACATCAGCTGCGAAGGGAGGAGGCAGAGGGGGGGAGGCGGGGGGACCTGGTAAGAGGTCCACTTGCAGCAGAAGAGCTGTACAGCTTGCTGCAGATAGCGGCAGGGCGGCGCTCAGTAGCTGATGCAGCAGACTGTGTGGGGGTCGCAGCTATGCTGGTATCGAAACAGCATTTCCCCAAAAGTCAGAAGGCTGCAAACATTCATCTGGAGATCGTAGATTTGCAGTCCAACAGGTCACGAGCTGTTGTTGAGGCATGCAAGGCACTCGCTGGGCGGCGCAAGCAGCGCACGAGGGGTGAACAGCCGGCCGATGTGCAACAGAGCGAGACGCCGGCGCACGCACCTGTTGTAGGTGAAGATATGGCCCAGAGCCCTGAGCAGCCGCAGGACGACGAGTACGCTGAGTTGCTGGCGTGCGCAGATGAGCAAGTGGCTTCCGATTCCGAGGCTTCTCCGGCATGGGCAGTGTATTCTGCCGGTCGTGGTGGCCCGGCGCAGATGACCATCTCGTGCCAGACGCCGCGACTGATGAGCGCCAGGACATGAGGCTCTAGCCGCTCCCACCGAGAATAACATGCACATCTGTGGCTCGCAGGTCTTGTATCGTGTGCGGGATTGTCCTGTGTGTCTGTGCTTCATTCGTTCAGTGCGCTGATATCGATGAGAAGTCCTGCTATGCGGTGGTTCAGCGTATGCGCGCACTTGCGGAAAGGTGCCATCAGGAACATTGCAGGCGCCTATGCTCTACTCCAGCGTTGCTGGTGCTGCTAGCGATGTATAAAGAATGGCGAAATCAATTTCAAGCGAACGAGCTGAACTAGGGTTTGGGTGACGCGAAAACGACCGCGGCAAAAGCTGTTTGCCCTGGAATTAGGGTCAGGTCCTCTTAGCACAACCTCAACTTCAACACTTTTACAACGTGCAACTTCAACAAATGCATGCAGAGTTGTGCGCTTCTCATCAAAAGCTACACTGTGCTGTCGCACTTGCACCTCTGCATGCACCGCTGCCACAGCTTGACCAAATTTGTGGGAGGCACTGTGGCATGGACCCCTTAATGCGTGCGGCTCGTAACGCAGTATGTGGCATGTACCCCTTAATGCGTGCGGCTCGTAACGCAGTAGAGAGCCACATGGACGGGGTGCAGGCCACAGCACCATACTGCGCGGACTCACTACCACTATCTTCACGGAGGGATAATCAGCCCCGGGGAGAGGATGCACCGGCTGCTGCCGCTGCTGCTGCTGCGGCTGCGGTTTCGCTGTAGGTAACAGCAAATCGAACTGCATGGTCAACAACAACTTCCCTCCTTCCATCATCGACGTCATGGCGCATTCCGGCAATGCGGGACGATTAGCAGCTAGAGGGGGCTAACTCCAGGCCTGATTTTGGCCTGAGAGGGGGTTTATTAGTGTTTCAGGATAGGCATGCTGTTCGCAGATTTTGCATTCCATTTGCAGATTTTCTGTGCAGCTTCTTTTCGCACAGCCACAAGGCGCCACACCATTATCGGTCATGCCAAGCCCGCAGACACTTAGTTGCAGCCCTCATTGAGCCTGAGAGGGGGGTCTTGGAATTGCAGGGTCTCATGTGTCTGCACAACAGTGGTTAGGCTAGCGTACTCCAGACTTGTTCAGTCCCCCCGGGGCACGACTGGTTCCACCATACTATTTTGGATTTATGGAGCACCGTCCGTTTTTGCACTTAAACGATTGCGCCTTATAAGTGCCTTCTCAGTGGAGGCAGCCTGAACATGCAGGTGCTTGATATTCACTACACGCTTTACAGCAGCTCAACTTTCAAGTCTGCACTATGAGCCCTCTCCGGACTTGTTCCAAGCATCCTACTTTCCAACAGGCACATGCACATACACGTGTAGGCAACTAAAAAGCATCGGCACAAGTGCAACAGACAGTCGAGAACTGACAGTGTGTGGTGTGGGAACCCCATCCTCACGGGGAACGCATGGCCATGGGTTGCCACACAAAACACCCGGGTGCGAGGGAGGATTCTGCACAGCAATCTATGCCTGAGCTGCAAGCACCATGTGCCACCTATGGGTACGTTGATTGCTGATTGCTGCATGTCTGCCCAAGATTGCGCCGCATGTGACCTGCACGCCAAGATCATCGCCTCCCCTCTCCTCTGTGCCCCCCTGCTGGTTCCTGCTTTTTGGCTCCATTTTGTGTCAAAGTTGCCAAAAAATCTGATCATTTGCCTACTTGGCCCACAAGTGTCATTTCACGCAGTCAGGGTTGGGGAAAACATACTGTCTTGCGCCTGGGCTTTACGCTGTCATCCGCATCCAGCATGCCCCGCCTCCGCTTAAAGGTCCTCAACAGTGTGCCGTGCAGCCGGTGTGTGTGTGAGGGCTCTTGATCCTCGGCGGTACTTGCGGCCGCCTGGCCAAACCTAATGATCAACCTCTTGATCAGGTCTGCATCATGCTAGATTGCTGCACGATATTGATTAGAAAGTGCGGAAAGACGACTATGACTGATGGCGTAGGCATAGGCATAGGCAAACAATGCAGGTAGGAGATCTTGGTCATGTTAGCAAACGACCCTTGTGTCAAACAAAGTGCTGAGTTTACGGCGCAGGTGACTGACCAACCAGAACGGTCCTTGTCCACAGCTGCGCGGTAGCAAGTCACCCTCCAGTCTGTCAGAGCGTCTGCACATACCAGCCAGAGGCATCAGCAGCCAGAAACACAAGTCACCTGACAGTGTGCTGGTGACTCAACTCTGGTGGAGTAGTCTTGTGTGCAATTGGATTTGATGGGGACTTGTGACACGTGCTGCTGGGGCTGACAAGTAGTATGCATGCCATGGCCACATTTGGTGCTGCCGTGTTACCTCGTCACGGATCCCATTGGAGACTATGCAAGAGCGTTGCTGAATGCTTTACATATTTTAATTTATACTTCTATATACGGACGGCGCTGCGATGCGATTAACGTGCTTGCACTGCACGTGAGCAATGAAAAACAGAGCAGACAGCACACTGACACCCACAGCAGCACTCAAGCAAGTGTGTGTGTGTTATCAGGCTGTCGCTCACACTCTGAAAGTGACAGGAAACAACCAACCAAACTTAACTTCGTGTAACGGCCAACCAAGAACTGTCTCTGGCTGAGCAGAACTGTCCCAATCCTGAGGAAACAGAGAGTTGGAGCAGGTGACACAAGCCAGTGGCACCACACGATGCGATAAATTGCGGCTAATAAAGGAGCTCTCCAAGCACCGCGACGTGTCCACACATGAAACAAGCAAAGGATAATCCGCCAGACACTGCAGCACAGCACACTTTCAAATGGCTGCTGCCGCAGCAGGCCATACGAGGATGTTTTTCTGCAGCTCCTGCCCAAACTCGCCTGGCTTGAACACCTTAGCACTGCAAACTCACGGGTGCAGAGGTTGTTGCAGCAACTCAGCTTGCACCACCTGCTTCTCGCTGCAGCACATTTGTTCCTCGCATTGAAGTATGCCAAAACGACTTTAAGTTCACGTAACAGCCTTTTTCCCTGTGTCTACAACCCAGGTCCTTGCAACACGTGCTTACCCCGGTCTTATACTAAGTACCCCCAGTCTTGCGCACACACACACACCTCCCTAGACGGGGAGTCTTATGCTACAGTATACAAAAAGGGGTCTTGTCCAAGAGAGGGGGGTTTTGTAACTCGTGATTTACGGTAGTCTAATGGCTTACACAGCATAGGTAAGCCGTGTTGCATCAATCAAAATGATGCAACAAACATCAAGCAAGACGACAGTGGGCAAAAGCACTGTCAGCTTGCAAGTCTGAAACAGCTAAGCTGACCTGAGCGAGGTGCACGTGGTGTACGTCGATGATGTGTTAATATATGGCGATTCAATTGAGTCCCATATTGCACACATCAAGGATGTGCTGTCAAGGATTGAAAAGGCAGGACTGAGCGTGTCTAGGCACAAGTGCCGGTGGTTTCAAACAGAGGTCAAATTTCTGGGCCACATTGTGGGCTCAGGTGGCATACGCCCTGACCCTGACAAGGTGAGGGCTATGGCCGACATGAGCGCCCCTCCGCTGCTTGTCGCCATGGTTGTCGACCTGATGTTTACAGCACAAGTTCCGGCAACGCAACTGCACTACGCACTATTCTTGAGTCGTGTACAGGCCACCACCGAGCTCACAAGCAATGGGAGGTTCAGCCATGAATGTGACCTACCTAACTTGGCTCTTTAATCAACAACGGAGCTGTTCAGCATGCCCTCATTATGATACAAGAGAACGAAAGCATACGTGTTGCCGATTTCCATGCCACGTGCGGCGTCGATGACATCATCCCGGGGTATGTCCCGGCGGATCAAAAAGAGGAGGAGGAAAGCGACGAGGAGGACGACGATGAGGAGGACGGCGACGAGGAAGACGACGAGGACGAGGACGGCGAGGAGGGCGGCGACGGCGACGAGGGCGGTGATGGGGGGGGGGGGGGCGTCGATGACGGGGAGGGCGGTGGTGACGAGGAGGGGGTCGACGAGGAGGGGGATGCCATAATGGCATGAGGGGCAGTATGGAGGTCATGCAGCCGGGGGGGGGGCGGGGGGGGGGGGGGGGGGGGGGCAGGCACGGGGGGTTTGTCACGCGGTGTGCGGGACTGCTGCAGCAGTACATATCACCAGCCACAGTTGCAACAGCAGCAGACAGAGGGCAGAAGTAGTGTACATCCTGCATTTGTGTTTGCAGGCGGGCGGGCAGTAGCACAATGCTCTACCCCCGCCAGAATTCTGGGCTGGTGTGCCTTCGGGCCTTGGTCAACCAAGGAAAGTTGAGTATAAAACGGACGTCGCGACGTCTGCGCTGGTCAAGGGCAATCTGCTGTTTGCAGCCTGCGGCAGCATGCACACACCGATACCATCTCTGGCAACTTTTTACAAGTGATGAAAAGTGGAGCACTGGTGCCGATGTTATAGGCGAGGGACCCTTCCGGGCGCGAGCCTTCTTAAGTCATGGCGCGCGCAAGCCTCCGCACTACCGATGCATCTGGGCGTGCTGATTTTTGCGAGCCGGGTATTCGTACGTGCGTATCGCTACAACCGTTCACCAATCAGCGCGCTGGGGTTCTGTTGCCGCTTCCAGCGGCAACACCCTCCGGCAACATCCAGGAACCTGCCAGCTGATTCCGGCGCTGGCTCTCCAGCTCGCGAGGTGTTGCCGCACAGGCGGCGCTGACCGCATGCAGCGTTTTGGCACTTGGCATGTATCGCATTGCAGTCTCTGAGTCAAGCCTGCGGCCACGCTTCGCGGCCTGCAGACCTTTCGAGAACTCAAATTCGCTACCTCTACTTCAAAGCCGTTACGCGCAACTTCAAGTTCCTGAGGCGCTTAGGGTTGAGGCTACCTAGGGTTAGGGCCAGCAAACCAAACCCTTTGGCGCTGATTGCCAGTGCGTGGTGGTGTTGATGTGTTAAACGTGGCAGCACGGCTTAATGGCAATGCAGATGTAATACATCTGCAATTCTGCAGCATGTGCATAACATGATCTCAATAATGCAACAGAAAACATGAGGTGATGCACATGTGTCAGACTCAAGCAAAGGTTGAGGTGATGGTCTCAGACTTGCTTTAAGCGCAACTTACACAAGAGGCTGTCTGTTTCCGGGTCGCTCGCCCCCCATTCCTTCAGGAGGGGGGTGCTTTCTTGTACAATAAGTACTTGTGCTGTTGGTACCACAAGCGCTACCTGCTGCGATCATCCTGCTGCCATCTGCTGACATGCACTCACCTGTGCCCACCACTGCTTGCCTGTTGTGGATGTATGACGCTTGTGCCCCTCCGATCCCCGTCGCGGCGAATGTGTATTGTGAAGAGTGCAGCAGCAAGGTCCTGATGTAAATTTTGCAAAGTGCGGAAGGGGAAACCAAGCTGATGCCCCGTGCCTGCCACTCATGTTGCGCTCGGCAGTCAAGTGTCAGCGATCCGCCTTGTTCCAATGCGTTTCTATCATGCAGATCATAGATTGCTGACAGTGCTTTCGCCCACTGTCTTTGTACACCACTTTGCTTGAACATGGTGTCGGTGCTGTGTTCGCCGCTACAATATGTTCGTTCTCACAATGGCTGCAGTGTCTGATGATGACTGCGGTGTCTGGCGGATTATCCCTCGCTCGTTTCAAGTGTGGATATGTCACCGTGCTTGCAAGGCGTCTTCGTTATCTGCATCGCATCGCATCATCTTATCGCATCGCCAGTGCAGCATTCAGCACTGCGCTCTCGCGTACTTTCCACTTGTCAGTCCCAGCAGCAGCGTCACAAGCGCCCATCAAATTCACTTGGACGCGACTAAACAAGGACAGGTACGATGCCTGCTGGCTGCTGCACGCATCTCCCAAGCAACCATACGACTATGATGCTAGCAACAGAGTTCAACAAGGCATTACAGTCAAAGCCGACAAGCCTCACAACTCACTGTCTTTTGAACCTTTGATTGCGGCAGCACATATGCTCCTGATTCCTCACGTCCAGCAAAGACTCATCGCCATCATAATCATCATCTTCACTGGGGTTTGCAGCCAGTTCAACAATTCCTGGAATAGGACGAGCAGTAACAGAGACGACGTCAATGCCATTCAGGAAACCAGCAGTTAAGGATAGATGCAGTCCGCAGGCTGAAGAAACCAAGTGGGTTTACGTGCTCTACTAATATGAGGGCGTCCACGCTGCCTAGTATAAGCGTACCTGTGCGACATCCGCGTGGCAGCTGAGGAGGAGCGAGAGTTGACAATAAGCTGACCTAACCCGAGGCAGGAGGCAGGAGACTGGCGCTACAAGTGCCAGCGCTAGCGCAGGCACCAAATGCCGACACCATCCGCATACGTATCCACTTTTTAATTTTGCGGTGTCATTCGATGCAGTCACAGATCTGCACCGTTGTACAACGGCATCCATAAATTGATTCTTTATGGGGCATCTTCAAACTCGAAAGCTTTGATTTTTTGAACCCTGCACACACTGTTGACAGTGGTTGTTGCTCGTGATGTCCACATCGTGGTGGTGATTCAAGTTGATGCATCAGCATGAGAGGAGTTGGTACACCGACTGACAGTGTCTGGCACTGCCGACAACAAGTGGTCCATCATGATGCAGCAGTCAAGACTTACTTGTTACTTCGAAGTATGCTATTGCAGGTGTATGTATTTTATTGTTGAAAGCTGTGAATGCAAGTGCGATTGCAGGGCGTGGGACAATGATTCGTTTATGGTACATTGACCTCACCAAGGCAGGCAGCTTTAGGGTAGCACACTTTACTGACCTTTGCCGTCATCTTGGTGGCAGGATTGAATTCAAATCGCCTGAGCTGGACGGTCAACACCGGCGGGTACTTCCGCAAGAGTGCCGCCTGGGCGTCACAGGCACAGCAGTGCGAAAGGAGTTGAGATTGACGCAACAAGGAGCAGAAATAGCACAAGACATATGCCATGACGCACACACCCGACAGTGCACACTGGCAAAAGTTGACTGGAAGCCGGCGTGCATCAAATTGACGGGGTGGGAAGAGTGAAAGCGAACAACAGTCCGGTTCACATGTACGACACCAGACGCAGTTGCAGAGCATCACCTGGTGCGCCTTTTGGTTGCCCAAACTGCACTCAGCGGCAAATGTGAAGCCATCCGTCAGAACACCTTCCTGCACATACTTTTTTCAAACTGGCGGGAGAGGGGGGGGGGGGGGGGGGGTGATGATGAATGGTGCAGAAACGCACAGCAAAACGTTCACGCATGACATTGTGAGGGCCTCACAGTGAGGCGCAAATCTGAGTGCATGTGTGGCAAACAAACATGACGCCACTAAATCGCGCACTGGCTGCAAACTGGCTGCAAGTGACCCCGCCTGCATGCCAGTGGCACATCTGCACACGCGTGCGTGCACACATACGCAATGACGGGCACCTTTTCTCCAGGGTGTCACAGCCCCTCACGCCGAGCAGAATGTCCACGATGAGATCTGTGGAGGCGGACCTGAGGTGGGCCTTCGAGTCGTCAGAGCCTCGGTTGTACTTGCCCCGGGTGCCCTCGAACAAAGTATCCACTGTTTGAGAGAGGGACGAGCTGGCGCGCAGCTTGTCCACGATCTCCTGCGCAGGGGGAAGTGTGCAAGACAGCTTCAATCAGTGGGGGAGCCTCTGTGGGGGAGGGGCGTGCCAGGAAGTCTAGTTTGGTTGTGTGCACAACAGCGTTTAGGAGCAGCCGCACGGGGTGCTGACATTGACCATGCACAGTGAATGATGGATTCATTCATACCCAGGTGCAGCGCTGCCTTGTCGCATTTTGAGGACAGCAGGCGGTATCACAGTGGCAGAGGGAAAATGGTGTACGGGGGAAGAGGCAGCTGCGGTCTTGAGCACTGAGACATAGGGGTGGACACACAATGTCATCATGGACACTGCCCTACTGAAATGCCTGTAATAGAGTAGTTGCCTGCGCGCAGACGAGTCAATTATTTGCAGCTGAAGCGCCGATCTTGAACTGCGTGGACCGCTTGCAGCCAGGATCCATAAAACAAGGTGTAAGCGGCGCCGTGGTGCAGTGGGCTTGCTACGAGCGACCACGGTGACAGATATCGCAATGCAAGCGTTGCGATAAGCTGTGGATGGCCAAGGACATCGGCCACTGTAGTAGGTAGCTGGGTGCGGTCTGGTATGTGGCACATTGAACTTGATGTGAACCGCAACACTGAAAGGTGTGAACGATGTCAGCTGACAGTGGTGATCTCAAAAGGCACACACGAGAACACTTGAAGCTTGACATATTGAACACGTAGCTGTTGCACATATAACCAGTGCGCTAGTCTAGGACATTTTACATCAAATGTCTCTGCGGCACCTTGTTGCGTGCTCGACTTGAAATGTCTCTGCGGCACCTTGTTGCGTGCTCAACTTGGTGCGGTTCCAACCGAGGCTCTGCACGAGCGCTTCGGTGCTTGCTGGCTCATGATCATGATGGTCCGGGTCTGTCAGCCTGTGCTGCAGGGGCGATGTTAGAGACAGCAGCTGTGGCGACTCGAAGTGAGTAAGTACAGTGAGGGGTCTAATTTGGAGCCCACAGTCAATGAAAACTGGTGCAGTAATATAATAGCACGCAGGCCAAGTGCGACACTTGTGGCGAAAACGTGTCTCAGGCACACGCATTGGGAGGGCTCGCACGCTAGACGAAGAACGCCGCTGCAGGTGCTGTTGGGATGGAGAAAATGGAGCACCTGCCAGTGGTAGAAAAGGCGGTTTACGTTTGATCGGTGACATGCCAAGTAGTAAATCAAGGGACCCTCGTGTAATGACCTTGCAGCACTGGAGGTGCCGCGTTGGTCGTCGCCATTGACATCATCAGGCTAATTTGAGACACCAGAGCAAGATGAAGTGCCAGCAGCACTTCAGTGGCTAGGAGACGAACTGCGTGCAGCCTATAGCGGAGCCGCTGCAGATCAGCGGAATGTCAACGAATCTCGATATATTGAGCTCGCCAACAACCTGAGGGTGAAAAAGTCGTGTGAAAGCTAATAGCATCACTTCGTCTCTCCACGTGTGCTGTGCCAGCTTTTTTTATCGCGCTTCTTGAGGTTGTCGTAACACCTTTTGAAAGCTGTGACTCTCCGCACCACATGTTCTGAAAGTTAGGAGTCTTACACCAGCGGATACAGAGACGACAGGTGCGCACCTTGCTGAGGTCATAGATTGCTGACGGTGCTGTTGCCCGCTGCCTTTGTGCACCACTTTGTTCGAACACGGTGTCGGTGCAGTGTTCGCCGCTACAGTAAGTTCTGTCCTCATGATGGCTGCAGTGTCTCATGATGGCTGCAGCGTCTGACGGAGTATCCCTCGCTCGTTTTAAGTGTGGACATGTCGCCGTGCGTGCATATATAGCAAGCGGTGTCGCGCTTGCACAAATCTGCTGTGCTCTTAAAATTTTCTTCAACATCTCAACGAGAACCCGCAACACAAGGGCCACATGGTAAATCGCCTAGCACACAGTGTCATGCATACAAACTCACTTTTCAAATAATCTCTGAAGCTCCGTTGCCAACAGTTGGACAGTGCCGTCATGGGGCAGTTTCAACACCGCCATGCACAGCGCAGAACGTGGTAGAGGTTTTGGACAGCCACATACGAGTGACAAGTAATGCCCATACTGGCCAGGCCGCGCATAGCCTGTGATGTCAAAACAAGGAGCCCACGTAGACTAGGTTATATGTACAACATAGGGTAAGAAACTCCACATTTGCTGCACGAATGAAGGTGGTGCGCATTGTACTCGAAGCGCTCTCACACTGCAGCAGCCTGAGGGCATGAACCATGGTTTTGCAAGTAAATGCAGCAATGACGCCCGATGAATTGTGCTTGAGTCATTAAGCTCACAAATGCGTGAGATTCAAGTAGCGGAGCGACCCGCACCAGAAGCGGCATGCACCGCTGTGTGTGTGAGGCTGGCGATGTTTGGGAAGGGGAGGGACAAGTCTCAAGATCAAGCCCCTCGCGCAGGGGCTCTAGACCGCCAGCCGGTACGAGAATGCTGCTGCTGACATCTGAGGCAACTCAGATCCTGGGCACGCAAATCCTGGGCACACAATGGCACACTTTAGTGAGTGCAGATGCGACGACGCGCAATTGCAGCTCACCCGTCACCTGCAGCTCGCAGAAGACGCGTTTACGACAAGCTGACCTGAAGCAAGGCAGGAGGCGGGAAGTTGGCGCTGCAACAGCCAGCACCATTGCACAGGCATTAACTGTCGACACCACCCGCATCCGTATTCAGTTTTGCAGTGTCGTTTCGGCAGTTCAAGTTTACCTGCAACGGCATGTGTGCTTTTTCTTAGGCTTGAAAAGCCTAGGTCTTGTCCCAAACGCGGGGTAGGCCATCTTTACAGGCGTGGAGCATCGGTTGGGTTTTCGCAACTACCCCTGATTGAGCGAAACAGGCAGCAATAGCTCCCCGGATTGTGAGAATAGGCGTGAGTAGTGCCCAAACTGAGATACGCAACTGGACGCAGCGCAGCGCTGCTTGGGTGCAGAGCCACCTTCAAAATAGGGATAATCGGCCAATTTCAGTCGTGACGCTCAAAGGGCAATTTTGACCCGACAACCGGCGTTGTACCGCCGTGATTGTGATCGTCGTGAGGTGCGGTGGCTGCAGTACTAAACGAGGCACATGCGTACACGATGGGGCGCCTACACGAGGCAGCTGAGTCTGCTGGGCCCCAAATTTGCGATCGCCGATGGCACATGCGCGCGCAGTACTGTCACGGTGGTAGCGTCGTCAGCAGCAGCTGCCAGCATCACTGATTCAGCAGCAGCAGTGGCTACTCATGACACAGCTGATGGCATGACTGGCGTAAGCGCTGCTGCTGTTAGAGGCGCGTAGCCCGGTGACACCGTGTTCGATTGGCGCCGCCGTCGAGTGCTGTCAAGAGCGGGCGTGCGCAATGCCGTAAGCGGACGCGGTAACACCAGAGGCGTTTTTTTGTCAACGCCATGAGGTCGGCACCAAGTGCTGGCGACATGGAACTAATGCTGAGCTTAGCATACCAGAGACCTAGGGATGAGGAGGAAGAAATTGACAACTTTGAAGCTCTATGTTTTACTTCGGCGAAGCAGTATCATGGTGTGCGTTGCCATCACGGTGATGTCCATGTCAAGTGTAGGTGGCACTTGGGCACATCAAGCATCTTGTGAGCCACTTGCATGCGCACCTCTAATCCAGCAGCCTGCGGCAGCCACAGCACAGCAACGTGAAAGGCACTCACAAGGTGCCTATAACATCAGCAGTCCATGCCAGTGGTAACGACAGACACAATTTGTCAACCGGACCGGATGTGGGCAGGGTTGGTGCGGCAGAGCTGGAACGACGCAATCATTATGCGGGCTCACTGGACCAGGTGGTACCAGTAGTGACAGGGACTCCGGGTATGTTATGATACCAACTTGAAGATGTTTCCCTCAGGCTGTCAAACCACCGTGGTGACCACTGGCAGCCTGAGGCTGCTGAGCTTGAATCAGCAGCCAGCCCCGGGCCTATATACACCACGTAGCATGCCCATCAGCGGCAGCCGGCCCAGCCTGAGGGGCTGCCACTGGCAGTGCGCCTCAGGCTGGTGCGGCTCTGTGTGACAGCCACTGTGCCGCTTTAAAATGAATTCAGTTGGCAGAGCACACTGTTGGCAATGTCATCACGATGATGGCTGTCATACAGCTACTAACCTCACTGACAGGCTGAGGGACAGCCTCAGGCTGTGACAGCCTGTCAGTGAGCTAGCCTTCAAGTTCGCAAGGCATTCAATTTCAATGCCCACTTGTTTTATGGCGACCTTGCACGGCGCCGCGCCGTCAGGTTGGGGGAGCCTCAGGGTAATGTTAATGCTGCACTGCAGGACCCAGTGGTGTCTGCAACTGCATCATGATGACATTGTGAAGACACAGTCACTCACCCCAGCTAATTTCAGGCTAGCCGTTTAAGCATATATTATGCTGCAGCTGCTGCATGCAGCAGAGTACAACTGTCAGCGACAGACTGAGTGTGGGGCCATACATCACCACTAGCTATAGTGTGCGCCCAAGTGTTGTCGATAAAGGTACCGAGATGCGTGTACCGAGATGTGGGACCGACAAAACCTGGGCGCACATTAGGTCCTGGTGTCAGACATGGTGCTCTCATTGTTCAACCGCACTGCAGCTGCTTGAAGTTCCTGCAGCGTACACGTGCTCTTGCTGGTCAACTCTGCTCGTAGTCCACTTGCACAGAGCCTGTGAGCTTCGCTCGCTGACAACAAAGCGCATGTACATGATGTGTTTGCACGCTTTGCCTGCCTAGGACCCCGCAGCGGCGCACACGAACGAGTGTACGCGCCGCTGCCATTCACGTCTCTTTCAACGTCCGAAGCGTGCGGTAGACCTGCAATGTGTGAAATGTCTCGTCAGCAATCACGGCGCCAGCAACAAAACCCCACTCTGGACATCATCATGTCCACCTCCCCCCTCACCTCCCTCTCTCTTCTCTTCTCTTCTCTTCTTCTCTTCTCTTTCTCTCTGCATGTTTATTCTTTTTTTACTTCAAGCTTGGAAGTAGA
Source organism: Tribonema minus (assembly GCA_017506865.1). Classification (NCBI taxonomy): domain Eukaryota; class Xanthophyceae; order Tribonematales; family Tribonemataceae; genus Tribonema; species Tribonema minus. The sequence goes on from JAFCMP010000190.1 coordinate 263,792, forward strand.
TGTCAAAACAAAAGGCCTTGCACACATCGAGAGTGATGAGCCAGACTCCCTCGGCGGCCAAGCGCAGCAGCTTGCCCTGCAAGGATGACGGTGTCAATGGGAGCAGCAAACGTCCCCGCCATGCCACCAGGGCGCAGACGCCTCACTCGCTAGGAGGCGTCAAGGGGTATGGGGTTGTTATCGGGACATGCGATTCGGGCAAGGAGAAGCAGGCGACCAAGGAGCTCATAACACTGCTGGACGAAAGCTGGAGCCGGTTGCACCCAGTTGACGACGCTACAACTGAATCAGGTGAGCATGCTATCCTAATGTCGAAACCCGTAGCTCACACGCCTGTTGCATTATCGACGTTCTCCTTATGATCTTGTCTACAGCATTGTCCGGTACAACAGCACACTCCTTTCCCTCGTCATTGGACGTGCTGATGTGATGCTGTGCAGGCGAGACGAGCACAGTTTCCATCGAAGACCAGATCAAGCGGCAGGTGCAGGAGCTGAAGAGCTCAAAAACGAAGGCTTTTACTGCTGTCAGCAGTGATCTCCGCGGCGTAGTAGTAGTGTGTGTGCTGGATAAGACACTGGACATTGTGAGCATCACAGCAGAGTTATTTTCAGATGTCAGAAAGACAAAAGTGCGCCGCTCTCGTTTCCTCATCAGAGCAGTTCCGCTAGCCACCACTTGCTATGGCGATGCAGAGAGTCTTGTAGGTATTGCAAAGCCACTAGTGGATGAAGCATTTGAAACCCTGAGAGAACCAGTCAAATGGGCAGTTAGCCTGACTCGCCGAAATTCAGGCATGCAGCGTCAACAGGTGGTGGACGTATTTGGGGGCCTGGTACCCAACGTGCACACAGTCAGCTTGTCAGAGCCGGAAATGGTCATAGTTGTAGAGGCAATGAGGGGAATCATTGGTGTCAGCGTCATGAAGGCAGCTACAAAAGTTGCATGCAGTGACTTCAACCTACGGCGGTTGCAGGATGAGGTTTGCAAATGAACAATTGGCATTCCTGGACCTGCATGTGAGGCATGCACATTCTTGCGTATTACGCTGTGCTCATTCGCAGCCCCAGCGCTGGCACTGTTGTCCATTGGCCATCACCAGACGTGCCCACCATTGAAACAGGCCACAAAGAAATACTGTGCTGCTGCCTTGAAATGTTGTACCTCAAGTGGTGCTCTAAGTAGTCGCTTGAGGCAATCAGCATGTTGTGATCACAGTTGATGCTCTCTCATCTCAGATGTGTACTTGGAATGAATACTGCGATTGAATAAATGAATAATAAACACTTGAACACTTCAACGAAGTGTTCATCAACGAAGTGTTCATTGAAGGAAGTAAAGCAAACGTTCTATATTCATTGTTGCGCAAGACACCCACTCAGTCACGCAACACTTTGAATGAACGAACCAGCAGCGAATTTTCAACGAGGCCACACAATGTGTTTGCAGCATGACATTTGAAAACACACACCGCATTGGTCACACTTTGTGTGTGCTGACGAGGCTCTGTCTTTTATTGGGACCAAAATTACTATTCAAAACTGGCAGCGCATAGCGCCACCACCGTGCCAGAGGTGGACAACCAAGCAGCCAAGCAGACACAACTCACGAGAGCATGTGTTGCTACAGAACGAAGTGAATTAGGAACACGACGCGAACCCTGCTTGAAGTGGGCACGTCAGTGCTCACCAAGGACCAACCTCAACATGTGCTGAGCTCCGCTCCATCAAAAACGGATCAGGCGTCGCAGCATCGAGCCTGCGCATTCAAATATCAGCAGTTCTGCGCCTTTTCATCTCAAAGGGCCCAATTGTGTCGCCCATTTTTCAACACCAGGGCTCTTTCGTTCACGCTGGCGAGGGAAACAAATGTGCGCTTGGGGTTCGATGCTTATGCCCCGATTTGAACACCACAAGAGACCGCCTGGACATAATTTGCACAAGACTCTGTGAGTGCCCTTTTGCAAGACAGAGAACCAATTGACAGGCCGCTTACAGCATGATGCCTTTGCATACTTGGCACGCACGCCTTGACGACAAACTCCACATTCGCACACTCAGACAAAACCCGCTGCAACAGGACGTTGTCTTGAAAAACTATCATTGCGGAGCTGCGCTCTGGACAGGCGGCCACGTCTGCCACATCCAAAGCCAAACAACACAGTAGTAGAGGTCATCAGTATGATGCATCATTTATGTACAAGCCATCTCTGCCTGGCAAGCATGCAATGCTGATGCATGCACTTTGCCTTTGCAATCGGCCAAGTCACCAAAGTGCACTTTGTGCATGCAATACCCGAAAGCATGAAGCACTAGCGCCTTGGCTGAAGGGGCGTAAGGTGACCAGGTTGGGCAGGCCGCCCAATGAGTGGCGGTTGCTGCTGTGGTTGTTGCTGCTGCTGCTGCTGAAGCGGATCGTCACTGCTCTGGCCAATACGTGGAGCGTGCGGATTGGGTGCAGCAGCACCTCCTGGTGGCATCTTGCGCATCAGAGCCGCTATCCGCTGGTGTATGAACTCCCCAGACGCCCCAAGTTCGGCCGCTTTCTTGTAGGCGTCCAAAGCGTCTGCTGTCTGGTTGCAGCTGTCATACAATGTGCCAACGTTGTACCAGACCTCGCACAAGTTGGGATCCAGCTTGATGGCTCGTGTGTATGCATCCAAAGCATCTCTGTTCTGCTGCAGTTGATAGTAGAGCACGCCTAGTGAGCACCATACGTTGGGGTTGTTGGGGTCTGCATTTACTGCCTGCGTAGGACAGCAACAGTGCGATGTGTCAGCAGCCAATATGTTGCATCTTTGCAACATTGCTCTTGCAGCAAGCATCAAGTGCCGCATACGAGTGTTTTTTGCTCTGACAAATCTACAGAGCGTGTACTTCGCAAGACGAAAAGGTCATGTAGATGCTGTTCAACTGTAAGCAGCAAAACATCATCTAGATAGAAAGCTATGTGCACTGCATCGCCATTCAAGAGCAGGATAGATGCTGGTGATCAGTACTATCAGTAATTTCAACAGTTCTGCAACGCACAGCCTACCTGTTAAGTTATGCTCCTCATTCTCTGAAAAACGAAGCACAGACGTGACTGAACCAGCATGCCGCGCTGACGTCGTGCAGTGCAAGATAACATGATGTGTACACGATACTTCAAACCATACCACAACCGCGAGATAACACCTTGAGTTTGACCTAGCGTGGCATGCGTGTCTGCCAGAGCCACAAGGTGGCCCACAACAACCAAAGACATTAGACGGTGTTGTCACAAAGTGATGTGCAGGAGTGCAGACCATCTCAGTGGTGAATGACAAGTATTGCCTGAGTAACATGATCAATATTGCAAGTAGTGCCTTGAGTCACTTGAACAATGTTGCAATTTCGTCGTTTTGCCGCTATTGCTGCCAGAATAGTATCCATTGAGATGTAGCCTCTGAGACCAAGTGTGCTTGGTGAACTGGTAGCATATGGCATGCTGTTGCCATGTGTGGAAGGGGATATGAATCGCTTGCAAATAAAGTGCTATTCACACTGTGATGAGCGAGTTCATAGGCCGTATACGTTGGAAAAAGTACTAATAAAAAACTTCTCACCTGCTCATAAGCAGTATATGCAGACTCGTGCGACTGAGCAGCCATGTAACACCGCCCCAGCAGGTACCACCCTAACCCATCCCTTGGGTCGATTTCTGTGGCGCGCTTCAGATACTCTATGGCCACCTTGAATTCATCCTCGTCCTTGTAGTGTAGCCACCCCAACTGCTGCAGCGCCTTCGCATGGTTCTGAGACAACACCAGACACGTGTGATGAGTGTTTTTGTTAGCTGCTTCACTGATTTGATGAGTGCACAAACGCCTTGTGATATTTCAACCCTTGTAGCTTGTATTGTCTCCCGCATTGGTGGTTATTTCAGATTATGTCCATGGCATTATCGGGCGGTGTCAGCAATTCTAAATGTGATCCTGAACATGGTCACCTAACCTACGTACCTTGCTGACCTTCCGAGCTCATTGCAGTGCATCCAACAAGATGCAAGCACAAAGGCACGCCAGGCACAGGTAAGCATTCATGTTATGGCATATGCTGCAGCCGGCAGCAGGAATTGCATACTTCTATTAGGGCGCTTCAAAGGGGTGTGAGCAACTACATACTTGATAGCATGGGTCATGCCACCTCAACGAGCGAAGCGCTACACACCATGTAGTGTTTAAATTGCGCTTTAAGCTTGGCAACCAGTACTGTATTTATTGCGGTACATCAACTGTCCCATGACCATCACCATTGGTGAGCTCTTTTGACCATATGTAGCAACCCAGAAACAAGGCGACACGCATGATATCAATCATGATCAGCATTCAGCTCCCAAAATTGCCTTGTCAGGCAACACCGTACATGCTACTGAAGCGCCGTGCAGCTGTGGACACAAGCACAGAGCATGCACACCACTGGTGCAGCATGTGCTGTCTGTTGCAGACATTATTTGTGACACCAGTGAACCAAGTACTTCAGGCAGTATTACCGGCCGCTTGTTCGCTATTAGTTCCTCGCCATACCTTCCATACAGCCTGGAATGTACAGCAAACTGAAACATGAGGTTGTGATGAGCACTACAGTGGCCCTTCTGGGCACCAGGTGGCGAGCTCTTGCTGTGCTGTTGTAAGTGACAGTCTGATAACCTCAACACAATGGCAAGCTTTGAGCTTTGCAACAAGCATGAGTACTAACAAGCATCGGCAACCGATTGTATCACCAACCCATCTCAGTCTCCGCCACTTGCAGGGCATCAGTGACATATCAGCTGATGCTAGGTGCGACCGCTCTAGTAGCCTCAGGGCCTTGTCGTGGAAGTTGGAACATGGGGCCAAGACAATTCTTGAAGTGCAGTCAAGAGTTGCATCCATAAGGCTGCAGTGGAGCCGTCTTAGCTGCATCAAAGCTCATTGCCATCACCGAGCTAGCACCAGCCTCCGAGGCCACCACCGCCAGATTACATTGGCAGGTCGCGTCAAGGCAGCACCGACAAAGACTCTCCAGTGTGTGTACAGCACATTTGGCGGCCACGCATCCGCAGTTTACAGTATCTGCTACAAATGAGAGCGGCAGCATGTGCACGCTGCACACTATGCAATCGGTACAGCGTAATGTACTCAGTCGCCTGCCAACTGGTCCCAATGATGATCACCAGCACAAGCCACATCGGCTACGTAAGCGGAGCGAAGTATAATACAAGGCCAACATATCAGGCTCTTACCTTGTTGAACTCCAGTGCCTTCAGATATGAGCTTTTGGCGGAAGGAACATCCCTTTTGAGCTCGTACACGTGCCCTATCTGGCTCCAGACGTCGCACTTCCACGAGGCATCGTCCACCGCTGATAGGACGTCGTGCAAGACTTCCAGCGCCTCGTCCAGCCTGCCCTCCTTCTTGGCAATGATCGCCACCCTAAATCGCACCTCATGCTCAAGCTCAAAGTTGGGATCCATCTTGAGGCAGGCGTCAAAGGCTTCGATGGCATGGCTGTAGCTGCCATAGCGGTTGTAGAGCAGGCCTATGCCGTACCATAAATGAGCGTTTTTGGGATTTTTGATGTGGTAAAGGGCGTGCTGGTAGCTCGTGTAGCTGTTCTGCAGCTCATTGAGCATGAGATAGCAGTATGCCAGCTCTGCCCAAGCCGCCCCGTCCTCAGGGTTCGCCTCAATCACGCGCTGGTACAATTCGACGGCCTGCCTATAACTGCCCTGCGACTTGTACACGTCTCCGAGGCCAGTCAGCGCCTCAGGGCAGTGCTGACTATGGGTCAGCGCACGTTGCCAGCACCTCGTGGCCTCCGCATGATTGTCCATGCTCCTTGCGGCCGCTCCCAATGTCCCCCAAGCCTGAGCTGTAGCATCTCCCAACTGCCTGAGCACGCCCGGGACACCGATCAACTGTCCACCGTCAGGCGGGTGCGCCGGAGGCGCGTTTTCTACGGCCATCACGCCGCGAGCCAGCAATGCCTACTACTACTACGGATTTTTTGTGTGTGAAGTTCACATTTGAAGTATGTAGTAACCGAAGAGTGTAGACGTGACAAGGACAAGGAGACGAGCACAACAGCAGTATGGCAGGCGAGGGGGCCGGACGACGGCACGATGACGCCGAGAATCATGTGAGGCACAGCCACAGCACCAGCCCACACGGTGGCCCTACTCCAGAGCGCAGATCGACCAGTCCCCTTTTTGACTTCATCCCTTACTACGGGGCCGGGGATGCCTCGGTTGATGGCAGGGTGCGCGCTATGGTGCAAGCAGCTGGTCAGGAAGAGCTGTGCGGCATCGATCACTACGGCAACACACTGCTCATTCTGGCCGCGCAGTACAAGGCCGGCGAGCTGATGCACGCCATCTTGGCAAAGGACTGCATTGACGTCAATGCAGTGAACGATGCTGGCGCATGCGCTCTACACTTCGCATGCTTTAGCGCTTCACTGGACGTGCTGGTAGCAAGAGCTTTGATTGCAAATGGCAGCAAGGTGCGGGTGGTGGAGCGCACTTATGGATGCACGCCTCTCCACTATGCTGCTGGAAGCGGACATGTGGACCTGTGCAAGGATCTTGTCGCGGCAGGAGCCATCGTGGCCACATGTGACTTTCACAATTATACAGCAGTCGACTATGCTAGACAGGCAAATTCCCAAGCTTGCCAGGCTTACTTGGCAAGTGTGCTGGCTGGTGAACATGGCTCGAACAGCGGCTCAAGTGCTGCCATCCCTACCTTCACCCGGCGCGACAGCTTTGGGGAACCTGCCACAGCAGCTGTGGCAATTCACAGCCTTGTGACTTCGGTGTCCGCAGTAGGCGAAGCTGATTTTGGCGCGGAAACAAAGAAACAGCAGCCACGGTGGACGCGCCTTCGCGATGCAGCCTCAAATCAGCCATATCACATCAACAGTTACACGGGCGAGAGCCGATGGGAGAAGGACCTGATAAGCTCGCTATCCGGACTCAATGCAGATGTAGCTGCGCAAGATTCGACCATTCACCAGTGGCTTGTTCAGCAGACACAGCAAGCGCGCTTGGCAGCATTGCTAGGGAGATGTTCTCCAGCACAGCTAACACAAGTCAGTTCTTGGCTTGGCATGGCGGAAAACGATGCAACAAAGCTGCCTCTGCTCAGCAAGGAGCTTGATGTACCAGAAGACAAGCTTGTGGCAGCACTTTTGGAACAAATCATGGAGCATGCGAAGTTGAGCGGCCGTAGCGTCCAACGACAACCAGCAGGTGCTACCATGGCGGAACAGCAGCAGCAGCAGCAGCAGCAGCAGCAGCAGCAGCAGAGGCATCAGCATAAGCAGCCAGTAACTGGTGCAGGATGTCATACTGCAGTCGGGGTTCTGTCGCCAATGACCAGCAAGTCTAGCTGGCGTGTCACTGCTGATTGCAGTGCTCCAACAGCAGGACCAGGAGGCAGTTGTGATAGCGGCGCGCATCTCGACATGGCAGCATATCAGCTTGAGGAGAAGTCCAGGGAGGAAAGGATTGCCAACTTGGAGCAGACACTTGCAAAGGTGCTCCAACGGCATAAGGATGAGTGCGAACAGCAGCGTGCGGCACACAGGGATGCAATGGCAGTGCAGGAGGGCGTCATAGCAGCCTACACAGCTCAACTGGAGGATACCATTGCAAACTGCGCTAGCGCATCGGCTACAGAACGTGCAGCACAGCAGGCGTGTACGCTCTTGGAAGCGAAGCTGTCCAAGGAGGCCAGCAGTCATGAAGGAGAGCTGGAGCAGCTTGTTCAGCTTGAGCGCAGTCTTGCGCTAGAGCTGCAAGAAAGGGTGGCGGAGGCAGCTGGCGTGGCATCTGCTATGGAAGCGCAACAGAGCGGCGCTGTGGAGGCTGCGGACACAGCAATGCGCGAGGCAGACTTGCGTGCCAAGGAAGAGGCAGACTGCATTAGGGAGTGCCAAGCCACTGTGGCGAATGCCTCTTCTGCGGTGGAACATGCACAGGCGACATTTGACGCTGAGTGCACGACTTGCCGTGCAGATATGTCGGCCACACTCAAGCGCCGCCTTCAGGAGCTTCATGCCGCATACTCTGCCGCCAAGTCCAAGGCGGCAGTGGAGCTGCACAAGGCTGTCAGCGACAGGGACGCGGCCAAGGAACAAGCGCAGCGAGCCATGCAAAGCAGAAGCAATGCTACAGCAGAGCATGCGCGGACTGTCAAGGTGATACAGATGTCGCGTGAGCTGGCGACAGCAAATGTTCAGCTGCAGGCGTACATGGCGCGTGAGACGGAGCGGCGCAAGCAGCTACACAACAAGGTGGAGGACCTCAAGGGGAAGATCAGAGTGTACGTGCGCGTGCGGCCACTATCCTCGAAGGAGGTGGAACGCGCCTGTGCGGAAGCGGTCGCCAGTGAGGGCAAGCAGAGCGTGGTCGTGCAGGACAAGAAGAACGGCGCCAACAGGACCTGGGACTTTGATCAGGTGTGGGCCGGCTCGGAGCTTGGGGGCAACACGCAGGAGGCAATATTCAAGGATACCGGCTATCTTGTTACGTCCGCGGTGGACGGCTACAACGTGTGCATATTTGCATACGGGCAGACAGGTAAGACGCTCTCGACGATGTTGTAGCTAGCAATGTTCGCCATGTAGCAATATTTGCTTGTCATTTAGGTGCCCTTTCGTAGTATGTTAGGCCTTGACGCAGTTCACGCATGCATGTTGTTGTTGAGTGGCGACCTTTGTGATCTTGCAGTGTTGTGCAGCACTGAAAGGAAATTGATTGATGCCCCGCAGATGATCATGTGCAAAAGGAGCAACACCTTTGAATTGCGCTGCTGCATGTCACCACAAAAGCTTTCATGAGTCAAAGATGGTCAAGCAAATGGTTTGAAGCGCAATTAAGCTTTGGTGGTTACCATGGCAAGCATACCTTTGTTGGGGGCGTAGGTGACTACTATCGCAAGCATACCTGTGTTTGGGCGTGACTTCATGTGAGTTCACGATGCAGCTTTAGTGGACATGTGCGCAATAGACTGCGCTGATTGGCAGCGTCACTGGTCCCCTGCTTCCACATCAGTATGCAATGCTTCAAGCATGCATGGATGTGGGTAGCTACTCATTAGAGCATCGTAGCTTCCCAGCGTTTGCACTGGCGGCTTTGTGCCACCTTCACATTGAGCAGAGCAATTGCTGCAGGCATCCACAGCACGTGTTGCAAGTTATATCCTAATCGTAAACTATCGTGAACTTGCTGAGATGTGGCCCCTTTTTGCGAGGGACAAAGTCTGAGGCGATGTGGAATGTGGCAGTTACAGCCAAGTCATAATGACAGTCGTTGTACGCTTGCCGTCAATACCTCATGCAGCGTCTGCGAACGAGCACGATTGTGAACACAAATGTTTTTATGCGGTGCATGACCTTCGCTGTTGCAGGCTCTGGGAAGACATTCACCATGTTCGGCGCGGGGGGCGTGGGTGGCGGCATGAACACAGCCACAGGGGAGTGCGGACCCGGAGCTGGCGTCGCTCCAAGGGCTGTGGGCGAGCTATTTCGGGTCCTCAAGGAGCGGCAACCCCAGTACACCTACAATGTTACCGTGACCATGTTCGAACTGTACAGAGATGGTTTACGAGATTTACAAGCGCGGCATGGTGATGGCGCCAAGCTAGTCATCAAGCTGGCGGAGCATAGCGGTACAGGGCTGGTGGTGGTGGAGGGCGGCATTGAGACAGTCGCAAACTCCGTCAAGGACCTGGTGGACACCATTGCTGCAGGCGCAGACAGACGTGCAGTGTCAAGCACACAGATGAATGCTGACTCGTCACGATCGCACCTCATCTGCAGCATGGTCATCAGCAGCACCAACACGCGCACTGGCAGTGTAGTGCGCGGCAAGCTGACGCTCGTTGACCTTGCCGGGTCCGAGCGAGTGGGCAAGTCCGGTGCTGCTGGTGAGCAGCTCAAGGAGGCCCAGAGCATCAACAAGTCACTGTCAGCACTAGGAGATGTCATAGCTGCGCTAACCTCCGGCAGTGCACACATACCCTATCGCAATCACCCCTTGACTATGATGATGAGCGATTCACTAGGTGGCAATGCCAAGACACTCATGTTCGTTTGCGCAAGCCCAGCAGACTACAACACCAGCGAGACCATAAACTCGCTGCAGTTTGCGGCGCGGTGCAAGGATGTCACCAACAGCTCAGTGGCAGGCGGTGCTGCACAGCTGCAGGCCCTGCAGCGTGAGCTGAACAGGCTTAAAGCCCCAGAAAATGGCACTGCGCCGAAGAAGCCCGCACAGCTAGGCAGACCTGTCTGAAGCTGCACTCTGCAGCACAGCTTGGTTGAAATTCATTTTGTCACTGCAAATCAACACACCTTCATGTAGATGAATTCATGCGCTTGCACTTGGATGTGATGATTTGTTGAAGAGATGCATGAACCCATCGCTCCACAAAGCATGCAATTGCTGCTTGTTGCCATTGTGATGCGGCACACATCCATCTTGCAGTGGCTCACAGCTCCTCAGCAAGCACTAGATGGACAATGCTGTCATGCCGTCAAGTGCAGTTTTTCTGTTTGGAGGGATGGGGGGCACAACACTGGGGCCAGTGCAGGCGGGGATGGTCCCAATTCTGTGGGTGGATAGCTGGGGTGAGGCCATGAAAGTGCACCAAAACCGCTTTCCTCAGTGTGCACACATGCTGCAAGCGCTGGGGGGAGAACATGGCCTTGCGCCGCACGCAGCATGGCGCGCTATCAGGGCCGAGTGTGCGCGTAGGCGCGTCTCCCTCTCCGAGCTGCACATCCATGCATCGCCCCCTTGCCAAGAACTTAACTTCCTTGACTCCCAAGGGAGGAGCAGAAGAGGGCATTAAGATGGTTCAATGGACGCTGGCTCTGTTTGACCTAGTTGGCACATATAAGGTCACTTGCACCATGGAACAGGTGAACCATGCCGACGTCAGGAAGGAGCTCATGCGCCGGGGGTATTGGTTTAAAGTGCTTGCAGCGCAGGCTTATGGGTGGACAACTCGCGTAGGCGCATAATTGCAGGCATGTACGACGCAGACAAGGTAGAGGAGTACAAGGGGGGGACTCGCACATTGGGATGGTGTTTACAACTAATGCCAGACAAGATGTTGGGTGAGGATGATGATGCTCACAGCAGGGTCTTGCAGTGTGAGTATGTACAGGTGCAGGGAACGCTCTACAGACTCGACGCTCTGTGCCCCACTGTCGCCAGTGGATGGCCTAAGTTCTGCAACAAAAACAAGGCCCCCCCCAACTCCGGTGCCCCCTGCACTTTCCCCGTCGAGCTGCGTTTGATGCTGCGTCATTCCCCCTTGACTTCCTCGATGATCTCGAGGGTGACATCAACCTGAACGATGGCACTTGGTATTATCACAACTGGTGTGAGCAGAAGAAATTGAGAAAACACACTGACCATGGTCAACTGATGCCGAAGGCACTGAATTAGACTTGGACTGCTTTTCTGTTCGCACGTGGTCTCAAGTCAGACTCTGTTGCAGTTACAGGTCCAACTGTTGTGATGCTCCAAGTTGGAGAGTCCTGATGGTAAACGTGAGTTTCGTGGTACACCACATAAGATGGCTTACCAGTTGGGGTTGGGCGACCCTACATTGTGTGGGTGAAGGTTAGGCAGATGGACAGGAATCCGCATCATGTCAGCGGAACCTGCAGCCATCTGGCCTGTTGAAGTGGTGGTACGCACCAATGGCACCAATCGCGCAGCGCTGTGGCATGCAATTATCAGCAATTAGTTTAGCACATGCAACAGCAATGAGCACACCCATGACATCAGCTTGAAGAACACGTCAACAAAAGATTTTATTTGCCAGTTTATTCAAAAGCGAGCGAGCAGCACACACACACACACACACACACACTCCTCGGCTTTTTTCCCGATGAACACATTTGAAGTTGGCGCGTCACTCCCGGCCCTTCAGATCACTAGGCAAGCAATAACAGTGTTGCAGCCGGCCACACACGCGCGATTTTTTATGCAACAATAGTATATTGACGGTACATGATGCTTCGCACAGCAAAGTAGGTATCACTCAGAGGCCCATCGATCTTCAGAAGTCCATCTGCGCCTTTGGTGACCACGATGGTACCACTGACTGTAAGCTTGGCTGCAGCAAGTGCTGTGGTCATCCCTGCCTTCCTGAGAGCAGTGCTGAGCTGTGTCAGTTGCACATCACCAAAGCTGACGAACACGGCGGGACGTCCAGTTTCGCCCTCCTCTCGATCCTGCGAGACACAGCGCGTGAATGAACATGAATCATGCCATCTGCATATGGTCCGTGAGATGTACTGGTTCATCACTGCAGCTACCATGGTGATGCCACAGAGTGGCAATTGCTGCAGCGACAGGTGTAATCATGAGCAGAGTGCAACACGGCAGTACAATATAGCACCCATCCTCTGCTACATCTGTGGCTTGTGGTCTTCGATTGCAAAGCCTTCCCGAGCTTGACGGATTTTGAAGGCAGCTTGAGCTGATGTTTTGGCGAAAGTCAGAGAGAAATTGTCGAGAGCACGGTTGGCGGAAGTCAGAGAGAAATTGTCGACAGCGCGGGTGTAACCGCAATCATGAAGGTCATGTAGACAATTCCCTCCTTAATGATGCGGTCATCTGCGCTTCATGTCGACAAATCACAACATGCGGTTGAAGTCACCTTTATTTTTATTGACTTCCGCTTGAAGAGCGGAAACCCTGCTATTGTGATGCTTGACAGATAACGACTGGCCGTTCTTGACAAATGGCGGCGTCTCAAGGCTGAACAGAGATAGCTGCAAAGGTCGCAAATCCAGTGTAATGCAAACACTTCCGAGTCTGCAGGCCATCATCTGCCTCTTGTCAACAAAACCCATCTGCACGCAGGCTCTGTGAGGCTACACACTAGCTACACACTAGTGACTACACTCCACGGTTTTCAACAGCTACAAAGGTGCAACTTAGCGTATCTCAAGCATCGGGCTGCAGGATTGCTTGCTGTAAGAGGATCTTGGAAGCCTGCATAGCGCTGCGCAATTGCGCTGCTTGTCGCCATTGTAGCGGGCATGTTGCTGCATTGCTTATACAGAGCAGCGTCCTTATGCTGGATGTTTTTGCTTCGGTAGTGTGATGCTTTGTTAGCTTGATGAGCGGCGGTACTTCAAGTGGCAAGGTCAAAAGAAAAGGGGTGACCTGACCCCGATCTTAACTAATTCTACTGGGTACACTGCCTCCTGCTGCTGATCAACAATGCACTGTGTTGCTAACCTGAGGTGGGAACAGTATTGGCGGCGGCGGCCTTTCCCTCTTGCCCAGGACACCGGATGGACGAGGTTGCGGTGCAACTGCACTGTCCACCTGCGCCAGCTCATAACCCTTGACGCTTTGCCACCGCAGGCGGGTGTAGAGCGAATCGTGGACCAACACATCAAACACATCCGTATCCAATGCTGCCCTGACTGTGTCGCCCGATCTTGGCGTGAACACCTAAAGAGAAAAGCATGTCAGGGAGGCGCATGGCAGGAACCATGTTGAAGGCAGTGGTTGCTTAGTTGAAGCATTGATTTCTTTTCAACAACAGGTCCCAAATGACAAGATGAGTTCTGCTTGTTGTGACCAGGAACATATTGTCATGCAGAGTAGATATATCGTGGCTGTGATTGAGTGCCAAAAGATGGTAGGCGGTGTATGATGTCGTCGGCGCACGCAACAGCAATTGAGATGGGTCCTTGCGAGCATCTGCGCCGGCACAGTCTTCACATGGCTTACTACAGATGCGCAGATACTTGGGCATCAGGGTTTAAGCTGGACAAACCAGCACAAGGTACGCGGTTCGGTTCCACGAAACGCTGGCTGTTGAAGAAACTGATTGGGTCCAGTAAGCATGCTCTCATGCCATTAAACTGAAACAATGAATTTTTACAGGCACCAACCTATGCCATCACAGCTCACTGTGGTATCATGAGGCCTCATCCAGAGTTTAAGACATCGTGCCATCATGCCACACTAATTTTAAAGAATGAGAATCTACCACATACATGCAAAGCGGACACTACAATACCAGCATAGCTTTAGAGCCCTCATTGCGGTGCTGACTCACCGCTGAGCAGATGTGACGATCGCGCGCATCCTCGGACAGCGCGGACACCGCCTTCACGCTGCCGCCGACCAGCACCAGCTGACGCGGGCCCACCGTTGCCAGCAGGTTGCGCACAGAGCGCCCATCGCTGAGCCCCTCCATGTCTATATAGGCGACGCGCGCGCGCACTACCAGCTCGCGTTCCTGCAGTACCACCTTGCTGGGCAGCACGCCCGTGTCCTCGTAGAAGGCGCTGTCGGAGCGCAACGCCGTCTGTGCCGCAGCAGTGGCCGCTGACACGGCACCGTCCGCATCGCTCAGGCCCACCACTTGCATGGCGGACGAGAGGTGCGCCGCTGTGGCCTGCTGCTCCAGCAGCCTGCGCTGCCCTTCCTGCGCCAGCGAGGCGGCGGAGTGTGGCACAAGTTGTAGCCCAAGAGGTCATTGCAGCTAGATGTGTCTTTCAATCACGCAAACCATCGCTGGAGTCTAAAATTAGAGCAGGCCTGTATGTCGGCGCAGCTTGTGAATGATGCAATGCATTGGCATGCCTCTACCTCAAAGCCTCCCAGGGCCAGCAGTATCATGCGGTTGATACTCGAGTGTCAAACGCCTCAGCGTCCACGCTTCCAGGGCTGACACTGCCGTTGTGCACCAACCTGCTGAGCTTTGCCGTCCGTTCCTTCACTGCCTACTGACTTGAGTATTGTAATGAGCACTTTGGTCCAACGCAAGACCACAGGGACGCGTCACGTACCTCATGTATGAGGCCAGACGTGTCATTGCGCTCCTGCATGGACACTGCCAGCCAGGCAATGGGCTCAGCTTCACGCACACCATAGTCATCCACCTCCACCATGGCATCATGAAACCCGAACATGAGGTGCTGCGGCTTGCTGAATTTGCTGAAGAGGCTGGCGTTCACAAGTCGGCGGCGCTTGTTGACATGCGCCACAGCTGCTTTAGCTGCGGCTGCATCATCCTCATCATCCGAGTCCGCCAGTCCCTGCCCCCGCTCCATCTCCTCTGCTTGTCGCCTGAGCTCATCGTCCTCTGCTGCCTGAACCGTTACACAGTGGATTGACCGGTAAGGTGATGTGAAAACTACATCGGCACAATGCACAATTGCCTGTAGAGGTCCAGTTTTGACGCAGGTGACTGAAGGTTTAATGATGCCGCAATCATTTGAAGGTTGCACACAGGTTGGATGTTTTGCTGACAATCACCACCCATCAGGCTGACAATGATATGCCCAACAAAGCCAGCAGCAGACAATTCACCTGTGTGTCAGATGGTATGACCACAACCCCCTGCATTGTGGTGGCACATGAGCCTGAGGCACCACTACTTGCCATGTCAGTGCAGCAGACTTGGAATGGCCTATGTAGCAGTACACAATTTGTTTTGAGCATCAATGACATGCCCAGCCTTTTTGATTGGGTGGCAGGCCTTGAACGGTGCTTGCAGCAGTAGCCTACATGGCAGGTGAGCACTGCTAAACACAAATAAGAGGTTCATGAGTCATACCTGTCGCCTGCGCCTGGCTTCTTCTTCCAAATACGCTGTGAGCTCCTCGCCTACCAGTGGCACGCGCTCAGGCACCTGGCATATGCACCATGGAAACAAATCAAAATATCGTAGAGCTTTAGTTGACCATATTATTATGATGAGATGCGTTACAAGCCAAGCGCTCGATGCATACCTTGATGTATGACATGTGTACATCTGATCGCACATCGGCCCTGACATCTCTGTCATGGACCAAAGCTCATCAGGTATTGACACTGCCATTGTCTGCCCCATCAGTGGGTGGAATCATAGGCACCGCTAGCCCTGATGTTTCCATTTTGGTACACATCATGTACCTCTCTTAACTATTTACTTATCAGCAACACAGGCGGAAGCTCCTGCTCACCAACAAAGCATAGAGATGTGAAATTGTGCACATACTTATGCAGATGTTCACACAGCTGTACTATACAATCTGAAATGTGTGAGTCTGCTGAACTCGTACAGAGCAATGGGTGAAATAAGCGTTCACTGACTGTGGATGTTGTATGGGCCGCAGTAGCTGATGACAAGGCATGAGGCAGAGTGACTACAGTGGACACTCGCAGAAAAAGGTTGATGTGCAGGTGACGGGCATGGATGAGCTGGCTGGTAAAAAGAGCAGACCTGACGCTATCCTGATAATTTCTACATCATGCGGCTCTTCTATGTCAACCCCCTCTGGAGTCGTTGCACGTGCACCTCAATTTCAGCAGCTGAGCAGCCCTGCTGCCGCTGAACACATCAAACAGGTGTGCAGCAAATACTTGAAGAAATAGCATTTTTTGGACAATGGCTTTGAATTGTGCGCACATGTGGTCCATAACCTCTTTATATGTAATCATGCTAGCGTCTAACATGTGCTGGAGAGAGCTGCACTGTGCACTTGGTGCAAATGCGAAAATGGTTTTCAATTGAAGTTGAGGTTGACGCATGCGCAGTTGCAGGCAACAACATGGTCATCAAAACACGTACGCAGAATGCGCCAGCAAACACTAGCTTTCAAGTATACGATCCTGCAGCATGAATGTGTTGCACCAGCACATGAGCCCATCACACAACTACAGGCTGCACAAGAAGACACCTTGCCCCAACTCTTGCAGCGGGGTGCCATGCAGTTGGTTTTGAGTAGGCATGCCCTCACCTCAACCACGATGCGCTGCTTAGGTGCCTCCTCGACCCCCCCAGCTGCTGCCGCCGCGCGAACATGCGCAGTAACACCACGCAGCAGCTCCCTTGCCACGCTGTCGCCATGCCCTCTCTGCGTGAGCAGTACGAGGTTGAGGGGGTCCGCTGCCCAGGCAAGCAGCAGCGCTTTTGCAAAGCCAAAGTCCAGCGACAGATCCGTGGCCAAGACCACCATTGGTCCAGTGCCGAGGGCCTGAAGCTCCTCCAACGAGTGCGCCATCGCCACGTGCCGCATCTCGAATGGATTTGACCGCTGCAGATCAAACTGCTTGGAGATGGCATCGCTCATCCACTCCAACTGGCTCTTGGCAAACTCGCCGGTGTTGAAAGCCATGCTGCGCAACGCAGTTGGCGAAATAAATGCAGGCTCAGTTGCGCAAGTCAGTGCGTGTTGTGTACATAGAAGTATCATTATGTGTTTACCATGCTATGGCTTCTTCGACTAGCTGCATTTGAGGTGGTTGAGCACACTTGCAAAGGTCCACACTGCACTACTACACAATGGTTGAAACACAGTTGCAGAATGATTCTTGCTGCGTTTGCATCAGGAAGTATTTCCAAGTTGCACGGATCTTCCTGAATCTCGACCACACGAGGCGGCATTGTCAGTGCTCACCTATGCAGCAGGACCAGCGGGTATGAACCGAGCTTATTCCGTGTCCAATGATGATCCAACAGAAGCAGCAGCTCCAGTACACGGCCGGCCGTATCGCATGGCAGCAGCACATTGCCACCTTTCCTCACTGTGGCTGTAACCATCTCTGTGAGGTCTGAGGCACGTTTGCGAGGTGGCTTGGGCTGCATGGTGAGCACTTGATGTGCATCCTGCAGAGCACATTTCACATAAGCACAGGAGAATGTGGCGCCACCGCAGCCATGAGGGCATGTATCCGCAGAACAGCAGAGGAAAGCGCTTCGCCAGGCGCTCCGATGAATTTCGTAAAATCTTGCGTCTAGTGCAATGTCATGGCACGCCAATGTGATGAAAGGTAAAGCTATTTGACCTTTCCACCACGTCCTAGTCAAATCGCACAGATAAACAAGAGCTCAAATGCACCTCACACAATCGCCACTCAACAAGTGGTTGATATACATGACATGCAAGCCCACAATCATTGTCTGGAGAAAAGCACGTGTGTCATGATGATAAGCCCGACTGGATAATATGTGTGTCAATCTGCACATTGATTCAGAGAGAAATCCTTCCACTGCCGCGGCAGAGGTCTGCAATGCAGGGTTCACAAGACTGCCTAATTACCGCACATGAGCTCGTCAGATCAGACAGAGCAGGTGCAAGTTGCTCGAATGTCGACTGCCAGCATCATGCACCGGTTGGACACCGATAGGGCGAGTGAACTACAGCATTACTTCACCTTTGAACGCACAGCGCATCAGGGACAAATGGATAAGCTTGAACACACTCTCACCGTGATCATGATACTGGGCCGGCTGAGCGTCTCCACGGCGCCGCCATTCAAATGCTCCTCCCGCCTGTGGTTGTAGCTTACGGCATACACTATATCATTGTCGTCCGTCTGCCAGCATATCCTCCACAGACTGCCGCCAATGATATGCCCTGCTGCATAAGGTGTGATGGTGACACCCGCACCTCTGCCACCTTCGCTGAACCTGAGGTGCTGGCTGTACTTGAGTGGCTGGAAGCGCTCAAATGCAGCGTCCGCGTCGTCAAGGGTGAATGCCTGTACAAGCATGGCAGCAAATTTCACGCAGTCAGCAAAAGTGTGCAAATGCCCGTCACACATGCTCTACCAGGCTGGCACAAGCGGCAAGTCTCAGTGCATACCTTGAAGGTGCCATTGGCTTCCAGTGACCGCATCTGGTGTGCATCGTAGACGGTCATCTGACCCATTTTGAGCGTGGGCAGTGTGGCAAACACAGGCGCCTTGAGCCCGAGTTTCCCGACAGCGTAGGGAAGCCCCCCAAGATGCTCCAGATCCGCATGTGAAATGAGAACGAGGTCCACCCTAGACACTACGCTCGCCAGCGGCGCCAGCAGGCTCTCATCGAAATCGATATCCCACCCACAGTCCAGCAGGATCGTCACATCCCCAACCTCTAGCAGAGAGCACACTGGTCCAGCCCCTCTTCCGGTGTCATCAAAGCAACCGTACAGCGGAGTGAATGTGACATCGGTAGCAGATGTGACCGTGGGTGCAGCATCTACATGGGTCAGCTTGGCCGTGGTGATCGGCTTCGGCACCCCATCTGCGACCTTGAGGGCTGGAGGCGCAGGTTTGCGCTCTTCCTGAGGATCCGGTGCTGCAACCATTCCCAGTCGAGTTGGTGTTGAGACACACACTTCAAGTGCGGAACTTCAGCCCTTGAAGTCGTGATCCAAACTTTCAAAAAGCTTCAGCCATGTCGCTGGAGACATGTGTGCTTACTTGGCAGGCTTTTCTGGCATGCACTAGCCATGCATTTTCGACATCCAAGCAGGAGATCATGGGGCTGCTACTTGGGAGTTGGGGACAAGAAGACAACAGGTGACTATATATTCTATGAAAGCAGCTGATGAAGATACTCGACGATCCTGTGTGACTGACAGTCGTCTCTTGCACTTTTCGTGCACTCTGTGAAGTGCAGGCTGCAGGTGACAGTTGAGCATGTGATGGTGCTGACACGAACGGACAAGCAGCCAGACAGGTGCGAGGTGAGCGTGGAGCAGCTGGCAGCGGCTTCTACAGTAGCAGAGGTGAGAGCTGCAACGTGCAGGCGATGATTCTTGATGCTGGATGCTGATGTCGGTTTGTTGTGAGAAGGGGGGCCTGGCCTTTATGCTTTCATTTGCTCAACACGGCCGCATGTTACTGGATATGTTATTTCGTGTATGCTGTTTCTGTCGTCGTGATTTCTGAAGTGAATGTACCCCGTTGCAACTGGACCTTTGAGCATGGCAGTTGCATCGTGGTTGCAAACTCTTGTTGCGACTGCTATTTCTTCGATTATCCTTTCTGAATGACGCACACCCAGGTGTCCAGTTGCAGTACTGTAGTAAGTAGCATGCATGCACAAGAAGGGATCAGTCGGGTCCATGGAGGCACATGATCACAAACAGCGAACGTGACGTTGGTCTGACAATGGGGGGAAATTCGCAAAGCAGTTGAAGACGTTGGCGACATGTCACCATGTGGACCTGGATGGCAGGCCTCGCAGACCAGAGATGCGCTGCGCTCACCAGCTGTACCCAAGCACCTGCACCTATAATGAGTGCATGGCAGTCTCCACTCTGGGCACTTTTTTGTGCAAGGGAAGGGAAACAATAAGCCCCATTTGACTGAAGGGCCGTTGACTGGTGCTCTAGAGTGATGGTGTGCCACCACCTTCGCCACAGCTGCTGCTCCTACTGCCGTGGTGCTGGTGGTGCTGGCGATTACGGCAGCACACCATGTTTTAATGGGCATACATTGTAACGCGCACTTGCAATCTGTTAGCTTTGGAAATGAGCTCAACAAGCCATTGTATTTGTCAAAACGGAATTAACACTTTGTCAACCGCCCCTGATAATTTGTTGACCTGCAACTACGACAACCATCAAGCCATGCGCCATCTGATGTCTTCTTGTGAAACTTCAAGTGTTGGTCATGTTTTTGGTCATGCCGAAGGTCAAAGACTGCATGATTCACATTGTGCCAACCCGCAACCACTGTGCTGCTTTGCGCTTGTATGGGCTGCAGAACATGTCACGCCAGCTGGGGAAGACGGTTCGCGTGTGTGGCTGGTACCACAGTCATCCGCACATCACAGTGCTGCCAAGCCACGTCGATGTGCGCACGCAGATGCAGTACCAGTTTATGGATGAGGGGTTCATCGGGCTCATATTTGCAGTCTTCCAGCAAGACGGCCAGAAGGTGGGCAAGATAGAGGTGACTGCTTTCCAGAGCATGAAAAGCTCGTCAGCAGCAAGCCAGGTGCACACCCATGATGCCGGCACAAGTGCTTCTGACAGTGGCAAACAGCTGCCTGTTCATTCTGAGTGGGTCGGGAAGAATATCCCCCTTGCGATACACCCGCCAGATGGGGGGTCTGCTGTGCCGATTGCAGACGCTTTGAACGTACTTTGCGGGCTGCAAAACACTCTGTTTGAGGAAGAAAGGGCTGCATACCTGTCCGCACTGCAGCAGCATCGAGGCCTGGGAGCAACTGCCACACAAGATGATTTGCTGGAACAGGTGTACTGCTCTGCCGTGTATAGCAAGAGCCTCACAAGCCTGTTGGGGGAGTCTATGCTTCCACTGCTGCAGACACTCAAGGCACATGCAAAAAATCTGCACGCCAAGGCTGATGCTCTTGAACAAAGCAATGCCGCGTTGCAAAGCCGCATAGCATGACCCAGCACAACAAGCATTGCATGTGCCGATGTACACCTATCGTGTTTATAATGGCACATTGAAACGATCTTAAGCATTCGGATGATTGCCGACTGATTTGATTACTTGATTCAATGCCTGCCTGTCATGTATTGCTGGTTGTAATTTATTGAGTGCACAACATCAATTGCACCAACTTGCTGGCAGTGCATGAAACAAATACACACAAGCATTTTTGTCTCAAAAACAAAAGGCTTAACGAGCAAGTTCAGCTTTGACAGCCGGATTTGCGTTGACAGATGAAGCAACAGCAGCAACGTGCTGTGGTCGAATAATGGGACATTGAGACAATTCCAACTACAACGCCATTTGCTTGGTTACACTGACGATGACTGGGAAGCACTGGGAAGCGATGTACGGCCACCGCCTTTCAAGGGGCAAAGCAAGCACGCGCGCTTACATAAGTTGTGACAGACAGCCCTGTAGGTACACAAAGCAGCAAAGTTGGCAAAGCAAGGCAGCAAATGCCACGATCACCCGAGCAACCCAGATATTGTGTATATTCACAGCATATGCAGCTACTTTTTTTTTTAGGCTGCGCCGTGTGGGAGCCGCTTGTTGCCAGGAGGCTCCACAAGCTGCTCATAGCAGGCAAGCATCGAATCCAGCTCCTCTGGCGTGGCGATGCCGCAACCTCGCCACCTGATTTTGCCCTCCTTGTCCAGCAGAAATATGTGGCCGGTCAAGCGGTTCATTATGTCGAGGTCCGTCCTGATGTCCTCTGCAAGGCACAGAGGAAGGCACTCATGTGTCAATGGCCCTTGCAGAGGATTGCGCAGAATCGAAGGTGTCAAGAGACGCCAATACATAATTCAGGAACGATCTTATGCAAGTGGGTAGGCAACATGCCTGTGCTCTGCACAGACAAAGCAAAAAAAGGTTGCATGGTGTACAAGTAGTCGCAGCTTGCTATTCGCTTGAGCGATGAGGATTGCATAGAGCCTGCTGCTGCACGATGCAGACTTCATGCGAAGTGCCTTCATGCAGCCGCTTTGTATCGACCAACACCAGCATCCCCAGCCATTTTTTAAAGATGTACAGGCCAAGCTGCACACCCTCAAAAGAAGCAGCCCATGGGTGTTGGCTCCTATGCTGGCAGGCCGCGTAGGCACCTACCACGAGTAAGCGCCAGGGCGTAAGTAACCTCAGTAGCGCCAGGGCGTAAACTCAGGCATGTGCCAAGTCTCAATGTAAGCAGAGGCCGAACGCACATTACAGTTATCACATCTCTTGAGCTCACCGCTGCAGCCATCAAGACGGTGAATGCGCACATTGGGCAATTGATGACAGCTTACCTGCATCGCCGAACAGGACATAGGTCGATGAATGCTGCTCAGGTGCCACATTTCTCTTCATGTCCATCACAAGCAGCGGCCTCAAAAATGAGATCACCAACCCCTCCGCCAAGTTGAGATTTGCAGTCACCGCCTGTGGATGCTGGCGCTTCAGTGCGCCCAACCATGCAGGCAACATGGCGTAGCCGAAGTGCTTGAAGCTGACTCCGACCACGGCGACTTGGCCTCGCAAGTCCAAAGCCACCGATACCTTTTTGCGCCCAGAAAGGGTGTCGGCATCAAAATCAGGAAACGGAACGGCTTTGTCCGCAGGAACGAGGGCAGTGGCTGCTTTGAATAGCTTTCCGTGGGTTTTGTTGACCTCGATTTGCTCATACAGCATGCCTCTCTCGGCTTCCAGCTTCGACATGATCCGCCATCTTTTTATCTCCCGTCGCGGAGGCGCCTGATCCTTGCCTGGCTTGTTGTTCGAGCTCGTGCTCAGTAGTGCCCTGCCGCCTATTGATACAGCATCATTGTGTAGCTGCTGCCGGTGCTGACAACGACTCTGCAAGGTCATGACGGACCTCGTAGGGATTAACACCGCCGTTCTGCAAAGGCGCTGCGCCATCGTTGTCTGTAGAGGAAGCACACACAGGGTGCACAACTCAGGGGAGCCTCAACTTCAGGACTTGAAGTGCACGTCACGTTGAAGTGCGCATTTTGCGCTCGTGAGTGGATCCCATGTCCATCCAGTGCTGCTGCCATTTCAGTAGCTCAGTAGCTTAACTGCTCGGCTGTAGTACATATTCACTGAGAGTGGACGTCAGTAAAGGAAAGAGGGAGTTTATTCTGACTGTATGCCATGTCAATGTATGACGTGGAGCAGGGAGCAGCACAGCAGGCGGCAGCAGCAGGCAGCAATAAGGATTCAACAGCAGCGGTCCCAATGGCGGAGGAATTGAAATTTGGACAGGTAATGTACAATGTTGAGTACAGCAGTTTTCAAGTTTTCTACGCTGTTTTTACGCTCACTCCCCAGCAGCGCAAGGCTTTCTTTGGCGCTAAACATTATGCGCAAGAGGCCGCTCAGGCCTGACACTCTTCCTGTGTGTACTGCGCACCCTTGTGGTAGCAGCAGCAGCAGCAGCAGCAGCACGTCCATTTTTTCAAAGTAGCAATTGGCTTGAAACCGGGTACAGAGCTGCTTTGCGCGCCTCTCGCATCCGCGTCACGCTTTCCGCATCACCCGTCTAAATCCACTGCTTCTTTGCTCGGTGTCAGATATCCAGATCCTTTCTTATTGTGCCATATTTGAACTTTGTCGAGCAGGAGACGCCTGGCTTGGGAGAGCATTACGACATCCGGGTGTCAGCCGATTTGGCTGACCCAGCGTCGATGCTCCTGGAAGATGTACCCTGGGGCATGCCATTTGAAGAGGTGCGACGTAAACTCAAGCTTCGGGTCGGCAAGCTGGAAGCAGCCAAGTACGACTTAGTGTACCGCCACCCCGTGGACCAAGAGCTGACTCGAATGCGAACCCAAGACGACCTGGATACAGCGCTGCGCGCTCTGAGTCGGACACGAGCAGCGGCGCTAACAGCGGCGAGAGCGCCTGGCAAATTGGTGGCGTGTTTCTTCCTGGTGCCGAGCCTTGATGTAGGTACGGGAGATGAAAACGCTCACGGCAACCCTGAAACTGCCAGTGCTTCGATGTATGTGTTTGCAGAGACCATCAGTGGCCCTTTCATATACGTGACACGATGCAACCGGTTAACACAGTGCACATTGCGTGGAACGCTTCTCCAGTAATGTCAGAGAACGTGGTGTGTTGGGTCAGCAACGAAAGCCGCGCTGTCCCCCGTTGAGCTCCGTCTTTACGCACACGAGCATGCAATTGATTTCACCTTTGCTTTATGATCATGCAACGTTCATCATCACTTGTTTGCACTGCGTTTACGCAGGGATTGATGAATATTTCGGTCTTGGGCGTGAGGGGGTGAAAGGACGTGCGTACATCACCAAGCGAGAGCTAACCTGCCAAAAGCTTCTGAGGCAGCTCAAAAAGGTCGGCTTCATGATGGTTAAGGCACCTCCAGAGTCTGGGAAGACAAGCTTGCTGCAGCTCTTTGGCCGGTACCTGACACAAGAGGGAATACCCTATGCGCATCTCACCTGCATAGCCATCAAAGCGGATGCTCAAGGCAGATTCAGCATCGACGATGCGCTCGCAGCACTGGAGCCGTACAAAATGGACCTCCACGCACTGATTGCGCACAAGAGTAAGTGCAGTATTGATTGGCATGATCAACTACAAACAGAATTCGAATGTAATGCTATCTGTCCGCGCAGGGTGACAGGCATGTCGATTTGACAGACCGTGCAGTCAGGTGCTGCTGCTGCCAGGACCAGAAGTGGACCTGGTCTTTTGTATGTTGGGTCTCACTAGACTCGTGTAATGTTTACAGATTTTAAAACCAAACGTTGGCATCTGCATTACAATCATGCTGAAAGTAATGGTTAAGGTCGTTGCGTATGCTTATCACATATGGTGGCCAATAGATGTGCAACATTTAGGGGGTGAGTCCATAATATTTGCTGTCATGACACACAGTTCTGATAATGACCAATTGGCGTGCTTTGCCTGTGTTGGCTTGGTGTAGCCGCGGACATCTTTGTAATTTCTTGTTCCTGACAATGACCTGACCCCTTGGCGGACTCCAAGCACTTTCTGTATCTAAAAAGGCTAGCGGATCATCATGTGCGGCAGTGTAGTCATGGAACATAATTGAGCTTTCTGCTATGGCATGTGATCCATTTGTCCTTCAAATGCTCATCTGTTCCCCTTTGTGATTCTGCCCTTGCCTGTCTTTCTTGCGACTTTGCAGGCAAACCGGAATTGGTTCTCCTGATTGACGAGGGGCAGATCCTGTATGACCGAGTGAAGACCAAGAGCGAACTGTTCTGGGCAAGCCTCAAGCATCTGTCTTCTGCTACACGGGGCGGCAAGCTTGACACCCCTGCTGCGCGATTGCGCGTGCTGATGGCAGCGTCATACGGTACTCAGGGCAGCGATGCACCTGATGCCCAGACTTCCTGCCTCTCCGCTACTGCCACTCCAATCAGCATCCTGCCAGAAGCCACGATCACCATATTCCCGCCTGTGGCACCTGATGGTGTGTCCCTGCAGCTGGATGATGCGGAGTACCAGGAGCTGTGGACTGAGTTCTTTCGGCACGAGGAGTTTCAGCTGGGAAAGGCGGTGCAGGATTACGTGTATGATATTTGTGGTGGCCAGGTCTGAATCTCATGCACTTTAAACGCCGCCAACGAGATCGTTAGTGTTTAATCGTGATCAGCGGAGCCAATAACTTAGCAGGTTTATGGCAGCATCAGAGCCTGACTATGACATTCACATCCAGGACCCAAGCAGCATACAGATGCTCAAGTGCTGAACTATGCAACCAAAGTTGGGTCATTGCTTGCGGTCAAGTTTCAGTTCTGCTGGCGGTTGCAAGGGCTGTACTCCAGACCTCTGACAGCTGCAAAGAGCAAGCACTGGCAAGTTGCTGACACGTCTGACAGCCGCAACAGCCAGTAGGTGGTGGTGCACAGAATTCGCCTACTGCGACAAGTGCACATCTGGTGCTTGTGCGCATGAGTCTTGCAAGCAGCAATGTTGTCCTCGGTCTAGCTGCTCCACTCCAATGTCCTCACGCCAACGTTACAGGCAAAACTGCCAGATATGATTGCAATGATTGGAGTTGAAGTTGCCAACTCTCTTAATACAACGTGTAAGGTGATTGAACCCGTGCAGTGATATTTGACATGGCACTTGCTGCTTATCGCTGCAGCCACTGGTCCCTCTTTGCAGGTATCTTGACATTGTACGGTTGTGGAGGTCAAAAGCATGCACATGGCACTGAGGCCGCTGCCTTTTTCCGTGAGATTTAGTGACATTGTTTTTGTTGACCGGCTGCATTGTGTCATGTTGCTTTCTTTGCTGCAGGCTGGCCTTGTTTGCTACTGCCTGGACTACCTGGCACAGACACTCAAGAATGGAACGCGAGTGGAGGACCATGTTGATGCCCACGCCATGTACGTGTCCAAGGAATGGCGGTCTTCTTTTGTAATGTCCGTACTTTTTAACTTAAGAAGGAAGGCAAGACAAACTCCAGAGACTTGTGGACTGCTGAACCCCGAGCCGTTAGTCTCAACATCCCAAAGCTGGCCTGTGCACCCACGTGATGACTAGTGATGTTTCCCTTCATTGAATGCGGTACAAGCCCTACCGATGATGGCTTGCTGGAGTTGCTAAGAGTGATGCTGTGGTGGCAGTGGCATCATCTGACCAGGCGTATATCCAAATCATTGGCATAGGGCGAGCACACTTGGTGTGTTGCACATGCGTTCTAGTGTGTATGTAGGTGACCTACTTTGGAAACATCATACTTCTTCGAAGTACTATTGTGCCGGTTTGATGTGGACCGTTCTTTGGCAATTGATTTCACTATGAAGTGCGCTGACAAAAGAGACACTCTTCAGCAAGATGAAAGAACACTCCTCACAATGAATTGTTCATCGACCGTGTGCAAAGCTGAGCCAAACCCCAACTCTAGCCTGAACCTAGACAGCTGGAGATGACAACCCTAACCCTAGTTACCAGATGTCAAGCCGACTCTGACCATTTCTCGTAGCTGTCCTGTGATGCAAGCTACGAAAACCACCTAGGTTGGCTCTACTCATGTATGCAGTTGCTGGGTATGATGCGACCCACAGCAGGCGCGCGAGCCTTTGCAGCAGCCTCTGACGAATTGTTGTGTGCCAGAAGGTTGTGAAACGCTCATGTTTGTTTCCAGTCATCCTCTCAAAACTCACGACACGTCGTTGCCATTGCTCACAAATCCGGGCCACATCAGACAGCGCTGTTGACTACGTACTTCAGTTAGTTTGGCAACATATTTTGTTGATCGCTTTGTTTGGTGCTTACGATTGTTTTCCGCCTACAGAACAAGAATGTACTTGGAAGTATACAATAGCTAATTTGATCTGGCTGGTGAAAATTTGGGCCTCTGAGCAGACAACGCAATGCTTCAAAGTAGCTCAATCTGACTGAAGTTACATGCAAAATCCTCCGACACTTTGGCAGGACTGGCAGATGCTTAGATCAAGGGCATGGCGGCATCACCACTGTTGTGCTCACACATCACAAAACTGCTTCAAAGACCTGCTCCAAAAGTTGGAACAGACGGCACAAGCTGCACTATCTACAACACTCGACACATTGCTCAGCCGTGTGCAACAGCAGCTGGGGTCAGCGATGCCTCTATTCAGGGACGCTCACTCTGCAGGTGTTGCGCAACGACGATGTTTGTGCTTGTTTGCACTTCTGCGTTTCATGTTTACTTTTGAAGCATCGATGTACAAACGCAAATGGCAGATCCTGAACTGGTTGTTTTGCTATGCATGTGTGTCTGCTGCACGAACTTTGAACATGAATTTTACTTCACCTGTAAACTGCCACCAAAGCGTTTTGCACCCTGCTAGGACAACACCATACACTTTTGTCAGATGGCATGAACAGCTGTTGCGCACGCTGGGCGACCAGTATGCACCATCTATGCACAGGTCTGCTTACAGGATGAATGCCACAGATGCTGCATGTCCCACTGCTCGGTACACATCACCCATACACACAAGCATGACGTCTGTCAACACTGCTGCTGCTGCTGCTGCCCTGCAGGTACAGGTTGATCTCAGAAGAATTCCTGCTACGCCTCAACAACGTGCGCTCCCTCCAAGAGTACAGGGCAGCGCCGTACATCGCTCACGCAGACGCGCTGCTGCGCCGCTTATTGTGGGAAGGACCGCTACTGATGGACATGGATGCAAGTACGGACGAGGCGCTGGCATCACGCAAGTTGCACAAACGGGGATTAGTGACCGTCTTACCTGACAACAGGCAAGTACACTGTACAACATGATCATGTTACTCTCGTATATTTGTGCGGACGTGCAGGTGCACAAAGAGTTCTGAATGCAATGGTTGTTCTGTGCCTCTCTTTGACTGTGACGGGCTATGCTGACTTTACAAATTGTTGGCATATTCTGTTGCGTCTGCATATCAGATGATGCCGGCTACTGTCTCCGTGGCTCAAGTTCAAGAGGGACGCGCACGGCACATGCATAGGCCCTTGACACAGGGGCGCAGCAGACCTCCCGCTAATGGCAGTCATCAGTGCTGGAATGACTACTCTTAGGTGCTTTATCAGTATGAAACCTCAAGTGACTGCTTGGCTAGTCTCAAGCCTCAAATGCTCGCTGCTTCTAGTGTCATGCGTTGCAAGGCAGCGAGCGGCGTCTGCAGCTCTCAGCTATTGTATGCGCCAGTATTGCGCGCAGCTTCAAGTTGACATATTACCATTGGCAGCCCATAAGTTTGACTTGTCAGGTTGCTGGGTGTGTGCACAGCTCAACAGCTATGGCTGAGTCGCTTAAAAGAAATCTCAACATATGGGTTGCATCAGCTCATTTTGATGCTTGTTACCCGCATCGGCATTCAGCGGGTAGAGCCACACTCCTTTCGATGGCAAGGACCTGCACAAAGTGCTACGCAATGTGCAATAATGTTTGCTCTCACGTGACAGCACCAGCACTCATCGCCTGGTGCCCTGTATCTGTTCCTCGCGAAGGGCAGTTGCACCAGCATAGCTGATCTCCACCACAATCAACATCATCCGTCTGGTGTGCGTGAGAATTTGGCAGTGCAACACTCACATTGGAGTGGAGCATCCACCCATGTGCAGCGCAGGGTATGCAGTTAATGAGCCTTCCTTAGACACCTCGATATCGCCGCTATGCTATGCTTTTAAGTTAAAACGATGCTGCGCATAAGCTGCTGCTATTGATCATAGGTAGTGTGCTGTGGAGGGACGGCGGCTCAACCGATGTTGTGGACTGAGGGCGTAACAAATGTGCGCGCAAGTGCATATAGTTGCAAGAGGGTATGCAGGCTCAAAATGCCATGTGTGTGGCAACGCACAGTGTGGGCGCTGCGCACTATGATACCACTCCTCACATGCCGGTACTGCATCTGAGCATTAAATGTTCTGTTGCGGTTTCAAAGCAGGCAAGCTTAGTGCCTTGCACATGGCCACGCTGTTGATAAAACGGTTTTGTGCGGTTACTCAAACATACATGCTGTGCCACTCTGCTTTGATCAGTGTTTCATGTGCTGATCGCCCATCGCATGCGCCCGATATTGTTGAAGCTGCCATTGTCGAGCTGCGTAAGTGGATTGTTTGCACTGACTGAGAGCCTCGTCTTGCTTCTGGTGCGCAGGCTGACGTTCACCAGCATCCTGCACCGCGCGTACTGCATGTGGAAGACCTACGCTGGTCGCCTCACAGGCAACGTGCCAGCCAACTTGGATGAGCTGCTTTTCACAATTGTGCAACGGATGGACCCTCATGTGCTGAGCAACACGCTGAGCTTGCGCACGACCAACAGCCTTCTGGAGCGCTGCTGGCAGATGGAAGTGTATAGGGCTCTGATGTGTTTGCTTCCTGCAGGGACAGTGCCTTCTCCAGACATAGCCCAGGCAAGAGTTTATGGAATGCATAGGAATCGCAGTAACGAGTGTTGGTGGCTGGGATTAGCATGGTTTGATTTGTGGATGTCGTAAGAGTTAACACGGACAGCAGCTCTGCATATCCGTTCTTCACAGGTCAAACACCTTGTGCAAGTTGGCTGGCACTTTGATGCAGATATGTTTGCAGCACACAGGGCAAATGTTGGGAGTATGGCTGAGTCGACCCCACTGGTGTGACCACAACCCAATGTTCCATGTTGAGTCGGATTGCGTTGCAGGTTTGATGGCCACCATTATGTCCGCAAAGTTAACAATGCATTTGCTATTGCTCGACACGACAGGCACTAGGGGCCAATGGCTTCGTGGACTTCTTTGTGTCAGCGCCGTACAGGGCTGCCGTGGAGCTTACCCGGGATGGCCATAACCTCCGACAGCATCTGCAGCGCTTCCGGGAGACCAGCAAATACAAGCCAATGTTTGACGGCGGAGTAGCCAAGAGCTTTGCAGTGCTTGATGTGCGCAGTCCGGGGCAGAGTCGGCCGCAGTTTCGGGATGAGCACTTGTGGACTGTGCTCATGGACGCCGACTTTCAATCCGCCACAATGTACCACGGCGGCAGTCCACCTAAGAAGTTGAAGCTTATAGGCGATGCAGGCGACGAGAGCAGAAATGCTCTGCGTGCAGCTGCTGCCCGGTTTGGCTGAGTACGCCCTTGAGTACATGACTGCTGCGGTCTCGAGGTGGTCTGCTGGTGCTTTGAGTTTGAGCAACCTTGAGACTTGCTCGGAAATGTTTCGAAGTTGCTATGCACTTCTTTCCTCAATTGTGGATTTGCGCGCCTATCAATACCATGGGATTCGGAGTCAGCAACACAACTGCTGGTGACCTTGACCGCATAATGTGTCGATGATGAGTCTGGCTTGTTGATGTTCTGCAAATGTAGATTCATCTGTTGCATGCGCTGTTCTTTTGTTGACCACGCACGCTGCCTCAAGGCACATGATTTGCGTTGGTCAAGTATGTCGGCAGTGAACCATGCGCAATAATGAGACAACAGACCACAGGACTGCAGATCAGATGAGCAGCAACATGGCTATGACCGCCATGGTGTCTGTTCATTATGTATTGTACATCTACATGTATGTACAAGGTGTCGCCTTGCTCCACAGTCTGGCAGTTGAAGGCACCTTGGGTAGTGATGCTTGTGGTCCGTGGCACATCATGCCACGTTGCAGTCATTCGTGTGATGCTGTGGTAGAAAGTAGAGTTTTTCAACAGTCAGCTTGCACGCCTCTTAAAAGTAGGGCCAAACCTGCGCGCGCTGCGCAGCTGCTGCAGGAACGCACAATTTCACACAAACACAACTGAGCTCCTGTGTCTCAAGCAGCGATTGACTTTGACAACTAGCCATGAAAGGACCTGACAACGACCCTGATTGGATCCATGCTATCGCACACGGCACAAAAACAAAATGTGAAACAGCATGGTGGGGGGTGATGATGTGTGATGTGGGATGAGTGAGATTGATTATTGATTGCAGTGTCTGGGACAACAAGAAACAAAAGAGAGAGAGAGTGCACAGGAAGTTTCGGATCACTTGTTATCAGTGTGAATCCTTCGCAAGGCAGCTGCACAGTCCAATGCTTGGGTGGTGGCTTCCTCAGTGTTGTCCCAGGAAGAGTAGTATAGCACTCGTGATGTCTGGCCAGCTAGGGCCTGGGCTTAGGTCTGAAGTTGCCTACAACAGCATAAGGCAGCCCTGGTACATGAAACTCTCTGATGGCATGTCACCGCTTGAACTAAGGTGTACGCAGCCGCAAATACAAGAGAGAGATGCATCCTGGGACTATCTGGTATGCCATGCTGGCTTGTGTAAGCAAATGTGGCATTACAAACTCACAAAAACACAACAACATTAGTTTATAGTCTTTACATGTCCTTGTGTACCTTGGGGATGCATATCATAAGCGTGTACTCTCCATGTTTATTCTTACATGAGACAGTGCAAAAAATGCGCAGCATATCTTGTGCTGAATGAGAGAGTTCAGTCAGAATACTTGTTGTAATGTTGTCAATGCTTGCCAACCAAAAATTATTGTTAGAATGTCCATAATAGCACTGTGCTCCTACTTTTTAATCTGTGTCAATCAAGGTGCCAATATTCATAAATGTGTGCACACACTGATCAAAGCGGTCAACTTTGTAGCCATGCCATGCGGGGGCTTGGCAGTGAAGAGGTGTCGTCATGAGGTTGAATTCACATGGCTCTTGGCACCTTATAGTGCCAGCTCAGTCACAAGTTTCCCACAGCGCCACCATGACTCCGTAATTTGATGACGCAGGCACCAGAAGCAAAGAGAGGCACATGAACAATCTATCAGATTGAAGGCCGAATCTTTTGGCTATTAAGTGCTATTAGAATAGCCTGACTATTGGCAGAGTAACAACAAGCGTCTCTCGCTTTGCATCCCACTTGGCATTCCTGCAAGCGCACACATAAAGCGGCATGAACACGTTGGATGTGGTTGTCGGCTGTACTCGTAAGGAACGCCACATTTTTTTGTGTGTGGTGCATGTGTGCATCAAGGTACCCATGTGCTGGTGCTGATCTGAAGGGGCCAACTAGGAGCCCTCAGAGGCCAGCCATATACAGGGGATGACACAATATTGGCTGCCAGTATGCCACGTATGTGTCTCACTTCTGCACTTCAATGAAGGCCTCAAATGTCACAGGAGACACTATGGTATTTCAACATCAATCGATGCTGCATCAGTATTCACATCTGAACAACAGCACATCTGCAGACAACGGACCGTTGTCATAGCTATCCACTCGAAATACTGCGATGCTACTGCAGTGCTACTGCTGCCGCGGTGGCAGTGACAGTGACAGAGGCAGCAGCAGCACCTGACGCATGCTAGATCGTCACAGCTAACATTTGAAACGAGCTTGCGTCATAGAGCTCACCCTTTACTGTCATCCACCGGCAAGGGCAGGTACAGGTTGAGCTTGAGTTTGGAGCTGGCTGCCCGAAGCCTTTCTTTGGTGACATCCAGATCCAGGTCTGCCATTGTGGCACCCGGAAACACTACTTTGACCACCATGTGCGTGCAGTCCTGACTCCCAGGTGTCTTGTCGCCCATCCCCAGAAAAATGTCCTCGCTCATAACATCCTGCAGAAAGGAGAGCAAGGGTAGCACAAAAGTGACGCTGTCTTTCTCCATCTTACCTCAACAAGCATTTCATCCTGTCTCTAAAGCGAATGAAAGTACTGAGCTTTACTCACGTCAGTTGCAGTGTTGCAATCTGCTGTCAAGAAATCATACAGTATGTGGAGCTAGTGCCTAAAATATGCCTTGTGTGCATTATTTGTCCTTGTCTTGACCAGTGCACATGATCTTCTCGAAATGCCCAAAATCTCGGCAACACTGCCCCTCAAGTTGGGCCTTGACCGACACGCCTCAGGGTACTCGCATGCACTGCGCTAGTTTTTTCATATCGGCACCCAGCAGCCAATTGACGGCCGGTGCTGGCCTTGACTGCATCCGCCACAAACTACCATAATAGGTCCAACTTCTCAAGGCGTGTGCACATGCCTAAATGTAGAGCCTGGTTGTAGCAATGAACGGCTGAATTTTCGCTGCCAGCGGGCGTTGCCAAACTCCCATGATGACGTTTGCTTATTACCAGATTATCTGTGTGCTGGTCAGTAGCATCTGCTGCGCAAGCAAGCACACTGAATGATGTGTGGTGCGCTGCATGATGTGTGGTGCAACCAGCAGTCAGCAAGTAAAAAGCCGCCTGATGGCGGGCGCCCAGATAAGCTTTACCCCTCACACACAAAGCATTTCTGGACACGCATGGCTCTCAGTGTGAGACGACGCTGGTTGCACGTACCTGTTTGTATAGGATGTCGTACTCTGGCTGCGGTCTGGGATCATCTGTTTCATCCTCGATGGCATACTCCGTTGGCACCTGCAGCATGCCGCTCAGGCCACTTCAGTGTCCGAAAGACAATGTATCAATTGGGACAGAGACAATAAGTCGCGGCTGGCAAGCCTTACCTCCTCGTCATCCCATATTGCCTTTGGATCTGTTTTTTGTTTCTGGTGTATTGCTACCGGAGGCACTGCAGCACCGCCTGTTGCCACTTTGCCTGCAAAGAATGCTGCTGCTGCTGCAGTCTGTGCATCACTGCTGTCGTCCCCTTCGCGGCCTTCCCCCAGCAGGTTGCTGATAGCCAGCAAGTCATCCCCCAACAGCATGCTGTGTTTTCGTCTTGTGAGCGATCCCGGCTGAATTCAGCAACTTCTGCAAACATCAACTGGCAGTTCAAACAGTTACACCTGAACTGGGAAGTGCACCAGAGACCCCACATGGCGGAAGCAGACAGACAACAACGGAGGCTCTCAGGAGACGGGAGTACCTTGGGCACAGCAGGCACGGACGATGCATTTGCGGTGAGCAGTCTCAATTACAAGACGAAGCAAGCCATCCTGCACTTTTCACCAATTCATCATCGCTCCTCTGTTGTCGCTGGCAGTCGCAGTGTTTTCAGCAATGGGAAGATGCCCTTGACAGGCTCAAGATGCTGGACTATGAAAATGAGTTCTGCAGGCCCAAAAATCTGCTGCCATTCACGCGCGGCTACTTCACCATTCCAGCGGAGAACGCCGGCCTGCAGTTCAGGAGTTTCCAGGAAATCGCGGCATGGCTCATCAACATTGCAACAGGCAATGACGACATGTTCAAGATTGACAAGGTGCGAAGTAATTGCAGAGCTCTGCATAGAAGCGAATGCCTGCTTCCTATGCTTTGCATCACAGCTCTGTGCTTCGGGTTGTACCTTGCCACCATCAAAGAGGGCTGCTGCTGTTGCTGCTGCGGGTCGACTACTACTACCGTGCCACCGAAGACTGTTGTTGACATACAGATCACACAACGCACTGCACCAAATATTTATATATGCTTGCACTGCCCATGCTGTCCTCCCCAGTATGACGATCCCACCACCAGCGTCAACAAAATCATGCTCGCACTGAAGAGCCTGTCGTCTGGACTGGACTTCCCCGCCAGTCGGCTGCGACAGCCCTATGGAGACGCGGTGGCATCGACTCTTGACTTCCTGACCAGTCGGGTGCTTTCTGTACGCAACATCACCTTTGGACGCCCCCTCTACTCAGAAGATCCCATTGCTGATGAGGCAGAGGTGAGTTGATATGGCGCATGTCAAGGATATTTGTGGGTTTTGCCAGCCTCACACATGGCAGTAGCCTATACTTTGTCGGCAAATTTGAGCTACCTGAAATGGCGTGTGTGAGACTGACAGAAAAAAATGGCCCTCTGCACAGCAACACTTGCGACTCGTGGCTTGCTGTACTTTTGTTGTCTGCCATGATACAAAAACCACGGCTTTCGTTGCCACATCTTCTGCAAACATGATGCACCGTTGTGCTTCTCATAGCTAGAGCTGGTGATTGTTGACGTGGTTGCGCACACCAACAATGCCATCGAACGGGATGCATGCTGCAACCTACATGATGCAGGTTGACGATGCAGCGGATCTGGGCGAGATTGATGACACGGCGATACAAGACGACGGAGTGGAGGAGGACCCTGGCTTAGGCGCATTTGAAGGGGAAGGAGCAGGGTTTGATGAGGAGCTGCTAGGCACAAGCACCAGCCAATATCAGGTGTTGGAGGGCAAGATTGACCCTGTCGAGTGGCAGAAGGAGCTTGAACGCGTTGGGCCAAAACTCAAGGTCAGTGAAGCCCTCGTGGTGTCACAACTGCACAGCCCGTGCATCAGTTATGTGGCCCTGATCGTGCCCATGCACTCATCAAGCAGCTGCATAGTGATTTGAGAGATTTGAAGAGGCTTGGTACTTATCAAGGCATCACAGTGCACCATGGCAGCTGTTCCGGCTGCTGCCACTTAGACCTACACACAAGCGAGCAAACGGCGGCCTCCTGCTGTACTGAATGCTTGCAGGCTCACACATGGCACTGGACACTAACATAATTGAATGTTGATTGTGTCACGTGGTTTGAGTCGCTACTCCTTGAAGAGCGCATACATGGCTGGGCGGCTTCCCCAAGCTGTTTCCTTGCAAAGAGGAATGTCGCTGCTTTCTGCTGACATAAGATTTGACGCCATCGTTGCCCCCACCTGAGTACAACACTGTTGTCAAGTATGGTCTTGCTGCACCTGCAGGCTTCGTTGATGTTGCATATTGTCACTTGAGCTCAATTGTGGTTTACTGAGACAGACCACAATATAACTTGCGCCAGGGGTTGCTGCAATACCAGCTTTGGGTGTCTAAAGATCATGAGTTTTGAAGCAGTGTTGTTCAGATCATTCTGGCATCTAGTGGCATTTGAACGGCAACCTGCCTCACATGTTCATCAGCGATGTGCTGCTTCTGTACTGCCAGTTGGGGCAAGCGACGCTTGGCAAGGAGTGGCGCAGCCATGTTGAGCAGACCAAGACACTTGAAGCAGGGCTCCACACAGGCATGCCAGAGGCCAACACACAGCTGAGCGTCATTTCAACGGAAGTGGCGGATACACTGGACAAGCTGAGGATCAAGGAGCGGTACATCAACAGCCAGAATGAGGCCCTGAAGGAGGAGTACAGTCAGGCAAGGCACATTTTCAATTGTGGTCCAATGTGTGCATGCTGCTGACATGCAAACATAAAAGCTGCAGCTACAAACCTCTGTTGGTGCCCTCTTTTGACTTCTCAGCATGCAATTCCAGGCTCTGCAGGTATGAAATGGAGGCACACTCACAGGTCTGCAAATACAGCACCTGCACCTGCTTGAGTTGCAGTGTCGTTCTACACAGAGGTGTGATCCATCTACTTGGAGCTGCATGACTTTGCAGTGGAGCCCACTAGTACCACTGCGCAACAGAACCGTGACAGTCTCCCCACAAGCACTGAGCACCATGACGGGGCAGTCATAGTGGAGTCGGCCAGTGTTCTCGGTTGTTTTCAAAATGCGACGGTGATGCCATCACTTCACGCATGTGTCTTGCTGAATGTCAGCGCAACTGCTTTAAACTGTTGATTGAGCAGGCAACGCATCACTCGCTTTCCTCTCCTGCCTGCCCATGGAAGCTGTCTGTGTAGTTCTTGCGTCAGCCAGCCAGGTACTCATCAAGGACTAGGTGCGCATGCTACTCAGCTTGGATCATGTGCCAGCATCAAAGGCAGATGTGGAGATATGCTGCACCTGACTGCAAAGTGGCTGCTGCAATGTTCAGGTCAATGGCCAGCTTAAGGCAGCAGGGCAGGCGCACCAGGCCTGCAGCAGCAGTGTGTCAGAGCTCACCACCAAGCTCGCTGAGCTGAGCGAGGAGGTGGATGAGCTTAAAGAGGCCATGGCAGACAGGGGCAACAAGATGAGCGAGGCGTCACCACTGGTGGCCATGAAGCACAGCCTGCAGCAGATCAAGGATGAGATCAAGACGTTTGATCTGCGCATTGGCGTCGTGTCGCACACGCTGCTTGCAACAAAGATCCGACTCAGCAAGGTGACAGGAAGTGATGCTTTGCTTGATGGTAGACGGGTCATGTAGGTGCACCATTCCATGCTCGCATGTACGCCAATGGTGTGTCACGTGATGCATCATCAGGCACGGCGGTGGTGATTACCACCCACCCCCTGCTGCGCTGTTCTGCTCATCTGATTGATGATCTCATTTCACCGTCACTGCATAAAATTTGCTAATGCACACTTTCGTGCACTTCTGCCGCATGCAGACGGAGAAACGGAAGGCCAAGGGAGGCAAGATGGTGCAGCCCCAGACAGATGACATTGACGTTGGAGTCAGTGATGAGGACTAATGAAACTTTTGGAAGTATGGTACAGCTTGATCTCGCAGATGGTGTCGCTTGTCATGTCATGATCACATGTACTCTAGTATTGCGCGGGGGGAATACCCACATGTTAACCTAATGTTGGCAACTTGCCCAGTCCAAGTTGACACACTGAGGGGGGGGGGGGGGACCAGGGGTCTACTGCAACCCACAACTTCTGGGTTGACTCTCCTGCAAATCGTAGAACACCGTCGTGCAGCTCGCGGACAGGACAGGCTTGCGCACAGGTTGCTGTGCAGATGAGCCGCATTTTTGGCACTGGCTGTAGACGCCACCTTGTAGCAGCCTCAAGCTTAGTGATGTGCGCTTCTATGTCACAGCGGAAGAGGCAAGGCAGGATGGCTGTGAGTGAAAACGCAGCTGCCCCACCGATCTCCTTGGCCGAGCAACAATTCAGTCCCGAGATACGAGAGCTGGCGAACATGGTGCAGCAGTTGGGAAAGACTGTGGCAAAAGAGCTTGGCGTGGGGGAGGAGGACAGGCAAGTGCTTGCGGCATTGTTTGTCGAAAAGATCACAGCAGAAGTAACACTGCCGGCTCTGTTTTGTACACCACACATATGTTCTGGCAATTTCGACAATGGTCTGCCAATTCTTGTCACCTTGCAGCATATATGTGCCTGCCTGTCAAGCACTTCTCTACCCTGAAAGTCTAAATAATCTGCCTGCTTTGCGTTCGCAGGCAAAAACTATTGATATGCACAGCAGCAGTGAAAGCTGCTCATGAAAAAAGGGTGCAGCTCGACGATGTAACACCAGAGCAGCATCGGCAGCATTTGGCCAATCTTTCGCACAAACAGAAGCAGGCGATTCACAATGGCGCATACTACGCGCGATTCGCCTCTGCATCTTATGGCATAGGCAAGTCCAACCTGTGGTATTGCTAAGCTTTGCTGCTGTCGGTAGCTAGCCTGCAAGGCTGCTGCAGGGGAGTAGTTTTATGGTGCTACTGACTAGCAAGTGGCGCCAGCTTGGCTGATGCTAGCTGAAAGCATGTTATGGTACTCATTCCGCCCCCTCGAGAATGTCGGACGACGGCGGCAGCACCGCGGTGCCATAGCATGTCCTCGCCCGCGTCGCCGCCATTGCCGCTGCCGCTCTGCACCGTTTTTGCGGACACAGTGAATCTGGCGGTGGTCTCCTCGCTGCCGCCGCCGCCGCCTTGGTGCTCGTCTTTGCTGCTGTAGCGCTGATCATCAGCTGCTGATGCTGCTGCTGTGAGTGGCAGTGGTTCGCGTCAATGCACCAAGGCAATGACTTGAAGCTTCACAATTAATTATTTCAAAAGCTGCAAATTCACAGCGCAGTGTGTACGCAATGGCGCATTCAGCAGCATTCTGTCCCTCACTTCTCCTGCACAATCGCTGTCGCCACATTCCAGTGGGTAACTTTTCCGAGCTGTGCGAGCGCGTGTCCTCAAGCCTGTCCAAGGTCACTGAGGACCGCTCCATCCAGGGCCTACCCAAGG
Source organism: Tribonema minus (assembly GCA_017506865.1). NCBI lineage: Eukaryota > Xanthophyceae > Tribonematales > Tribonemataceae > Tribonema > Tribonema minus. Next base: position 303,211 of record JAFCMP010000190.1, read on the forward strand.
CCCTGAACCCCCTGGACACGAGCCGCGCAGACCTGGAGCGCTGGTACATCAGCGACCAGGTCGGCATTGCGGTTGAAGATGTCATCCTCATTGAGCCCACAGACAGCGTCGAGATGCGCAGCCACTTTGTCGCAGTGGACCACAACAGCAAGAGCGTGGTGGTCACCATACGCGGCACCATGAGCATCGTGGACAGCATGTTAGACCTGCTGCTTGATACGACGCCCTTTGCTGGCGGCAGCGCGCACCGCGGCATTGCGCGCTGTGCGGAGACGTTCTGGGACAAGCTGGGGCCGATCATCAACGAGCAACTGCAGCGGAACGATGGCTACAAGCTGGTGCTAACCGGCCACAGGCATGTGCTGATGCGTTCTCAGTATGGTGTGAACAGTGCGTGCTGCCAGTGTGCAAAGTGCATGCTGCTTGTCATGCAATGTCAACCCACCGCAGTGCATACATTGCGTCGTGGTACTTCAAATTTTATTGCAAGCTTCCTAGGATATACATGGTGGATGTGGATGCATGCTGCCTATCTGTCCTGTTGAGATGCAGACGCTTTTGATTTATTCTGGTGTCCCCAGCAGCAACCTGCTAGCTCGCCAAGCAAGCCTCTCACTCCCCGTGCATCTATATGCCCCTCTTCCACCACAGTCTGGGCGCCGGTGTCGCGCTGCTGGTGTCCCTCCTGCTGCACGACCGCAAAGCCATCGACCGCCCCGTCGAGGTCTACTCGTACGGCGCGCCGCCGCTGTTTGCGCCGCTCTCCGCCATCCCACGCGCCGTCGCGGAGTCCACGTGGTGCTTCGTCAACAGGACCGACGTGGTGCCGCGCATGAGCCTGGCAGAGGGGAGTCGCCTGCTGTGGACCTCGCGCCGCGTGGCACAGCTCGACCTGCCGGCGCCGCTGCTGCTGCGCTACCTACTGGAGCAGGAGCTGCTTGACGACGGCAGCACCCCTGCCGCCAGGACGGCTGCGGAGGGCGCGGCGGAAGTCAGCGGCGGCGGCGGCGACGCGGCCGCCACTGGCGCCGTTGCGCAGGCGTTTCAAGCGGGAGCGCAGGCTGTCAGCAAGCAGTGGGAAGGCGGCGAGGGCGCTGAGGATGTGGAGAGCATCAGCGACGCAATCGCTAAGCTCAAGCAAGGGGTTACCAGCGTGGGCGAGAAGTTTACAAAGCAGGCACAGAAGAGCATGGAGGCACCCACATTGGAGGATCTGAAGCAGGGGGCTGGAGGCGTCATGGCTGTTTTCATTGAGAAGGCCTTGGACGCAGCATGCGAGCAGTCCAAAATGTCCAGTGAGGAAGTGGAGCGCGTGATTGAGGAGGCCATATGGAGTGACGGCTCGGATCGGAAAGGATCTCCAGAGAGACAGGTCAGTTGTCCAGAATAATGCATATGTTCAATGCTCCCCAGGCAATCGCACTGATGCGAATGTATATCACAGGATATCACAGACCTGGGTCCACGGCAGTTCTGCAGACTCTGCAGTGCAGGCTGCACCATGCGTCACATCTTGGTGAAGTTTGCAGCACTTAGGCAGTGCTGCAGCTGTTTCGTGGCTCAGAACAGGCACAGTCGCTAGCTTTGATTTCTGGAGGTGTTTGCGGGTTGGTCATATTTGCGGATCTGGCATCAATGCAATTGCTCTCCCTCGCCTCATACTCCATGGACACCATGCGTTTAACCTTAAGAAAGTATACCTAGTACAGAGTGGGGCCTTCCTGGTGTGTGCTTCGAGCCATAAGGTGTGCTGTTCAAAATCCACCTTCTGACCGGGGCCACATGCCTCACAGCCACGCACGTTCATGCAGCACACAATCTGGGGGTAACTTGCAAGATGACACTTTAGATCCCAAGTCTTGTTCTCTCTCTTTTGCTGACAGTACATCCATGGAACTTAGCGTAGCCTGGCACACAACCAGCACCAATGTGAGCTCACTTGCTGACGTTGCCACAGGTGATAGGGCGACACCACTACCTCTCTGCGTTTTGGTCCAGTTGCCAAACTGTGGTTTACCAAAGTGCAGCGACTCCAACACATGCCCATTCATCACATTCTGACCTGCCGACCCGACATGTATCATGCCGCCTTGCCCTGCAGGGCACGTATGAGCAGCTTTTTGTGCCCGGCCACGTGGTGTGGCTCAGGCACAACAACTGCGGCGATGAGGAGGACGAGAAGCCCAACAAGGACGTGCCTTGCCGCAGCGCAGAGTTTGACCCTGGGTCCAAGGTGTACAGGCTGCTGCTGAGCACAAGTTGCCTCGCCGACCACAGCGTGGATGAGTACGAGGCGGAGCTGCAGAAGCTATCGCAGCTGCTGCAGGAGAAGAAGGGGAAGAACAAGAAGTGGGCGCACTTCCGCTGATTGGTTGCGGCGCCGCGTCACGACAATTCAGTTGGCGTGTAAACGGGGGTTTATACATACACAAGACGGCAGTGCCCGTGCGGCCAGCATCATACATACATCCGCGGAGGTAGTGCATTTTCGGACCCGGACATTGGTTTTCTACACGCTGTGGCAGCCATGATTTCGATGCCGCATGGCAGGAGTCGTACATGTACATGGCTGTTTTTACGTGAGATGCAGGCCGCGCGTGTGCTCAATACAGGACATGAGGGGTGGGTGCATTCTTGGGTTACTTCTCTTGTGGTGTTTCTTCAGCTCAGGTGCAATAAATGGCAATTGTGCTTATGGACATGACTGGAGAGATGCACCAGGCACTTGCTTGTGGCCCAAGCTCACACTGCATGTACTGTACGCCCTATGACTTCATCGCACTTCCACGAATTCAAACTTCTTTTACTTCAACTTGAACTCCTGGGTTTGAAGTTGCAACTATGGTGTAGCCTGCACTGCAGGAGTGTGTGAAATTGCTGTGGACCCATGGCTGCAGGTCTGTGATATCCTGTGATATACATTTGCATCAGTGCGATTGCCTGGGGAGCATCGAACATTTTCATTATTCTAGATAACTGACCTGTGTCTCTGGGGATCCTTCCCGATCCGAGCCGTCGCTGCATATGGCCTCCTCAATCACGTGATCCACTTCCTCACTCCATTGACACTTTGAACTGCTCGGATGCTGCGTCGAAGGCCTTCTCAATGAAGGTTGACCATATGAGCAGAGCTTCTGCAGAATGAGCCTGTGCTGCCATTTTACGCTTCACCGCCTGTCACCCACCCATGACACCCACTTGAAGGACCTCGGACTTGAGCAGATGTCATCCAGCCGAATTCTACGGTGGTACTGCCGGGTTTTAGCTACTGGATTAAGCGAAATTTATAGGTTACCATGCTGAGCAAGCCCACCATGCTGACCTCCGAGTTCATGTTGAAGTTGAAGTTGAAGTTGTGCCGAAGTACATGAAAAGAAACTATGTGCGAGGCACAATGATGCGTTTTGGGGCACAAATTGACAGCATCAGCAAAAAGCTACCTGCCGTTGACTGATCAGGCTGATGCACCTTCAAAAAGTAGCACTCTGTTGTCAATCAATAAGAATGGATAGACAATCATCGATGCCACTTTATGCGCATGACATGTGTACGCGCCTCACTTTGTCAGCCACACCACCTGTGTTGCCACCCCATGAGTGTTGCAACAATAAGACGATCATCGCGCAGCGCGGCGTGTGTTGCAAGAAACGCAGACCACACTGCAATGCGACCCCTTGCCAGCATCAATTGAACATTAATTGTTAGATGTAATATGTTACCAGGGACAAAGCAAAACGGCAGCAGAAAAGGGCGGAGACGGAGTAGAGAGTGGCACAGTGACGACCCAACCACAAGATCAGCACATGCTGTGCCACGACCCAACCACAAGATCAGCACATGCGTTTATGCCACAAGGGGCTGTTGCCTGACAGCGTTCACAGACACAAAAAAGCGCACAAGGTCATGTTCTGTAGCAGCGCTTGTCACAAGGAAGCAAAAGGTGCAGGTAGCACTCTTGCATCGGCCTGCAACAACGCCAATCACACACACCAAGGTAAGTAAACAACACCACCCCCTGCACACACACGCACCCCCGCACCCCCCACAAACACACAAAACCCCGCCCTGAAACAAAGCCATGTCTGCATGCACGCAAAAAGTGCGTGCATGCAAAGCATTTTCTGTATCTGCAAAGCATTTTCCGGCACTCTGGGGGGGCATGCGCCTCGCCAGACCCCCCCGCAAGACATAGGGGGGGCAGAGCCCCTCCCCAACCCCCCCAAGTACATGAACTGGGGGGGCATGCGCCCCCCCAGACCCCCCCGCAGAAATGGGGGGAGCAGAGCCCCCCCAAACCCCCCCAATGCGTGACCCGAGGGGCCTGTGCCCCCGTACCCCTTCTGCGCGCCCCTTGATCTTGTTGTACCCAACCTGTTTGATCCGGTGACTTGTCGCCAGCCGGGGCCTACGCGGACGGCGTGTAAGCCTTGCAAGTTTCCCTTGCGCTTCCCTGCCCCTCAGGAGTGCCCTGCGCAGGGTCTTGGTCCTCTGCCGCTGCCGCAGCTGCAGCAACAGCTTGCTCAGCGGTTAGCGCGGCTGCGTCACTGCCGCTGCGCGCTTCCTGCTGCGCACTCTCTGCCGCCGCCGCCGCTGCTGCGCCAGCCTGCTCAGCGCTCACTGGCAGGGCGGCTGTGTCAGATCTCGAGCCGCCGCGCGCCTCCTCCTCCATGTGCTGCGCCGCCGCCGCTGCTCGCTCAGCGCGACGCGCAAGAGCGTCAGCCATGAGCGCTGCCAGTGCGTCGCCGTTTACTGCCGCCGCGCCCGGCGAGCCATCGCGCGCCACTGCTACTGGACCAGGAGGTGCGCTGCTGCTGCCTGCTTCCGCTGCAGCCGCAGATGCCGTCAAGAGGGGTACCGCCGCACTTTGCTGCGTCGCACCATTGCCGGCGGCAGCCAGGACAGGCTGTGTTGACGCAGCTCTGGCACCAGGGCGGCGCATCGCGGCGGCGTCATGGTCGAAGCCGTCATGATCCTTAGTAGACTTGCTGCAGCTGCAGCGCTCCCCGCTCTTGGGCGCCACCAGCTTGCCAGTTTCCAGCGGGTCGGCAAGGCGCTTTTTGAGCAGCTGAGGCAGCATGTCCCGCACGTTGTTGCCAAGAGCGATGCGCAGGGCGCGCATCAGCTGCGCCGCGGCAAACGCCGCCCCCGTGTCACCGGCGCTGCCGCCGCTGGCCCCTTGCACGATTGACCTCAGCACATCGACGTCAAATACCTGAATCGCGTGAGCGGACGAAAGGGGGGCAGAGATGAGGGGAAGGGGGAGTTAGGGTCAGGATAAGCGCGACGGCTCACTGACAGTGCGCATTTGTAAAAACAATGCCACTGACGGCCAGTCAGCTCTGAACAGAGCTGTGCTGCAACGAAGACATGTTTTTTGCACCACGGCACACCGCGCGCGCGCGTGAGTGTAAGTAGATCAACAGCACGTGATTGCACACAATGCCTCTGACACACCACCACAAAGAGAGACAAGAAGTTCATCCCACAGTACAAGAAAAGCAACCATTTCATGCCGTTCACAAGTGAGACGCCGCGCTGCACGTGCAATGCACATGATCACCATGGTATATACCTGCAGCAGGTCGCGTTGCGCCATTGACCCGCGCCCTGTCGGTACAAGGGACCAGCACCTCCGGCAGCTTCTGGTCGCTCGTAGATACAATAGCTGTCACCTGCTTTGCGGGCCATGCTGGGGGCGTGCACGGCGCGACAATCGTCACGAGGGCACCTGCGTCATAGATGATGCCCAGCCTGAGCCCGCGCATGATGTACACTACAGGCGCTGCTCTGTGCCCTCCCCCCGTCATCCATGCTGGTGTGATTGTGCTGTAATTGAGATTCGATAGGGGCAGCGCAGTAGGGACTCTGCATAATCTCGGGGGGGGGGGGGGGGGGGACAACTGCACCAAGTGTGAACGAGATGGGCGGCAACCGTGTGCCTGCCGCTGGCAGTTGCCGCCGCCAGCAGAGCGGATCCCCCCGCGCTGATAAGCTCTTCACGACGGAACAGTGGCAGGCCAACCTTAGCTCATTCGGCAGCTGGAAACTGAACACAGTCATCGCCTCATCCCCCAGTGACAACTTCGCCAATGCGGCACGAAACACATTCACGAGTGGGTCTGACGTAGGAGGGGCGAGTAAAACTGGTGGCACAGGGGGGCGCAGCAGACTGCAATCTTCGAGAGACTGCATTGCCTCAACGCAGCTGTCCATGCCGTGCCCAACATAGACCGATGTCAGCTGCAACTTGAGAGGAATGCACATGTACCGCAGCAGCCGCCACAAGCCGCAGTAGGGCGCCAAGATCACCACGTAGCGGCTGCAAGAGAAAGCCAGCGCTGCCTGCATCACTGGCAGTCTACGTAGTACATACACATCACACCAACACATTGCTCATGTGAAGTTCAGCGATTCACCATCAAACAACATTGCTTAAGTTGAGGTTGTATATTATGTCCTGGACCGCATGGGCTGAGCACACGATAAATCGGGCTTTGCAATTACTATAACTACGGAGGGCCGGCGATTCGGTGCTGGCCGGCAAGGGCCGCGGCACCTGCAACAGTTCGATGCAGCGGTAAGCGCTGTTGTCGCCATCAGGGGCTATGACTGGGTTCCAGTTGTCGATCACGACACGTGTGAGCGTGCGCTGTAGCGCGAGGGAGGTGCGGCGGCGCCAGAAGGCAACGCGCTGCGCAAGATTGTAGCTGCCCTGCGAGCTCTGCTCGGCGAGTACATGTAGCAGCGCTTGGGTGTCGCATGACATAGCGCCGAAGTGGTCAAAGGCTGCAGAAAATAGGGTGTGTGTAGTGGGATCCAAGGCCCCTGAGACTACGTATGTGTCTATCTTTTCCTGCGAAGCCGATTCGAGCACGCGCTGCACATCGCGTGCGCCCCTGAGCCTGAAAAAGGCGGGAGGGGCATGAGCTGTCACGTATGGTGACGTCTATGCAACACGCTACTTCAAAGCCGCCGCGCAGTTTAGTGCACCGGCCTGCCGCTACCGCTTCCGCGCTCGGCTGCACTTAAGGGACTGGAACGCAAACTTGATTGCTGCCGAAGACGATGTCCATGAACTTGTTGAACCCGTGGCGCGCCACATAGCGGCGGAAGGGGGCAGGGGTGTCCCGGTCGAGACCGCGGAGGTGGGCCACCTGCTTGAGCAGCTGAAAAGAGCGCGTCTGCGAGCAAGTTGTGTCGCGTGACGTAATTAAGCCCTTGTGTGCAGCGGCGCAGGTGCGCGCCTGAGGCCATTGGTTTATGGCACTTGGGGCACCGCGCCGCAGCGGGGGTGTACGTCCAGGTGGCGCCGCAGCGTCTCGCGGAAGTCTGGGGCGACACACCACACACACCGAAAGAAGATGTTGAGGTTCAGATGTTGAGGTTGCGCTTGAAAAAAAAACATGTTTCAGTTCGCAGTCAGTCAGGTCGCAGTCAGTCAGTCAGGTCTGTCAGTCAGCATCAGCCTGGCTCGGGGGTCAAAGTTAGGTTGACCTACTCCGACCTAGTCGCCAGACATGTCTGAATTTTGCCAACTCCCTGCTGTTGCCCTATATTTCACACAAGAGGTATTCAAGCTGACAACAGCACACAAACGCCGCTCTGTTCAAGGGTTGCCAAGCCAGGCACGGCTCGGAGAAGCAGCAGCTGTTCAGGGGTTTGCCAAGCCAGGCACTGGCTCGGAGAAGCAGCAGCAGCAGGAATAGCCGCAGCAGTATTTGGCAGCTGTACAGGACATGATGGCGCTCCTGATGGCGTTGGCTGCTGCAGTCCTGGCGTCATGTGCATCGCAAGTTGCTGCATGTATGCAGGTCGGAGGCTGCAACTGCACGGCTGTCGCACCTGACCTGGAGGCTGCCGCACTTGACGCGGATGTCGTGTTGACCTCGCATCTGCTTCACCAAGGTAGGGTCCAACAGCCCTCTTTTCTCACCGCAACCTTTTCAGCCGAAAAACTTGTGCAGCACCCCACAAGTCGTCAAGTTTGTAATGGAGGCTGGTGCGACGCAGTCACTGTGTCTACCGTGAGCCAGACTTACTGCGCGCCCCGGGTTGTGAGCAGCAGCAGCTGTAGATGCGAGAGCAGCTGGTGACACAAGAGTCCCCTGCTGTCGTGGTGGGGCACACCCCTGCTTCTATCAACGGGCCGCATGCATGACCGCCATTGCGGGGTTCAGCAGCAGCTGTACAACCTGCTGACCTGCTGCAGTAGTGGCTGCACCAGCAGAATTTTTTGCGCTGATTCCCCCCACGCTGTGCTCAAAGCTTTGCTAGCTGGCGGCGGCAGCAGGAATGTCTGCTCTGGACCCCGCCACGATGCGCATCTGCTAGCGGGCGGCAGGGTTGCAGGCAGTAGCAGCAGCAGCAGCATCGTATTGCCAAATCCGTGCTGTGCTCCTGGTGGTCGCATGCAGCTGCTGCTCACCCAGCCACAGCAATAGCAGGCTACCGTGCAGCTGCTTTCATTCTGCTGCTTGCTGCTCAATGATTCATGACATTTTGCTTTAACTGCTGCTGCTGGCGCACTTCATGAGTACCATGTTGCAACTGCCCACAGCTATATATATATAAAGCTGGTAGCCGTGGTGTAGGGAGAGCAAGTGTAGTGCAAAATCAGTGAATGAAAACTCTTGTTGATGCAGTTGCTGGGCGTACTAGACTATAGCTGTTGTGCAAGTGGAAGATCTTCAATTTTTGAAGGCCGTGCCTCTGAGTTTAAACAGTAATAAGCAACTGAGCGCTGCTTGCTACCTTGAGGGAATTGCTGTCGCTTTCTGTTTTTGGAGCCTCTCATGGCCTTGCTTCGTGTAGTTGAAAAGCCAGCGATCTCAAACGCAATTCTTCTCGCCAATCATCCTGCATTCATCGATACCTGAAACTTTTTGATAATTAGCCATCCAGTTCTCACGTGCAACACAAGCGCAAGAAACCATAGTCGAGCAACCGCGCATGTGCGCGCATCTCATGTTTGCGTCGGCTAATGCCTCATCACATGTCATCACATGCTCAACCTTGACTTGAATAGCATACTGCTGCATGGTTTCACAGCTGGTTAGATGTTCCTGCACCGCAGCGCAACCAGCCTACCACCTCCACGTCACGGATCACCTGTTACATGTGACTCTTTGCTTCTCGCCAGCATCGGTTCTCAGTCATGATCAATCATACGCAATGTCACAGTCTTGTCGTTCTGCCTCATTTTCCAGGAGAGTGGCAAGAAATCCTGCATCGCAAGGGTGATTGCCGCTGCTGTGGAATTTCTGATCCGGGCAGGAGAGCAATGTACGCGCAGCAGGCACGACTTGCAATGCAAGACACCAACAGCCCCCCACAAGTGGCTGTCATCACTGCATCGCTGGGGCCCTACGATGAGCCCAAGGATGCGGACCAGGTTGATGGCAGCGGCCTGGTGGACTACTTTTTGTTCGCCCTGAGTGATTTCGACTTCAACCGCACACATGTGGACACGTTTCCGTATTATGCCTGTTGTGATGAGGCGAAAGTGAGTGTCCGTGCCAAGGGGTCAATTTTCAATCCTGCACTCCACGACAATGATCAACGCTTGAGCCTGTCAGCCTCTAAGTACTTTAAGGTGAGCCTGCAATGGAATTCAACCATGTTGATAGCATATTGCTGTCTGCCTTGTAGTGCAGGCATGTCGCATGTGATTGTTGTCAGCATGGTTGCCAGTATGGTCGCCGGCATGGATTGCGGCAACAAACACATGTAACTCTGAATTAATCAATCGTTCACCGATGTTCAGCTGCACGCCCGCGCTGTGATACACCGCCTGAGGATTGTACCACAACATTTGACGGCACAGTGATTATTGAGTCATGCTGTCATCTTTGCAGTCCCTAGTGCAAAGCGTCATGACTAAAGGTTGCTTATGTAATAGTAAAAATTGTGCGACACAATGGGAGCCTACTGGATGTCATGTGTAATTATGACAGTGAGCATCCTCCTACGTCATCACAAACCTGACTGGAAATGGATTCTTAGTACAGAAGTTGCTGTGAAAACAGCACTTGTCGTCAAGTGTCGACAGAGACCTAGGTCCCTTTGGTCCCTAGGAATGCATTGCTGGGCTGTCCCTGTACAATTGCTGCTTCTTTTGCATCCTTTCGATCGCATAGTCATTACGGGTGCGCAATTTGCTGCCATATTTGCACAGGGTATGAAGCAAATGCGATCATGGCGTTTGATGTGTGCGCACGAGAGAACCTAGCCTTTGCGGCCGCGCTTTTGCACATCTCTGCAAACAGTTGCATGATACCAGGTTGCCGTAATGTGCAACCGCTCCTGCCGGCCTGTCCTGCATTGCTGCCATGTTTGCTGCAGGCACTCGCATGGCGAATTCCCACTCTGAGGAAGTACCGCTATATCGTCTACCATGACAGCAGCTACAGAGTTGGCAATCCAGACATACACGCTGATGTCATGAAGTTGATGGAGGGTGGTACTCCGATCGCCCTCTTTCACCACCCGGAGAACCGCAACACCATCAGTTCTGAGGCAGAAGACGCAATAGGTCAGCTGCGCTACCACCGGGTCGACGAACAGGCCAGGCACTATCTGGAAGACATGCTGTTCCCCGACAACTACGGCCTCTACCACACTGCAGCCTTCGTGTACGACGCCTGGGACCCCGCAGTCCAGGTGAGCATGCGCCCTGACTTGTGTTTGAAACGAGCATATGTGACACCTTCGTGTAGTGCGTGAGCAGCGAGAGTTCAAGCGCCTGATCCTGCTTCATGAATTGCCGTTCTCGCAGAACAGCAGCGCGCAAGCAATTGCTACACTCAGCTGTTAGTCTCCGTGTTGTCCACTGTTCCCTTCTCGCTGCAAAATATCTCTTACAGTAGTGCATATGTGCTTGGTGCTTGCCAGTCTGACATGTAACTTGGATGTATGAGATGTACAGATAGCAGATGGAACTTTGCAAATGCCATCTTTTTGTATGACATCAAACAGGCCAATTACATAGCGTGTGCAAAGCTGCTGCTGGATCTGCCTTGTTTGTGCAGCAGATGTTATCATTGTTCTGCAGCCACTCAACCCAACACATCAATAATTCAGCAACCATGCATGTAGCAGGAGTGATGACAGGAGCAGCTGCCGACACCAGCGGCGCAGCTACCTATTCACAATCTGTTGAAAAGAACTGGACCATGTATGCCTACTTGACACTGTATGCCTCCTTGATACTGAATGCCTACATGAGACTTTATTCGTGTATTCATGGCTGCCTGCATGAACTCTTGGCATTGCGTGTTCATGGTCATCCAGTGATGCAGACTGCTGTGATGCTGCTCACCAAGATGCTAAAGCAGATAGAGACATTGCAGGTCTGCAGCCAGCGCCGTATTGCACCATCACACACAATATGCGACCGCATTACGCAGCACACGATATACTGACTGTCGCTGAAGGCCTGACTTTGACATTCAAGCACAGCACTTTTCAGCATCCATGCACTGAGGCACAGCAGCATCGCCTAAGTTGCAGGTGTGCACAGTTTTGCACTCGAACACAAGCAAATAGCCTGCAGCGTGTTCAACAACGCCCTTTCCCTATGAGCAGGATCCACTACTAGAGTGTCACTTGAACTTGGTGTACCTGGGACGCTGCCCTGTCTCACTATGGGGCTTCTACGACAACCGCTGACACATATTTGCTGCCGCAATAGCTACTCAACCCTCTCTCGTCATTCAATGGCTCAGCGGTCTGCCACATGCAACGAACGCCGCTGGCAAGGTGTTTGTTGCGTGTTAATGTCATATGTTGCTGAATATAATGCATTTTCGATGATGCGCAGGCCATGCTCATTGACTGGTGGCGTGAGATCACAATCTGGGGCCCAGAGTGCCAAGTCAGCCTGCCATATGTGCTTTGGCAGCATTCAATGAAGTCTCGTGTGAAGATTATCAAGCTGGAGAATGGAGAGGTGAGCACCGTAGTGTCAGTTTTGAGGCTATCTGAATCAGTGGATATGCGTTCGACAAATGTGCAAGGTAACATTTGGACGTGCCCAATATTGTTGATCACGGCTGTCCTCAAAGTCTGATGCTATGACCTCATAGGCGTACGTTATTCAGTGAGCACGCATGAAATCGTAACACAATCTAGTGTGTTTTGATACTGCTCGGCTAGCAATCTATTAGAGCAGTGTATACACTTTAGCATGAACACGCAATTGAGCTTTTCGACATCACAGCGGTATCGTCATTGTCTGCTTGTCCCTTCAAGCGGAAGTAACACAGTACTGACGCCCGCTGACTGACAATTGCCATAGTCTATTTCTCATCTCACACTCTAGGACACAGGAAACGGTCAACAGCAAGGTACCAAGACCAGGGCCACCTGCGTTTCGTAGCATCATCTACTATTTGTGGACCAGCAGCCTGCAAAATAACTATGGAAACGAAATTAAGGTTCGTGAGGCTCTGATCAGGCAGAGTGAGACTCACACATTCCATTCACTCAAAGTGCTTTGTGTGTAAAGTGAGACCAACCCGTTTATAGCAAATACTTCGTGTTAGTAAGTAATGGCGGCGCTGCTGCTCTGGCCTCATTGAGCTAGAGAGCTGCTGTGTATTCAGCTCCCTGCCATATGAAGATGCTACTAGTACTCATAGTAACATCAAGGGCAATCAGCCTTGCTGTTTGTAGTGACAGCAAGTGCAGTGTGATGTTTTTTTGCACGATTTCCTTTCAACCTCTGGGTGCCGGCCCTGAGAGTCTTCTGCGCCTTTCTGTATGCATGTAAGCTTTCCTTCTGGCGTATCATCAGTGTGCGCTTGTGTTCACCTGCGAGAATCATTGTCATCGCTAGCCTACGAGGGCTCTCTGCTTGCTTGGAGCTGGTTTGCTGTTGATCATATTATGCAGTTGGAGCGTCCTGCTGTCGGAGCGTACTTCAGAAGAATTCAGCAGCGTGTCAAGAGCTGCCGTTGCCCACATCTGGAAGGCGGCACGCATCCTGCAACGTCAGGATGAACGATGCTGCTGTGCTGGTAGTGCTGCAATGCAGTGTGCTCTGGTAGCAATCTTAAGATCATTGCCAGGTGTGCCTCATTATGATTTGCAGATTTTGTGACAGGTTGACCTTGCAACCTAAGCACCTGCCTTCATAAAGCGCTGATGCTAGGCAGCTAGCTGGCCACGTCCATAAGCTCAACCTCTGGGACTTGGCCCGTTTCTTTAGCACAATTGACGTTGCTGCCATTGCCATATTGCCCGCACACATCGCTGTACACACTACCATAACCGTAATGCACATGGCTGAAACGGTCGTGCCGCAAGGAACTGAGTTAGGTAGTACACAAATTCCAACAGGTACGCACTGGGCAGTTTTCATCATTGCATCATCTTCAGGCGCACCTGCAGTCACTGCTTTTGCTACTACATCGCCAGCACTGCGCATTACAGGGTCCGCCAGCTTACTGTTTGTAGCCTAGGACAGGTCATGCGGTTGCTCATGTGTAGAGCTTTGGCCTCTAAGCAGCTTCAACCTCGCCATTGAGCCATTAGTATTGCTGCCGCTGTTGTCTTTGTTTGCACTTGTGGGCCATTGCGCGACACACCATTGCATGTCGCCTGCATTGGTCAGACAGGCTTCTGATCGCCGCGTTGTGTGTCACCGCAAGGAGGAAACGCTATCAATTTGCAGCTAGGTAATTTGACGCGAGTGGGCATGCTGTATGCAACATTATTCCATATCCTTCAACTGCCCTACCTGCACGTGCCATCGCCATCATGGCAGCTTTTGCTATCGCCGACTGCATGGCATTATGTCACTTGCAGTAGTGTTGCAGATTCTACGTTGATTGCGTTGGTGCTTGAATCAGACATCCTGACCTGATTCATATGCCGCTGTCTGTCTGTGCTGCTGTAAGTGTGCAGAGTGCCAAGATTTGCGATTGGCTGCACACACAAGAAGACTGCTACGACGGGCATCAAGGACTTGCACCAGAGCAGTACGGCAGTCGTCGTTCGCTGCGGCTGTAGACAGCGTGGCTGACTATATAAGGTGCTGCAGCAGCATGACAAATGCACCAGCAATCTCCATAAAATCGAAGCTTGTACTGCAATGGTATTGGAGTATGCTGCTTTACCTACTTCGTGTGTTCCGCGTGGGCTGAGGAGGCGATTTCACTATGGACTCCGAGTTCGAGGCCCTGTATTCTGCTAGTACGAATTTGATGAATTGGGGCTGACGGGCCTGCTGTGGTCATGATTGCAACACAGAGCCTGTCGCTGCTGAGCTGCACAATCTGCTCAAGCAATCATGTTGCTTGCATCAGGTGCTGCGGATTGGCAGTGCTAGTGACTGTGACGATGTTTGCCAAGTAAGGTACAAGCAGCGGTTACTGCCATGTGCGGCTGTCATATTCTTGCAAAAATTCACAATACATGAAGCGCATGTGTGCACATTCCAGGACCATGGCAGATATATTGCCAGACTGGTGTTCTGCTGGCTTTGCCTGTTGCACTCTATCTGTACACGTGAGCTGCCACAAAAGGGCGCATTCTAGTAATTGATAGTTCCCCTGACGTCTGGAAAACGGACATGCTGTTTCTAGGCACAACTCTGCCCTGTTTCTAGGCACATCTGCCCGGATTCTGCCTACAGTTTCTCTAGGCTAATTCTGCCATCTTTCTTAAAGGAGGTCCTGACCCTAGTTCCGGCGATCTTCAGGCTCACTGGCGCCGGTTTTGACTCCAACTTCAAGAGTCAAAAATTATCGTTAAACTTTTTTTTTTTTAAGCTGATTCTAGGGCAGATTTTGCGCAGAAAGGCAGTTCTGGGCACACGTCCTGGGGCAGATGTAGGGCAGAAACAGCTCAGAAATGCCACCAGAATCAGAATGATATTCTGGGATTTTATAAATACCATGGTTGCAACCTCTTTTCAATTAATATCCCTGCCAGAATGTGTGCACAGTTGTTTCATCTACCCCAGCATATGCCCAGAATAGGTGCAGAAATACATTGCAGCCAGCAGCATGTCAGTGTACCTAGATGCGCACTGCAGGACAACTCAGCACAAGCACAACGTATGGAATATTCGTGCCAGCCTGCATGATCATCACGCAATGCTGCCATGTATACGAGCAACAAGGTCACCATGTCGTGCGAGTGTATCATGGCAGCAAACATGAGCAAACAGGAATAAATGAACAAGAGTATACTGCTGATGCTATTGGTGACATAAATGATGCAGTACACCGCTTGTGGAATGCAGAGAGTGCGCCATGGACAAAGGCGACCCTCAGTCTCCGATTCCCATCCACACTGCGACACTGCCACACGTAGCAAGTACAACAATTATGCTCTAAAGCCGCTGCTGTTGCGCCCAGGACAGTACAGCACACGCAGTACTGAACAGCCGCCGCCGTGTGCCTTGTAGTAATGACGGTGCGCAAAGAACCTTCTTGAGCCTTTGTCCCCTGGCTGAGCCTGGGTTATAGTTGTGATGTCCTTTGCGCGTGGCTTGAGTCCCACTTCAAGTTGTTCAATGGCAAAAGGCCAAGCAGTGCCTGCAGCGGTACACAAATGAAAGCACGATAGAATTAGACATCGGCGCAGGAGCGTTGCAGTAAATCAATACTTCTGCTCTGCTTGCATAGATCAAGTACAGGAGTATCCAAAGCGTGCAGAATGCACGGGGTGCTCTATGCGCATGTCATGTAAGTGATGTATTGCTGTAGCAAACCCATCATGGTGAAAGCTGTGTTTGCAGATTGCAGTTGCCCGACCAAATGCTGCAGATGGTGAGCGCTGCCATTGTTGCTGCAGCTGTCTACACAGATAACACAAAATAAAGATAAATGCCAGACAGTGGCGTTGCGTTCAACAAGCTGCGTTAAGCAACGGCGACACTACATGACCAGCAGCGGCTTTGTTTCTGGATATCTCAGCTCTGGTCCGCAGCACAGGGGCCTAACGACATCACCTAGGCAGCGGCGGCAAAACCTGCAGTGTACAGAGGAGGAGCTCCGCCATGCAAACATATAACCTACAGCAACAAATATCAAGACTGCACAGTATGTGAGCAACGTGTGTTTGTCACTGATTCGCAAAAAATCATCATCGTCGCAAACGGTGGGAGCTGCCACGTTACTTGCACATTTCTATGCCAATTTTGCGATTGTTTTAATTGTCAAACAACCTGTGTTGCATGTTGCAAGACAATGATCTCCCCTGCACTGAGCTTTTCTGCATGCCGTCGATACGACGTTCAGCACTTGTAAGCCTCTAATACCGAGCAGGTCACCTTCTCGCTGCGGTGTTGGCGGCGCGGCTCCCGGAGTCCAGGCCAGTGTTGAGACATTGGCTGGCACTTTGTAGGATATCATCGTGCATGTGCTTCAGAGTGCTCCCTCAGCGTGCGCCACAGCTGTACACGTTTTTGTTGCGCATGACTGCGGCCTACAAACGACAACAGGAGCAGCAGCATGATCATAAGCTGTTGTGTAACATTACTACTAGTATCACACGCAATGCACAAGCTGCATTTGATGGCATCCACACGGTTATTCTAAAGCAGCCAACAGTGACAGCAGCGGCAGAGGTGACACAAACTTACAATCAAGAACAGCAACACTCTACTCTGCAGAAGTACCAACCGGCACTTGGTAGTAAAGACCAACGCGACATCACGCACAGTGGCGCTGCTGCTGTACACGGGGAGCACAGCATCTACGACGGTAAATGTTGTGCTGATAAGGTATGCATGCTATATGACTGAAGCGTGCACACCAGAGACAGCGGCAGGCAGCAGCACCCGCCACAGCAGCAGCAGCAGGAACAAGATCCAGATTATATTAAACTGAAAACCCTTATAGTGCCACACAGGACAGCGCGCTCTACTGCAGCTGGCTGTGGCATGTGGTAGTGCGTACTACGAGCCAGTTTTCTACCAAGTCGCGCTCAACGCGTGCGCGCCGGCAGCAGCAGCAGCAGCAGATATCATGAAAGTGCAAAACCTACATACCATACGACAAGCACTGAGAAGTGCGTCTGTCAGCTGCATTGAGCAAGCCGCCACCAAGTCGCCAGCCGGCTTATTTGTGGATGTCTCAGCTCTGACTTGCGCTGCAAAAAGTCTCATAACTGTTCAAAGCAGCGGCAGCATGTGCTTCAGTTGGGGAAGTGTAGGTCCGTTGCACAAGCATATACTCTGCAACAGCCAGCGCCGATGTTGCACATGTAAAGAGCTTGTGCTGGTGGCTCAACAGGTACATTACGTGTCATCAGAACAATCAAGAAACATGAGTGACTGCTGTAGGCACATTCACTTGCTGTGATAGCAGCACGCGTTTCTGTAAATCTCCTTGATTGTTGATATGAATAGTCGTCAAAAAGTCTGTGTTGCATATCGCTAAGTACTCAATGCGTTTTCCAGCGACTCTTTCTGCATTGTTGATGCGCAAGCTGACATGAGGGTTGACAAACGAGCATCTCACCTTCTCGCGGCGGAATCGGAGGTGCTGCTGCTGGCAAGAGTCAACTTGAAGACATTGGCAGGCAGGTTGTAGAGTCTAATTATCCACATGCAGGCAGGCTTGCTCCCTCAGCGGGCTGTACAGCTGTACCCCGCATCATCATATGCTTCTCTTGCCTGAATTCGTGGGGGCCGCAAACGCAGCAGCAGAACTTGTCAGCTGTTTGACAGCGTCACAGGCTGTGCACAACATCAAATGCCATGGTGTCTTAACAGATTTTATGAAGCAGCCAATGACAATAAAGGAGCCGCACCAAAAGGTGAGACACATTCGCCATAAAGCACTACAGAGGGCACCAACCGCCAGCTGCTGGTGGACCGACTAGCGCAGTTGCGCATAGTGGCGCTGTCACTGCTGATAGTGGAACAGTATATACGTTGAGTACCGTGTGAGGAAGGTACAGTAGGGCTGCTCCATGCCTCAGGCATGCGCGCTAGCAGCAGCTGCAGCAGTCGCCACAGCAGCAGCATCCATCCTTGAAAACCCTTTTATCGGGCCACACGTAATAGAGTGCTCGACTGCTGCCTGCGCGGCATGCGGAAGTGAATGTTGAAGGATGTTTGCCAACTCGCCATGCTAGCTATGCGTGTCGTGCGCCCCAAGCAGCAAGCAGCAGAACTTCAATAATTGCCAAACGGGCAGCGCTTTGTAGCGCCACATATACAGCTGCTGCAGTGGGCTCACCTGGCGCTTGTGCTGATGTCTCGGAAAACTACATCACCAAGCACTCTGCCACGCCGTACTATCTTGATGGCGCGCTCCCGTGTGTAATGAGGCTCTCTGTGGCAGGGTGGTTAATGACCTAATTACGGCCAACGGCGTCAAAGTCAGTCAGTCAGTCAGGCAGTCAGCAAAAAAAGCAGAATGAGGTAACGACAAACCTCAAGTTGAGGTATAACAAAATTCATTATCGTCATTTGCTGCTGCTGCTGCTGCTGCTGCACTGCGAGTGTCAGCTTGACAGTATGGCCATGACATGCAAATATGCACACAATGCATTGATGCACGATGCTGTCAGCATGCGTAGGACATGCGTCAGCGTGAGACACTGGCAGTATAGCAACTATGTGTGTTATGTCAAAAACAGAGCAGAGGAAGCCGGAGGCGTCGATTGCGCATGTACAGCTTTAGTCAAGTGCTCATGCATGCCTGTGCAAGCCCGTCCGGTGATGTACTGCAGCGCTGTGGCCTGCAGCAAGCCCATTCAGCCCACCTTTTGCAGGTCCTCAACAAATTTGCACGCGCATTGTCGCCATCGTCACCGGCAGCTACAGTTGCGGTGCCATAGACCGCTGTCTTATCTCAGACCACACAACCACCAGCAGCGCGCAGCAGCAGCAGCAGCTGGTTATAGCACTCAACCACCTGCAGCGCGCAGCAGCAGCAGCGCAACAGCAAGCAGCAAAGACAGCATACTCAGAATAATGACTTCAAGCAATAGTTGAAGTTTTTTTGTTAAAGTTGGGCGTTTACTTCAACTTCATACTCAGACATTCGCATAATTCGGTATACCGAGTACAGCATTCGGTATGACCGATTATTACTCGGCACTCGGTGCGTCTGCTGCTGCTGCTGGTGCTGCCTGGTCCCGTACTGCGAACGTTCCTGTGTTCGGCGCGCACGGTTTTGAATTTGTTTGGTGACCAAGTTGTTGTTCAGTTCTGCACACAGCATGGAGGCTTCAGATCCCGAGATGGTCGACTCTGATGCTGATGCTGCAGCAGATGAGGTCGTGATTGATGAGTGCGAGGCCGCGCCCCAGGGTTCCAACTCTCCTCCCCCCCCCCCCCCATCCGCGGCGCCAAACCCCCTCTTCCCCCCCACTTCCTGATTCTACCTATAATAGACCCCCCTCACCTTAAAGGGCATTTTCGAGCAGCTCTCGGTCTGCCCTATGCAACGGTGATGCCTAATACAAAAACAAATGTGCTTTAAGTCATCAACCTAACTCAAGGTGCATGACAGTGTCAGCTGTATACAGAAGCCACTAACACTGGAATGCACATCACATCATAAGCGCTCCGAGCACTGCAAATTTGAGCTGCAGAACACATCATCTAAGAGATTGCCAGTGATTGCATCCAGCTAGCTCGCATCATGCTGCACAGCACAGATCCTGTTACGATTGTGCCTGTTGTTGTGTGCGTCTCACGCCCATCATTGGGCATCATCTGCAGAAGCTTGCATTTGGCGCTGGTGCGCTTTGCACTCGCAGTACACCGTATGACACGTGCCACAGTCAGTGACTTCTCACTCAGAGACTCAGAGTCTCTGCGATGGCAGCCAGATTGAATGCTGCATCCAATGCTGCATCTGTCGACCTTGGTGAGGACAGGTGATTCGCATGACTCGCTGTGTCAGAGGCCACTTTGTAAGGTGCTAGTGTGGCTGGGTCAGTATGTGAGCGCGGTCACTGTGGCAGCACCAAAGCACAGATTGCGGCAGCTCGTACAAACTGTCTACAGCAAAGGTCCTGCTGGCACAGCTTTGTATCAGTGAGCTTATGACCAACCCTTTGCTCTGATGATAATTGATGTGAACAGGCTCTCTGCGAGCAGGGCATGTATGGAGGTCAAGCCTGCGCCCTGGTACCATGATGAGGGCAGACTCGCGCCTGAAGTCCGCCAACTTGGAGGTAGTTTGAGATAGCAGTGGTTGCACCCAAGCACCGCAGCTGCAGCACCAGCAGCAGCAGTTGCAGCAGGGCTCTCACCTCGGAGCAGCAGTCAGTCACGGAGCATGCAGCATAGACGCTGCTGCGTGAAAAAGCTTGAAGTGACGACTGGTACTACATGAATCAGGGAGCAACGCTTGAGTTGCTGCAACAGCTCACCGATGTTACCCAGAGCACACCTCACTTTTTGTTAGGATTGACTTGCCTGCCAGTGCGAACCGCTGCCACCCTTAGGCCTGAGTGGCGCCAGGTCGATCCTTGTATGCCCTTTCGACTGCCGTGTTCACGTGCTTTGCAAGCGACGCTGCACCTTTCTGCTGGAAGGAAGCGGCATTGTTTGTCTGATTGCTGCTGCTGCGGGTGCGTTGCGCTGCGAATCCTGGCACCAGACGCAAGTGGGTTTCACCAGCAGCGTCTGCTCGCTCGTCTGCGTCTGCCATGCAAAGCATGCTCCTTTGCTATTGTAACACCATTTTCGAAGCCCAGCAAGACCAAAGATCTTCCGGGTTTCAACTGCAGCCGCAGTGGGGTCTGTGTAGTTAACGAAAAATGGTCAGCAAACACAGGTCATCAAAGGCAAGGTACAGGTCAGGTCAAGTCAGGTCCATGAGCACGTGACTGCCACACAGGTCAGTCAGGTCAAGATCAAGTGCAACGAGCAGTGGCTCACAGAGTCTAACTCAGAGCTGTGTGCTATGCCTGATGGCCTTGCTCCAGGGACCTGCCATTCCAGACTCTGCCGCGTCTGATGCCGGAGCAGCAAAGCACGCCGTGCAAAGGCAATGTGGGACCGCGATGTTTTTTGCCTTCAGCTCGGTCACCCTGGTCTGCGTGAACAAGGAAGTGCTGTCCACGTACGAGTTTCCAAGTGTGCGGACGTTGGCTTTCTGCCAGTTCGCTGCGACGGTCGCTGTCACGGCATGCCTTCACACTTCGAGGGTTATACAGGTGTGTATTGCTCTCACTTCCGCTTCGTTTTGGAGGGCCTAGAATGGTACCAAAATTCAGCTTCGACACTGCACGTCACCCTACAGGTTGCGGACGCTGGTCTCAGGCGTCGTCGAGCAATGTTTTTAAGGCTGCAGCTCAGGACGGGCTACTGCAGATAGCTTCTGATAGGGATTAGTGCAGCGATCTGTCCTGTAAGACCCCCCGTTGATTGGCACATTAGTCACAGCACCACCTGTATAGGCTATGACTGCAGTTGCAGTTATGGTAACGGAGGCTGTCTTGGTAGCCCCAACACTGTCTGTGATGACGCAGGAGTAGCTGCCTGCTCTGAGGGAGATCTCGTTGACAGTGGGGTTGGTGATTGTGTACGTTCCTGTCCAGAAGTAGGTGTAGCCGGTACCGCTGGTACCAGTGCAGTGATTTCACCAAGTGAGCCGCCATTGCCAATGATCAGTATTTTCTCTGCGTGCAGTTGAGAAGTGTGCAAATGCAGCTATGCAGCTGCTGCACATGTAACACAGTTGCTGCTTTGATGCCCTCCTTCTTATTATACTGTATTATTTGCTGAAGCTCACGTGCAACAAATTGCTCTGAAGACTCTTGTTGCATGCTTGAAGCAAGATGGACCCCTTTCGATACAACACCTAGGTAAAGTATATCATACCTGTGTGCTGTGTCAAGCAAGCAAAGCTTTGTTGATGGCATGTGTGCTGCATGGTCAGCGACGATGCAGTTTGGAAGAGCCAAATAGCATGTTAAGTGTTAAGAGCATCTCTACCACCGCCACAGTTGTCTTGTACCGCGTAGCTATGGCTTCCATCAGGGACCTTTCAGCGCCTGGAGCCCCAGCGGTTTTCGCTAAAGCGGCATGTGCTTTGTAATGCATTGATTAGCAGATCAATGACATCAGTAGCAGCAGCAGTGGCATGGACGCAATGCGCACCACGTGTACATTCCAAAGGAGAGCACGTGTGATGTTGCCTGCAAGCATTGCGGCATCAATAGCAGCAGCAGCGGCCTGATTATCTGATTGAGGTGTCCAGAACGGCAGAAGACGGCGTCCGTGAGTCGCAGAGGCTGCCCACATCTGGATCCAATGCCATAGTGGTTTGCCGACCGTTCATGACAGTTTGACTTACACACGTATGGCCCGGTGCTTGCGTCTTCAGCACCACCACACCTTCAGTGGCACATGTGGGCAGCCGCAGCAGTTGCTGCGAGAAGTTGCCACAGCAGTCGCTCAGAGACTCGCCTCGTGGGTACATTACTGCTAGCAGTTGTGACGCTACAGCAGCTAGTTGCTGGAAATGTGCGGTTGCCAACGTTGCTCCTCAGTCAGGGACCGCCGCTGTGAGCCTTGTTTGTTACGTTTCATCGGTTACAGCTCCTGCTTAGCTCCCAATTCAGCAAAAGCCTCGGTGAGAAGCTGCCGTCAGAGATAATTCATGCACAGTTCAAAGAGAGAGTGACCCACTCTCAAAGTCATATCACAGTGTGCTGCCTAATTGCGTCTAATGCGGCAGAGCACATTCAAGTTGCAGCGCCACAGTGCTGTTGTTGCCGAAGTACAAGTAGTTGTCAAGTACATGTAGTATCTTGCACGTGCCACAGTGTAAATAACTGATAGATACCACTGCGCTGATACGCTAATGGTCCATTTGATGCATGCCTCCTCATGCACAGTGCAGCACGCATGTTGCAGAGCATGTGCGAGGAGGTAATGGCCAGGCAAGCAAATTAAAATCTGAATCAGTCTGGCTATGACAGCAGCATCGCACATTGGCAAAATACTGTGCTGTGCTCCCTGGTGTCATGTGATGTGTCTGGTCGCCAGTGCCCAGCCAGTCACGCCTTCATGTGCTTAAGTCAAACTTGATGTCCAGGAGGCAGCTGCCACGGCGTTACACCGGACAGACATCAAGTTTCATGGCTTACAGTATACTTCGAAGTATGATGGTGCAGTAGTTGCAAGTGCAGCAGGTTTTCAGTTCTAATTCCTGCTCTAGTCTGACGCGTCTATTGCAAAATTCATTCCACACCACACTATCAGACGCAAATCAGCTCACTTTAAGAGCTCTGTCCGTTCATGCGCACTGCTCACACTATTTCTGTGATGTTTGGCGTATCATTATCAGAATCTGCAAGTTCATAGCACGCTGACAAGCCGTTTTGTGTTTGTCTGTGCAACCTGTGTTCAGAGTTGCTTTGACACTGCCTGTGTTGGAATGGCACTCACATGGTCGTTTTCGAGGCCCTGGCATACGCTGGGCGTCGATGTCGCGCTTCAACTATGTGTTGGCCAAAAGCATGTCCGGCTAGGCTACTTACTGCAGCAGCAGCAGGATCTGTTCTTATTGGTACTATTGAATACATGGTTCTCCTATGCTCTGTAGTCCGAACGAGTCTGCGGAGAGCACTGTGCAATAGTAGTTGGGAGGGCTTAGAGACCTGACAATGTGCACCTCTGAGGTGCGCATGCATTCTGGCAGTTCCGGGTGGTATCTTAACATTCGGTGCTGGCAAGAAGCACAATTTGTCTAGCACGTGCTCAACAAGCATCAATGGGTGTAGACTTTCGGCCCACTTCTGGTAGTTATGCAGCAGTCGCAAAGGTGCTGCAGACCTACTCATATTGCGGTTCATGCCTGTTTTCTTTGCATCTGCAGGTGCAGAGACTTTCTGCAGACAACATTTGGCCAGTACTCGCGCTAGCCTCAGTGTTTGTGGTCAATGTGATCTCTGGCCTGGGCAGTACACAGCACATCAGCATCCCAATGTACACTGCTCTGCGGCAACTCGCAACAATTGCAACCATGGTGCTGGAGCAATGCCTGGGGATGTCTGCACCATCGTGTGCGGTGCATTTGTGCGTGGGGATGATGCTTGGAGGCGCGCTTGTTGCAGCGCTCTCGGACCTCAGCATGGATGGTGTTGGGTACACTCTCATCATGGTCAACAACATCTGTTCAGCCTTGTATGGGGTGCTGGTTAAACGTGTGCTCAACAGCGGAATGTCAAAGGCATCACTACTGTTCTACAATGCGGCATTTGGCGGGGTTTCAATGGTAAGTCAGCTTCTGGTTTTCATCTTCTTGCCTTTAAGTTACTGGTAGTGCTGCAGCAACTGCATAATATCACGTACCAACTAGCCTGTGAGTCTGGTCAGACATGTGAGCTACAGCATCAGGTGTGTTCTTGTTATTGCAGTGGACTGCACAGCATGCATTGACTCACAAGCAGGTATGTTGTCTTGACACACTTTGATTTGGGCGTGTCGCAAAATTGCAGCAGAAGCAGCAAGAGAGACCTTTACGCGAACAAACCAAAGCCCTTCTTTCGAATATCGCAGCGCAGAGCATCATTTGGGCGTGTCGCAACGTTGCAGCAGAAAGTAGCAAGAGTAATTCTCACTGAACAAACAAATGCTGATCTTGTCAAATAGTGAAGCGTCGATTACAGTATTTCTTGTCAAGCATCTGGCTCTGATCCTGGCTTTAGCATGTGTGCGCATTGTGCAAGCTCTGTTGCATTGATGTAGCTTGCAATTTTGACACTCCTTGTGTGCTGCTGATTGCATTCGTCACTTTGAGCAGGGCATGATGCTGGCAAACGAGCGTCAGGAAGTTGAAGATGCGGTAGCGTTCATTCGAATGGCATCATCTGGACTGGACTTTATGATTTTCTTTGCAATGGCAACCTGCATGGGGATGGTGCTCAATTACAGTGTGTACCTCTGCACTGCTACCAATAGTGCTTTGACAACAGCTATGGTCGGCAGTGTCAAAAATATGCTAGCTGCCTATGTTGGCATGGCATTCAGCGATGACTACGTATTTCGCCTACACAACATCATCGGCATCCACATTACCATCCTTGGCGCAAGCTGTTACACGTATGTCAAGTACAGAGAAACTACGGCGGCATAATACATTCTTGCGCCAGTGGGGTATTTAGATGACGTTAATCAAAACGATCATCAGAGCGAGCAAGATGGCATGGAGAGTGGGGTACTGCTGCAGGACATGGAGTCCTCAATGGCGTCACCAACAAATGACCCAATATTCGACCACTCAGTCGATGATCGAGAAGCAGCGACTGCCGGTGCCCAACGGGTTGATGATTAATTAATTCATTTGAAAATGTGCAAAACATTGTGTGTATCACATGCGCTTCAATGGATGACACTGCTGTATGGCTCCCATTTGCTTGAAGCAGATGCTTGCTAAGAGCCAACTGCTTCGTTTAATTGGACTGTACCACTGTATATATGTAGGGTTGGCAAAATGCGCATATTGAGAATCCAAAAACGCCCAAATACGTGTACATACACGTATACGGCGTATATACTGGTATATTTCCGTATGTCACAAACACACATCACCAGTACAAGCATTTCTTCAACTCCAACTTCAACATAGCTTTGTGCAGCGCATATGGCAGCAGATACACGTGTATTTGACATGCATCTCTGTTACTACTCCATGCATTCATTTACAAGGGCAAGGAACAGTGTCCCCATGAAACACTGTTTGTCCTTGCCGCTTATCAGGCCAGCACACTGTGCTACTAGTAGTTGATTGTTTATTTTGTGGTCCAGCACCTTGTACACTTACAGATACCAACTTGCCACCATGCTTGCCACCACGTAAGGGCAAAATCTTTGCATTTGGGTTCCACATGCCTCATGGTGACCTGCGGAGGCTCGATGGTGCAAAGTTTAATAGCCAGCCCTCTCTTTTGCCACACGACCTGGCTGGCGGGAGCCGACAAGTCCTTGATAGAGAAATGCTGGTGTTGGCTGCCAAGCAGCACCACCACAGAGTCTCGACTGGCAGCAACAGCAGTGGGTTTGCCGCGCAGCAGTAAGCCAAGGTGGCACCTATCCCGTCTGCGCATGTTGCATTTTATGTAGGGTTGCCGCCCAGCGTATATAAAAATCCATATACTGCGTATAACGTATATGAATAACGTTTATATAATCTATACTGCGTATGCCAGCGTATATTAATTAGCCAAATTCTGAAGACAAACTCCGATTGAATTTCTTTCGCTTCATGCCTCATAGTGTCTGTTCTCAGCTGTCCATAACACCCGTCACCTTCTACTCAAGCAAGCATACAATGTGATTTTGCGGCATCGCCAGTTGTTCAACTTTGATGTCACATGGAACGAAATGCATATTCTCGTATGCACCTGGGCATCCGGTGCATGCGCTACAAGTTCCTTATGTAAATATGTTGTTTTCATGCATAGCGCACAAACTTTGAACAGTGGTGCTGCACATGTCATGCATTAGCAGTTGCTCATGCAAATGGTACCTTTCAGGTTCATCACCCAGTCACCAGCATCAGTTCCAACATCAAGGGGTGTGTCAGCTGCAGTGCATGCGCAACAAATGATCCGTCTCCAGGGTAATCTTCACCAAGCACGACCTCAGGACTAAACTACGCAACTCCCCTTTGTCTTTCACAAAGCTCCAGCAATTCCCTTTGTCGCGAGTAAAAAACAGTTTGGCTAAATGTTCAAACATCTAACTATGGCAAATATTCAACATCGGAAGTTGAAATTTTCGGAAGTTCTGTTCATCACGTGCACGACCTCAGCACCCCCCCACACACACCAAGATAGCTGCAGAGGCTTGCTCCAGTTGGTATTGGCCAAAAGGCGGCGAGCACCGCGAAGAGCGCAACACTAGCTATCCAGATATTCACCTGGTGCGCTGATCCCAGCCCTGCTGACGCATCTCGAGCTCTTGGTTCTCTTGCAACTTCTGGGTGTGAAGTTGAAGTTGGAATTGAAGTACACAGTTGACGTTGACGGAAGGAGGACAGGACACGAGATGAACAAAAGCAAGGCATGCCACGAGATACCGAGTCTATCAGTTCTCGTCGATGGCTTCCGACATGCCCACGCCGGCTGCCGGCATTACTTTCTTTCTCACTTTCACGGTACGAGCTTGTGCTGATCGGTGACCGTGTTTGTGTCAGACCTTTACTGACGCTTCCGCTAATGCATGCCTGAATTGCGCAGGTGATCATTATACCGGCTTGAGCGACGAATGGCGCGATGGGATAATATACTGTACCCCCACCACGGCGTCGCTTCTGACGGGCATAATGGGAGTAAAGCGAGAGTTCGTTAGTGCATATCCTTATGACACACCCTTCAATGTCCCTGGTGCAACTGTCACATTTCTAGGTAAGAGAAAAGGGAAAAGGATGGCAAAACCGCTGTTGCTTTGATGTTGTGGGTTTTTGAACCGGCATATTTGAGCTTGCATTGATTGCCCTGTTTGCAGATGCCAACCATTGCCCAGGAGCGGCACTGCTGCTGTTTGAGTGTGATGACGGCAAGCGGCATCTGCACTGCGGCGACATGCGATACAGCAAAGCCATGCTCAGCTACCCAAAGCTGAAAGAAGGCGGTCTTGACAGGTCAGTCACTCCTGCAGCAGGCGACGATGAGCTGTTGCAGCCTGCACATTCATTCGCTGTTGTTGATCAGTGATGTAGGCTCAATCAGGCTGACAGTGCTTTGCTGCCTGTGCTGCTGCTGCTGCTGCTGCTGCTGCTGCCTGCGTTGCTGGTGGTGGTTCTGCAGGGTTTACCTGGACACCACCTATGGACACCCCAAGCATGTGTTCCGGCCACAAAACGACAGCATCGCAGCCATTGTTGACATCGTCAAGGTATCAGAAAAATACTCTGGCTATACAAGAGAGATCTTGCCGGCAATTGCGTAGCACGTGAATTGCGGCGCCATGCATCACTAATGGGTGACATCACCATTTGACAGACTGTTGTGTTCCATGCTGTGGTGTCTAGAACAGCATCTAGAACTTCCATGTTGCATGTCGATGACATTTCTGACTGGTGCTGCTCCTGCAACTGTCCTGAGCTGCAGGAGATCTTGGCCGCAACAGGAGCAGCGGGCAATGATGGCAGAGCAAGCAGCTGCTTGGTGCTACTGAGCGCTTACAACATTGGCAAGGTATGCGACGTGATGCCTGTGACCGCTCATGGTCATGTACCCATTGATTGTCATTTCAATTGCTGGGTACTTGACAATGTGGGGGTTGTGAGGCAGACGATGTTTTCCTAGAAGCACTGTGATTGGCTTGGCTTGGCGGTCAGTGAGTTTGATTGTGAAGATAGCTCATGTGTTGCACGTTTGACACAGCACATGTGTACACGAGTTGCATATTTTGTTCCTTCATAGGGTTTCCGCCCCTCAAGCGGAAGTAAATAAAGTACTTGACAATGGAAGTAATAAAGTGTTCTTGCCCCACTGCCGCTCTGTGGTGGACCAATTGCATCAGCACCTGGTGACCACTGTTTCCACCGTATGATGCCTGTGGCTTGCGGCGCAGGAGAAAATACTGCTGGCAGTGGCCAAGGCCACCGGACTCAAGGTGTACTGCGATGAGCGGAAGCTGCGCATTGTGGAGTGCCTGGGGCTGAGCGAGGAGGACCGCGGCTGTTTCACATCAGACATGCACGCAACGCCATTGCATACATGCAGGTAAATGCAACAAATGAGTGCAGTGGCAGCCATTCCTGTGATGTGCATCAGACGCCTCCATGGCATATCCAGCATTTGCTGTGGCTGCAATTCAGCCCCATTTTTGTCTGTTGCGGAGATCAAAGTTCTGCTCAGCACTCCTCAAGCTCGGTGTTCAGCACGAGCTGTCTTGCAAAGGCTTGGCTTGGGCTGCAGGCACAGGACTTACAAGTCCATTGAGATGTGTGTCACTGAAATTGTATCTTGCAGTCAGCTCAGATTGTGAACTTGTCTGCAAGTGGTCCACAGAACAGTATTGGTCGTCGAGCGCCTCTTGTGTTTGGTGCTGCTCTCCGCATTCGTTGGTTCTGGTGGCATTGTGCGCCTGTCATGCGCCGGGTGACCACATGCATATGCGCCATG
Source organism: Tribonema minus (assembly GCA_017506865.1). Classification (NCBI taxonomy): domain Eukaryota; class Xanthophyceae; order Tribonematales; family Tribonemataceae; genus Tribonema; species Tribonema minus. The sequence goes on from JAFCMP010000190.1 coordinate 332,269, forward strand.
TACGCTGAAACCTGCAATGAGGCGTATGTTTCCTCACAGATCTGTGGCTCCGCGATTGCAGGATGGGGTTCTGTGGTGAGATCTGGCCTTTTTTCAGGCCAAGTTTTGGCAACATGACCCAGTACCTCGAGGACAACAACCTGGATTACAACTCTGTCCTGGGCATCATTCCGACTGGCTGGGCGGACAGCAGCAACTGGAACAAGCGGCATGCACGGGAAGAAAAGGGGAATGCTGCAGTCCAGGTAGACCTTCACACCGCAAATTTCGGATGCTGAGGCTGGAAGAATAGGCACAATGGGTATTGTAGGACGTCTATTATCTGTGCGGTAAGTGGTAGCAAGTCAGGACTTCGACCAACACAGGTGTGATATGGTACACAGCACTTTTGTACCATGATGTTAGCGCTATGTGCTGCTAAGGGCGCCACTGTGGTCCCCTCCATTTGACTTATGCACTACACGTAGATGCAGCAGTGCGACGCTTATTTTGACGTTGGCATCTTCTGGCTTTGGCTTGTTTCAATGTGCCGCAATTTCTGAACATATTGTGGTACGCACGTGTTTGCCCTGCAGCTTATCCCATATTCCGAGCACTCCAACTACACGGAGCTGGTGGAGTTTGTGACATTCCTCAAGCCACGCCTGGTCATACCCACGGTATTCTCGGACGAAAACGACAGGAAAGCAATCATTCGGTGAGTCATTGCATAAACAGATATTTCTAAGGCGTAGGCAGGACACATTGCTGGGGGCCCCTATGTTGTGGCCATTGGTGTGTCGTCATGACACGTCACAAATCAGAATTGACTGAACATTGCCTGTGTGGCCAAAGCAATGCCCTCGTGCCGACTTGCAACACACTTTTGTGGCAGCCAGCAAGATGTGGCCCTATTGCTCAGCAAAGTGTGCGATGCACTGATGCATGTGAAACACTTGAAAGACTTGAATGGTCACGTTGCACCAGTTGCCAGCATGGAACAAGGCACAGTTAATATGGCTGTGCCCGCCACAGTGCTACATGTGTGTATTGACGCCAGTCGCCTGCAGTCCATCACAGCAGAGCCTGCACCTGCAACTCAACGTACCGGCATCAAATGCACAAGTAGCACAGCAGTGGACAGCAGATAACATGCACAATAGTTGCCTGAAACACGTCATGAGTGATGACTCACGAATGGTCGCCCATGCACATCAACGCACAGCTTACTTGTGGTGGCGCACATGTGCTGCCTTGATGATGCTAGAACCATTGATGATGACCCTGCGCATCTGTGCGTTGTGGCTTAGAGATACATACTGTAAAGTTAGGATCCCTGGTGCCATTGTCCTGTTGCAGGCGCTTTGCCCCCCTGCTGGATCACAACGCCAACAAGCGGGCGTTCTTTGCCAGCATGGTAGCGGACAAGGGCTCATCTACTCCCAGCGAGGCTGCGTCGACAGCATCGGGCGAGCAGATACCGCATCTACCCCGCAACGAGCAGGATTTAGTTGAGAACGCATCCAGCACAGATGAGGTACTTGCTCAACGATGCATGTACATAGCGCTTGCTGCAGAGGCAAACGGTCAGAGGCAGATAGATACCTCCAATCCTGTTTACTGCGGTCACTTCATGCTCACTTGAATGAATTGTTATGTCAAGCATGCAGATCCTGCTGCATTGCAGAGGCAGCGCCGGTTGCACCTCTTCAAGGTCCTCTTGGCGTCGAAAAGTTGCGCTCAAATCAGCATGCGCTTATGAAAAACAAACATGCAAACAACATTGCTACTCTCTGTGTGGATGCAGTACGGCCAGAGGCCAGTAGCATCATATGTGCACATACAGTTGCATGACACTTGTTTCTGACGTTGTTGATGAACCTATCGCCCTCTCAAGACCAGCATCTTGCTGCATGTCTTGCAGTCAGGGATTTGAATGAATGTCAGTGTGACACCTGCACGCACTGCCTTGCACTGCCTCGTATGCACCGGAGCACATGTCACGTCTGCCTGCCATCAACCGCAACAACGTGACCGCACACACAAGCTGACTTGCAATGCACTGCCTGTGTCGCTTTGTACACTGCACAGGATGTGTGCATTGTGGAGCACATCACCGCCGTCACCACATCGAGCACTGCCACTGCCTCTGCCTACTGGGAGTGCACAACCTGTACATACCGCCACCACCACCACGAGGCTTCCTATCTGCAGTGCAGCATGTGCGGTGCTGCCAGACACCATGACTTGCAGCACCAGCAAACAGCACTTGATGATGCAAAACCTCAGCCGTCGCCATGGGACTCAAGCACGCCGGACAGAGTCCAACCCCCAAAGCGCGCAAACAGTGCAGGCTCATCAAGCGCAGGCGCAGCGAGCCCAGCGAACAGATCATCGGCAAAGAAGGCGCGCGCGCAGCCCAAGATAGCCAGCTTCTTTGCATTACGCCACGGCAGCGGCAGCGGCATGGACTGATCTACAGCCTCAACTTATATTTAACATCAATACAAAAGATAGCATGTAGTTGTGGGACCGAGCGAGAAATGGTCAGACTGTATGCGGGTGACCTGCGGCGAGAGCATGCTATGTACACAGACGAGCCACATGGCACTTTTCACAGCAGGAACATGTCGGTCTTGGGCGCCTGGCGCATTATGGTGCGCTCCGATATGACCACGATGCGCTTGCTCAGCTCCGGGCACTCTTTGGCACAGATCTCCTCCACCTGCGCGCCACAATACACAGCAGAAGAGCGCAGAAATGAGCGCAGCACATGACAGTTTTGTGTTGGGCAGTGCTGCGGCCACATGCTCTGCAGCATGCCTGCAGCTTTTTGGGTGTGCTGCAGCAGAAATGGAGATCATTGCAAAAGAGCGGCGCCATGCACACACACGTTTCACGACTGCAACTGTACCTGTAGTACTTCTGCCACAATGTATGCACAAGCTGTGGAGTCATGACGCCACATGCATTGACACAAGCATTACATCACTGCCCGCCCCATCTGGTCCTCTGTCACCGCGTAATTATCGCCGACCCTTCACTATCGGCTGCATCATCTTCAAGCCTTCACCACCGCATGCGCCAATGCTGAGAACACATGCCAGGCTCTCACCCGCTTGGTCCTGAGCTTAGGGGTTGTGAAGAGCGCCAGCGGTAGAGGCTGGCCCTTCAAGTCCCTCACGTCCATGCCCTTGATCCCAATTGTCTTGACTGTCAGCCTCTCCAACACGCCATTCACATGGGTCTCGGCGGCCTGACCGCCACCACAACCAAGCAAATTGAAACAACGACAGGGCAGCTTTGAGTGTTGCAACCAATACTGCATGCGGTACCTCTTGTGGGCAAAACACTGTTCAGGCAGTTTGTAGACCTACAACACACAACCACGCATTAGCTTTGGGGTAACACACTGACTTTGATGATGGGAGGCAATTTGGCTTCACCATAGTGTACATGTCACACGACCTCAAGCAATTTGACTTCACCATGGTGTAGATGTCACACGATTTCAAACCGCCCCCCTTTTTCTCGTCGAAATTGAGGTCCTACACCGCCACACTGGCCTCGCCGTAAGTTCCAAATGCGCTGAACCGTTCAATCACAACATTATGCTGCTACCGCATTCCAGCTGTCATGGTGGGCTGTGGAATGCCATCTCAGCAGCAGGGGCAGCAACGAGACACCTGAACGACGCAGACAAACCCTCTTTCGTGATTGCTGAGCTACAGCCTCAAGTGCTCCGACCAAGCTTGAGCCAAGCAATGCGGTATGGCATGGCATTCAGCATTTGCAAGCACGCGTACCGAAATGTAGGAGATGCAGCCCATGACATCTCCAGGGCGCAGAGGGTTGATGAAGTTGCAGTTGACGAGCTCCTCGTGGAGTATCTGCAACAGCAGGGTGGACGACACAGCACCGTGCACATGATCAGTTTCGGAAAGAAGATGATGACAGTGCAGTCAGTAACACCTGCGCCACGTGCCATCACGGTTCCGCGCAGTTGTATGCGACTACTGCGGATTTCAAATTGTTCTTGTTCTAAGCCGCCGCCCAACCTGAAATCCGCAGTAAACCTTGGCCTGAGCAAACAACGCTCTGCACCTCTGCATGTTATAACATGAGAGTGAAACTGACTAAGTGAGACGAAGTTCCCTCTCAGCATTGTGGCGTACAACGGTGGTGAGTAAACCCATATACGTTGGCGCTCATCGTCCGTTGAGCATGTCAAGCCATGAACGAACCTGCACAATCTCGACTTCAATGCCAACTTGCACTTTCCAGCGGCCATGTGTGGGGTGCAGGCACTGACCTCGTGCAGGTCGCGTGCGGTGGCAGCCGTTGACAGGGCATACACCAGCCCACCTGGGATCATGAGCTCATCGCCACCTGCAGACGCACATCATCATGCACCGCTCAAGCGTCAGCACTGACGACCATGACAGCACTGTGACGCGCACGACTGCACTGGTCTGCGCAGGCATTGTAACTTACTTGCAAGCGCACCTTTACGTGATGCATGGCACCCAAACATCAATACTGAACACCCATGCCTCGAACGCTAAAAAGCTTGCACACAGAAGTCTTTTTGCCTACTGTGGTTATGGTGGCACTGTTTGACTCGTGGCCAATGACTGCAGCAGCGGCAACCACGATTATTGGTGGAAGGCACTTGCGGCTAACCATCCCTTGTCACCTAGAGCTCAACGATCTTTTTGATTCGTTTTTCATCAATAATGCAGCCGCAGCGCTTTTGGACATCATGAAATTCGCGCGGCCAAGCATGACTCTCGCCAGATGCACACGATCGGTGCCCGCTGACATGTGCATAAACGCTGACATGTGCGTGAACCAGGTACTTGAGTGTTGGCAGCACTCACTGTACTTGACGGTGTTGTAGTGTCGATCGTGGTTCAGCCGGCCCAGCGAGCTCAGCGCCATGGACTGCGTCAGAGTCAGTGGGCGGCAATGGCTGTGGATGATCTGCCGCAGCGTGCAACAGGCACGGAGAGATCGCGGTATGGTGAGTGAGATGCAAAGCTGCACGGTGCCAGATGAAAAATCAATCAATCCATGGCACAGACTTGTTTTGAAGTACTTGCATGTATGAACATGCATTGCTAGTGCAGGCTGACCAGCCAAACAACATTGAAATACAAACGCATTGAAACTATCACCAATGAGCTGCATTGATCCACGGTTGGTAGCATCACTGGTACTGATGCCAAATAGTCAAGCACGCATTTCCCCCCTCCACAACTTTCCTGCAGTTTCTATGACTGCGCACCTCACCACGCAGGCAGCAAAATGAAACCAACGTCTCATTTCACTATGGCAGGCCTACAGTGAAGGCCAAGCACCACAGTAATAGATGCAATTGCATGCTGTTGAGTGATCTGAAAACATGAACGCATTGCTGGTCAGGTGGGAAGTGTACTGTAGTGCTCACCAGTTGCCCAGCCCTGAGGCGGCTCAGGGACGTCCCTCCCAGTGCCAGCAGCTGCGGCGGCAGCAACATTCGGCAGCAACATGGCGATAAAACATCAGGGCGTGCCCCGGCAAGCAGTGCACAGCTAAGCAGGCCAGCGAGAACCGCCGACAGAAGAGACCTGCGGGCGAAGGAGAGGTTGGCGGCGTGATGCACGCATGCTGCTGGCTGCACAAAACACATTAAAGTTGGTAGGAGACGAGGGCTGCATGCTTTCCTGGATATTACATGATGGCACATACTCTTGACGTAGAGCAAGTTAGGTAGTACACAAGGTCGTTGCTTTTCAGATGCACGCGCAGTAACCACATGCATGCCAAAGTCTGTGAGCGGAACAGGAGCGCCGCATATGGTTGGTCAAGTGGTCCTGCTGCGCGCCAGTATGGACACTTTGAACTTTGGCTTGGTACCGGCACATGCACTGCAATCAGCACATGCCAGCTGTGGATATGTGATGGATTCCTGTTGAGGCATCCTGCTCACCTTTTCTGACTGGTTGATGAAGTGCTCCTTGAGGGTCTGCTGCCTAGGAGGCTGGGGCTCTGCGGTGGCTTCCGATGGAGGAATCTTCCAGGGGAACAGCAGCGTCTGCAAAAACGTGTCCATACACAATATTTATGGCATCAGTTTATGGCATCAGTCATAACTCACTGCTCCTGCGGACAACACGTCCGACCAAGAGTGTGGACGGTTCTGGGTGGCCTTTATGAAAATGTGAGAGGCCTTCATGAAAACGCGGGATGCTGTGATTGTGGTGCGCCAGCAAGCGCCTAGCTTTGCCATGATAGCTCGCCTCGTGCGACCATGACAGTCACTGAAACATCTGATATGCTCATTGGAGCTATCAACTATTGCATTGAGTGCACAACCAAGGGCATGCCCTGACACTCGTACTTTGCGTCTTGACCAACGCTTTGGCGCTGTTGTGCCGGGTCATCCAAAACACAAGGCTTCCCCGGCAGCCCCCTACCGCGCATGTGCAATGAGCCAAAGGTGCCATGGACAACACACATACAAGGCCGCAAGGCAAGCCCAATACCCTGCACATTTGATAAACCATAGGTAATTGGTTGCAGGCTTGTGAGAGCAACACCCACGTCCTTACCTTCTCAGCCACAAAACACACCCGGCCGTGCTGGTTGATGACCTCGCAGATGATACCATAGGCCGTCATCTGTCCGCTCGTTGCCTTGATGCTGCGGAGGCCGTTGATGCGGAACGTCTGCCACACAATTCCGTGAAACACACAAGTAGCAGTATGCGTGTCAAGGCATTTGCAACAGGCACAGGATGAGCATCACTGCAGGCAAGGTAAGCCCAATGCGGACTTTGATCAGAATGGATACCGCCTCACAGCAACAAACAACAAATACAGATCATGTTCTCGCGTACCTTTGTGAAAGTATCCCCAGCGAAGCCTGGGAACAGGTACTGTCCGTGGTGGTATGCCACCTATGGCAGTGTGTACACAGCAGGAATGTGTTAGTGATGACTGCCGCAATGGCGCAATTAGCTTATGTTGACAAAAATGTGCTGTGCAAACAGCATGTGCCCCTGGTAATTGCGGTTGTTGCTGCGATCAGCTGCATGTTGAAAGACTTGTGCCAGAGTATAATGTGCACGTACATGTATATTGCAATCACCTCTGTCAAGCAGAGCACCTCACACACGTTTTGCTTGGCGGGAGAGCATGATGATTGCGGGACAGGTGATGAATGCTGCTGGGCGTTCTATCAGGTGTGCGCAGACTTACTGAAGTGGACACCTCTACCAGTGCAACATGTAGTGTGGCACAGGCAGTGCTGCTTGGCTGGATAAAATAATGACAATTGCTTGGTCTGCAGCAGCACATATTTCAATAAAGAGGCCCGCATCATGGCAGACCAGACAAAAAAAGGTACAATCTGTAGCTGGTGTGCTACCTCACCTGTACCACTGCGGCGTCCGCATGGCTCATGGATCCCGCTAAAAAGAGCATGAGAGAGAATGGCAGCACCTGCGCGGTTCGACAGCATGAATCAACAATCACATCAGGTATTGATCCCTTGAGTGGTGTTACATGTTGACTGTTTCGGAGTACTGCAAGTGCAGCAGATTTACTCAGTGCCGCTGGTTGTGACTCCATGGCCGCAGCGAATGCAGTTGTCTATGTAGTTGGAAATTCAGGGTGTGATGCAAACAGTGCGTAATCAAGGCATGCTCAACACGAAACCAGCACCACACTGTAGCACTGTAGCACCGCGCTGATACTTGATGCCTAATCAAATCCACATGCACCACAACACCATGTGCAGGTCATACATACCATAATGTCAGCAAGTCAAAGTACCTGGTCCTGCAGCCCCAATGCGCGTGCGTAGTGAGCAGATGTGTTCACACGGTCATGGCTGCAACGGTTTGCATAGAGCACCGGCACAGAACAACAAGGTACACCTCATGATCTCAAAATCGATTACTTTTGACAAGTCACAGAATATGCAAAGACAGACTTGGCATATGCCCATGCTTCAGACTTTGTAAAGCGCCTACAAGAGTGCAGCGGACGCAAACACAGATCACAAGAAAGCACCCCCCCTCCTGAAGGAATGGGGGGCGAGCGACCCGGAAACAGACAGCCTCTTTTGTAAGTTGCGCTTGAAGCAAGTCAGAGACCATCACCTCAACGCTTGGACCTGAAACAACATGTGCATCACCTCATGTTTTCTGTTACATTGCGATCATGTTATGCGCATGCTGCAGGATTACATCTGCATTGCCATTAAGCCGTCCTGCCATGCTTGGCTCATTAACACCATCACGCTCTGGCGATCAGCACCAAAAAGCGTTTCCAGCCCTAACCCTAAGTAGCCCTAACCCTAAGTTAGGGTTAGTGCTCAGGAAGTGAAGTTGCGCGCAGCGGCTTTTGTAGAGGATAGCGAACTTGAAAGTAGAGATTATGAGCCCTCGACAACTCTGCAGGCCGCGAAGCGTGGCCACAGGCTTGAGGCTGCAGTACAATACGTGCCAAGCGCCGCAACGCTGCATGCGGTCAGCGCTGCCTGTGCAGCAACACCTCGCGAGCTGGAGGGGCAGCGCCGGAATAAGCTCGCAGCTTCCTACGTGTTACTGCTGGGGAGCGGCAACTTGACCCCAGCGCGCTGATTGGTGAAGGGTTGTAGCGATACGCACGTACACATACCCACACCGCAAAAATCAGCAAGCGTGGCATCACGCAGGTGCATCAGTAATGCGGAGACTTTCGCGCGCCATGACTTTCAAGAAGGCTCGCGCCCTGAAGGGTCCCTCGCCTATCATCTTCACCTGTAAAATGCTGCCTGCCAGAACTCCCTCATTCCGTCCCCAACAGTCACCTCATATGGCACGCGTATGAGGTCTCCAGGCCTGCAATACAAAAGCCACAGAGCAAGATACTGTTCAGAAGCAAGATATGTTGTTAGATACAAGAACATATCGGTTGCAGTTCCCTTCCAAAAGTACTGTTGCAGCTGCGTGAGAGGTTCATTAGGCAGACCGCTTCTAGCTGACCTGGCGCGTTTGAGATCAACTGCACGGTCGAGCACATGCCCTACTATCGTAGTGCCTGTCGGTGCATGACCTTGGCTTTGAAAGTCGGCATAGAAAGCGTCTGCCAGAGATGATTGAGCCCGAATGAGATGCTGTTGTCGAAGTGGTGCAAGGGCGGCGCGGCAGAGGTTGGCTATGCCGCGTCCAGCCATCCCTGCTCAAGCTCAAAGGACTTCTCCTGCCTCAGCTTCCTCTCCGGTTTTCTAGGAGGGCGTACTTCAACTTGTAGTTGTAGTTGAACCTCGATCAATATCCCCGTCCATGTCGATGCTGCGGCGTTTTGTTTTTCTTGGAGCTCCTGGTGTGGGGAAGGGCACGTTTGCCGACATCATCGCTCCCAAGCTGGTGAGCTAGGCGCAGTATGTGACACCTCAAGATCGACGACGAAAGCACATGAACGTGTGTGTTCTGTTGCTGCTGCGCGGTTCGCAGGGCATACCTCTCATCGGCGTCGGGGACCTTATACGAGCAACCATTGGTACAGATTCAGCATTGGGTCGCGAATTCAGGTGCGCCTGTTGTCATAGTTCCTTGAGTATTTCTTGAATTCCTGGTCCCAGTCGCTCTGCCCGGATGATCACAAATAACAGCGTTCGCAAAGTTGCAACTAGTCACCAGGGTCCCATTGCAGAGCTGGGATTGCCTGGGCCTGACATCTTTCCATTTATGCACCGTTTGCACCGATGTTGTCCCTGAAACCTTTGAATTTGCAGGCGGCATGTGCAGCAGGGGCACTTGGTGCCTGATGAATTTATCATGGAGCTGGTGGAAGAGCGATTGAAACAATCAGATGCTCAGGGCGGCTGGCTGCTAGATGGATACCCAAGGACTGTCAGCCAGGCGGCGCACCTTGACACTGTGGCGCGGCCTCACAAGGTCATTAACATTACCCTGGAGCACCGCATTGCTGTGCAAAAGATGCAGGCGCGACGCCACTGCAGGTGCGCGCTAAAACGGCAGGAACCAAGTAACAACAGCGTGCACATATATCTGTATGTTCACACCATGTTCATGCTGCAAAGCGCTCAAATGTCAGTCTGCACCGACTTGACTGTGTTTCGTCATGTCCGAACAAGAATGGGTACTGCCACATGCAGCGTGCCCAGTGTGCGTCAACATGCAGATTGCACACTGACACAGAAGTACATCCTATGCATGCATGTCCTTGAATCCCATCAGGGGTAGTATTTTCACTGTCACCGGACCCTGCATGTCGCTTCAAATCCTAACAATGTAGCCATGGCGTGCACTACGCCATCCCTCGCACCTGTTGTGAGGGCTGGTGGGTGCAGGTGCCCCATGCACCTCAGCATGTGCAAAAATATGTGCAGCGTTTCTGCATGGTCCGCTGGTGACATGGTGGTACCTTGTGAGCTTTGCATGCCTCTGGTAGTGCAATAAGAGCAACCATTCCATAGTCACAGCGATAAGACACACGGGGAGGCAACGCCTCAGTTAAGCTACGAGACGGATCCTCAACGCATGTCATGCACTCGTGAAGTGACTTGTGGCCGCACAAGCAGTCGTGCTCTGCTTGGTTCTCAACTTTGAGGATCTCGGCAGGGCCTCAGAGGCGATGTCGCAGGCATTGCAGAAGTTGCGGGCTGCATGTTAAGCTTCATGCAAGGTGGCCTGCATGTTAAGCTTCATGCAAGATGGGGCCAAATGGCTACGCATGAGGCCTGGTTCTTGTACCAGGTGACTCGCAATTACACGCATTTCTTGAATGAATTTTCCTCATGGCACATGGAGTACACTGATGATGGTGTGAGGTATGCCTGGTAGCCGCACAGTCGGTGACCACTGTGTGCGGCATGTCACGCTTCCACACTGCACTTCAACCATCATTCTGAGCAGGGTGCAAAAGCTTTAATCGCACCTCATGAACCTGTATCATGCTGACTTTGAAAGTGCGTGCTGTGTGTGAGCACATGCAGTTAATCCACTGCTGTAGCCACGCAACCTCCAGCAATGTAGGTGCGCTGACTGGTTGTGGCCACTCACTCACACGCTTGTCTTGTTCTACAAATGGACTCTCTTGGGTTGCATCGCAGGCTTTGCAAAAGAAGTTTCAATGTCTGCAGTATACACGAGGGAAATTACGACATGCCAGGTGAGTGTGTGCGTTACTCATGAGACTGTAGAGGGCTGCGTGCATCCAACAGTCAGGTGCTGCGCTGTGCGCCGTATTGCAACAGGATATGATAGCGGAATGGAATGTGACACAGGAGACTGCTCCGCGCACTTGCTGCCGCTGCTACGTGATCTCATGAAGTCTCCATGTATTCTACCCGGACGTTCCTCGTTAATGCGGTGATGAGCAGAGAATAGAGTACCAAGAGTGCATTCAAGACAACTGCTGAGAATCTGGTTATGGGAGCGTGTTGTGAATGCACATGCAATGCCATGCGTGCATATTTTACTTGTGAATCAAAGCGCATTGTCAAGTACTTAGATGAGCATCCGTGCCACCATGCTGATTCAGCTCAGCAGGGAATACTCCGCTTTGACAAGCTGACAGAATGCTGTTCTCACATACACTGTCTACAAAGGAATTAATGTGGGCCATTCTGCCGTAGCTGCATCTCGGCGGCGGCTGCTGGCTTCTTGTGCTTGTATTGTAACCGATCATCAACGCATCTATCCACAACGCGACTGCGCCTTGTGGTGGTGCTTGTCCCTCGCTGCAGCCATGTTGCCAGACTTCGACGCTTGCTCCCACGGGCAGAGATGCCCAAGAGAAATTCACGGGCGCGAAGATGACACAGATGCTATTGTCGTTGCCCGCATGAAGGTGAGTACGTGACTTTTTGGCCCTGCAGTAGCCGACTTCAACAAGTGTGTCATCTGCGCGTTTACTTGGTGCGGAAAGAGAGACGCTCCGCTTCTTTCCTGAGTTGCACCCCCCACGCCCCAGTCATGCTCGTTGTATTCACGCTCGCATGTCATTCAGTCACTGGCAGCCAGCATCGCTTTGCCAGGCTCCATACACCCTTGTTCTTCGCTGCACCTGTTTCGTCATTGGACAACCAGCTGGTGGGGGGCCTGTACTAAAGGGCCATGCATCATTGCTATGTTGTGGTTCTCGTTCGTTGCAGGTGCATGAGCAGGAGACCGCCCCATTGATACAGCACTACCAGAAGACAGACAGACTGGTTACATTTAGCGTCGTACGTGGCGTGAAAGATGCCGATGCCCTGATGGCCCACATGCTAGAATGACACTACAGCCAGTAATATACTGTCCACAATCACACTTTGCACTACATCTTTCAAATTGTGTGTCTTCTTAGAATTGCCTGCATGTTGCACAAGTGCAGAATGGTGTCACGGTGCACTATGTCTCTCGGCACCAATGAGCTGCCACAGCCTTCTCAGCATCAATGAGCGCTGCCACCGCCTTGATGTCAGAGGCCTCATGCCAGCGAGCGAGAGATCCGCTACCAGTGCTGCCGAAAATACTTTTGAAAGTCACACACAGGGCTTGATCACGCCCCAAGCGAGGTCAAATACAAAGCGCATGCACAAGACCATTGAATGACACTAGTCCAGTGGCAGCTCTGCCATTGGCATGTCACCCTCTTGCATTATGACACCCCGAGCTGACCCAGTCCTGCAATGAAAGTCACACACAGGGCTTGATCACGCCCCAAGCAAGGTCAAATACAAAGCACATGCACAAGACCATTGATTGACACCAGTCCAGTGACACACCGGCAGCTCTGCTATTGGCATGTCACCCTCTTGCATAATGACACCCCGAGCTGAGTCAGACCCATACCTGCAATGAACGTTGACAAAGGGAACCAAAACAAAGTTGGCCGACCGCTGTTGACAGTCAGAGCACCCCAACAAACCAACACCGGGGTTGCATTTCTGTACGAATCTCACTTTAGTTTTGGTGACACACACACACGGGATACCTCACTTTGGTGACACACACACGGGATACCCACCTTGAACGAATCTTCAATACCACCAAGTATTCTACTTCAAGTGGACAAATGGATCGAAAAGATCTCATCTCACGTTGTATTTGCATCTCGTGATGGCACAGTGCACACCACAGCCAGTACCGCACTAGTGCAGCAAGGCTAGGACCAGTATGCACGCGTCCAGGATCCTGGATGGCGTTCGGGCGCACCGCTACGAGAGTTTGCCTCATGTGTTCGAAGATGAACGACGTCGATCTGTAGCGCCGCAGAAGAAGTGGATCCTGCGTAGTGCCATAGTGTGTCTGGCTGTTGTGGCCTTGGTGTCTTACGCCAAAACGCCGTCCAGCCACTCGGCACTGACTGGCGCCCAGTTTGACGAGGTAGATTCAGCAGATGCGCCACCGATTATTTCAGCACCGGAGCCTGGAACTCTGGACTCCCCTGCTGCTGCCGACATGGCGGCGCCTGCTGTAAAAACACCAGCCGACGATGCACCCGCTGAAGCAGACGATGAACCCACTGAGGACGAGCCTGCTGACGACGAGCCTGCTCCAGAGAAGCCAGCAGCTGCGGACGCTGTTGGCGAAGCTGATGCTGACACTGACGCAGCTGAAATAGAAGAGGCAGGCGCTGCTGATGCAGAGCCTCTTGGCGACGTACCCGCTGTGGTACCAAATGCGGCAGGCGCTGACGCTGCGGAGCCCGCACGCCCCGAGCTTGGCCCCGGTCCCCCGGCGCCTCCACTCGGGGAAGTGCCAGCCGTGCCCGAAAATGCTGCGGGAGCTGACGTCGCTGAGCCTGCACACCCTGAGCTTGGCCCCGGCCCCCCAGTGCCCCCTCTCGGCGATGTCCCCGCTGTGCTCCCCAACGCTGCTGGCGCGGATGTGGCGGAGCCTGCACACCCTGAGCTTGGACCAGGTGAGCAGAAGCATCAGCTGCTCAGCTTGAGCAGTAGAGCTATGTGTGTGTCGCGTCATGCACATGATGTTGCACATCACAGTCGACGCATCGATCGGGTGCCCTGCGTGGCCATGTATGCAAGCTGCGGACCACGGCGTGATGATGCAATGGCATGAAACTACTGGCGGGAAGCGAGAGCATCTGCCCTGTCACTCAGGCAGACTCCGTCGTGCACTATGCCCACACCAGTGGCGTCTGCTGGCGACTTTCATGCCTGCGGCAATTGATTTGGCCATCGCGTTGCATGCCGTGCAACATGCTCACTCCAGTGGCGTTAGTCTGCTGGCAATTTTTATGCATATAGCAACTCAGTGCTGCAACTGCTTTGGCCATCGCATTGCATGCCCTGGCAGAATCAGCTTCAGCCATCAGCAGTGTTACAACACACTGAGATCCACACTTGCCTGTACACTTTATCAGTGTACTGACTACTATGCAATTCGCTTTGTGTTGCAGAGGAAACCCCGGCCCCCACAGAGGAGTGCCCTGGCGATGACAATCACGCCGTCAAGAAGCACCGCAGCAGCGACGTAGTGTGTGTGACATGCCCCAGCCACAAGAGCATCGTGTGGCAAGGCGATACTGCTGGTAAGCGCTGGTGTGCATGTCGCTTGTCACAAAAACAGTAGTGGTAGCATTAGCATCGGGTTTGTCAGCACAACCTTGCCTTGTGGTCTACTGTTGCTCGATCCATCGAACTTGCAGCTTTTTGATTGCTTTGGGTAGCGCCCGAGCAGTGACCTAGATGCTGTCGCAACTCGTCATGCTGTGCAGAGGGCTGCTGCATCACACATGCTCTACCTGCGCTGCGCCAACAGCTGCGCCTCGCATCTCATGCAACCCTCGCTCTTGCCGCGCTCGGCCATGGCAACTTGTATGCTGTGCAGAACGCAGCCGCATCAGGTATGCACTCCTGCGCTGCGCCAACAGGCGCACCACGCATCTCAAACAACCCTTGCACTTGTCGCGCTCAGCCACCCATCTCACTGCGCGCCCGCGCTTCCCCGCTCCGCGGCAGTCTGCGTGCTGGACGACAACGGCAACGCCTGCGCCAAGATCCTGTTCGATCACGACGTGCCGCGCTGCTTCGACGACTGCCCCAAGTATGCGCTGGTCATTGAGCACAGCGTGCCCATGTGCATCCGGAACGACCGCGGCGAGCCCTGCAAGGACATAGAGATTGAGAGCGGCGTGCCCATGTGCTTTGACGGCTGCCCCAAGGTGAGCTGCCATGTACATGTGTGTCATCATCGCGCGCATCGTGACTGATGGCATAGTGGTCCCGTGACGTGCGTACGCCGGGGGGGCGTGCATCTGCGGGGGGGGCATGCTGCAGGTTCAACCCATCGTGGAGGCAACCTGAGACCGCAAGTGACACGCCAGATAGCTGTTAGGTCCTGCACCAGATGTACCAGTTGCAGGGTCGCCTTCACACGTGTCACAAACGCGTACTGCAGATCAAAACATTGCTGTCATGTATGCGCTGCCACGCTACCTCATCCTATTGTAAGCAACTGCTGAAAGGTGGAGGACGGAAAGCACGCTCCCATGTCCATTTGGTGGCGTCATCGTGCATCACGCTGCGCATATGAACCTTTGAATGTGCGCCATCATAGCGTTGTACTGGTACAGTGGACTCCAAGTGACTATTTGGCACCAGCTGCGCAAGTGGATGCCTGTCAAGTCACCTTCAAATGCGCAGAGGACCAGCACATGACCCTTCTCACAGCGCCGCTCACGTTGTCACTCATGCCTGTGTGTCATTTGTCAGGGCGCCAAGGTGCATGAGCACGGCATGGTGGCGTGCGTAGTCAACGAGACCACCGGCAAGGCCTGCAAGAAGGTCAAGGTCGTCGGCAACGAGTTCATCTGCTTTGACGGCTGCAAGAAAATCAAGCACAAGCATAACGTCCCCTACTGCGCCGACTAGATCCAGCCCGCCTCTCCCGCTTTTGCAGTGGACGTAGCACCTCAGTGCTCTCCTGCAAGCGGCAGTGTATGTTGTGTACCATAGTAGTGTGCAGAAGCTCGGGCGCTTGTGCTGTAAGGGTTTGGGGAGACAAAAATGGTGTGTGTGTGGCGGGGGGGGGGGAGGTCGCAAAGTAAGGCTTCAAGTGACTTGCAGCGACCTGAGCTGGGCCACCGAGGCCCGCAACGCTGCTAGCTAGACCTTTGGGGACTCACGATGCTGCAGACAGGTTGCCTCAGGCGCAATCATATCTTAGAGCTCTCGAAGTGCGGCACAACCGTGGCATGCTGCTCCTTCCACCAAGGGAAGCAGCGCCTCGTCTTCTGGAACAACTCAAAAACACATGTGTAATACATAAAGATTCAAACTGTCCAATGCACGTTCTATGATGCTGCCGCTCTTGCAGTGTATGTTATGTTGTTCTCCAGCAGTAGACACTCATTCATTCATAGTGTACACTCCAAAACTCACATAGACGTCCATCTACATACAAAGAGGCGATGCACAGCAGCATTGCATCCACGTGTGTCTGCGAATGCTGCTGCGCGTCACTGATTGCAATTTACTTTCCTGCCGCTTGCTGAGTCGTGTTGCCCTGCTGGTAGTAGGCGTTCTTCTGGTTCAGCATGAGAAATAGCATGGAAATGTGATGCACAGTGCAGGTGCAAGCATGAGCATTGCAACCTGTTGCACTGGCGCCTCGCCACGTGCGCTTCACCTCCAATTACCTTCACGATGACAGTGTTGGCATGAAAGTGAGGAGGTCCTGTTCGAGTGATTTGCTGCGCATGTCAGCAACGCGCGCTGTCTGGTACAGTATGGGTGTACGTATGTAGCCAACATTACCTGTGATGCGCTGAGCACAGCGACCTCTTTATCCCCCCCCCCAGCTAATTGGATGATGCAACACATTGATGCAATACATCAGCCGGGAGATCGCAAGCTGACATGTACTCCCGGTGGGAGGTCGCCCTGATGCTCGCATGAGGTTTGAGCCATACATAATTATGCAAACCCCTACCCTCTGACAAGCCCTAACCCCACATTCACCTGCTGTCAAAACTACGGTTAGGGCTAACCCCTAAAAGACGATAAAGAGGACAAGCCAGGCTTGTCTTGCTCTTGTCCGTTTCTTGAAGCTTGCAGAGATGGCCATGGCGGTGCCTTGCCGAAAACCTTGTCGGTTCCTTGTGCAAGAACCTTGTAAGAGTTCATGAGTTCGAACCGCTTTGTCAGAAGCGCTGAGCCACAGAGGACTTGGGCCCACCTACGTACGTCACGCTAACACCCATCTCATACCATTGTAGTGCATACTGCCAAAAAGAGAGCCAACAACATTTGAGGGATAGTACTACAGCTGCTCGTGGGCAATGACCAACGAGTCATATGTATGGTGTGCCAGTAGGTGTGTGTGAGAGCGGTGGGCAGAAAAGCAGGCAAGACATCAAGCAGGAGACTGGTTTGTACCTGACTAAAGTATATTGTGCCGTGATGCTAGCCTTCATGTACACAATAGCAGACAATTGACGAGTGAGGGACATTGTGTATATTGGCACACAGCACCGCTGCTGAAGGCAAGTCACTCCTTGCACACATCATGCAGCACTCATAATCAAAGACCGCAAGGGCTTAAAACAGGTGCCTTGTCAGCTGGGACTCGCGCAGCTGCTGATTGCGTGATGCTGCCGGTCTATCGCACCAATGATGCCTCGTGATTTGCGATTTGCCGGAGCGCAGCAGGACGCGCAAGCTCCACACATGCAGGTACGTGCTTTGTGGACCGCTGAGGCATCACATGCAGATGCGCCCGCTGTTCTCTGTGAATGCTGAGCTTCTCCTCCCCCCTGTCCCGGTCCCCAGCCTGTTGGAACTCTGCTGAAACTTGCATATCTATAAGCTGTGAGTGCCTGACTGCATCATGCCACAGCACAAGCTTAGCATCGTCATCGCAGCAGAGGTTTCACCTCCGCTGGAGTGGCGGGTGCCTCATGTGCCAGCATCCTGGGTAGGCCACGCAACAGGCGTGCGATCTTGCTTCCTAGCCCTGCAATGATGGCAGGGCAAACAGCGGAAGACAAAGGGTACGCTGTGAGTGACACACACGCGATGTGAGCCCAAAAGCAAACGCACAATGCAAGTACTACACGGCTAAGGCTTTGACAGCTACAGATACAAAGGACTGCAGAGACTAGCCGTGAAGTTTGGCTGCCCATTCTGATCATCACAGCCAGACTCTTCGGAATTCATATCCGCAAGCTCTCTGTAACAGTTGTATCTCACAGTGCCAATTGAGCATTGCTAAAAACTCTGGGTTGCTGGCCCATGACTCCAGAAAATATGGATGCACCTCAATGTTGGTTTGCATACACACGTGCTGGCTCTGCTGAATCAGCAGAGCTCAGCCTGCTGCCCGACATGCTGATTGCGATGATGTACTTCCCGACACATGTTTTCCTTGGGATTTGATGTAGCGCTGCAAGCGCACGAGCTTGACACTGTACGAGGGTACAGCTGTACTGCAGTTGCAATTGCAGCGCTGCATGCATCATCAAGATAGCAAGGGAATGCTGCCAAATGTGTTGCCTTGTAGTCATGAAGATTTGCTGTCCATTCTAACCATCATGACCAGAAGTCATGGTCCCAGGCCTCCATGGCACTTGCGGTTGCAGTTTGCTGATCACTGCCTATGATACATGCAGGTGCTCGCCAGTGGGCGATGGATACCGGTGCACAGCGGGATGCTGTCAGCTGCATGTGATAGCATGCCTGTGTGATTAGCAAACGCAAGTGCTTGAGCCCTCATCACAGCAAAGACGGCCCAACACCAAGAAGTAGGTCAGCATTGAGCACTGGTTTGCGTCTGTACCATGCATATGAGATTTTCACGGGCTGCAACTTTCCGGTTCCTGAGTTGTGACTCCGCTAGTGCCTATTACGTTCTGAGCAAATTGATATGCAACATAGTGGAAACATCGCATTCGCAATTGCGCTGCGTGCATCCAGCACGACGCTGGGCTACCTTCCGCAACACCGTGTGAGGCTGTGTCGCCAATCATAATGTTGACCCTCACAGAGTGCATCACATACAACTTAAATGTGACTTAGCCGAGGATAGCATCACCGTGGATGACGAAATTAATAGGATTTGCATGTGCTCACCTTCATGCTCGTCCTGAAGCTTCATCTGGTGCAAAGCCCCAAAGAACCTTTCGACCAGGGGCTCAGGGACACCTCTGAAGCAAGGCGCTTCGCGATGAAGGTCCATGATGTCGGCGTATGTAGGAGATTGACACGGACTGTGATACGATATCAGCGTGTCAAAAAACAGGTGGAGTGGACCCGGAAGGGCATGCTTGCGTCCAACGCGATTGAAGTGCGCCCATGTACCATCAGCGTAGGTGGGCGTGTACCAAGAAATGCGGGAGACAGCATCTGCAAACAGACCAGATGCAGCAGCAGCAGCAGCAAAATGAGACTGCATCTGATTCTTGGTTGAAGCATATCAAGGTATACCCATGAATTTTCCAAAGTGCAGCAATGTACTCCTATAACACTTCAGAGCACAGGTTCCACACAAAGCGTGAGATTGTCTCTGCATCAATGAGAGGGACAAGTGCAGCGTCATCGTCAACAGCAGCAGCAGCAGCAGTGGCGGTAGAGTAGACGACGATACACAATGCCGCACTGCCACTCAATGAGTGTCCAAGTACCATTAGTAGAGAGCACACAAGCGAACATGCTAACCAGAAGTGTGAGGTTGTCCAAGCAGAGTAGCCCAGATCCAGGATGATCGTAATTGCATACACCTCCAAGGAAAGTGATCAAAAGCAAACAGATCAAATGGCAGCAGGTGCAATTTGGCACAATGGCTGCATTAACCTCCTCCAATACTGCTACAGCTGCATTGAGACTCTACAGTGCGAGCTGCTTTGTCAGCTTGACTACCAGCCTGCACCTTGCATATAGAGCCTTTATTGTCTGTGCCGAAAACGTGAAAGTATCCGCATTACAATCTCGTAGCGTGTGGCGGAAATACGCTCGCTCACGCACATGCCTAGCAGTTTCCACCGCTCAAAGCAGTCAGTCATTGGTCTTCTAAAGTCAGGTCTTCAACCGTTGACTAGCTACATTCTGAACCAATGCCTGCCAACATGGGTTCAAAAGCAGCCATGCTGTGCAGATGCCAATATCTGGCGCACAGGACTTGCAGCGCCGTATATTGTAATCTGAGCACCAGTATTTACTGAGCGTGCCCAAGCGCATTACCAGGTACTGTGCTCAAGGTGCGTCTTGCAGAACATGCAGGTACTGCATCATTTGCCATTGTCGACAGCAGGCAGATACTGTTCCATTGCGGAAAGTGAACCTCGTCTATAAGATGATGGAGGGCCCACCGACAAAGCGACCACAAAGTGAATTAATGCAGGCCACCAATGCACTGGGAAACTCACCGGCACCAAAATGCTTGAACACGCTTTGGTCCTCTTCTGTCATCTCCTGGTAGGGTTCCAGCGCCACCAGGAGGTCGCTGCGCCAGTCCCAATCCCATGTCCAATACCAGTCGTCATCCGCATGCTCTCGCGCCGCCGCTTGTGTCCGTACACACGCTTTCAAGCTGCGGAAGAACAGGCGCAAGGCAACCCCACGCAACGTATCAGTGGAAACTGGTACAGTATCATCGCCAGATGCGCCTGCTGCTGCTGCTGCGCCTTCTTCGCTCATCCAGTATGATGTTCTCGCTTAATTCCGCGTTTGGTTGTGATCCTCTGCACATCTGACTTTTGAGCTGTCAATCACGCATTCATTTGCAACCTGTGGTGTGCATAAGCGCAGGTGCTGCTGTAGGTGCTGCTGCTGTTGTACTTAAGCAAGCCAAGCACACACACGGTTGGAAACACGAGCAGGAACTTCAACTGGAGAATGACACATCTGGTGCTTCACCTTCAACATTTGACCAGTATGACCGGCACATCCGGTGCTCCAGGTTCATGCCCGACCAATTAAGGACCTTTCAACCAGGGACACCTCTGAAGCAAGGCGCTGCGGGTGAAGGTCCATGATGTCGGCGTAGAAGATTCACATCAGCAACTTGGTGGCAGTTGGAGTCTAGTTCCCAGTTAGAGCTGTGGTACAGCTTGACGCCAGATCCTGCGCCTTCTTCTTCGCTCCTCCGACTATATCATAACCTATATGTGTGTGTCGAGCTCCAGAGGCACAAACTGGTCCCGGGCCGAATCGCCCCGCCGTACTACCACGTAGGCGGAACCTTCGACTCTAACGAGCAAGCAAACGTCACAAAGCTGCCAGCGCCGTAAGCTTTGTTCATCACAGGCCCTGAGGCGATGTTGGACAGAAAGAGGCCCCACTGCGAGTGGGTCGAGTCCTGGGTAAGTGAAAGGGCGTGAACGCGGGGGGAGCGGTCATCGCCGGTACCCTGCCTCGCCGGCCTGGCAGTCACCGTTATGCAGCGCCCACGCTGTGCACTAAAGCAGGAAGCAGTTCGCAAGCAGGCTAAGCGAGGTTGGTGGCAACAGCGATCGTCTACTTTTGGAAAGGCGAGCGAGAGCGCCTTCCCTCGTGCTTTCAGAGACACGGTTTCACAAAAGAAGGGTAGGTTGAAGTACGTCATAGTGTGCGGCGATAAGTCGTGTAGACCCTACTACTGCGGAACTGCAACTGTCAAGAGGCAGTAGACTGGAGCTGTACCTAAAATAGGAAAACGGCGTTCAAACAGCGTATACTGTACCTTCAATATCCTGGCGCCTGTTGGCGCCCATGATGAGTACATGTAGAAATGCAGTGGACGGAGCTACTGTAGGGGCTGGAGCGCGCTTGTGGAATCGCCGGGACCAGCGCCAGCAGCTCAGGACGGTGCTGAAGGTTGGCGCGCGCTTACGGAGTTGTTGAGAGCAACTGCCATGCCAGCAGCCGCAGCAGCAATGCCAGTGGCGTCGGGAGCAGCAGCGCCAGCAGCGGCAGCAGCAGCAGCAGCAGCAGCACAGACAGCACCACCACCACCACCTGCAGCAGTACCAGCAGCAATGGCTTCATACAGGGACACTGATGGATGAGATGACAGCAGTGCAGTGGTGAGCACGTCAACGCCCATTCCATACCACTGTAGTGCATAAGGACCTTGAGAGAGCCAACAATGTTTGAGGATCATCACTACAGCTGCTCGTGGCAATGATCAACGATTCATACGCTGTGCCAGTAGGTGTGTGTGAGAGCGGTGGGCAGAAAAGCAGGAAAGACATCAAACTGCAGACTGGTTTTTACCTGACTACAGTACATTGTGCCGTGACGCTACAAAGCCTTGATGTACACAGTCGCAGGCGATTGATGAGTGAGCGAACATTGTGTACACTTGTACACAGCACCGCTGCTGAAGCAAGTCCCCCCTTGGACATCTCATGCAGAACTCATAACCAAAGACCGCAAGGCTTACAACAGGTGCCTTGTCAGCTGGGACTCGCGCAGCTGCTGATTGCGTGATGCTGCCGGCCTGTCGCATCAGCGGTGCCTCATGATGTGTTGGAGCGCAGCAGGACGCGCAAGCTCCACACATGCAGGTACGTGCTTTGTGGACCGCTGAGGCATCACATGCAGATGCACCTGCTGTTCTCTTCTGTGAATGCTGAGCTTCTCCTCCCCCGTCCCCCAATTCCCAGGCTTTTGTAACCCTGCTGAATTTTGCATACATGAGATGTGAGCGCCTGACTGCATCATGCCACAGCACAAGCTGAGCATCGTCATCGCAGCAGGGGTTTAACCTCCGCTTGAGTGGCGGGTGCCTCATGTGCCAGCATCCTGGGTAGGCCACGCAACAGGTGTGCGATCTTGCTTCCTAGCCCTGCAATGATGCGAGGGCAAACAGCGGAAGACAAGGGGTTCGCTGTGAGTGACACACACGCAATGCGAGCCTGGAAGCAAACGCACAACACAAGTACTGCACGGCTTTGGCTTTCACAGCAACAGACCCAAAGGGCTGTAGACACTGGCCGTGAAGATTCGCTGCCCATTCTGATCATCATAACCAAAATCAATCTCCGCAGGCCTCTGTAACAGAGTCCCACAGTGCCAATTGAGCGTCACAAAAAACACTTGTCAGGTTGCTGCACCCATGACCCCACAAAAACATGGATGCATGTCTTGACATGTGTCGATGGTGTTGCATATACACATGCTGGCTCTGCTGAATCAGCAGGGCTGCTGCCCGACATGCTGATTGCGGCGTAATGCTGGACACTGCTCCTGCCTGCTGCAGCTGTACCTTTGTCACCTTAGGGCCCCATCAAGTTGAACTTGAAGTGGTATGGCTTCAAGTTGGAGGATGGCACAATTATATATGCGATGCTTAGGCAAGCAAGTCTCATGGGCTATTGCCACTATGTATGCAGCGCCCTCTTTATAGTGAGACAATTCACCTACTTATCCGCGGTGGGTTGCTCTGATGAACCACAGGGAAGCTCCTGCAGCCCTTCCACTGTAACCTGCCAGCCACATCCAGTCTGTATCTGCAGTGTCTGGCACGTATTCCAAGGATGCGAATGCACAAGTGTGCTGTTGCTTGCAATGAAGATGACATCATCAGGAACAGCCATCTCACTGGCAGCTAGCTTTGCCAGATTGGGTTTGTTTCTCCACTGTGACTGGCAGGTTTTACCGCTGGGCCAGCCAGTGTCATTGTAATGGTGGAACACCTTCTGCTGCTCACAACATGTAGGAGCATGTACAAGAACTGGGCTTTTTCGCGCCCTGAGCGAGAATTATTGAAAGCACAAGAACTCATCCTTCGAGGACTCTCTTGCTTAAGGCACGAAAACGGACAAGTTGATGGTGAGTTTACCAGATTCAATGTACCTTTGTAGCGATTCTCGCATAGGGGCAATGTACTCCTCACAACGTGTTTTCGGCAGCGCATCGCATGCAAGGTGACAGGTGACTAAGCTGAGGATAGCGCCACCATGGACGATCAAATCAATAACACTTGCATGTGCTCACCTTCATCATGATGCTCGTCCTGAAGCTTCATCTGGTGCAGAGCCCCGAAGAACCTCTCGACCAGGGGCTCAGGGACATCTCTGAAGCAAGGCGCTTCGCGATGAAGGTCCATGATGTCGGCGTATTGCGGAGATTTGCACGGACTGTGAAATGATATCAGGAACTCAAAGAACTGGTAAAGTCCAAACGGAATGGCATGCTTGCGTCCAACGCGATTGAAATGCACCTTTGTACCATCGGCGTAGAGGGGCATGTACCGAGAAATGTGGGAGACAGCATCTGCAAATGGACCAAATGCAGCAGCAGCAGCAGCAGCAGCAGCAGCAGCAGCAGCAGCACAGAGCAACAAAATGAGAATGCATTTGATTCTTGATTAAATCATATCAAAGTATACCCATGAACGTACCAAAGTGCACCAAGGAAAATGTACTTTTTATTAATTCTCGCTCAGGGCGCGAAAAAGCCCAGATGATTGGCATCTAGCTGTAAGGAATCTACATGTCGTATGACAGTCTGAAAGTGTCGCAACGACAACCACTCAAACGCCGCCGCCGCCAAATGGCATCTCGGGGTCCTCCCCTACGTCCTCTTCTGTAGTACTTCAGAGCACGGCTTGCACACAAGGTGTGAGATTGTCTCTGCATAAATGACGGGGACGGGTGCAGCAACATCGGCTCAGCAGCTGCAGCAGCAGTGTCGGTAGAATAGGCGGCGATACACTATGCTGCACTGCCACTCAATGAGGGTCTAGAGCGCACACAAGCGACATGCAAAACACAGAAGTGTTAAGGTTGTTCAAGCCGAGTAGCGCAGATCCATAGCATTAATTATCGCGTTTGCATACGCCTTCAAGGAAAGTGGTCAAAAGCGAACAGCCCAAATGGCAGCTGGTGCAATTTGGCGCAATGGCTGCATTCACCTCCTCTCATACTGCTGTACCGTAACTCTACAGTAAGAGCTGCTTTGTCAGCTTGACTGCCAGCCTGCACCTTGCATATAGAGCCTTTATTGTCTGTGCCGAAAACGTGAAAGTATCCGCATTACAATCTCGTAGCGTGTGGCGGAAATACGCTCGCTCACGCACATGCCTAGCAGTTTCCACCGCTCAAAGCAGTCGGTCATTGGTCTTCTAAAGTCAGGTCTTCAATCATTGACTAG
Organism: Tribonema minus; assembly: GCA_017506865.1. Lineage (NCBI taxonomy): Eukaryota > Xanthophyceae > Tribonematales > Tribonemataceae > Tribonema > Tribonema minus. The sequence continues at coordinate 357,325 of JAFCMP010000190.1, forward strand.
CTACATCTGTACCAATGCCTGTCAACATGGATTAAAAAGCGGCCTTTCTGTACAGATGCCACTCACTGGCGCACACGACTTGCAGCAGCGCAGCGCCCGTGATTTGTGACTTAAGAGCCACACAGACTACGTTATTTGTCGAGCACCCGCAGTGCATCAGGTCCTGTAACTAAAGGGGCGTCTCTGCAGATTGAAACATGAAAGGTACTGCATCATGTGGCATAGTCGACTGCAGGCACTGACACTGGTCCTTATGGAAAATGAACTCCGCATATGTAATGATGAAGGCCATAACATAATTGCGACCACGGCAAGTAAATGATGTGCACGGAACTTACCGTCACCAAAATGCCTGAACACGCGTTGGTCCTCCTCTGTCATCGCCTGGTAGGGTTCCAGCGCCACCAGGAGGTCGCTGCGCCAGTCCCAATCCCATGTCCAGTACCTGTTGTCATCCGCATGCTCTCGCGCCGCTTGCCTCTGGGTACACTCTTTCGAGGAGCGGAAGTACAGGCGCAAGGCAACTCCACGCAACGTGTCGGTGGAAAACGGTACAGCATCACTGTCAGCCTGCTGCTGCTGCTGCTCCTGCTGCTGCGCCTTCTTCTTCGCTCATCCAGTTGTACACTTGTGTGTGTTGATGTGTTCTCGCTTAATTCTCGCCCAGACGAAAGTATAGATGAAGTCTGCCAGTGGACCACCTTGGTTGTATCCGCACTGCAGATCTAACTTTCACGCATTCAGTCGCAATCTGTGGTGTGCATAAGCGCAGGTGCTGCTGCTATACTTACGCAAACCAAGCACACAGGTGGTTCACAGCCCGCAGGAACTTCATCATCCTCAAGTCAGACACGCCAAACATTTTTATTGGCGAGGGGTCTTCAGGCTGGGAGCCTTTCTTAGACATCCCTGAGGTTCTGGGACTGTTCTGGGTCATTTTTGCATAGGGATGCACATTGTTGAACTTTCCACGTGAACTTTAAGTTCAAGACTTGAAGTCCACTTGAAGTATTTGGCCAAGTTCAGTGTTGATAGCGAGAACCACTGCACATTTGGGCGCGCCGGCTGGTGATTCAGGGAGCGCTTCAGCCGGGGGACTTGTGGTGCTGATGGCGGCCGTGCAGAATGCAGGCAGCACAAGAAAATGGCACAAATGAAGCGACGAAACCTCAAGTGGCGACGTGACAGCACCGAGCTCCATACCCACCAGAGTGGCTCAGCGCGTGCTGCTGGGTGAAAACCAGCAGCAGCACGGCACCTGACTATATTGCACCAGGCGTGTCCACATGAAACCAGAATCAGAGGTGGTGCAAGGCCACAACAGAGACTGAGAGGTGCTCGGCTGATGTGCAGAATTGGATGAAAGTTTACATAGCAGCAACAGCACCTCGGCAGCGGTCAGGAGCACATTAGGACGGGGGACAGCAGACACTGCTGTTTCTGTGCAACGATGATTCGTCAACAGCATTTCGAGGTATGGCACATGACGGCGGTGAACATGTGATAGCAAAGGCACACCAGCAGTTGACGCTGACACGTGCGCTGCAGCTCTCGAGCACAAGTGTGCCCTTCATGTGTGTGTTCTGAGCTTTTGTACTGCTCAAGTCTGCAGGATGAAGCAGACCAATTTGGCCTGTGTCAGTGGCTTGCGTCAGCAAAGTACTACACCTACAGCGCAAGAAACTGCAGGTGATATTATCTGCATTATATTTTGGTCAACTCAGGCGGTGACAGACAGGCCAACTGCCGGTTGGGATCTAGCTCATGGTAGGAGGCACATGAATACTCTACATCATGGCCTCGCTTGTCACAGTCGAATTGGCGATTTGACAGATGCAGTGCATGCAGTCCAGGTCGAAGCGGCGACTTGACAGATGCAGTGCAGGATGCATGCAGTCCCGAGGGCTTGAGCCAAGTGATGATCTCGGCGCAGGTGGTGGCGTTGCAGCAGTGGTGGTGGTAGTCTAGTGGTCGACGTCTTCTGCACAATCTGGGCTTTAGCTTGGTGGCGATGACAGTACAGTATGTTTGACCTTTATTGATATGCTGCATGGTCATCTGGAGCACAGAGCGCTGGTGCAGGAGCTGCTGCATCCATTCACGAATTGTGATGATCTCTGCAAACATGGATTGCTGTTGTTAGATATATCTGCCAGGAAGTATGGCACACGATGAATTAAGTTCATGCTCAGCGAGGCTCAGCGGCGCTCTCCAGCAAAGGTCCATGATCCCATGCAGAAATCAAAACGGCACGTTTCCATGACTCAAAACGCGTTGTTTGTCACAGTGGTATATTTGCCTATGATTTTGTTGTTTCACTTTTTTTGTCAATGGTCCAAAGTGCCTGAACTTGAAGCTTCATCTGCTGCTAAACACCATTCCGCTTGTATTGTCGCATGTCATCATGTGTTACTTGGCACATGACACACAGCAATGCGTCTCGCGCGACCACATTTTGGAAGTTTTGGCTCCTTTGGTGCATCGTTGCAAAGCATTGCTTTTTAAAAGCGCAGGCTGGCATAGATATCTCGACTTGTATATATATGTAAACATTGCATTCATGCCGAGTTGTTCAAAACAGAACGTCTAGAATGCACTATACTATGTCATGCTGGATCAGGCACTTTCAGACATGTACCAGTATCAGCTTTGCGGCAAAACGCTTTGAGCGCAGCTTACCCAGGCCCCGCCCCCGGGAGGGGGGGGGGCTTCACCAGTGGACCACTGAAGACCCCGAGCCACCCCACTTTCAACAGAAATACCCAGATGTGGGACTAGCTTGTTGACCAAAAAGTGGTGTAAGATGCCCTTCATTGCACGTCTGAACTGCACCAAGCACGGTCACTTCAACAGTATAGCACATGCTTGAATATTGGAATAGTCAGGTTATGGCGTCGGCTCAGTGAGATGCCTTCAAACCACCAAGTACTGAGCACTTGGTTGATTAAATGCCCTTTGCTATCTTGCTGTCTACTCATGGGTGTCAACTCATGAGCCATTGAAATGCGCTGGGGAAAAATGCACATTGTGCGCAGATCAGTCATGGCAGTCCAGTGGCCATTTGCGGCATGCAATCTTGCTGGAGCTCAAAATTGCGTTTTGAAGCGTGTTTTACACAATGTTGACGGCCACGGCTGCCAGCAACAACAGAGAGATCAGTAAAGTCAAGCAAAGCCTTGATGCGAAAACCATGATGCGAAAACCATGATGCATTGCAAGCTGGAGCTGGATATATACTGATAACTGGTACGACACTCCAAGTAACGCTAATACAGCCTACTGGTATGTGGTAAACCCGCTCGCCGCTTGGCCCCTTATATAATCGGCGGTGGGCGCCAGTGTATGTTGGTGTGTGCTACAGCCACAAGTAGTGGCGCGTCTGTCGATGTCGCTCGGAAGTTCACGGCACATCTGCAGAGCAAACACGGCAATTGCAAAAATGGGTGAGCACATTGCGAGCTTTACATGTACAAATGCTCGAGTAGGTGACAGTACGTGACAAAATGACAACGGTCCTGCGCACCAGCATGACAGCTCTTGTCAGCAATAAAACCATAACCCATGCAGAACGCAATGCCATGGCCATCTGCATGCCTGAAAACGCGCAATGCAAATGTCAACGCCATGGGCAAATTGGCCAAGACACTGAATTTGTGAAATTCTCGCACACACACTAAGTAGGCACAAAGCGCAATTTGCTCGAACTAGTGGCAATGACTACAGCTCATGTGCCATAGCCAGTACGGCGCTTCGCAACAGCGCTCACCTTGCCGGTACAAACATAGATACCCCTGACCACAGCTCCTTCTCAGCGCCACCATCGTCATCTGTAGCCCAGCCGGTTCCGCCGAGCACGAGGAAAATCGATGGCACCTGCAGAGAGTACAAAAGCGATAATAGCGTTGGTGAGGTTCGGGTCTAGATTCATTGAGCTTGAACGTCAGTCATGCGCAAGGTCAAAGAATTGGCAGAGCGGGCACTCGCTGAACACAAAATTGAGAAAAACAGCTCAGAGCAGGCTGTGGCGCATTATGTCAACCGCAGCAGATTTGCGGATGTACATGTGCAATGCAGTCAGAGCTTTAAAACAAAGATACTCAGCACATCAGCAGCTGGTGTTTAACCCAATAGTATCGCAACGGCTGCCTTTGGCAAACGTTGCACTACGCCAGCACACTAGCTGCGTCAAGCAGCGCGCTACTAGTTGAGGTCGAAAAATGCTTCTTGAACAGTGTTAGCGTCACCTTTGCTATGCAGCACACTCACACATCTGCAGCGAGACAACAATGAGGTACGCGAGAGCAAAATATGAGGCATGTAAATACATACCTTGATGCTGTCGAAGCTGAACTGCTGTGCGTGTGGAAGCGTCACCACCTGCTCATGGTTGCAACACACATATGCACGCGAAGTGAGCTAATGCTCACATTGCACGCTATACGGGCACTGTGCGCCAGGCAGGAGCACAAATCAAATGAGAGATCTGGTGAGGCAAACGACAATCTACATTGCCTGCAGTTGTCACATTCGCAGCAAACTGTCATAGCTTGTGACCCATTCGCTTGACTGTCTTGAGAAGCGTACACATGATCATTTGCCAGACTTTACTAACCATCAGCATCAACCAGACAAGTCATGCACACAGGACAATGCGAATGCTGCTGATTTGCAGTATCATTCGGTCCCACAATGGCAAGTATCGTGGCACCAGGCCCATGCATCCCGAGCATCTGTACCACATGGAAACCCCCCTTGTCGTTGGCGACACTACACACAAGAATGCAACCGTGCTGCTGCCTTAATGGAGCGTCACACACATTGCCTCAGGGACGCTGCGCTGCGCGTCAACTTCCGCTTGAGGTTGGTGAGATCGGTGACGCACCTCCAACTCGAAGTCCGCGACGGGCGGCGTGAAGCGCAGGCAGTACGGCGACACGCGGCGCGGCAGCACCAGCGGCGGCGCGCCCATCTTGTACGTGAGTATGTCGCACAGCAGCGGCACGTCGCGGTACTTGGGCGTCAGCGCCACGCGCACGACGTTGTCGGAGCGCGCCATGACCTGTGAGGAGGCGGCCAAGCGTCGCCACACCGAACGTCAAATCACAGTTGATGAGTGTCAGCTGCTCTCAGGGAGATGTGCAAGCGCGTGGTGCTTGTCATGCGCTGAGCCGCGGCTAGAGTTGTGAAGGCGTGAGTGTGTGATACCACTGCCCTGCCACAGAGTGAGGAAAGGGGGGACCAGATGGGCATGTGCAAGCATGTGGTGCAGAAAAATTGTCCAAAGGGAGAACACGGCCTGCTCTGCATGCGCACTACAAGGAGCAGTGTAAAGCTGTAGTTCCATCAGTGCACAATATGAGACAACAACTGCGTGATCACATCACCAGTCTGCCCCTCCCTTGCAAAACGGAATGCAGTCAGCCCAGACACAGGACCAAAATTCACGATGCCCACGCTTGCTAGTGTCAACAGCCTGGCACACTCCTTCTACTCACGTGATATCCTTGTGTCATGATTGAAGAGAAGGCGTATCATGGCAAGAAGCGGTGTAGTGCTGCCTACCGCATCCCATAACTTCACCCGTCACAGCTTGACGCGCATGCAAGGTCACAAGTACACACCTCCATGATGTCCCCCCTGAGATATGCGTGCGGTTCGTTGGCCCCCATGAAGAACGCCTGCCCTGGCTCCAGGCGCAGGTAGTTGAGCAGCAGCGGCATCATTATGCCAATGTCTCCCGGGTACTCCTGTGCGCACACCGCATTATGACATGAGATTGTTGAGTGTGTATGAGAGTGTTGGCTCCGCTCGCCTTCTGCAGCTTTGCGTGGCTACACCACATTGTGCCATGAGATGAGCGCTTGTTGTCTCTGATCACCTTTTCACAGCTTTGCGTGGCTGAATGCATGTGTGCTGCGTGTACAAGTGAGCGTCCATCTCGGCGACTGGGTGCGTGCATGCGCAGCGTTTTGAACAAAAGATGCTCCAGAGAAGCACGGTGGGCTGCGTTGTAGCGGTTTTAATGCTGACCGCAGTGTGTGAAAATGAGCACAATAAGCAGTGTCCGATGTGATAAGGTAGTTGATTCTGCACAGTCCTGTTGGCAGTGGCACTTGCTGGCTGCATGCTCAACAAGACACTACGGTGCTACATTTGTAATGAGTGAGCTGACCAGGCTCAGTGCACGCCAAAGGTGTGCCCAGGCACAACAGCTATGACATAAATGAGCACTGCAAGCATGTGCGATGTACAAATGCAGCGCAGCTTTCAAGCAAGTTTTGCAAGTGTCGTGTTGTGTTGCCAAGCAGGCGTACAACAACGACACGCGCCAACAAAACAATAAACAACGCAGTGGCCTTGCAGTGTGCTGTCTTGTGCCTTGAATGACATTTGATCAGGTGCAACAACTGCGCCAATGGCAAGTCGTTTGGTCGTACATACATGCATACCCCATTAGCCATGCCGAGAATTGTCCTCACCTCATTGAGCCTGAGCATGAGCTTGTGAATGGACCTCTCCTCTGCGCGCAGGCGCCGCAGCATAGTGCGCGCCGTCAGCCCTGGACATTCGCCATCGCCAGCAGCTGCGTTGCACACACACGTCACGACGGCAATGGTCAATGCTGCTCATGCCAGTGGACAAGCTGAGGGTGGTGTCCTTTTGGCACAACACAGCAGACGCATCAGCCTCAGTGTAATTCGATCTGGATCAGTGCGAGCTCTGTGCCTGATAGCTGTACAACTGAATTTCCAAACCACAAACATATCATTCGTCAAATCACGGCAGTGATTAATCTTAAGAAGTTGCTGTGGCTGTATGTAGGACCTATCAACTGTACCTATCAGCTGTACAACTGAATTTAAACCACAAACATATCATTCGTCAAATCACGGCAGTGATTAATCTTAAGAAGTTGCTGTGGCTGTATGTAGGACCTATCAAATGACGTGAATGTTAATGTTTGTCAAGTACAATGCGCGAAGCTGTGGGAGTTGGTTGATCAACAATGGAAGAAGCGTTTAATGCCATGTTGACAACATTATTACAATGCTCACGCAACGCAAAACTGAACCGGACACGTACAGTATACATGTATGCATTTTGCCCATGCAGCGTCGCCGCCATCTTGTGACAAGGCGCACTGCACCTGTGTGTAGTGCGGCACAGACCACTAGCACGGCACATGGCAACACTTCGCCTATGAAAGCGTACTTCTATGATTGTTCGCATAGCAACGGCAGGCACTCACCTAAGCATATGACCTTGCCTAGCATCTCTTCCAGTTCCACCTCGTCTTCGGCTTCAGCGGAGGCATTCCAGAGGCCCTCTCCTATTGTGCCTGCACCAGCACCCAGGCACCAAGTCAGCCAATGTGCACAGCCATAATGGCAAATGGCAAGGCGTGGAGTATGAGCATGACCATTGAGGTCCATCGCATGCAGTGCCCAACGCACCAAAGTTCTGACTTGTCAGCGCAAAACCCGTGTGCCAATCGAGCAACCGCAGCTGCGATGGTGGCCATATACGAAGTGTGCATGTATGCGTATGTGAGTGCTGTCATGCAACGCCATACTTGTGAGTACATGTAAGGTAAGGTGGCACAAAATCAGTCACGACGCTGTGACCCTCAATGCGCATTCAAAGCTCAGCCACCACCAGGCAAGCGGCAACGACCTTGCTGAGCATCCGTGCTCATCCAGTGTGGCGCCTGAGAAAACAACTACCGCCGCTTACAGCATGCCAGCGCCTCAGAGCACGCTCCCACATCAAGTACGACACTTCAAAGTAACTTCAAAGTAAATCGCTGCCGCAGCCCCCACTCACCTACGGGCGGCGTGTGTATGGGGTAGTTGGCGCCGCTGGCCGCAAAGTTGCCACCCTCAAACCCCAGGCCAAACGAGTCGCCCGGCGCAAACGCATCGTCCACGCCCACGGGCTTCTTGCGCCGCTTCTGCGTGCGCCGTTTCTGCATGTCCGCCGTCTTGTCTGCGGACCCGATGCCGCCGCCGCCGCCGCCGCCGCCGCCGCCGCCGCCGCCGCCGCCGCCGCCGCCGCCGCCGCCGCCGCCATACAAGGGTGGCATGCCTCCGCCGCCTCCGCCGCCGCCGCCGCCGCTGCTGCCGTTGCCAGTGCGCATAGGCGCTGGCTTTGCGAAAGCTTCCGTGGAGAGGCCGTTGGGCACGCGCAGGGGCGACGCCGCGCCGGAGACGGCCTGCGATGTGTCTACGGACGTGTTAAAGGAGGAGCCCATGGCGGAGGCGTCCTGCGACTTCCAGTTGTGCTGCTGGCGCAGGCGGTCCACCAGCGCGGCCACCTGCGGGGAGGGGGGGGTGGTGTGGGAGCGTATGGGTAAGATAATGTGACCGTTACGTCACGGTGTAGGCACAGAGGGCAGAGGAGAGGGATAGGGGGGGGAGTCACAGTGCAGACAATAACACGCTGCACGTACGCATGCGATTCACAGGGCAGCAACAACAACACTGAAGCTGGGATGCATACAGGTCAGAAACTGGCGGCCAAGGCGCACAACGCCTGAGTCACAAATCGCATGCCGATGGACTGCCATCTGTAGCATAGCTCACATGCATGGTGCCCTCCTCTACAAGCAGCCACCCTGGGGAAAGTGACACTACTGTAGCGCCCTGCATCTGTGTCCTCAGGATGCACAACCTGGCAGGCCATCAGGACCGTAGCGTGCAAGGCTTATCCACAGCTGCACCTCATCAACAGATGCATGAGCATTGAGGCACAACTTCTACTTCAACACTGCAACTCGCGCCCGACCACAGAGGTCGCATTCACGTGCCTGTCGTGAATCGCAAGCGCAGAGGTGGGGTGTGCCCGTCCTGGCCCTTGAACAGTGGGACGACCTGTTGCGTTACGCATCAGCACATAGTAGTATGCGTGCATATATGTAGATGATGCCCCAGTGGAGACAATGCGGTCACTGCGGCGCACCTGCGTCCTGATGACCGCAGGCTTGGCCTTCATGTAGCTGACAAAGAGCTTGTGCAGCGCGGCCTGCTGCCGCCCAATGTCCTCGGGCACGTCGAGTATCGCCTTCACGGCGGCCAGCGACACAACGCCGCGCAGCTCTGGATACCTGGAGCAAAAGAAGCCACAGGCGCTACGCGTCAACATCAGTGCTATTACCTCTACCACGTGATTGCGTACAGAAATGGGTACATGTGGCAAGACGGTGCTAGACAGTGGCTTCTTCAGTGTGGTGCTGTGTACACTTTGAGACGTGTAAGTGCGCCCAGCAGCGGCCAATGACATATGGTTCGCCGGAGGACAATAGCGTTGAGGTTGAAGTCAGACAACCTGCCCCACATAGTTATGTTTACAACCATTGTGATTAAAATTAGATAACGTTGCGCAACCACAGCCTCTGCAAACTGGTGATGGTGGGCCACGCTATGGCAGGCATCCAGGATGGCCCACTGACCTGAGTTTCACTCTGCAATCACAACAGCATGGTCAAAGGCCGTGCCAAGCACTGAAACGCACTGATTTCCCTGCAAGTCCCAATAAGCAGCCACTTGCACGCAGTGGACTAGGTCAGTAGTTGGTGCTGTATCACGGCAATGCAAGGCGCTTAACTGTAATGCAGATCACGTGAGGCAGCCCTCGGAGCTTGAGCAAGCTTAAAAACACAGGTAAGAATGGCACTTGACAGCCAAATCTGGATTTTGAGCAGCTTTTAAGTAAAAGGATAAACCACCAACCACGACCACCACACTTACCTGTGCAGTGAATAGACCATCTCGTGGAACGGCCGGAAACCACACAACCCCTCAAATTCGCTCAATGCGACAGCCATCTCAGGCTTGTGATTGTCATCCCTGTGCATCAGGGGGCAACGGTGGGACGACTAGTAAGCATCGGGAAAGCATGAGCTGGCATATACATATTAAAATACTTATGTATGGGCGCATTGCTCTGTTGACCAAATTGTTGTGGCTTTACACACACCTAACTTGAAGTCAGTATCTAGCCTCAGGATAGGGAATGTTTGACGTGCCTCAGAATGCCTTCTGAGTGCCCCTGTTCTTGAAGGTCAGAAGTGAAGTGTGAGACAGATGGGCAGGACAACGCGCTCAATTCTGCAAGGAGTCTCAACTGCATGCCTCACTTGTCCCTGGTAAAGAAGGCGTGCTTCAAAGTTTCAGCACAGGTGAACTTATGTGCTCACGGAAACCTGTCACAGGTAGCTCAGATTAAAGCAGAAGGGGAGGGTGTACTTGGCGCTATATAATGAGCATCAAATGCAGCTGCAATATATAACACTTACAGTATTCAGTGGCCGTCAAGTCAACCAGACGCCTTAGAACTCAGCTGAGGTGTGCATATTGTGCATACACAGGATTTGGTTGGTGAAAAAGCAGCAAAGCTTCACATTCAGCTATGTGTACGACACGAAAACTTCTGTTGTAGTATATGCGTAATGAGGATTACTACTCTCTGCAAAAACCGGTGGTGTGTGCTGGTGAGTGGTCTACAGGTGACAAGTGATGCTGCTGCTACATATAGTACAGCACTTGCACACCGGTGGCGTAGTATGAACGGTTGGTCATAAGCATCACTTACAAAGCATGGGAGCGCTCACAGCAGCAGCAATCACAAGCGATGCGAATTATAAGAGTTATCAGTTCACCAATTCAACTTGAGTCAGTGAGTCTGCAACACATCACCCAGCAGTACAGTAGTCACTTCATGAGATCACCGCACTTTCACAGGGGCTCCACAAGACAAGAGCTGCCCGCACTGTTCTTGACCTGCAACTGCTGTCATTTCATGTTTGGACTGACAGAGAAACCGTTCAAACCCTAGGCTGGCCCTTGGGGCCAGGGATGAGTGATTCAGCGAGGGTTGAGGCTACAATCTGATACATTTGGTAACAGCGCATATTCAGAATGATATTCTGCTACAAAAAGCAAAGCATGCCGTATTGCAGCAGCGGCTGCAGTTTTATGTGTGCGCATACTTCTAAATGTCTGTTGTAGATATACCTTGATCGTCATGACCACCAAACACAATCATTGTACGAGCGCGATTGTAAAGCGGCAAGCGGGAGGTGGACACAATCTCAAAACAGTCACCTCAGCAAGTCGTCAAAGGGCTTTTGAACTGAATGGCGCGTCTTGAGCCCTTATACCTACTGCTTGTGTTCTGTGGCCATCTCATATGGGACAATGGACCAGTCTCGTTGCTGCTTGTATATCGAGTGCTTTCATGTGTCCTGACCATCCTTGCCTTGCAACCGCGTTGAAAGGCCCTCAGTTGTATTGCCCCAAGGTGTACTGTTGTTACTCATGGCTGTGTCCACAGTGATGCAAGAGTGCTCCCAGGAAATATTTCCTGCTTTTGGATTAGCAGTAAGTAGTACATTTTCAAGCATGTATGTAGGTATATGTGCATGTAAGGTAGCAGCAAAACTTCACTCCACTCGCGCTGCGCGACAGCCCTGTATGCACACTTCACGAATGTTGAGCTTGGTTGCCTATACTCAAGACAGCAAAGCCACTCAAATGTTGGTCGTGTTGTTCTTTGAACCGATAGGTTGAATTTCAACAATGCACACACACACCTCAGCACATGCCTTTGTGCCATTGTTCAGCTGGCTCACCCCCAATCATGAGCCTTGACCCTGACCTATACGAAGTACGTTGGACAGACGTCATTGCAGATGGAACTGAAGCACCGTTTTGGTTTCTATTGAACCTCACTCGATTGCGTTTACATATTCATTGTCACCAGATGCTGCTGCAAGAATCCAGTACAGTTGAGTAGTTTTTGTGGGAAACATGTATTTTGAAGTACGCTGCTCGTGCAGAGATCAGGTGATAATGTGAAGATATGTACAGACATTACTGACGTTCTTATTGCTGCATGCTCATTAGCTCAGCACGGGTGCCTGCACAGCCACAGTGTTGTCTGCACTCCAAGCGTTATGTGAGCGTGCGCATAAGAGGTCTGGGTTGAGTCAGCGGTATGCCCAGTGGCATCGTTGTAAAACTTCAGCACTACTAGCAACATGTATGCGCCCCCCGCAGCTGCCGTATCGCCGCCGCCGCCGAGCACTGACTCACCAGTGCTGAATGGGATGTGCCAGTTTGTCGCTGCAGCGAGGAGACACAAGTGTTGGATTGGCTCATGCCACAACAACGTTTGCGCCTCTGCATGTGTGTATTGATATCAGTGGCTCGTGACCACTGCGCCTGCCCCTGTTTATGTTCAGTGTAATACGATTGCGATAGTGACAGCTCTCAGGCCAGCGCATGCTGCACAAGGTTTGCCCATTTTGTGCGACAAGGGCATTAACAGTCGCCAGGGCTCCGCTCGTGCTCGCAGGCAGCCTTTCAACGGCAATGCACGAGGTTGAACAGGCCTGCACTTGGCGATGCACTGCTGCGCATGCAACCGGTGTGCACTCTCAGCGCAGCTTGCATAAGCGCAAATTAAGGTCCAAAGGGGTTGCGCACCAGTGACAGTGACCGCAAGCAAGCAGAGCAGGTCATGGACTTGAAGATATATGCAGAGCAGGTTATGTACTTTAAGATATAAGACTCTTATGTAAAAGCGTCAGGTGTTGTTTGCACCATCATATATGGCTGCTTACATGCGCGCCAAGGGTGGTCAACATCATTCACAGACATTAGTTCACTTGAGTTATACTTCAGGCTACTACAAGCGTGAGTTGGACACAAGCGTGCCAAGACTGTTGACGTATCTTTACAAATGGATGTAACTTTACGAATGAACGCAGCGCCACTAAATGATTCAGGTCAGTGACCCCTGTTGCACCAATTTTCACCAAGGCAGTGGTGCACAAGGCCGTGGGACAAGAGGGCGGCCAATATGATGATAATGGTCAGATGCAGCATCTGCTGCCCAGACTGGACAGTAGAGCTGCACTCCTGTGTGACGACAGTGCCATGCAGCAGACCACACTGCAGATGCTCGCTTAATAGCTTGATCCCTGGTAGGCAAGAATGGCGCACTTCAGGTGCCTGAAGGCGGAGCGTGAGAGTTTGAGGCGCTGTGTCGGTCACTTTGGTCAGTGCCGTGATCTGGTTGCAGCGCAACAGCATCACTCATGCTGTGACGGAGTCTGTTAACGATTTCAGGACAAAAATCTTCAAGAGTGTGTTGTGACAGTAGCAGGCGCAATGCTGGTTATCAAGAGGCCCTCGTCCATTGATCTGCGTTTCAAAATAGTGTTTTGTTTCAAGATTCAGTTATGTTTTGAGATGAACTGTAATAGGCATTTAGCGGCCAGTACCCACCTGTACAGATCCGGACGCGAGGCGTATAGCTTCTCCGCCTGCGAGAGAGCAGCGGCATTGCGCAGCGACGACAGCTGGAGTCAGCACCCATAAATCTAACAAGTGGCAAGGGGAAACTACTTCGCCGATGTGACTGTTTGGCAACGTCAACAGGTGCACAAGGAACGGGCGGTTGGTGTACTCGGTTCGTTTGCTAGCATGACCAGCAGCTGCGCGAATGCACGCAGAATAATGGTGATCGATACGCTCAGGAAGTCATGTACCATGTGACACAGAATGGCGGCGCATTTGAAGCTATTGCCATATGTGGCTGCACGTGTGTGTTCAATGAATCCATGGCGGGCCGCAAGCTAACACTGCAGGCTCACCGTCTGCTTGTCTGGATGTGCCTGGATGCTCAGCGCCTTGGCGATGCTCAGAATCTTGAACATGAACGGCAGATCCCCCACCTGAATGTGCACAGACAGTCAAGAAATTGATGAGCACGGAAGCCCGACCATGGTTTTGGAAGTATATGCCACATGTAACGCATTGGCGTTGTGCGTGTGCGCAACCTTTGACTGATTGCTGCACGCTTCTCACCCACACGTGACGCCTCCTTGTTGGCTGCCACAAGAGTCATCCTGACATCCTCCGAGACGTTAACGCGTTGAGTAGTGGCAATGCTTTGGCAGCACTAACAAAGCATCCTGCCATACACTATGCTACAGCGAGACCTACCGCTTGTGATGCACCCAAGAAAGGTGTTTGGTCACTTTTGTGCCAGTGAGTGCACAACAAAGCACACCACTGATGAAGTATGCTTTCTGTGCAGCGTAGTCCTAGGTCATGTCCACGTTTGACATGTACTTCAAGAGTCATTCTGCACGTGACTGCGTGACACCGTCTACACGTGCATGCGTACACGCACGCAACACACAGCAGGCGATAAATAGAGCGCATATGGGCGGCCCTACCGCTCTCTTCAACAGCTATACTGTTTTCACTAATGTACTAGTGTATACTGTACTGCACTGATGACATTGAGCCGATGCTGTTGATGTAAGTAGACATCAGACTGAGATTTGTGCAGCCAGCTCCTTGACAAGTGGACCTAACTGTGCATTCATCTGCGCTGCATGCATCAGGGTCAGAAGCCCATGTGTCCTCTCACAATCCGTAGAGGCACGCTGTATGATAGTGAATCCTCGGAGAAAGGATGGTGGCAAATATGACCTGCCATGTCACCAGACCTTAGTGCCCACAGGTGCAAATGCGCATGCTCATGTATGATGTCAAGTATCTGAGAGCAATATAATATAAAGTGTTTTTGCACAACACGGAGGGCACATCTGTTGGTACAGTCATGATGGACTGTTGCATTAGAACACCATGCGCTACATTGGCAGCTCAGAATGAAAGGTTTTAACATGCTAAGACTTGGAAGAACAATTGGTGAGGCAACTTCTGAAACAGGGCTCTGCTGGTTGGGCCTCAAAATGATGCCATGTAGAGAGCAAGTTACAGGTTTACTGCAGCGGCCTCAAAAGTGCATAGGTGCATGAGTGCTGCATGAAATGAGATACCAAGGCAAATGTACATCTTGCAGCTCAAAGAAGTTCATGTAGCTGGTGATCTACGACACTCATTGTTTGACGTACACGAAGTTATTATAAAAGAGGGCATATGCGTTGATGAGTGAATCTCTCCAGTATACTGCCACTACCTATGGATCTAAAGGGCATGCCGACAGCTCCAGCGACTTATCATCACGAACAATCTTGCTGGCTTCAAACAAGCACCTGTTCCAGTGCTACTTGTTCACACGCTTTTCGCACGTCGACAAGTGTACCATGCAGCAGTACACATTGTAAATCTGCAACGCTCATTGCTCACCTCCTCCAAATCGCCCAGAACCGATGGATTTGTCTCCAGCAGCTCAATGAGGAACATTCCTGGGCGCTGCGCATCGCCATCATCGCTGCTCTCGCTGTCCTCCGGCGCCACTCTGCTGGGCCCATTGGGGTGCGTCCCCATCCACAGCTCCGCATAGTTCTCGTCCTCTTGCACCTGCCACGCAGCGGGAAGGATGATTGACATGTGTAGGTGCGTTGTCGATGCGTCTCCCACTCTGCATTGTACATTATGGTATGCCACTAGTGTACTTGTGTTGTGCCATTATCATACTTCTGTGGTGACCCTGGCATGACTGAACTAACTTATTCTTATGTGGTGACCCTGGCTTGACAACTGCACTAAACCTTGTGCACACTTCGCAGGGCAGCTTCCCCCTTCTAAGGTGCCAAGACACCACCTTCAGAATTTTTATCTGAATTCACCTTTGGGGCTTTAAAGAGCAACCTTGACTTAGCAAAATTCCTTTCTACTGTAGTTCAGTGGTTTCAGGTCTTGCATTGCTGGCTATTACCACAAACGCCGTAGGCCAGCAGCTGTTGTTGGGGCAGTTACTACATTTTGTGAAGCACTTGAGACGATAGAACCACACGAGCACGTATCTGCATGCACCTGGAAACTTACATTCGACATCATAATGCCACCAGAAAGGAAGTGCCTTCTTGATACTGTAGCTTGTAGTGTGCCATGACATGTGCTTGTGAGTGAAATCATGCCCATGTGATGAGACGTGCCTATAGGGTGATCACGCCATATGTTTATGTGACGCCGAGCATTGCAACTGTTTTACGTATCATTGCCAACAGGCGCGGGTTCTTTCACTAGCGCTGGACAGAGAAGCGATGAATGACAGCACACAAGGGGTGAAGCGTCATGCACCTTGCATAACTCATAGGCTAGTCTCACCAAGCACAGCTCATAGGCTATTCTGACTTTGCACAGCAGTGCCATCGTACCCATAACCGAGCAGTGCTGGTGCCCGCCCATTGCGTAATTGCCACACACACAGATGGCACCATGCAACGTTCATAATGCAGTTTACAAAAAACAGCTTAGTAGACGTGCAAATTGAGCCTGCGCATGTGTCCCCTTCACACGCACCTCGAACCCCTTGGTGGCCTGCTTCTTGAGCTGCGCAACCTTGCTGCCCTTCCCCTTGCATCCCCACTCATACTGCTGCACGGCGCATTGCAAGCGCTGCATTCCGCCTCCGTATGTCGATCCTAAAGTACTATACGCCAGTCCCCTTCAGCTGTGACCAGGCTCTGCGCCGTGTCCTTCCAGAGACTGCAGTGTTTGAAGCGGCACCAACTGCAACAGTGACAGGAGAAAGAAAGTAGTGCATGAATCACAGTCATTGATGCTGGTCGTATAGCTGGACTCATATGCTGGTCCAACATGTGGAGTTTCTGACAAAACAGCTGACGTTGCGGACTCCAAGGCCGTCACCGGCGGAGGGATCATTCTGGTGTCGTGTAATTACAATTGTACACTTTATGTTGTAACTTGCATTTCGTGTCACATTTCAAAAGTTTCAGTCACACTACAAACTTGGTGACTGCTGTGGCTGTAGTGACACATCAATGAGCTGGTGATGCTGCTGCTGCTGATTACGGCAGTGGTCCGTTGCAGTCAAGTGCCTTCTTCACCGCACATCAACAGCTCCGCACACACAGACTCCTAGCAACAGAAGTGCTCGTCTGGCGACACACAGTGAAATCTGCACCTGCGCATCCTCAATAGCGTCATGACATCGCGCCAAAGGAATAGCAAGCACTGACTTCGCGTGGCATCGCAGGCCTCGAACGATGTCAACTGATAGCATAGGGCGACAGGCACAGGGCCTGTGCGATCCGCCCTGGAGATCCATATCACCGGCAAGTTGAGTTTCAGCAGGGAACAACCGATCCTGGTCAAGCTGGCAATGCACAGAGTGCAAACCTAACGATTGTGTATAAAAGTGGCACGATGGATCACTGAGTGGAATGCGGCACCGTACCGAAGTAGACAATTGGGCAGCCGGCACGTGCAGCACCTGCCGGCATTATTTGATGCACAGGGAAATTCCTGCGCCTGCGCTGTGGTCAACCTTGGTGTGTACAGCACTCGCCTACATGCCCTACAACAACAACGAGTTTAGAAGCTAAACCAGGACATGGCACACAGCTTCTTCCGACGCGCATGGCGGTGAACTCTCTCACCTGTGCTCTTTTCTGCCGTGCTGATGAGAAGTCGCTGCAGCCGCCGTGTCGCTGCGCCAACCAGCAGTGTACCAAGTTGATGTCTAGACGCACGTGACGTCTCCAGCTTTGAGGTCAGAGCAACTTGAATGCATTCCTTGATCACGCTACAGGTCTGCAAAATGGGCACTGCAGCCTGTCGCGAGGGGCCCCCGATTCCAGCGGCAATTGAGACGAAGAGGACGTTGATTTGCGTCGATGCTTTCACTTGCGTTCTGTCGGCCGCACAGCTCTCACGACGTCGTGCACTCTGCCAGTGGATAAACGTTGGCCTGTCGACAGCACACAGCGACCGAAGCACCAACTTCAACTGTCACTGGTGTAGAAACGCTGCCGTGTCAGGCGACAAAGGGGGCCAAAGGGTAGCGATACCACGCATCCTGGCCCAGGCAGCACGGAGGATTGCGACGACGGCAACACGGTCTCTGGTAAGAGTCTCACCAGACGGCAACACGGATCCTGGTGAGAGTCTCACCATCCGTGTTGCCGTCGTCGCAAAACGGACTCTGTGAGACTCTACGGACTCTGGTGAGACTCTCACCAGAGTCTGTGTTGCCGTCGTCGCAATCCTCCGTGCTGCTTGAGCCAGGATCCGTGGAATTTGTCTCGCCAGGTCCAGCTGGTGCCCCAGCAGACGGAGCATGGTTCTCGCTACCCTTGGCCCGGCCTGGACGCCTGATCAGCCTTGCTGGCAAACGTTTTTTATACCAAGTAACTGTTGAAGTTGGTGCATTGTCGCGGTGTGTCTGCATGATCGTGAGACATCCCCGCCCTCGCACACCTCCGCTGCAGCCGGCGGCGGCACTGGCACCCTGGACGAGTCAGGCGAACGCAGCAGCAGTGTACATGTGCGCTGCGTCTAGCTTACGTTGGCATGTCATACCAGCGAGCACTGCGCCCCGACGCTCGCAACCACCTAGCAGCGTTCTCAGTAGTTAAACGATCAAGTGGCTGTTACAT
The DNA here is from genome assembly GCA_017506865.1 of Tribonema minus. Classification (NCBI taxonomy): domain Eukaryota; class Xanthophyceae; order Tribonematales; family Tribonemataceae; genus Tribonema; species Tribonema minus. The sequence goes on from JAFCMP010000190.1 coordinate 375,707, forward strand.
GATGGTGCAGATCAGCTAGCATGGAGTTTCGCACCGCTGCACAGCTGGTCAGCCACGTAGGAAGGGCTCAGTCAGCCTGAGTCAGACAGAGTAACATCGCAATGCTGGCAGCAGAAAAGATGCAGGAACTTCAAGCACTTGCAGTGTGTCTTTGGGGCTTTGGGTAGCAAACACAAGCGCGATGCACGGCAACTTCAACAGTTACTCGATTGTGATTAGCTGTCGTCAAAGGTGTTGCGCATGGCCGCGGGACATGCAGACAACGAGAGACATGCACGCAGCTTCAACACTTACTGATCTTGTGATATATCTTGATTAATTAGTCGCTGTCGTCAAAGGTGATGCGCTTGCCCGCAAACGCGCTCACCGCTGCAGCCTCTTTTGCTTTTTGATGTCGCCGTGCCGCCCAGGAACCATGCAATTCGTCCCCACCGGCATCACCTACTGCAGTCGCTGCAGTGCCAGCATCAGCTTTGCCCTTATGCTGTGCATTGGCTCTTTCTGTTGGTGGTTTCTTGCCTCTACCATTATCGTCATTTCTCTCGTGGTTACGTTTCTCGCGCTTCGGCTTCATCTTCTGGCCATTGCCTGCCTTGGAAGTCAGGCTCGCACCGCTGCTACCGCCGTTGCCATAGATGCCATTGCCTTCACTATTCTCACGCCGTTGCCGCTTTAATGGCCGTGAAGCAGCCGCACGCACGAGCGGCGGGGCATCCAGACCATCTGGCACTTCGCCGCTGAGGCTCGCCACAAACACAGCGCCATCACCCATGTGAATGGCACTGCCGAGGGGGGGTCCTCTGCGCTCTGGTTCGGCGAGCAAAACACGACAGCACAGCTGAAGTTGTCAGCAAAAGCACCATGCATGCAAAGGGCTTATCAAACAGTATGATGTCAGCGACCAATGCAGCAGAGTGCCGTAACAAAGCATGCGCCATGCAGTGCGCTCCGGTGGTCTCTTTTAGACCTCTGCCTCTGGTACAGCTCTACTGTAGCCTGCTGGCATGGCCCTGGTCTGTTGCATACGCAGTGATCAGCCCTTCAGGCAGCATACGCCACATGTTGCGAGCACGGCAAGGGTATTAGGTTGATGGGGACCAACTTGCCATCTGACAACGCATTCCCAAAGCTGCGAGGTTCCAATCCCATGACTACCTGCAGACTAATCCAGTATTTCTCTGGGTTATAGAAACTGTTGTCTCGGCTTGACACATCATACGCACATGCTGCCACTGAGACCAGCACAAATTTCATGCCACAAGAGCGGCACCTTGAACCGCACCACACTATGCTTCAGAAAGCCTTACACACGGCATCAGACGCGTACCTTTCTTGGGCTTTTCTTTGACTTTATCGCCTGGCTTCCTCAGAGGCTTGGGTGGTGCACGCCCCTCCTCCAGGGCCAGCTTTGTCCGCCGTCGATGAGTGGCGCGCAGCTGCAGCTCCTTCAGCAGTGCTGCTATGCGGGGATGCTGCACTCAAAGAGGCACGGGCACACAGGGCAGTGTGCATCGGAGTGAGTGCAACACACAGCAGGCGAATCTGTTCCGCCTGCAATGCCCGTCACAAAGAAGTTTGAAAAGCTTGACTACTGTACAGCCAGGGCGTGGCAATACCCCTCAGATGGGTGAGCAGGCTGATTTGATTGCACACTGCGACGTATACAGTCCTCTACTCAGCCACAGCTCTTGGTCCTCAGGACAAGGTTGCGCCATGTACCTGCATCATCTTGTCGACGATGGCCACACCGCCAGCCCCCAGCCGCTTCGCTTCTGCCTCCTTGTGCGCCTGGCCAGTGTAGGCCAGCCCCAGCGACCGCAGGCACCGCATGCTGACGGCATCTAGTGGCACTGCCTTCAGCGCTTCGATCTCGCGTGCAGCCGCGTCAGGTTTCTTCGCCTCCTTGCGCTTGCGCACCGCCTGTCGATGTCACGAGCGCATAGCATCAAGAGTTTCACAGGTCACCATCTGCGGTAGGGCCTGCCACCAAAAGTGCTGGACTGTTTTTGAGAAAAAAGCATAGAAGTACTTTCTTGCTGCAACCAGCAATAAAGAATATGCTCCCAACTCACGGATGGTAATTGAAGCAAGAATCGCACTTCAGGTGTGCAATGCACTGGCTGGCCACCAGGCCTTCATGTCTGTGGTTTCCATGGTGCCTACACCCCAAGGGAGAGCCACAATGAACACTTGAACACGTGAACTTGAGCTAGTTTGACCATCGCCGAAGCTTCAGCACTGGGCCACTGCGACAACTGGGCCAGCAACTGCTGCTGATGCAGGTTTTTGCTGTGTACATTAATGTGTGTGCCGTCTTCATCGCATCACCTCAAGATGATTGAGCTGCCATGGCCTCGCGCAACTGTGAATACTCTTGCACTGGGCAATGTCCCAAAAAACTATGCCCCAAATGGCCATTTATTTGTTGTTAACTGTGCGATGCCTACTGTGGCACCTGTTGACTGTTTTATGACGCCATTTGTAGCGGGAAGTACTCTTGGAGGGTGTTATGGTGCCCAAACATCAGAAAAAAAGGGACAAGAAACAATAAATAGCTGACTTTGGCAGGACAAATAAGAATGACACAGGCTGGGGTAAAAGACGTTCTGTGCCAGGCCCCTAAATTGTTGAGGGCACAAATTTTTTAATGTTAAAACACTTCCTGGTGAATTGTCACAAATTCACTGGCAATGCGACGTTGACAAGCGTAGCCACTGCAAGAAGTCATTACCTTCTGCATCATGAAAGCCTTGACTGCTTTCGCCTCCCGGTTCGCAAGCACGCCCGCCTGGTGCACCAGCTTCTGGTCTTCATCGAACTCCCCTCGGCCTCGCTTTTTGCCTTTGCCCTTCAGAAGTCCCGCTTTCGAGTCGCTTTTGCAATGAGTCTCTGTACCAGCACCGGCTGCATCGCCGTCGTCCGACATCTCACAGCGCGCTGACCAACTGCAAGTTGTCAACAACTCAACTGCAAGTTTGAGCTTGAAGTTGGTGAGAAGTTGGGTTGCTCACTCCCTTGCCATGGTGGCCGACTCCTACAGCTCGGTAGTGGGCGGCAAGCTGTCTCTCAAGACTAAGAGCCTGTTCAAGGGCAACAAGAAGCGCAAAGCAAAGAAGGCAGAGGACGGTGCTGGACAAAGCAGTGAACCGGCGGCACCGGCGCAAGCAGCAGCGCAGGAGGAGCAATCGGAGGGAAAGCAGAAGCAGCAGCGGGAGACGGAGGTGGATCCCGATGAATTTTTGACCCCGGCGCAGAAGCGCTACAAGCAACAAAAAGCATCTCAGGATGAGAAGCGGATCAAGGCCATCGTTAAGATGACGCACAGGGATCGGATAGAGGAGTTCAATTCCACGCTTGCCAGCATGACGGAGCACAACGACATTCCGCGCATCAGTGCCGCAGGCAACGGCTAATGCACTTGTGAGGTTACTAGGCTGCGGCTGGGGGGCGTGTTCAAAAAACATCGTGTGAAATGGAGCTTGTGTCGAGAGCCGCAGTCAGCAGCAGCTCCTCCGGGGTGCTTGCCCGCCGGAACTTTGCTGGCTCACATGTCAAGGGAGCTCAGATGTCAAGCGAGCCGCATAAGTGAGAGCGTTGCACTCTGGGTGATCAGCTGCATCAGCTCTTCAATACATCAGTCGTCATGGTTCAGCCGCATCAGCGGTGTACTCACTGGAAACCTCGTGTAAATACATGCAACATACAAATGGCAGATCGTCCCGAGCTCTGTGCACAGAGGCCTACTCTCTATGCTATGCTTGGCAAATATTGGAGTGTGTGTTGATGACCGCCTCTGGTTTCCTTTGACCAAGTCTGGGTGTGCCTAATCCATTCGTAGTTAGGGTATGGTTTCTGAGCAGTGGGCGAACTTTGCAGCAAAATGCATGCTTTCTGCAGTTTCCATGCGAACTGTGTGACTACGGTGGCCATCGTCTGCTTTCAAGCAAAGACTCAAGCTGATGCGTTGGGCTACAACATCTTGTTGTGACCACTGACCACTGGAGCCCCTCCTCAGACTCAGGACAATCTGTTCAAGCCCTACCACTTGTGCGTTGGGTGCCATGCAGCGTTGCTAAATACATAGTCAGGTGTGCAACCTCGATCGCCATCAAGAACAAGCTATGAGGCAGCACTGCTCCACTGGATTTGCAGGCCTGCATGCAGTGCATGGTGCAATCCTTGCATGCCAGTAAGACGGGGTACATGCAACCCAATGGCACCTCCCTGTGGTTGCTTTGAGTGCGCATTTCACGCTAGTGAACATGCACCGGACATCCTCATGTGGCGCTGACACTGCAACAGCCATCTAGTGCTGCATGACACCAAGCAGACCACATGTTCCGTAGCATAGAGGAATCATCAGATGCAAGCAGCAACAATGTTGAGCACCCACCTCGCTATGATGCACATATCGTGTGAATGAATGACACAAAAAGAATATGCAACTTCATAAACTCGAAGCGGCCATCCACTGGACAGAAGATTGCGGCAAAAAGATACCAGCAATTCCTGATGAGTAAACATCTGATGCCAAACGCCACATCAAAGCTTTCTGAATGCTATCTGATGCTGCATGGTTTAGCGCCATTGCCGGTGCTCTCGACCATGCAGATCGCGAGGGGGCCGTCTAATTGCAGCACATGATTAAAAGCTGTGCTGCCAACAAGACAAATACAGGCTGAAGCATGATGCCAGTATATCCTCTCAATGCAGCAGAGCATAAAATCTGAAGCGGACAGCAGTCAGGGCATAATGGAATGTGCATTGCTGCTTGTATCTCACCCACACTCTCCTCCTCACCTCACAAAAATGTGGGATCTATGAACAACAACACCCTCCACCAGCTCCGCTTGGCAGGCACAACGTCCCTCCTGCTGCGAGTCCGCTCCCCTGTTGGCAGGACAGCACGCCGTGCGCCGCCTACCGGGCGCGCTGGCGCATCTTGCGGCGCTTGCGCCGCAGGCGGCGCATCCTCTTCTTGCGCCACTTGGCACGCATGCCGCCATTGACGCTGAGAAGGAGGGTGAGGGTGTCAGCCTCCTCGATGCCAGCGGCCTCCAGGGTGGTGGTGGAGGCCAGCTGGGTGCTGCCGCAGCTCAGGCGCTGCAGAGCCGCGGGGAGGAACTCGCGGTCCTCGACCATGGCCATGACATCCCCAACCGTGGAGGTGGGGGCCACATCCAGGACGAGGCTGTCCCTGGCCAGTGTCTTCACAAAGATCTGCATGGTGGCCTGCAGCCCCGGATGCTCAAATGCAGGTGTCGCCACCTACAGAACAGTCAGCGGGGCGCACACTAGGGCTTCCCTGTGTGTGAGCAGATCACCACGAAAACTTCGAGGCTGAGCGCTGTCGTGAAGTTGACCAGGGAACTGTTGAAGAAAAAAAAGTTAAGCTTTGTGGGCAAGCATTACCAGTGTGAGCGGCAGCTGGCACCGTCAGCGTTGTTTCTACAAAGGACGTGCACCAGGCGTGCGGAAACTGTCGCCGGCTCGCCACACATTGGCTTTCCAAAAAGCTTCAGCATGGATCTTGATGCAGCACTCGAGAAGCTGAAGCTGGCTGGCGATGCGGCAGCAGGGCAAGAGTTTGAGTACGCATTTCCAAGCAGCAGCGAGGGCCAGGGAGACAGGGAGGGCCTGGATGACTTTGAAGCGGATTCATTGAACGGAAGCAGGTACAGGACGGAGGCGGCAACACCGACAGCAACTGCCTTTCAGGATGAGGAGGGGCACTCTATGTCAGATACCATACTGCGTGTCGCCAGCGGGCAAGATGAGGTACGCTGCAATACTCTTACGCTTTGTTGAATCTTGCAGTGACCATGATGTTTGGCGGTGACAGTGAGGCGCCACTCCTCCGGGGTGTTCACTTCCGTTCTCCCTGCCTGCACACACACACACGGCAGCAACCGAAAGCACTGAATCACAGGGCAATCAATGCAGAAACACAATGCCGCCTGCCGTCGTGCGTGCCAGGACATCAACGAACTGGCGGCGGCGCTGCGGACTCAGTTCAGGGAGCACGTGCTGCGCACTGCCGTCGACAACGTGGTGAACATGAAGATGCGCATGCTGTCGGATGCCGAGGCGGCGCATGCGCGCGCCGAGGCTGTGCGCGCAGCAGAAGCAGCCGCTGCGGCTGCGCGGGAGGAGCTGTTGCTGCAGGAGACGAGGCGGTTGCAAGCAGCGCTCGAGGCGGAACAGGTGGGCAGGTGCAACTCTTATCAAGTTTGTCTGCTGATAACAGCACGGCATGGAAACGAAGCGGCTTGCTTTGCTATGGCATGCCAGCAGCCTGCTGAGTGCACCCCTATGTCTAGTTTCTGCATTGCAGCTGCAAAGCAAGAAAGTGTCTCGTTGTGCCGCCACGCGTCTGTGACCTTCTGGATGCATGCAACTGCGCACGTGCCAATGATGCATTGATTACAAATCATCATCTACTTCGAAGTACAGTGATTCCACTGATGACTTTGCAACTTCTTACCTGCTTCAGTCACTGCTGTTGAATCCCGTCCAAAACTGCACAAAACAACCTGGCAGAGCTTTGTAGCCATACGCCAATATTTTACTGCCTGCGTGGTGAACTGTGGTTGGCCGCAGGCAAAGCGGGGAGCAATGGCGGGCAAGCTGGGGACGCTGCATCTCGGCGTGCTGCAGCGGGCGAGGCTGAGCTGTGCATATCAGGTCAGGTTGCACGCGTGTCGTATCATATCAGCACTCAACATGAACAATTGCAGGTTGCCGTTCAGCCACCTTAGCGCAGACACTCCTGCCTGGGATGAGTCACCGATGAGCAGGCAGCGCGTGCACGTCTGGCAGTTCATGGCGCTGCAATGGCTTGCGGAAGTATTTGCAACAGCAGATTACTATGCTAGCGCCTGAGCCACCATTATATGCTATGGACTATAGCCGGCTACATGTGATATTGCAGAATAACAGTAGATGCGGGTTCTCAGTGCACACACAGGTTCAACACATGCAGTACAAGCGAGCGCGCTGGGTCAGGCATCGTGCCGATCGCCAGCTTGCAGGCGGTGAGCAGGCTCGCGTTGTAAGCTGCCCAATCTGCGGTCAGACTCTGCAGCATAGCATAGGTACCAGCAATGATCCTCCAGTAATCTGAGCTCTCCGGCATGCTCTCGATGCAGTCCCCACATCATGTATTTTCAAAATTGAAGCACCAGCTAACGCCAAGCTACTGATTAGCGCTAGTGGAATCAGCAGCTGCTCAAGTGCTTCACCCTGAGCATGGGCGTAACGATAGCGCCGCCATGCGCTTCAGTCCATGGCATTGGCCTCATGACGTTGATGAACTGCTCGTAACTGCTTGCAGGCATGGCGAGATGAGATGGCGGCGCGGCGAGAAAGGATCAGACGGGTTACGCTGGGGTTCCAACGAACACAGGCAGCATTGGAAAAACGGGCCTTCCTATGGTGAATTTTGCGGCTGCCTCGCATGCCTGTGTCCGCTACCCTTTGGCGAATGAGTTTTGTCAAGTATGCCAGTTTGACACAAGAGTCATCAGATGTAGGCGATTGGCCTATGTGTTGGTAGGTGTGGTTCGTGCAAGCCAGCGTCATGAGCGACTTCGCAATTCCAGCATTGCTTTGACTTTTTGCAAACTTCAAGTCCCCAACTCTACTAGCGCACACCTGTGTCAATGTGTCTGCCTCATAATCAAGCTAGTCAACTCTGCATGTGGTTCCAATGGTATTTAGCACGCAGCGGCAAAGCAAGTGGGTTGATCACCATGATTGGTCACCATGACTGCCTAGTGCTCATGTGTTCAGTGCTGAGCACTACCGCCATGTGCACCAGGATGTATCACGGCAACAAACTCTTATGGTGCGGTTGGAGACGTTGCCGGTATGCTTGCAAGCGAAACTGCAGTGCGCCAACAAGCTATGACATCGCACTCACTGCCAGTGCCTCACTTCCGCTACCTTGCTACCGTCTGCGACCATTCTTCACATACATCAATAAGCCTTGCTTGCCCCCACACGGCAATCGCCGTGACTCATGCATCACAGATCCCGACGTGATGTGCTGACTTTTGTTCTCCCCCGACGCTGCATCCTGCTGAAACTGAACAATGATTTGTGTGTCGCCGCGGCGCAGGTGGCGCAACGCCGCGCGGCGAGAAGGCGTCGCGCGCGCACGTGCGGAGGCAGCGGCTCAGCTCAAAGCGGTGACCTCGAAGATTGTGGCGCGCTATGAAGCGACGCTGGCAGCTATGGCCAATGATCTGGCAGCGGCGCAGGTGTGTATGGTATAGCACTTGAAGTTTGCAAACCTCACCTTCAACCACGCTCCGTTACTTGGTGTCGGGACAGGGATCTCAATGCGTGCACTGCTATGTAGTGTGGGTTCCCCGTTGCACTGCCAATCTGCAGTTGATGGTGCGCGCTGAGCTGGTGCAAACACCAGCATTGTTTTGATCTGGCACACAGGCATTGCGACAACATTTGATCAGGGGTATGCTTGCCATCACGAAACAGGACGACAAGGCAGTTCATGATCATGCCCGGCCGCACATCTGCTTGGGAGTAGTTGACAACGCTACTGAGGGCGCCAACGGTCCGGCACGGCGCATGATAAATTCAAGTCTTCAAGCAGCGGTTGTCATGATCACCACGATTTCAGCGGGGTGAAGAGGCTGCTACATACACAGGGCAAGGCGGCGCACACGGGGCAAGGCGGCGCACAACGCATCAGGAGTGCGCGCAGGGAGAGGGGGCGGCTGTGTGCGCGATGCGCAGATGGTGACTGCGGCCTGTGGCAGCGCCAGGCAGCGGGCATGCCCTGACGGGGCAGCCAAATGCGCTGCTGCTCTGAGCGTGCTGCGTGCCAGTGCGACACGTGGCGCGCCGCTCACATCACCCCCCCCCCCCCGCCGCCCGCTCACATCGCCTCATCACGTGAACACGTGCGCGCGCTGCGCAGGCGTCCGCCGACCGCGAGCGCGCGCGCGGCATGAAGCTGGAGGACGACCTGCGCCGAGCGCTGCTGCGCGGCATGACCGTCATGAACATGGAGGCGCTGGGTGTGTTCCACGACAACAGGGCGTCAGCGCCGCCGCCGCCCCCCGCGCTGTCCCCCCCTGCGCGCGCGCCGGCGACGCCCTCTAGGGGGGACGTGCTGGGGGGGGCGAGCCCCGGGGGGGTGAGGGTGGTCGCGTCCGCAACGGACATGTATCCGCGCAGGCACGGTCCGCCGCCGCCGTACCACCGATGACGTGATGGCTGCAGGTGTATGGGGGTATTAGTAGATGGGGGAGCGTGTGACAGGGGGCGGCAAGGTGCTTGTACAGGCAAAGGGCTGGGGATGTGCGCCTGTTGCGAGCGTACATTGAGTGCAGCGCAGTCGCTGGAGTTTGCATTGTTGGGCGTTGTGGAATGAGCGCAATGCACAGAGTTCCTGCCCGCACATGGCCGTTGACAAAGGGTGCCCTGCGGCAAACCACGGTGCTACACACCCTGCATGCAGGCCTTGGCTTAATGATGACGATGAGTGATGCAGTGCAGATGCAGTATTTATTGGTGGAAGGCACTTGCGGTTAACCATCCCTTGTCACCTAGAGCTCTACGATCTTGATTCGTTTTCATTTCATTGATGTTGCAACCAGTGCCTGCGCATGCCACAATTTGCTGCGTCCGCTAGTCTTTGCGACCCCATGTGCCAACGGCCGGGTGCTGAGTCCCGCACATGCCAGTCTTGTTCTGGCCTTGTGCATGCATATGCCATTTGCATTGCAGTGCATACATCGGCGTGCACGACTTCAACTTCAAGCCTTGAGAAAGTTGTTGTGAGAGAGACGAGGTGTACAAAGACATGACATTATGACATGGCGTGGATTCGCGGCGCTGGACACGCAGCGCTGCTGGACGGTGACCACTACTTCGCATGTAGACCACGTCGATCAGGTCTTCTACCACTACAGCTTCCAACAACTAGCAGAGCTGTCGATGGAGCAGTGGTTAGACAAACCTGTAGCAGTGCACGTACAACTGGAGGAGACAAAGGCAGCCGCAGTGTGGGATAAAGACAAGGTACACCGATGCCTAAGATGCCGTCTCAAACGTTGTTTGGTTGCGAAGTTGACAGTTGCAGCCAACTATGGTGTCGCCTTTTCGAGTGTTTGATGTACTTCATTAGCGCTGGTGATGACGTGAGCTCCTGTCTTTTGTTGACATGCAGCTGGAGGCTCTCCTAAGGTGTCTTTATGTGCAACATCCGCTCTTCGTGACGGAACACCTGCTGAAGAACTATCCACTATGGGGCTATGGTGGGTCCATGTCTCTTGCAGCTATTATCGATTGTTGGTGCTCTTCAGGTGCAGGTCAATTGCACCACATGACTACAAAAGGCCTCCGACTCTGCACAGTAGCTTGCTGTGCATTCTGCCATCACTATTGCCTCGACAGACCTTCCGTTGCTCCCTTGGTTAGTGTGATCAGCTCAACTTCCATCAACTTCAATCAGTCTCATATCCTTGGTATCTCTGCTTGCATGCTGCAACTCGTTTTTTTTGTGCAGGTCCTGCTTGCGAACTGCCTTCCGCCACCCAGGTCAGTGGTAGCAAACCCTATGACCTACATGCTGCTGTGCCCGCATCACGTACGTGACATCTTGACACCAGCATGACTGCATTGTTGCAGTGGGCTGCATGTGTCGCTGGTGCTGTTGCTGGCTTTGCTGGTGGTGACATGGTCCTGGCCTTGTACTTGAACAGGCCAGAAGAGGTGTCACCTTCCACCACATAGCCTGTTTAAGACGCTGCCGCCGCCCCTCTTCTTGCCTATGTGTACTTGATGCAGCTAGGGTGGGCGGATATGTTGGATGCAGCTCACCTGGCACCGGTGGTCATCAAAAGAGCGGTGAGTTGGGTCTCCATACATTCAATTTGTAAGTTTGTCAGTCAGCTTCTGCGAGAAAACAACAATCAGTCGCAAGTACTATTGTGAGAAGCAGCGATGCAGTCATTGGTGGACGAGTGTTCAGCTGAGCCATGTTGTGCTGACTGGTCATGTCGCTGCGCGTTGCCGAGTTTGCGTCATTCAGCGTCAGTGCTGCAGGTATGATGCCCGCCTGCTCGATCAGTCGCTCATTTCATGTCATTTTGCAGCACAACCTCTCAGTGCGCGACTGATGTGCACTCGAGAACGGTGTTCTGAATTGTGCCTGCTCCTGGTCTGCATTCTCTGTGGTGCTGCTGCTGACAGGCAGACGGACTAGGACTGTTTGCCCTGGAGGACATTGAAAGCGGCGCCCTGATAGGGGAGTACACCGGCATGATTCAAACTGAAGGCGGCAGGTTCGTGGCATGTCTGAACTGTTGCATTGAGGGGTGTGGGGGGGGGCACAGGGGAGTATTGGCCAGCAGCATTGGAGCCCTTCGGGGGCTAAGTCGAGCCACATGGGATCGTGATGATCAAGCTCTGCACACGAAAACATGCGCTTAGCGAGCGGCTGCCGTCTTGCCCTTGCACCTGATGCAGACTGGCGCATACGTGATTGTCAATGCCTGGCCGAAGCCATCGGCGCTGACAATGACGATGGCGCACACTAAATGCAGTTGACTGATATCGTGTGGTTTGCTGTTGTCTTCTGCAGCAGGGAGACTGGCCATGACCCCTATGGCCTCATGTACCCAAGTTCGCATCCACAAGGTGTGTGACATCGAATCAGTACAAGACTCTCCATAATCCACTACGTATGCTGTTCACATGCAGCTACTGCCATGGTGCTGTTGCTGATCAGGAAGTGACAGATTGTTAGTGGTCACTAAAGTCTTATGTGGTATCTACATTGCAGCAGGCATTCATCAACAGCGTCACACAATCTTGACGATATATCCATGTGCTTGCAGTACGGAGTTGTGGATTTAGCTTGACCAGTTGAAATCAAACCTACAATCCTCAACCGTGGGTGGCAATCTACTTTGAAGTATATACTTCCAAGTACTTCGATGTGTACAGCATTGCTTCATGTGTGGCCACATGTCTTCGTATCGCAGCAGCGAGCAGATCTGCCGCAGGATCATTTCCGATTGACATCAAAGCCATGGCTGGTTTATCACGTGCTTCAAAGTATTTGGCTTCGAGGCTTTGAAATGTTCCTGTCTGGGAGGGCCATCAGTGGCGCTTTATCATAATCGCCAGCGCAGCACAGCTCATTGCCAGCTCCGTTTGCTGCACCTTCGGCGATTCTCTCTGCTTGTTTTGTGGCTTTGATTGGCAGGCACACACATCAGTGCACGCCATTATGGCAATGCCATACGCTGCGTCAACCACAGGTATGTTGTACACCTGGTGTCCTTTTTGCTGATGCATGCACATGTGCCTTTGGATGTGCAACAGAATTGTGTTGTTTCTATGCACTGGCAAACTCGATGGATGTATACTGTCATTGCTTGCAGAGTTGAGCAAGTATCAGCTGTGCATGGGCGACCAAAACCACCTGAAGACAACTATTGTTGACCTTGCGCATCTAGGCACAGTCGCTCAGAACAATTGTGCTGTACAGCCTGTGCACCACTGTAGCTACTCGTGTATTGAACTTCTTTGTGTGTCTTGTCAATCAGGAGCTGTGACTGGCTTCACTGACTGTGCCCCCCCACTGACTCCTGCTGCAGTTCCACAAGGACCAATGCCACATTCACCAAGGTAATGCACCACGGCATGGTGCGCGTGGCCTGCGTGGCTGCACAACAGGCGAGCTTTCACTGCGGTGGTCTGGGAAATACGCCACATGCTACTATTGTTTTGAGCACTGCAGCGACAATGAGCGAAATGCGCTGGTGAATTTGTACATCGACATCAGCCTGTTCGCTTCACGATTGGGCAGAATTGTGCAACAGCATGAAATTGTGAACGTCACTTTTGAGCTTCCATGCACCATTCTGAGCACTTGTCGTCACCAATGTAATCTTGTCAGTCAGCAGGAGGCGGCGGCATGCACCTGGCATGATGTTATGCCGCGAAACGTGCTGGCCAACAACGCTAGTGCAAAGCCTCACGCTGCCATTTCCTTGGCACTCAGTCAGATCTGCATTGCTACCAACACATGGTGATTGATTGTACTGGCGGTGTTTGTGCTCTGGAAAACTGGCAGCGCATGGACCTACTCAAAGCAGTGCAGACCGCCTCACTGGATGTAATTGTTTTGTTTGTTTGTGCGCCTGCTGCTTAACCGCGCAGATCCATGCCGGCGATCAAATATTGGTTGATTACGGTTCTGCATACTGGCGGGCAGCGGGCGTTGAGCCACTGGACTTGTAGCAAAAGGCACTCTTTCGCACCACAAGACGTTGTGCGGCAGTTGAGCATCGCCATCGGGAGCTGCTCTGTCATATGCCACCACTGTGGCATTTCCTTTTCTCTGAGGATGTGGAGTGGAAACGCGAAACAAGCAGCACTGACTGGTAGCACCCCACGCCATCGACGTCACTGAGGTTCCGTCTACATTCAGTTCTGCAGTCACATGGGGCAACGGGATGCAACGGTCATTGCACTGGCCTTGACAAATGACATGGTCACCATTGCACTGACTTCAGTGCATGCGCTGGCCCCAAAGAGGACACGCGAGCTATGTTCGGGACACTTCGTCGCAGCACACTGATGAATGAATGAATCGACCATCTTGATCAGTGGTCATGTGTTTATTAGTGCTTGGGATCCTTGTGATCGCTGCTTGAGCGTTGTCGTCAGTGGGCGGTGCCGGCATGTAGGCCTAGACGCGCGGCGTGATGGACGCTATGTACACCCACACGCTCAGGACGTTGTTGCAGTAGGGGAAGCACTGCACGGCGAGCGCAAACTGCACCTGCGTGACATGACGAGCGCAGGACATAATGCGCAAGGTGGTGGTTAGCAGACGGATGTGTCGTGCAGCGTGTTGTCCAGCATGAGCTTGGCATTGAATGCTCTCGAGTCTCATGTATGTGCTGCATGTCGATTGTGACCTGCCTCTCATTGCGCACGCGCAAGCCTTGCAGAGCTGGTGGGCTGGCTACTGCACTGTATGTTAACAGCTACACCCTGATGATGGCGATGGAGAGAATATGTGTGTGTTTCAATGCGTACCGACATTTAGCTGACGTCGCCAATGCCTCACAGTGCACAAAGGATTACCTTCTGGCAATGCAGGGTCATAAACGACACTATGTATGTCCCTCTGAAGCATGGGGCTGAGTGTCTGCCGTTCTATGAAAAAGAAGTTGCATCTGCACACAGTGTCTCTTGCAGAAAGGCGCGCATACATAGGCCATCGCTCTCATTGCTTTGCGAGCAGGCACTCCAGTGCTACTTGACACTCAGGTGCGTCGGCATCCATTTATGTGCAGGCACCGCCTCCTACTTGAAAGCATTTGGAAAATGGCGTCAATGTAAGCCATGCGGCCGCCACTCCTCCCTTATCGCAACATGTCGCATACCTCTGGATGCTTGGCGTCGTGCACACCGGTAGCACGGATGAGCGCTGACACATCAGTCACAGACGTGAAGGCCGCGTGCAGTGGAAACCCCACAATGTTGCGCTGGCGCATGATGCTCTGCGTGCACAAAAGGCAAGCATGGCACCACACAAGGTCAAGTCTCCATCAAGAATGGCGGTGCTATGAGCAAAGCATCGCAGTGCGCCTGGCAGCACCTGCTTTAGCAAAGGTCCTGTGATTACGCGACAGCAAGCGGAGTACATGGGCAGTGCTGCGATCGCTTACACAAGCTAGTCTCCTGGCATTGGCAGTACTTGCTTGGCTCTCTGGGCCAGATAGGTGGATATGTGCGACTGACACTCTCGGAGTTACAGTTGCTCAGCAGCACTTCCATCTGCAGACTACAAAGCTTTCAGTGCTCTAGCACCGTCGCACGGCAGTCATGCCAGAACCACAATGTCAACCAAGACCGGTTGACTGACTGCAGACAACGTACCTCTAAGCTGCTGGTCGTGACATCACCCAGCGGTGTTTCGCCGCGCTCCTGCTGCTCAAGTAGTGGCAGGACCTGTCCTCAAGCCAATAAAGAGTGCAGAACAGGCGCATCAGTTCTTGCACGCAATCATATCATGGGTCCTGCGTGCATCAGCCAGCAACAACATGCCATTCATTCATATCATTCCTCAGGTGTGTTTCGCTGCGCATTGCACACCACGCAATTGCCAGCTGCCGACTACATGACCATGCCAGCAGCTCGCTGGGCCGACTCCACATTGCCGCACTGCACCCACCTCTGCCAGTCGATTCGACACGTCAGCGTTGAACGAGGTAGGGCCCTTCTTAGCACGCCACCGCCGCACATCGCGCTTGATGGTCTCACGCAGCAGATCCTCCACCTGAGCAATGCCACATTGAAGTTGAGCGTTGCATTGCATAGCGGGGCGACAGTCGCGAGTTGTCATGGCCTGCATTCATGGTCAGGCATGGCATACCCATCAAAGCTGCTGGCTGTGGTGGCAGGCTTGTGAGTTGGGCACAACGTCAACCTTCTCTGCTCAGGCACATGTTCTTAGCGCACGCATCCCGCCATTGACGCAAAGCATGTGCGTATGTCATCCTACATGCCTGCGGGCACTGCCAAATACAACTATAAGTAGCAGGCGCTCCAGCAGGGGTTTGACGGCAACACCGAGCACCAACTAGTACGGTCTGCACGCAGCAGAGCCTCCGAGCGCTGAGTGAAGCTGACAGCGTCTGCCAGGCCATGACATGCACCTTGTAGACGAACGCAACGTCTGTGGCTCTATACACGAGCGGCGGCTGCAGTGGCTGGGGGGGCGGGTCCAGGGCTGGGTTGACGCCAGGGGCAAAGTACGGCCGCCACGCCGACGTCTGCACAGCACGGGGCGATGTTACAAGGTGGATGAGCCACAGTCAGCCTCGTATGACTTAGTGATGTCGGGGTTGTGCCTGGCAACAGGCATGCGCGGTACACGCCGGCTGCCCATGATGCTGTATGCTCAACACGACGCTGCGTGCGCATCATGAGGATGCATACTTGAAAGTATTCAAGCGCTGTGGCTCCGCTTCTCTTGTGTTTGGTGGAGTGCAGCAGCGCGAGAATGTGACTGGGCCAGCTGCATTGATGGCAGCAATGTGTTTGTGGACCTGCATCGCCACCTGCGAGCCTTGACATTAACTGCATTGGTCGGTCAGCATTGGCCTGCGTGTCTGCTGCACAGCCTGCAGCAGCAGCACGCCGCAAACATCGCGGCAGAACTTGAAGCGCCCAGATCCTGTCAGCAAGGACCACTCTGTCTTGCTTGGGCATCAGCGCAATGCTGTGGGAGTGTGCTTCGTGATTTGTGCGATGTTGTCGACGATTTCAGAGAAGCCTGCACATGAAAAGGTCACCTGTCTGGTGTCCCAGCTCATCTCCCACGGCTTGGCTGAGCGCTGCACGTTGGCCCACACGTTGGCGGCGCTGATCACGCATCCAACCTGCAGCGTTTCACACACACGCGCAGCAGCAGCATGACTCGATCATGATGCTGTGCGAGCTTCAACTGACACATGCACAGCCAACCAGGCAAGCGCCACAAGTGTGCGTGCATAAGCAGGCAAGTACTCGTGCGACCATCTCATGTCATTGCCGCAAAGCAATTTGCACTTCGACGATTTGACTACGGTTTTTTTAACGTGCATGTAGCAGACATGCTCAACTTCAACACGTTGTGCTGCGCACATTACCTCTATGAGCGGGCACTGACTGTCCCTGGCCTCATACCCGACGCCGGTGGCCGCGTTCCAGAGCACTGCTGTGAGTGTGTCACCAAACCTGTCCACCTCCTGCACATAGCGACCACCACAACAGCAGCGCTTACATCAAAGTCAGGCAGACACTGACAATTGCACACAGAGAGGATGTTGTCACCTGCTGTTTCAAGGCCGGCGTAGTCAATGCAGCGGTAATGGTGATGGACATTATTATGGTGCAGCGCTGGTGAAGCACACCGATGTTGTTGTCTGTCATCTTCATGTATGGTTGTCGTGACGAAGCACTCACCATCTGCGAGTACGCAAGCCACCGCTGAGTTGCAGTTCGCAATGCAACATCACTGACGCAGCATCCTGCTGGCTGCATCATCTGTAACAGAGGGGGCTTGGAGACCCACATAAGGCATGCATGTATGCAAGCCAGACAAGCTGGCGCATTATACATACCTACTTTATGGGATAGCGCTCATCACGCGGCTCTTCCACGTACCTTGACCAGGACATAGGCGGTGCTTCCCTCAGGAACGCCCCTGCCCAGCACTAGCATGACGTCTGTGCGCACCGCGCCTCGAATGACGTCGCCTGGCGCGCCGCCGCTGCGGCCCATGGCCCGCCTCGCCTCCCTACAGGGCCGTATACAATGACAAATGAAAAGATGGAGATGGCACTGGCATTAAGGGGACATGAGCTGAACCAACGGGTGGCGCGTGCAGAAATGGTGGCAATTCATGCACCTGTGCAGGCAGGGCAGTGCGAGCTCTCAACACCAATCGCAATATACTACTGCGCCCTGCTGTTGCCGGAAGCGACCGCCGCCGTGAAAGCCCGCAGTAGCAGTGCCGACAATGCTGGCACCATCCATCGACCATCCTGATGTGCAGTGCCAAATGGGATGTTGTGGCCGCATGACATGATGCTGTGCATCCGAGCAGAGGTCCCTTGGCGCATCAACGTTCGTGTCGCATTCATAACTGATGGAGGCATGGTAATGTTGTGATTGCAATGTGTGGACAGCATGATCCCCGTGTGCCAAATGAGACAACGCAGTGCATCCAAAGATGCTGGTTTAAAGGCCCCAAGCGTATTGCATTGGCAGAATCTGCTTATTGTGCAGTTGTGCATGCACGGAAGGGGGAAGGGGGGACCTTTGCACAATACCTTACGTACCTGGCTGCTCGCATCTGGTACAACCATAGGAGGTAGTTGTGCAGGAGAATTGCATGCTCCTCCCAGTCGCCTGTCATAGCAATGGCAACAAAATAATAACATGCACCATCACAATCAGCACAAAAGCATGCGTCAGTAGTCTCTCCATGCCTGCCACCGCGCACTTGGCTCAGCCCACACGCTGCAGCAGCATGCGCTGCAGAGTCCGCTCTTGCACTCCTAGCGTTCCATGCTGGCATTGCGTCAATGCCCACTACTAGTAAATCCAAGCTCATCATGATGTACGATTTTCAAGAGAAGCTGCTGCAGTGCACGGCAAGCTCGGGTAAGCTCCAGTTGACCTGCACTGGTGCTGCATGTCCAGTGCACTCCCTCTTACCACATTGAACAGGCATACTTGTCAAGGCAGATGCGCCGGGGTGCCGCAGCAGTTACAGCCATTTACAGCCATAATACTCACCAGGAGGCACCGTGTTGCTGCCTGGCACTATGCAGTCATCATTGCTAGCACGACACAGATGGTCCATGAATGGAGGGTACTCAGTCGAGCATGTGGCAATGAGGGGCAAGCGTTGATGTACCCTCGTAAACACCCAATGACTCGTGCGTCCGTACGCATCGCATGGCGTTCTGAAGTGCAGCATGTTGACGTCGGAAGCACAATCGGCACTATGTTGACAACTACTACAGCGAGGAAGGCGGAAGACTAGGCTTGTGAAAATGTTGAAGAGCTGGTTCAAATTCCCATCTTGTACTTCAAGTCAGTGATGTCACTCTGACAGCAGACATGGACAAGGTGCACCAAGGCCACCAAGGGGCAGCACAGGGCAACATCAACTTGAGTTAGCACTGTTGAAGTTGGGTCACGTCACAAGCGTGTGTGCAAGTCATTATCGGAACCGCAACCACCACTACGTTGACGATGACTGCAACGACGGCGACTGAAAAAACAAAACTATGCCTGCGAGTATGTTGAATAAATAGCTGGTTGGTTTTCCACAATGTACTTAAAATGTACGACGCCATTCCGGCAGCGGTCATGAACCCAGAGCACCGAGGCACCCCGGCCAGGGCAT
Organism: Tribonema minus; assembly: GCA_017506865.1. Taxonomy (NCBI): domain Eukaryota; class Xanthophyceae; order Tribonematales; family Tribonemataceae; genus Tribonema; species Tribonema minus. The sequence goes on from JAFCMP010000190.1 coordinate 394,662, forward strand.
CATCAACTTCAATATGTGTACTTGAAGTTGGGGGGGTGTTGCGTCACCTGCAAGTATGTCCAGGAACTGCTGGCTGGTGCACCACATGTCATTGGCGGCCTCCGCAGCCGCCCTCACGGGCACGGCTTGCCAGTCCTGCGCGTCACAACACCGCATGGCAAGAAACGGCGTGTTGCGTCAGCATGCGAGGCAAGCGCGCCTGCTGCTGTCACACTGTGCGCGACTGGAAGCGCATCGAGAACGAATCAGCACACCAGGTGCCCCGCTTCGAGCACAGTTAGCACCAGAGGTATGCGCAGCAGTGCTTGCGTAGATGGCCTGCCGATCGTGACACCATACACCGTAGCGCAGAGACTTCAAACCATAGTCAAGGCCATCAGCAAGTGGGCCGGATGATACGTGTGTCACAGCGTGTATAGTGATAAAGTGGCACGATCGATATGGGCTGGTGGTGAGCACTGCTGCTATTGCTGCGCCCGAGCACTACTGCTGATACGCTCGCGGAATCATGTGCGCACCTCCAGGAAGGGCACCAGTCGCACAAAGTGCGCCAGTTTCTGGGGGGTGTCCAGCCCTTCGGGGGGCTCCTGAGGCACCAGAAAACGCGTCACCAGGGCCTCGCGCCCCCCCGCCAGCGGCACAAAGACCTTCAAGACTCGCACCTGCGGCAGGGGTGCGCATGTGGAGATGGAGGAGCATATACGCGCAGTGGAACGGTCATCGTGACTGTACTTCACGTACGACATTGAGTCCTGCGAATTAAAAGCACACACGCACTCCATGATGAAAAACTGTTTTGCGCCCGAAGCGACAAGAACACGAGTACTTTAAGTGCAGCATCTACTCCGCTCTCATAGGCGGAGCGCCTTGGAGGTTTGACACGAGCTCACTTGGCATGATGCGATGCAAAGGGACTCGAGTCATGCCCGCTCCAGACGCCAGTACCTATCATACAGCCGGACATTGCGTCTTCTGTTTCAACTGGTAGCGACAGAGTGCGTCGACGATGCCCGTTGTAGCCTTTGCAGTATGTAGGTGCCGCCTCACTCGCACTGCACACCCGTCTACAAACGGCAAGTATGCACTCGCTTGCACACGACACGACATCCACTGGCTGTGCATGCCTGCCGCCTGTACATGGCTACCTCCAGCATCTGCAACTGCGCCAGTACAACACGGTCATGCACGTCTACGTACCTGCATGCCCTCCTTCTCCTGGGCCTGCGCCAGGCGCTGCTGCCAGCGCTGCGCGTACGCCGCCAGCATGCCCTCACGGCCAACGCCTTCGCCCACGGCCTGAATGCATTCACAGAGAAAAATGCAAGTAGATGGTGAGACTGTGTGACCAGTGGTAAAGGCGCTGGCAGCGATGCAGGGCCTCAGGCGCACCAGTGTTGCGAGTGATAAAAGTAGGACGCAATGGGCTTGCCTGCACACGATGACGAGCACTGTGTTGCTAGGCGTGTGTGAGCACTGTCACGATCAGTCCACTGCTGCGCGCTCCCACCCATCACAGTATCTCCATGCACTCACCTCGCGCCTTTCACGCAGCAGCAGCTTACAGGACGCACTGACCATGGCACCACAATCCCCTCCAGTCACCATCAGAATGCAAGCACTCCTCGCCACAGGTGCCTTTCCAGTAGCAACGTGGCAAACGCGAATAGAACGGCGGGACAGCTGACCAGCCGGCTGCCTGCAGAGTAACCGCAGCTCTGTACAAAGTGGCTGTTGACTGTGGCAGTACCGCTGTCGCCGGCGGATACAGGGTTGCGCGTGCTGAAACTTCCGCTGCCACCCTCATCAGCTGCTACTGAGCGCTGCCTCACCTGCTGCCACCATCATCAGCGCTCAGCACTGCCGCTGAGCGCTGCCTCACCTACTGCCACCCTCATACTGCTACTGAGCGCTGCCTTACCTGCTGCCTGCCGCATCAGCGCTCAGTGCCGCTACTGAGCGCTGCCTCACCTGCTGCCACCCTCATCAGCGCTCAACATCACTACTGAGCGCTGCCTCACCTACTGCCACCATCATCAGCGCTCAGCGCCGCTACTGAGCGCTGCTTCACCTGCTGCTACCCTCATCAACGCTCAGCACTGCCGCTGAGCGCTGCCTCACCTGCGACTGCCACCCTCAGCAGCGCTCAGCACTGCTACTGAGCGTTGCCTCACCTGCTGCGCGGCGCCGTCGTCGCGCCGCACCAGCAGCGGCTCCAGCATGACCAGCACGCGCACGTACGTGCTGCGCTCGCTGCGCCGCGCGAGCGCCGCGGGCGACGCGGGGTCGAGCGCTGCTGCGGCGGCAGCGGCGGCGGCGGCAGCGGATGCGCCCTCGTCGCCCGTCTTCCTTTCGGACGCGTCGCCGATCGTAGCGGGCACTGTCAGGCAGGAATGACAACCGTGTTTGATATGTGGAGCGGGCAGGTTAATGAAAGGTGCGTTGGGCGGTGCGGCGGTATGATTGCAGACGAGGTGGGGCGCTGAGCAGTTGTGACGCGGCAGCGGGCTGAACGTGCAAGCCTGAGGGTGCGGGTCTTGCAGAGCGCTGCACAGGTGGCACTGTCCTTGCCCATGGCAATGCTCGTTGCATTCTATACTGTGCCCTTGCTCTAGGTACTAAGTAGCGCTCATCCTGATCCGGACGCATGAGCATGATGGTCGCTTGCGCAAGTGTCATTTTCAAGTGTCATTTTCACTGTGGTCTGAGGTCGCCTCCCTGAGCCAACAGCGCATGCAGGACTGGGAGTTGCATGTGCATGCCACGCACCACATGTGATTGCCGTCCTTACCTGGTTCACCAGAACCAATCATGTTCACACAGCTGACACAGCTTCAACTAGGATCAGTTACTGCTCTGCCTGACAGCTAGTGCACGCGAGTCCCTAGAGATGCGATGATACAGCCTCGAAGTTCCCATGAAGTGGCCTCTTGTTGCAAGCACGACCCATGTTCAATGTGGCACCACTTGACAAACGCCAACGTCCATGCTCACTCACTTGCTGCATTGCCAGCGGTGGCCACGGCGGATGGCGCCGCCCTGCCTTCATACCCCAGGTTCACAGGGGGTACCTTCAGGCGCAGGTACCCCTCCAGGCGGCCCACAGAGTACACCGTCTGGAATGGAATCGCCACACTGCAAGGCATGGGGAGGGGGGGGGGGGGGGGTATGTTGGTATGTTAAGGCCCTAACTTAAGGGTGACTGGTCATTGTCAAAGTACAATCAACGCCACTGCATGTGCTTGGAGTCCACGTATACAGCATTGCACCGACATGCACGACAATGGGCGCAAACACTCTTGCGCCACTGACCAACGGCACAGAGCAATACTAGTGAAGAAAGTACGGTCTGCTGGGCTCTGGGGTATGCTTCTCCATACGCAAACTCTCTTCTGAGTGAGTGCGTCGCAGCCTACACAATAACAGAGCAACGCAACTGCGACACTGGCACAAGAAACAATTGGTGTGAAGAGTGAAGGCGAGAGCAGTGTCGACTTACCTGCCCAGGAAGTGCTTCTCTGTGCGCACGGTTTCTTCGCCCTCGACAAAGCCGCCACGTGCGCTGTCATCAAACTCCACGGAGTCAAACAGGCTCACGTGGACCGCGTCCTTGACCTACGCATCAGAGGTGCACATGGGCAGCGCAGGTCAACGTGCATGAGTGAAGCTCTGACAGCGCGGCACGGGTGCTCCCAAGGTCGCCAGGTCGAAGTGCACACTATCTCCTGACTGTTGCAGCATGTGCCAGTCTTAAGACAAACGCGGGGGGAGGGGGGGTGAGGCCTCTTGGTCTCGAAAGCATAGCATTCCACGCCGCTAATCTACCCTGCGCTGTCAGCAAGAACGGATTGTGCGCATGACGCAGGCGCGTTGAGACATGACACCCACACGTACACCTGCCAGCGCAAGCACCTCAATCATCTGCATTGCCACACGCGCCAACTCCATCATCAAGACAACACGCGCGCGTGCGCCCGCCCCCCACGCCAACAACTACCTTCCGCAACAACTGGTACGCGCTGCGAGAATGCGCACCTGCGCCAGCGCCTCGGGGCTGAACTCGCCCCCCGGCGGAGTGAACGGCAAGTCCACAGTCTCCCGCCACAAAGGTGCGCGCCCCTCGTACGCCTGCGTCCGCCGCACACCGCCCTGAAACCGCACTTCAACAAAGGAGGTGACGCCCCCCGCCTGCGCCGGCGGCGGCCCGCTCTGGTACCCGTCACCTTCCTCGATGCCGCCCATTCCTGCGAGATGTGAAGGTGCGGGACGGGGGTGGTAAAGTTGTGAACAACAACGTTGTCGTCAACATGTACTTCAACTCTGACTGAAGCGCCGCCGCCGCAGTGGAATGCGGGCAGCGATGCCGTGTTGAAGTGCTGCGCCGGGCCGCGCTAGTGCGTGCAGGCCTCGCAATATTTGGCACGGGCGATGTGCGCTGATGGGGTCGTGCAATGCAGATAGCACAGTGATAGTGCTGTGTGTTGAGCAACGTGCACTTGATGAGCAGTGCTGCCGGTAATGGCAGCGCGCAGCTGCGCACAAGCACGCAGCGGAGGCCTCGTGTAGGCTACATGTGCTGCCTGCTCGCCCCCTGGCCTGCATGCATGTAGCTGTCTTTATGCATCGATGCCACTTTCACCACTGCTGGACAAGATATGGCACAGGCTTGATTAATCAGTAGGTCATTTCATGACTTTGAAACATCACCCCGCAAGCCCTGTTTAACTCTGCGGGAGCGATCCTGTGCAGAGGTTTAGGAGCCTGGTGCCTGCCATGTTCAGTGTGCATACTGTGCGCAATTGCGTTCAAGCATGTTGCACGAGCCTGCAGTCTGCAGCACCTGGAACTGCACTTAGCCATGCCACCGCCTTGCATGGCTGCCTGAAGCGTCGTCAGTCACAGCCGTCAAACTCTACTCGGTGAGATTTGCATTGCAGCCAGAGGCAGCATCATACTATGAAGCTCTCAGCCAGCATCTGTTCTGCTTATCGCAACCGCCTGCAGCGCACTGCAGGTGACTCGCCAAGCAACCGTCATCGGCACTCGAGCGCAGTGCAGGGTGGGTGCTGCCCCTTCGCAAGCCGAGCCACAGGCATGCCTTCAACAACCGCGACTCAGTCCAATCTGAGCAACAGTGCTTCTGTCCCGCTGAGCACTAATACCAGTCTCACCCAGGTTTTGGTCGGGCAGTTTTGCACGCGGCGGAGCGGCCTCTGGTGATGCGCCGGCTCTCCCCACGCCAAATCGCGCTAGGTACGATGACGTCGCGAGACGCGCGGGCACATTCCTGAGTAGCAACCCAGGGCACAGAGAGGGGGATTGGGTCAACAAATCAGGGGTCAAGCACTTCATGACAGCTGCAATGCGTCACTCGCTGTTTTGCTGTGGGCTCTGCGTGCCTGGACTGTCGCAATGGAGACCGCTTCAGCGGGATTGCAATACAACACTGGAAGCAACGCTGCGTCATGGCACGCCTGTGTCTTAAGACTCTTCACCCTAAGCTGCCGCTGCCGCTGCCGCACGCAAAGTGTGACGCATGCTCTTGCGATGCGCATCATTTGCTGGCCCCGTGCAGTCAGGGCTGTGATGGAATGGTCACACGGCTCAACTCAATGCATGTGATGGCAAAGCTGATACTGGTGACAGGCAAGGAGAATTGCCAGTGCAGCCAAAGCACGTCATGGTGTGGTCAATGGGTCCAAGGTTGACACCAGTGCCCCTGTGGCTTCCATCGATCCAGAAGCCGGGCAAGACAGGCAGCGCATAGCGCTGATAGAAAGGTTTTGAAAGCAGTGAGCTGGTTGTGTGACAAACCTGACTGAAGCTACGCTTTACAGCGGTGCAGAGGACACCCCCAATTCTGCATCAAAAATTGACTGGGACTTGCTGGCAAGGAGCTCATTGCGAGTTTCTAAGCTGCTGCACCTCCGCCTGCTTCATTCAGGATGTGCCTCAACGGTTTCCCCTGCGTAAGACCATGCTTCCCATATGGCCACTGACACAATGGAGACACTCGATGAAGCATGCAAGTGGGCTGTGCTGTGCCATTGCCGCTTGCATTTCTCAGGAAACTGTATGCGTTCAAGACCACATGCAACATAAAGAGGTGATTACCTGGCCCCAATAATCTGCACCAGCAGCCGGCAGGACTCCACCTGGTGCCAAGTGAAAAGCAACGCCAAAGCAGCGCAGCAGTATGAGCAATTAGAATGCATATGTTGACACACACAGTGCTGGCGTGGCCGTGAACAAGTGCATCAAGGCACGCCAGAGATGCCCTGCGCCCGGTTGTGCATCAAAGCATCATGTTTTCCCCTGCAGGCAAGTCCTTTCAGAGGTTCATGGGGCAAATGGAGCAGCGGCGCACTGTAAATGCAGGACTTGTCAATGATGTAGGCGCACTATGGTACCACACAGAGAGGTTGCGTCAAGCGTGGTAGAAAGGAGCTCTGGCTGACCATACACGCATTTCCCAAAGTCGGGTGTCATGCGGCTCGACCGGACCGCCCGCTTGTGCCATTTGACACAGCCTGTCGTCATAAAGTCTAAAGAATGGCATCCTGTCACCGCTTGTACCCGCTACACCAGCAGGAGCAGACGCACAAGCGCCCTTGGACAGCGTCCCACTCCACACTCACGCGCAGCGCACGCGCGCACGCACCTTGGCGACCACGGGCGCCCTCTCGCGCAGCGCTGGCCGCAGCGCGCGCCGCGGCGGCGGAACGACGGCCATCATGACGTGGCCCAGCTCCAGCCAGCGCAGCCTGGCCTGTGGAGGCTCGCGCACGACGCTGGACACTGGCACTGACCAGAGGCCGCCGCCGCCGACGCCGCGCGCGTGTCGGCCCGCTGCAGCAGCGCTCAGCACGTGTGTGCGTGTGCGTGTGCGTGTGTGTGTGGTGTGTGTGTGTGGTGTGTGTTTGTGTGATGTACATGCGCGCGGATACGTGTGTGTGTGTGTGTGTGCGTGTGTGGGTGTGTCTGTGTGTGCGTGCGTGTGTGTGTGTGTGTGTGTGTGTGTGTGTGTGTGTTGGGGGGATGTACGCGAGTACGGAGGCGATAGCGGATGGCGGTGGTCACAGCGCGCTCGCGTTGAGGCGCTTCGCGCGTGTGAGAGGCATGCGTGATCGTGCATGGGTGTAGTACGAGGCACGTGCCGTGCCCTGTGCCGCGCTGCGTTTCAGGCGGGGCGGCACGCTCTGCGCACAACGTGCGCTTCAGCTGTCACAATGCAAGTTGAAGTTTTGCCCGTGTGCAGCGCCAGCCACCCCTGACACAAAAGCAGTGCACAATCCGGAGCAACGACGATGCCAGACCTCAATTCTCGCTGCAGCGCTAGATAGGCATTCAATCCCTGCTCCGGGCCCGATGCAGGGCTTGCAGTATGACTTTTCTGGCAACACCTCACAGGCGCAACATATACCTGCGGTATGCGTCCCCTGGACGAGCCGCAGGAAGTCGGCCAGACGCTTGGGGTCCACGGCCAACCGCTCCCCCTTGGGGTCCTCCAGCAGGGCATCCAGGCCGTAGCCCGCGGCTGCTGCGGCAGCTGCCTCCTCTTCATTTAGAGTCTCGGTGCCCGCTGCGACGGCCGCTTCTGCCTGCCATGCGCATAGGCAAATTGCAGTTGGCGATGTGACATGAGGCTGTTATGCGGTGACGATGGCAAGGTGATGGTGCAGTTGAAGTGTGGGTGGCGGCTGTCCTTGCCGCGCACAAGGCAAGCGCCTTGCAAGTGACTGTGCTGCTCTCAGTCTAGGACTGATACGCAGCGTATTGCCGCGGCCGCACCTGCGTGTGCGTAGACGGTGCGACGTGTCTTGGAGATGAATGAGGCGGTGCCAGAGTACATGGCGACCCTCGCGTCGGTGCAGCTCATGTGGCGTCCATGATCATGACTCGTGATTCATGAGTGAAGCACCCCCATAGGCGCTGCAATGCCAGCATCCAGACTGCTTCCTCTTCATCCCAGTGCTGTGAGGCTGCCATGTCACAGTGTTGGCAGCTCAAACACAGTAGGCCTGAGTTGTGACACAACGCACGGCGACCTTGTACCGGATAGTGCAGATGCGACTGACATATGGCGAAGGTGTGTCAGCGGCATGCTTCTATCAGCATGAGTGAGTGTGGATGCTGCACACGGCGGTGTGCTGCCATGTCGGAGCACAGGGAGCTCCTGTCAGTGGCAGGCGTGCAAAAGTGCGGTCTTCCATTCAAACTTTGTTTCTCGAGTGGTGTGATCAGAATGACATGGAGACAAGGTTGACTTTAGGGCATGCGTCCGCTGTGCAATGTGCGGTGCAATGGTGTTGTGGGCATGGTGCCCTAAGGACGCGCGCTGAAATGAATCAACGCACAATGCTCGAAGTACCACCATGCTGGATGCGACTCTGCTGCCCGTACAAGCTGCTGTGTGCTAAGCACAGTGACACATCACGCAAAGTGCCATGTCAGGTACCTACATAACCGACCACCGCCACTTACCTCAGCAGCCGTCAGGATGGAGTCCAGCACTTCATCGGCGCGGCACTGACAGCAGCAGACGTTCAAGAGCATCAACACCGAATGGCTGAGATACGAGGGGGGCGTTGGGCTGCATGTGACAGCAGAGGCATGTCTATGCTGCCAGCCGAGCTGGATGAGCAGATCTCAACGTGAAGAGGGCGCTCAATGGCTCGTGCATCACGTGTCGCCTGGCCCTGACACTAAGCGCAATGTTCCAGTGGACAACAGCCGGGAACGGTGCAGTGAAACCTGGAGTATGAGTAGGCAATGCCCTGACTTGTGCGCCCTCTGCACAAATGTTGATGTGTGCATCTTTGTTCTTGGCAGGATACTACAGGCAATGCTCGCAGTAAATAGCTACATGCACTCCGCAACGGTGCCGCTGTCTCTTGATGGGCAAAGCCGCATGCGCAAGCTGACGGTATGCAGCAAGCACGACACTGCTGGCGCAGGCAACATTGCATGCTCATTGAACACGACAGACGTCCATTTTGACACCACTGCACGTATCCCGTAGTACGGCAAACCGTATGAGACGCCCCTGCACTACACCACAACTTACGTTTGCCACCACGTGCCTTACAATAGCGGTAAAACTGCACAGAAACTCTCAGCAGGCCCCTGACCTCACAACAGTGGTCGACATGCCACATGATGTAACATGTGCAGTCGCACTCCCTCTTTCAAACCACCACCGCCGCTCACCTCCTTCTCTGTGAGTGGGATCGCGCGCGCGCCAAACGCGTGCGGCCGCCGCCGCCGCAGCCGCAGCAGCGCGTGCCGCGTGGACTCGCGCCAGTGCGCGCGCGCCGTGTACGGGTGGCGCCGCTGCCGCTGCGCCGCCGCCGCCGCGCGCCGCCGCTGCGCCGCCACCAGCGCCGCGACAGCCGCGCCGCCGGCGGTGCCGCTGAGGGAGGCGCGCCGCGCAGCGATGTCCGTTTGCACGGGCGCCTGTGGCCGCAGACACGTTGATCATCATCACTTTGTGTCAGTCTGGCAACAGCTAAGGCATGTTGATCACTGTCATATAGGATTTGGCAGTACCAAGGCTTGAGAGTGTGCCTGTGGGTGCATGTCGGGCGCCGGGAGGAGGCGCTTGCGGTTACAGTCAATCGGGTGCGTTGAATTGAGCACAAGTGAGCGAGGCGCACCGCACCGCGGTGTCCGTTTGCACGGGTGCCTGCAGCCGAAGAAGACATGTTGCTCATCAACGCTGTGTGTGAGGCTGGCAACAGCAGCTACATGTTGCTGGTCATAACAAGAGGATGCGGCAGCAGCAAGGTGGACAGGTGCGCCAGCGGGGTGCGCGCGCTGCGCGTCAGGAGTTGCCTGCAGTTGCGTCCAAGCGCGTGCGTTGAAGTGAGCCCGCACGCTGCGCAGCGCGTTCGCCTGGGGGACGGTCACTGCTTGTAAAGATGGCGAGAGGGCAAGGCTCTACCAGCCAGTCAGAACGTGGATGGCAGGGTGTTGCCAACGGGCTGCTAACAGTGCTGCGGCAAGACGTGGCCGGGCCTCCCAGCAATGCTGGATGGCACCGGCACACCAGTTGAAGTTTGCTTCAGTAATACGAATGACTTCGTGTAGCAGGATGAAGTTCTGACAGGTGATGGCCGCAAGCAAAGCATGAGGCCTGACATACTACTTGTGAGCCGTGTGCAGTCGGTCCACTGGTGCGCTGGTGTGCGTACAGCCAGCGCTCCTGGGCCCCAGGCAACTTCACGTTTACCCCATACAAGGTGGACGAGCGCGCCTGCCGAAGCATCCATGAACTACGCCACGGCATCAAAATCGTCAACGTAACACTCTTTGCGGTGCATGTGCAATGACTGGCAGTTCACGAAGCCGCGCATTTGTGTCACGTGAACTTCATGAGGTGGCGGGCGATGCTTGTAGTTGAGCTTGACTTATTGATGTGTGGAACATTCAATTTCAAATGTCTGGCGGGCAAAGCGCAGCTGTGGGTCAGCATAAGATCATCCGCAGCACGTCACCGCGACCCCGCTGTACTGCGGAGTACACGTGAACAGTACACAGCAGTACGAGGCAAACCATACAGTATGCAGCGTCACCTCCTCCGCGCCCCAGTAGGCAAGTTGCATGGCGTAGCCCTCCGCATAGGGCACCACTTCGCGGCCTTCGCCGCCGTCGTCTGCGTGCCCAGCCGACCCGATGCGCGGATCATTTGGGTCAGCGTCGCCCGCTGCGGCGTGCGCGAGTGCGGACCCTGCAGCTGCCAGCCCTTTGCCTGACAGAGAAGGGGGGGGGAAGGGGGGGGGGGGGAGGGGGAGGGGGAGGGGGGGCAGCATCACTGTGTTACCTCACAGGCCAGCACTGTCGATGAGCGCTGGCGTGATTTGGATAGAGCACGTGTGGCGTTTTGGGCCGTAAGGTACCCTCAGCACGTTGCAGGCTCGCTGATGTGGAGCTCGCAGTCAGCTCGCAGTCATCTCAAGTGAGGCACGATTGATTTGTACTTTGAATACACACCAACGCATTGCATTGACGCAGCTGTCTCTCCGCATACATACATATGAAACAAGGTGCTGCCCCGCTGGCACTCACAGGTGATGTGAAAACCTCAGCATACCTGAAACAAGGTGCTGCCCCGCTGGCACTCACAGGCGATGTGAAAACCTCATCTCTGATTGCAACCCTTACTCCATCCCTAACCCTAACCCTAACCCTGACCCTAACCCTAAACCCTAACTCTGACCCTAACCCTAACCCTACCCCAAAGACTACACATGCAAGCGCACCTTTGCGCCGCCCGCCGGCAGCACTGCGCGGCCCAACCAGAGGGCGCGAGCGCAGCCGCTTGCGCCCATCTTCGCTCCACAAGGCGACCACAAGGTCCAGCAGCTGCAGCGGCACGCAGCACGATGAGGTTCCATTGCAGGAGGGCTCAGGCACACGGGGTGGGGAATCACAGAGCGTGGCAACGCATGCCAGTGGTGACCAGTTGGGTAGAATTCCAGCAGACGAAGGAGTGAAGAAACAATAGATTCGGTGCTCGAGACGCGGTTGGCATGGAATCAGGGAGAATCAAATGCAGGGCGAGGCATCAACTGCAGCAAGAGCCCACAAGCCATTGCCGAGCATCAGGGTTGAGGCATAACATGAGCAGAGCTCAGCATGTGGCATGCACCATGTAGCGAGTGCTGTGAGAAGGGAGTTGCGCACAATAGTGCTAGGTAGCCATGCCCTCCATACAGACGCGCACCCAATGTAATGCAGTTGCACGGCGTTGCGCCAGCGAGTGCTGTCAAGAGGGAGCTGTGCCCAATAAGCGCTTCGCATGGCCCAGTGAGCTGCGCATCAAAGTACATAGAAGTATGGTCAGCGCCCCCTCACCTGCTGCATGAGTGGAGGCTCAACGCTGCCCGGCGCTGCAGCCGCGGGCAGCGACACCGCCGCAGCAAGGTCCAGGCCTGTGTTGGCACAGGCAGTCACCGCAGCGATAGATCGGTCACGAGGCATGTTGAGGAAGACCACGATTGAGCATGTCGTGCACTGCCACTGCCGTGAGCTCACGGGATGGAAGTTGAAATTAACGTATTGCTGTCAGCTGCGCTCAAAGCCATGCAGGGCGGCAGGGCGCTTTGCTCGCTAGGTGTTTTGCATTGAAGTTTGATGGGCGAAACGCTTGAGGTTGACGCTCAGCAGCACACTGTGAAGTAACTGCCCTGTACACACACTGAGTCAGAGGCAGGGCCTATTGCGCATGACCACACACAACCGGTACAAATAGCGGCGATTCATGTAACAGTGTGGCTACCGTTCAACGGCTGTCACACCGCCAAGCATGACATCATACCGTGTGACACCCTCAGCTGTCAGTGCTAATATGCGCTGTCCACTCCAGTACTCTGTGCACTGCCACTGCTTGGCCATGAGATCAAGCTCGAGCGCACATGCAGCAAGCTCATCGTTCAACAACAAACTCAGTTGCAACAAAAGCCGCGCTGATCACCATCATTTTGCGCACCTACTTGCGACAATGCTCACCGTAGCTGCTGGCGCCAACAATCCAAGCCATACCGACGAGCACTGTGGCCCCATGTGCACTCCCCACACATTGCTTGTACTTTGTGAAGCATTTGCACATCAAGGTGCTATAGGTAACTGACCAAACTACGTCAACGCCCGCCTCTGCTACCGTCATGAACAGCGCCCCCCCCAGACCGGTGAGCATTGCCCTTGCCGCAGGGGGGGTGCTGAGCGCAACCTCCGTGCCGCGTACATGCCGCAGACTCCCAGCTCCTCGACCGACCCCACACACCATCATACACAAAAACATCACGCGCACAAGTATGCGAGGCTCCAACTTCACCCCCCCCCCCCCACCCCCCCCCCCCCACCCCCCACAGCCTCTCACCGCCGCTGCCGTCGCGCACCGCCCACTCCATGCCGACGAGCACTGCCCCTGCAACGCGCGTCCCCCCCCCGGGCCCCCCCTCCGCCGGTGCCACCCTCGCCCCCGCAAACTGGCACCAGGCGGCGCGGGGGGCGAGGCTGTGGGCAGGGGGGCCTGTGCGGGAGCCCCCGTGGGGGGGGGGGGCGGCGGCGCTCCCCCCCGGTACGAAAACCCATACGGAGGCGAGCTCTTCGTCCGGCCAGAGGGCGTAGTGGCGGTAGATGCGGACCTGGGGGGGGGGGGGGGGGGCAGCGGGGAGGCGGTGGTGAGGGTGGGGGGGGGGGGGGAGAGAGTGTTGTGTTGCTGTGTGTGCACTGTGCAAGGTGCAGAGCGCTGAGGTGGGCAGTAGGTATGCTGCACGTAACGGCTGTGAGGGGAATCGAGAGCGTGCGGACAGTGCCGCTGCTGCGTGAATGCTGAACCTCGCCACTGCAGCAGCGACAGCTGATTGGCGCACCGAGCGCCCAGCCACAGCTGCTGTCTTGCCGGGCCTCTGCTCACGCACAGGCAATGAATCGGCCTGGCCACACATGCATTCAGCCAGCTGCAATGTGTAGCAGCGCCATGATGGCCCAGCACACATAGTCGTACTGCAGACCAACGAAGACAACCGTTCCCCAGCCACACAGCACTCCTAACCCTAACTCTACACCTACACCAGACCCTGTCCCCTCTAAACCTAACCCTAGTAGCAGACACAACTCGCCTGAGCGCTGGCGGGTCGTCGCGCGACGCGCAGGCACGCCGCAAAGTCCAGCGGCGTTACGAAGTGCGGCCAGTCCAGGGGGCGGTGCGGCGTCGCCGTGACGCGCGCGCCGTTGACGTAAAGGGCGCAGTACAGCGATGCTCGGCGTGCATGCGCGCGGCGCGCCCGCTCCGCCGCGGGGACCTGCACTAGGAGCAGTGCGGGCGCGCGCAGGGGAGGGGGGCAACCAGGAACCTTGACTGAGCCGGCAAAACATTAGGTCTTTGGGATGAAAATTGCACCAGCTGCTTCATCAGCAAAGCCAAGCATATGACGGGGCACCCGCTGCTATTTGATGGTGTGAGGCGGCGATGCTCCAAGCACATGTGTGTAGCACGTTCCCCGCGCAGCACAACGGCAGCCATGTGCAACCAGCGAGCACGTGCGCACACCAGACAGCAGCGATAGCAACTGTGCCAACCCACACAGGGTCACTCAATCGTGGGCTCGGTGGCAACTCTGCACCTCCCCCCCCCCTCCTCCCCCCCCCCCCCCCCCCCCCCCCCCCCCCCCCCCCCCCCCCCATTCCTCCCTCAACACTGCACACCCCCCAATTGCCCTACCAGATCATCGCTGCTGCTCACCTCATCATCGGGGGTGACCGCTGTGTCTGCGGAAAGCCTCAGGGCCACATCGCCCCCCGTGACCCCCCCCCCAGCCCCCTGCACGCGGCCATGAGATCCGCCATTCTGCGCCGTCGCCGCTCCGCACGGTCGGCTCGCCGCTCAATACCTGGATCTGAGAGAGGTACGTGGTGAGGTGTCAGGAGAGCATGAAGTTGAGAGTGTACACTCAATGTATGCACATTCCAGCGGCAGGTATAAGCAAAAGGAACTGAGCATGCGCGTGATGCTGTCGTTGTTTTGAAGGCAGTGAGCGCAACGCGTACAGCGGTGCAGAGCAAACGCGGGGCGGCAATGGAAGTTAAGTGACAGTACACTTGGACACATTCGCTCAAATGCAGCGCGTGAGTGAGCTGTCAGTGCTCAGCTGTTGGAACACATGTGTCACGATGCACATGCCCACGTGCCTCTCACTCATGACTGGAAAAGAGGATGTCAGCGCCTCCCAGGCGCACAAGCGCACCAAGTACTTCAAGCACTCCATACAACAAAATGTGCCTGACACTGGATGAACGCACCACGACCGTCAGCGAACAAGGACGTCAGGGCCTGCCAGGCGCGCAGGCGCACCAAGTACTTCAACTACACCATACAACAAAGATATGCCTGACATGACACAGCATGAGCTTACCATAACCGTCAGCGTGATTGCGGGCATCGTCCTCTGCACTGGCAGCGAGCCATTCTTCGAGATCCTCCACTGCGTCCAGCTGCTCCTTGTATGAGAGGCCCTCGGAGCTCAGCTTGTTTGCTGGAAAGGGGATGTGCAGCAGGCACACGGAGTTCATCAGTGAACTGTGCAGCGCACGCATGTGTACTGTATGGTTGCATTTGAGTGTCACGGTTGTCTTGACTGTGCGGACGTAGACATTCGCAAGTGTAACCTGCTGAACATCTAACAGTGGCTGGGAACTGGAGCATCTATACTGCTTTGCATTTGTCATGCGTACACCTGCGTGTGCACACAGCACACATCCATGCTACGCGTACAGACTGCGACCTCAGGACCACAAACCCTCAACCCATCGCCGGACCACACCAACGCGATGACAAGCGCCCACTACAACAACAATCACCTGGCGCGTCAGCGGCGGCGGAGGCGGCGACGGCTCTCACGACCAGCCGCGCCGGGGTGCTGACAAACCCCTCCTCGCGACGGCACTCCTCAATGTCGCGCCACGCGCCGTACAGGCCTTGTGTCAGTGCTCGACGCTCGGCGTGCGCCGCCGCGAGGGCGTCCAGGGTGGCCAGGGCTTCGTGTTGCAGCGCACAGAGCTGGGGGGGAAGGGGGTGGGGTTGGGGGGGGGGGGTAGCTGCAGCTGACGGCGGTGGCGGTGTGAATGAGTGATGCGTGCGCAGGGTGTGTACGAGGATGTGCAGTCGACGCGATGTCAGTGCTGGGCAGTGCAGCGGGCCGCGCGGTCAGTGTGACGACGGGCAGCAAGCGGAACACCGACGTTGGCACACAGCACCGACTAGGACACAGCTACAAGACGCTGTCGCTTTATGCCGACCTGACTCGAATTGACTCACTCGACTCGCCCCACAGACGACAACGCAGTGCTCACGCAGTCACACCGCGCGTGCACAGCGCACACGCCGTCGCCGCCGCACCTTCTGTATCACGACGCTGCGCGGCGGCGGCGGCAGCAGCGCGTCCGCGTCCCCCGCGCCCCCTTCGCTGAGCAGCGCCAGCGCCGCCGCCACCGCAGCGCGCAGCCGCGCCAGCAGAAACGCTGCGCTGCCGGACGCGACGCACGCGCAGTAGCGCCCGTAGAGCTGGCGCGCGCGCGCGTAGAGTCTGCGGGCGCGCGCAGCAGCAGCAGCGGGCAGCGCGCTGTTGGTGGCCGCGCTCAGCGCGGTCACAGCTTTATACATTACCAACAACGCAATCTTCCATAAACTCATCTCGAAATGAAACAACGCCAATCAGTACTGAACATAGCCTTCGTTATAGATGAGTCTTGCTTTTGTCTTCAGTTTTGATATTGTACCTTGCATATCGAGCATGTTGAAGGCGAGGCGCGCGGCCAGCAGCCGTTTGGCACGCTCATGACGTCAGGTATACGTTTGGCATGCGTTGCGTGTTTAATGCGAGGCGCGCGCAGCGATGACGGCGCAGGTGGCGCGCGCGGGTGGCATGGTACTGCAGCCTGGCACTGCGTGCACCACTAGCGAGCCACTCCTGTCAGCAGCAGCGCAGCACGGGCCGGCGGCACCGCTGCCAAGTAACACTGCAGGATCGGGAGCAATCACGCATCAAGCATAGCGCATCTGCTGGTCTTGTGCCCGGTGGCGCGGGCGGCGGGCGGCTGCTCTCTGAGCATCACCACCCGTGCTTGCTCTTCATCAGCAACACCGGCGCGCGCACCCCCTCGCAGCAGAACATTGTGTATGGCTGCCGACGCACACCGCGTGCCGCCGCGCTCCGCGCTAGACATGCGAGCTGCCTGTGCTGCCGCCGCACGCGCAAGCGATGCCGCCGCACTGCCGCACGGCACGCAGCGCGCTCTGCACGAAACGGCAGCGCTGCGCACAAAGCAGCAGCGCTCAGCCGCACCTGTCCTCGTGGCAGAAGAGGGGGTGGTCGTGCAGCGCGACGCGCGGTATGGCCACCCGCAGCTCCACCCCCCGGTCGCCTCTGCTGCCGCCGGCAAGGCGTGCCTCCGTGCCGATGCCGTGCACAGGGGGGACCACGTGGATGGCCAGGCGGCCGGGGGGGGGGATGTCCTGGTGTTAGGGGGGGGGGGGGGGTTGATGCAGTTGCACAGGAGGAGCAGGGTTGGGGGGCGGAGGGTCACATGACTGTGGCAGTGGCGGACTGTCAACAGCTTTGATGAGCTCTGGTGTGACGTCGATGGATCTGGCCAGGGTTTTGTAGAAGTACAATGCAAGGTGTGCCCCGGAACAGACTGCCGGCGCGCACATTTATGCCGGATGGGGGTATACGCCCTGCAGTCCGTACGCTGACCAGATTAGCGCCCACAGTACAGACACGCGCCCCCAAGCACCAGCGAGAGTAGCCCCTAGACCACACATGCGTTGCAGGACGCATGGAGATGCTGCACTGTACAATTGCCCTTCAGGGACTCCTGGAGAGAGCTGCCAGACGGGCAGAAGACCCTGCAGGCCACGGGCCATTGCCATGATTATACTCCTTCATCGCACACCTTGACGTCCAACATGATAACATTCCGTCATCTGCACACCTTGGCGTCTGACAAGGGGCGCTTCTCTAGGCTTCATGTACCCCAGTGAACAGACAACTGTACACGATCCGATCAGCTGTACGCGTTTGAGTGCAGATGCACACCAGCCGTCGCACCTGGCCATCTAGGCTTGATGTACCCTAGTGAACAGAAAGCTGTGAAAATCAGCGGTGTACCCTACAGTAGTAAACAGGCAACTGTTCACGATCAGATCAGCAATACACGATCGAGTGCAGATTCAGACCAGCCATCGCACCTTGCCCCCCGCGCCCCTCTCGCAGCGCATGGGCGGCAGCAGCGCCACCTCCTCAGGCAGCTCCCAGGCCGGCGCCCACGCCGTGTCTGTCGCGCGCGTGCAGCAGTTGTGGGAGAGCATGCAGTTGAAGTTGAAGTTGCACTTGGACAGCGCGCGTGAGTTGAGCTGACGTGCGCCAAGGCACGGGCGTCACAGAGAGACGATGAGTGCAAGCTGCGGCAGCGTGCAGCCGACAAAGTCTTTGGATATACTTATCGGTTGCAGTTGCAGTGTCAATGTGGTTGATCACCTGTCATCGCAAGCTCGACAATAAACGCCTTAGCAGGCAGCGTCAATATCAACCTTGCTAGTACTGGCCCGCTTATGCTGCAGGGGTCATGCAGCTCGTCACATATGCCTTGGTCGCCGTCGGCTCCCACGTTGCATTCAGAGTAGTACGCACATGAACCCATTCAGAGTAGTACACACATGAACCATGAGGTTAAAGTTGCGCCACCGCGATGGACGTCACAAAAGCGCTGCCTGTACACAGCGGCGGCGGAAGGGCTACTGCAACATTGAGGTTGCATGCGTGCCAGCGGAAGCACTGCCCTCTTGGCTGCGCTGACTTCGCACGAGCGCAAGCGCGCAATCGCACACGCATGCCATAAATGCAGCCTCTCGGCTGACAAATGCACCATGCACACCCCCATTCCACATACTTCAAGTGTGCGTAGCCAACATCCCCAGTCTTCCAACTGCCTCATCGTCAACGCCAACAGGTCTGCAGGGAATAAGCGCACCGCGCCGCACCTTGCTCAGCATCGCCGCCATCAGAGAAGGTGAAGTTGGCGGCGCCAGCCGCGCCAGGGTCGTCCGCCTCTGTCTCGTCGCCGCAGCGCTGCGCCGCTGCCCGCTGCGCCGCTCTGCGCTGCATGTCGTCCTGTAACAGAAGACGAGCGACGGCGGCACACTTCGATGACGGGCGTGCCTTGCGCAGCGCGCCGCGTGCTGCTGCGGGGCCTGGCGCGCTCCCCAGGGCATGCAAAATCTGCACACATGGCTTGGATGATCCCAGCATGTGCGTTCGGGAAGCCCGTTGTGTGCGGAGCGGCGGATGCAGGGATTGGTGTTAGCAGAGCTGATCGCCAGACATGCGAGTGACACTAACAAGCAGCGAGGAAGTCAGATTTGCAACTGTAGTTGCAACCTTCAGCCCGGAGAACCTCAACGTCAACTGCCGTGGGTCCCATATCTTCAACTTCAGCTGCCTCCTAACACCAGGCAAGCCACACACGCCTATTCGTCTGTGGCCGCCAGAGGCAATTCCCACCTGCGCCAACAGCTGCTCCCGCATGAGCCGCTCGTACAGGCGGCCCGACTCTGCCAGGCGCGCGACGCTCGCTGAGCACTGCGGCACCGCAAGCCCATCCTCCGTGCGCCGCTGCCTCTCGGCCTCCCTGCTGCGCCGCCACTGCGCGCAATGCAGCAGGGGTGGGTGGGAGAGAGCGCACAGATGACGCAACGGAGACACAATAACGCTGGGACCGATGCAGGAGGGGTGTCGGAGGGGGTGGGCATGCGCGGAGACGTGAAAGGGCGGCACAGCAGAGACACCAGAACGCTGGGACCGAGCAGCAGCGCGTGTATGCGGCCGAAAGTTCAGAGGGACATTGTGTCGGCAGACGGCGGTACGCGCGCGAGCGGTGGCGTTACGGGCGACACGACGCTGCCCGTTTGCCCCACTGTGTAGACTATACTGTTGAGCTGCAGGTACCAGGTCAGGGGATGGCGCGCGGGATGACTGCGCGCCTTCGGCAGCACCGCTGCTCAGCCACTGCGGCAGCGCATGTGACATCGTCTGTCACCTGGCGTGCCAGTCTGCATACTTGCACAGCGCTGCCGTTGCCCGCAGTCGCATCGCTGCGCTGGCGCGCATGCCATCAAGCAGGCACTCGACGGCAGACGGAAATGACCAGCACTTCCTGATGCTTTCATTAGGGCCGAGCTCCCTGCAGCTGCTGTCAGTGCTGACTAGTTGAGCAAGTGCGCGTCGTGCGCCAATGCCGCCTCGTGCATTGGTGGTGCATGATACGAGTCCTCCGGCAACTTGAAGTGATGCAGCCGCCCACACCACAAGCACGGCAGCAAGCTCTGCGCAGAGGGGGCGTGGGACTTTAACACAAGCAGCATTGGCCCCTTGTGCTTTCACGGCAGAGCTCTTCGCGCCTTCAGGGCAGAGCAGAGCACGCGGCGTTGTGCATATCACCTGCAGTCACCAGCTACACAGCAGCAGCAGGCTCCGCGGCTTCGACGCGCTGCTGCCCGCCACAAGCGCAGCAGGCGCCGCCCTCACCTATTCTGCACCTCGGCATCGGCCTGCCCGCTCCTGACGCTGGAGCTCTCGCCCCCTGCGGCATGCATGCGCGGCCCGCGACCGCCACCACCAGCACAGCCTCTCTGCGCGCTGAAGAGCTTGATCGCCTCACACAAACAGCAATAATCGCAGCTTTCTCAAAGCGCGCACCTGCAGCCACCACCCGCGCAGCTCCCGCAGCCCCTCCTCCGAGGCGCCGCTCCCCGGCACGAGCACGGCGCGCGCAGCCTCCCCCGGGTCCACGCCGGGCGCCGCAACCGCTGCGCACCGCCCGCCTCCGCAGCAGCGCACGCCGACGTCGCCGAGCGGGAAGGCGCGCCGCGGCGGCAGCAGCACCGTCGCCGCCGCGCACCGCCCCAGCAGCAGCGCCGTGTCCTCCGCGTCGAAGGCGGCCAGGCGCGCCGCCGCGTCGTCGTGGCGCGCGCGTCCCGCGGCGGCGGCGTCGTCGTCGTCGCTGGCGGCGTCCGCAAGGGCCTTGTCCCAGGGGGCGTTGTCGCTGTCGGCGCCGGCGCCGCCGCCGGTGACGCCGCGGCGCAGCAGCCAGGAGCGCGCGAGGTCGGGGTCGCTCTGCGCAGGAGGGTGTTTGGGTGCGTGGGCTGTGGTGTGAGCGGAATGCGCGCCGTGTACGTTCTCTCGATGCTCGCCTGATACGACCGGCAGGCAAGGCCAATGTCACGCAGTGTATTTGCTATTGTGAACGGCCATCGCGTCAGGTTAGTTCTGAGCTCAACTGCCTGCAAACTGCAACAATTCCATTGCGGTAGCAGTGGACTTCGTACCTGTCTCTCTTCCCGCTGCTGCCGCAAGCGCTCCCTCTTGGCTGTCAGTGTAGCCCCTGCAAACCCACCGGGTCCCACCTGCCCCGCAGCCGTATCCCTTGCGGCCCTCTTCGCTTTCAGCTCTTCCTTCTTTTCGGCCAGCCTCCGCATCCTGTCTGCCACAATGTTGGTGGCATCAAGCTTGCCTTCAGAGTCATCTTCTGTCATTGACCTCTTCCAGAGAGTCCACCAGACTGTTACTTTTGTGTAATCTTTGCTACACCAAACACAAATCAACAGTTCCACGCAAACTTCAACGGTTCAGAACAAACTTCAACCGAACCGTAAACTAGCGAGCTTGCAGCTGGAAGCAGCACTGGGACCCTGGCTGTCAGCCAGCTTCATCGCTGCGCAACGATCAACTGCGCCTCTCCTTGAACTGTGTCAAAGCGCGCCGTCCTCGAACTACGCCGTGTTGTGCTGACAAGGAGCAGGTGTGGGTGTGTGTATCGTGTGTGTGGTGTGAACGTGCTGCAGCTGCTGCAGCAGGGTGAGAGGGGAGTGAACTCATGCAGCGGTGGCACGTCGGAGACAATTTACCGACATGTACACACGCATGGAACATCGCACTTTCACGTTGGCTAGACTATTACCACAGCTGTTCTGTTCGATGGCAGATTGTTGCCAAGTGCAGCACCCCGCGCAGCCATCATGCTTATGGCGGAACACGGCGTAGCTGCACCCGGACCAGTGGCCGCAACGGCAGTGGCATCAGCAGCATCAGCAGCACACAACGCACGACTCCGGCGGTGTTAGCCGCTGCTTCGGCGACAGGGCAGCAGCAGTGGCAGCAGCACCAGCAGCAGCTGCTGTAGGCGCAGGCAACACGCTGCTCCAGGGACTGCCGCAGTAGCTGCCACAGGGGCAGCGGCAGCAGCGGGTGCCACAGCCAGTGTGATGGCAGCAGCAGCAACAGCTGCAGCAGCGGCCAAGTTGAATGCGGCAGCTGCAGCTGGCCCGTTGCCATCAGCGTTCCGCCCCACTTCGCATCAAATGCTACAAGGCGCAGCGGCATCAAAGGTGGCACGCCTGCCCCTCATGCAGATGATGGCCACAGCTGTCACATCCCTGCGTGAGGGAACAGGTGACAAGCTGAGACATCTGCTCCCAGCAGCCCTATTGCCGCCGCAGCAGCAGCAGCAACCGCCGCCGCCAGCGGCACCGTCAGTATCCCGTGCACTGCAACAGCCTGGGCAGCACCTTGTGGCACCGGTGCCATTGACAGGTCCGCCGCCGGTGCAGCATGCAGCAGCAAGCAGGTGGCGGGACTGGAGCTGCATGTGCTGCACATGGTGTCTTGCCATTGCTCTACAGTTACAGTGTGACCAGAGGCGCCTGACCCTGAGTGCAGTGCGCTTATCACCGCGCTTGAAGACAAGGTCACGGGTGCAGGCGGACTGGTGACCTCCAACAGTTGCCGTTGCCGCAGTGCACACAGTGCATGCGCTCGAGCACTTGCCCAATTCCGGTCGCAGAGCCAAATGCACTCGTTCGGCATGACATTGCTCAACGAGTCAATGTACCCCACAAACGGCCGCATTACTTGATGCAATGTCTTCAAACTGGCAGCTGGCGTTGATGCGCTCCGTTGATGTGCAGCAGCAGACGGCACACTGCAGCTAGCCTGACAGCTAGCGTGACAGTGTGCCAGGAATTGCTGGGCGGCAGTTTGCACGCATGGCTCTGTCAAGCACCACACGTCAAGGCATATGACACATTGTGC
This sequence comes from Tribonema minus, assembly GCA_017506865.1. Lineage (NCBI taxonomy): Eukaryota > Xanthophyceae > Tribonematales > Tribonemataceae > Tribonema > Tribonema minus. The sequence continues at coordinate 417,308 of JAFCMP010000190.1, forward strand.
ACACTAGTGTCAAGCGGCTTCACCATGCAGTTTTATCTAGCTGCAGTACCTCAAATCAGGGCTAGTCGACGACGAGGGCTACACACCATTCTTGGCGTCTCCAGGGATGGCAGGATGGACATCATGCTGCCTGCCGACGCCTTTCCACTTACCGACTAGTGGCGGCGGCTACTGCGACATGACGCGTCAGCTACCACTCATGGTGGACGTCACCTGCTTTGAGGCACATGTGCAGGCTCAGTCAAGGGCGGCGACGACAGCAGGAGATGCCGAACGGTGCTGCCACGACCATCAGACCACCAAACACTGTGGCTTGCTCTTCTGGTCACTTTCATCAAAGTTGCCACAGCTTGCCACTTTGGCAATTGGGCCATGTGGCAGCATCTGGGCGCAGGGGCGGAAGCTGCTGGAGGCTGTCGCTATGGAGTAAGCAATAATAGCGTAAGCGGCCTGAGGGTGTCAGGCCCAGCTGGAGCAGCTGGGCTAGCCAGTCATCTAGCTTTGAGAGGCATGACACTGGCGTGCATACGCTCAGCTCTCTTGGCAGCCCTACACATGGCGTACTCTTGGCGTTCATGACATACATGACGGAGTTCACAGGGGGTTGACGGATGGACGAGGATGTAGTCGGGGGGAGGTGCCATTTGGCAATGTCATACAGAAGTGATTGCCGATGTGCATGGAGACACTTTCGAGATGTCACGACGTACATGTAGGTTCTGTTGGCAACCTTTTGAGCATCAACCATCTCTTGTTGGTGTGCCTTTTAGAAAGTGGGACTCTATTCAAGACAAAAAGTATACGTATCACAGTGTTATTACATGTGTTGTGTGTCATGCAATGTTTAATTTTATAAAATAAACAGTAGAGATACAGAGGAGCAGCTGCATGCGCCCTATGACAAGTCCTTCACCACGTCTGCGAGGTCCAATCAGATACTCACGCACTAAGTGCCGGCCAATGCAGGCAGCAAAACATGTACACGGAGCTACATACCAACTGCGTTGAAAACGTGCTGCTGTTCTGGGCATTACATGCTCGTGTGGCACGTGTCATTTGTGCCTGTGCAACACACTGGTGGACATTGGTGCTGTGCTTTTGTTGATGCATGCGTTACGTTTGCCCCAGGACTGTGATGCATGTCTCCTTAGCCGCAGATGACGTGTCTGAGCAATCATTGCGTTGCGACTACGACTGGTGGCAGGACGCCTTAAACTACAGTATGATGCATGAACCAAAATGATATCTGCGTGTGTACCGTCGGCGCCGAGGCAACCACACCTTGCCCAGATTTGTGTCCCCATAGTAACCCCGTCGTCGCCCGTTGTCGGGGGCCGTTGGCCAGTCAGTTGAGAACGCATCTCGGCTCTCCGCGCTGCTGCTGCTGGCGCCCGTGCATCGCACGAAGCGTGATGCCCCGAGCAAACCAGCGAAACTGCATTGATGAAACGCAGCATCGCATTGCAACGCACATGCATGTATAGCACGATGCTCGAACAGTACCAGGCCCTTTGGGTAGATTATTATTACCAGTCACAGCGAAATCCACAGCAATCCACGTCTCGTCGGCTGTAGGCGAATCACTCGAGAAAGAGGATGAAAGCTACCACCATGTAGCACAGCATCAGCCAAATAGACTGCACCGCCTGCCCGCAGCATAGCATGCCTGCGTAAACGATTTGCCACTTCGGTGAGATTCAAGTGTTTTTCTGTTCCCCTTGATTTTTTTTCCCCCTTTTTCAGGACCCCCCCCAAATTTTGTTTTATCGACGCCACTACACAGTGAAAGCATCAGCAGGCGCGCAGGCAGGCAGGGCAGCAAAGCAGGCACCCCACGGAAGGCAGCAGACACCTCAGCAGCGCCATGGTTGCATCATGTAGGGGCCTCGCTCTGCTAGCCGCTGTCTACTCTGCTTCTATGTGGTCCGGTGTATTGGCGGGGGAGGAGGCAGCAGCAGCAGTAGCAGCACGGCGAGCCTCGCACGATAGCACACGGGCGTTGCAACATAAGGCGAGGAGACTACAAACAGAGTCTCCCTCAACGGTGAGTGGCCTGCGCTTGCTGAGTGCTCACGGAATCCATCTCGGTATATCTGAAGGTGCACACGACGGTGTAATTGGCAACAACATGGAGGGGTTACAAGCGCCATTGGCTGCTGCCATGCTGCAAAGGAAGATTTATTTGCAGTGCCGGCCGTAGCTGCCGGCTGAACCTGCAGAGATGTATGTGGTTGTGTGCAGAGCCTCAACGGCAGCAGTAGGGACGGGTAGAAAACGAAGCAGGCCTCGAGCGTGCGAGCGCGCTGCTGCAAAGCAGGCTGACGGCTGTGGCCTGCCTTTCGCGCACCGGCTGCCTGCGTCTGGACTCCTTTGTGACAAATTTCCGTGCTCAGTGCTGCTGACGCTGGTAGGCAGGTATGTCGTTCTGTCCTACTTCTGGCTCTCATCATCTCGTTGCTGGCTTTCATCACTGCGCCTCAGGCACCTTCAGCAGCACCTTCAACAGCACCCTCAGTAGCGCCTTCATCCGCGCCCACTACTGCACCAGCTGCTCCCGGCGAGCTGAATGCGTTCGGGTCGTATTTTGCGGACAGCAGCGAACCAGGCCCCACACCGAGTACCGCAGCTGTAGGAGCGTTGGCGTCGGCATCTCCGACAGGCGCGCCCTCGGTAGCGCCGTCTGTAGCGCCGTCTGTTGCGCCTTCGACGGCGCCTACTAGCGCACCGGCGACTAAGCTCACGGCTGGTTTGGAGGCAGATGCCACGGCGTCGCCGTCCACGGCTCCCTCCACGGCGCCCTCTGTCGCCCCCTCTGTCGCGCCCTCTGTCGCGCCGTCAGCAGCACCTGTTGCTCGCCGCCTGGAGGAGGGGGAGGAGCTCATGGACGTTTTCAACGGATACTTTGACGACCAGCCGGGCAGGGAGCTTCACTTGTTCGACAGCGTGCGAGAGCTGGCCACATCCTCGCCTTCGTCAGCTCCTACCGCGGCGCCTAGCACGGCGCCCTCATTTGCACCATCGGTTGCGCCTACCAGCGCACCGTTCAGCCGCCTCGTAGGAGGCGAGCTCAACGCGGATGCCACGCTGTCTCCCTCGACAGCTCCGTCGGTAGCTCCCACCGCGAGCCCCAGTGTGGCCCCCTCCTCAGCCCCCACGTCCGCACCCATCTCGCGCCGGCTGGAGGACGAGCAGGACCACCTGATCGGCTATGACAGGCTGGCGGGCTACTTCGAGGAGAGCCAGAGGGGGCTGCACGACACGCCATCCTGCGAGCCCACCCCGGCACCAGTGGATGATGCTGCTGTCAAGGCGAGTGCCACACTCTCGCCCAGCACCGCCCCCACAGTGGCCCCTTCGGTGGCGCCGTCAGTGGCGCCCTCCGTGGCGCCCACATCGGCGCCGTTCAGCCGCCTCGTGGGGAATGCGGTCGACGCGGAGGCGACGGCGGCGCCGAGCGTCGCCCCCTCCGTGGCGCCCTCAGTAGCGCCCTCAATCGCGCCGTCATTCGCGCCCAGCGTCGCGCCGACGGCCGCGCCGTCGCTGACGCGCCTCCTCACGGGCGGGTACTTCGCGGAGTAGAACGGGGGGGGCCACGCACACGCGGGTTTTTCCAGTCCAGCTGCTCTGAACCCCCCCCCCCCCCCAAAAACCCCCAGATTCCTCCTTGCCGGTAGACAGAGCAGCCGGCTCGCCCCTCAGAGAAACGGGATTTCTCTTGTTCCAACAGTGCGCACGCGGGCGGTCGGCGGGAACGGAGCGGCGCTGGGGGGGGGCGGGGCGGGGCGGGCGCCCTCCCTCAGATGGCGTCCGCTAGCGCGTGCCCGCAAGCAGCAGCGGCGGCCGCGTCTGACCGCACACCGCGCGGGCAGACCTGTGGGGGGCGGCGCCTCATCCCGGACGGGGGCTTGGCGCGTCAGCGCCCGACGGATGGCTTTACATTCCCCCCCCCCCCCCCCCCCCCACCCCTCTCATTCGTGTTTCTCTCTCTTCTAGGCAGCGATTTTGCAGATTTAGCACCGATTGTACGCAGCCGTAATTGCGCGCGTGCCGCACCCCCAGTGACTACCTCCCCTTTTTCTATCGCCTCAGTTCTTCCCCCCCCAGAGTAGCCCGCTACGCGACCCCCCCCCCCGACCCCCGCCCCTGCCACACCCCCTTCATTACCGCAAGTGTGTTGCTGTGAACCCCCCCCCCCCAGCCAACTGTCGCGCTGCTGCCCGCGCCTGGTTAACCTTGGTATGGGCCGGTCCCCGCCCGGATCGGCCCTGAATTGTATCGAAAGATGGCCCTATGGTTTCATCCTTTGACTGAGTGGTGGTGTGTGTGGGAACTTTGCCGAGCCTTTTTACTGTCGCATCCGTAATGGCCAGAAATTCCTTTATGAGATGGCAATGTGACAGGGGGCACGCTTTCTTTCACCATTTGCTTGTGGTTTCGGCGATGCTGCTGCTCTGCTGGCTTGCGCTCAAGTGCTCATTTGCCTGCGGCAGGCGTACATGACTCTAGTGTTTTGGCACCTTGCGGCAGCTCCGCACGCGCCTCTGTGCCAGGAGCCACCGTATACTGGTGCATTGCCTCTGTTGCCGCTGCTCACCTGCTTGGATCACTGCAGCATTGGCCTTGCTTTGCGATGCAATGTGCAGGGGCTGGCATCTCCCATTGTGTGGCGTCTTGTGTGTCAGCTGCTTGCATGCGAGGCCGGGTCTCTTTGTGTGCGACGGCCGCATTGCGGTTCACACGGGAGGCTGCCTCAAGCTGGTTCTAGTTACCAGGGGGTTGAATGGACGGAGCGAGCGGACACCATCGAGAAGCAACAACGTCAAGATATGGGGTGAGGCGCAACAAGGGCACATGCCACGGCATCTGCATGATTGAATTGAATGCATGATGCGCTCTGTCGGACATCGTCATCGCGACTTTGTACAGGCAACAGTGGGTAGACCCTTATCGTGTCATGTCAGGCAATGTCATGATACATCCAGTATGCCTAGACGCTTTCGGTGTCATGTCAGGCAATGCCATGATACATGCAGTATGCCGGGTGCAGCCTAGTGCATCTCCCAATTACTTAGCAAGTTTTTTTCAAAACGGCAGAACACAGAAGTGCAGCAATGTCGGTCTGACTGGTCTTCCAACAGCGTAGACAATGAGGGCATGCATTGCTTGCAACTCAGCTCTAGCGTTATACCGAAAGCTTCCGGGGCGCAATGTGCGCTGGTCTGCATCACAACTTGATCACCACTAGACCTGGTGTTTACAGTTCAACAAGAGCAAGGTCTTGGTGGTAATTAAGTATGCACGGTCTTCCGCCATGCACTGGGTATCCCAACGTTGTTCATTTGCATTGGGCATCAACATAATGTCTCATGTCCAAGCATCTGCGTTCGTGCCGCCGAATCGCGAATGCACATGTTATGCGCAGCCCTTCAGAGCCAACGCCTCACTGATCACCCCGATTGTAGCCTCTATGTCCTGTTTGAGCATCTATGACCCAGCAGCTGGCGACAGGGGTTCCTTTCAAGTCCTAGAAGAGGAGGCTGGCTGTCTCATGTACACCACTGCACCGTGCACATGTATCTGCAGTGCAGGGTGATCGAACCATTGCGTGAGAATGACCAGTGTTGACTTGAGGGTCTTGATGCTTGGCGGTTCTGTGCTCGAGCAACACATTTTCAAATAGTGATTGCCTTCCGTTTCTGCCGGGCGTCAGAGATCAATCAACATTGGCCTGGGATGAAGCCTGCACTACACATGCAAACGCATTGGGTCGGTACGCCCACGAATCAAGAAGGATGATTGCCGCCACCCCCTCAACCCTCGGTGCTGCTGACATCTACAATGCGGTACAAATTTTACTCACGGCTTTCAAAGGGCTGTGCCAGTGCTCCCCTTCTCGGGGCCCGAGAACAGCGCGCGAAACTGCCTTCAACTTCAACTTCGGTGCATTCAGTGAGAACGCGCAGTGGGTGCATCACTGAGCGCAAGCCTGGGCGTTGACGGTGGCAGATCATCGAGGAAGCTTTGGCCTGCTTTCTGGTGCCAACAGCAGCGAGCCGATCGGAGTGCTGGCTTCGTCTGTGCCGCTGACGTGGGGCTTTGGCGACTCTCTTGCTGGAGTCGTGCACGATCGCGATGACGCTGCGGATGCTGTGGTACCGGGCAGCCTGCTTGCTTGTCCTGGCAACATTGGGCAATGCCGTGACCTGCACCAACAGCAGCGCAGTGGCGGTTCCTGGCTACAAGCTGGCTCTCACGTCGACGTCCGTGTACGAGCTGGGAGCCATAGGCGATTATGCCCCGCCATCTACGACGTTCACCGAGGTGGTGACGGATTATGCAGCTGTCTCCCTCCCCTGGGCATTTAACTTCTTGGGCGTCGAGTACTCTACTGTATACATCAGTAGGGACGGCTTCGTCAGCTTCGACGCACTTAGTGTCGGTGCGGCCACTAGTGGGCCCACGTCAGTGGTGCCGAGCGTGGTCGCTCCGTCCAACGCCATCTTCGCTTTCTGGTCCAACCTTGTGTATCCAGCATCTTCGAGCACCTACAGGCCCAGGACGCAGTATGAAATGGTAAGTGGGTGCACGTCAGCTGCTGCAAGATGTAGTTCTTGACAGCGCGCTTGGTCATGCTCGTCTCCATGCGCAGGTAGCTTTGCAGCTTGTACGGGTAGCGGTGTTTGTTGCTGATTGGTATTACCGTGTCCTGCTGTATTGTAGAGGGCCACAACGGCAAGCAATACCACTGGAATGGGGCATCTGCACTGTTGTGACCTGTTCGAGGACCTGTGTCCATAGCCGCACATCACATATCCTGTACATGCAAGAAGTGAACGACGTCATCACATGCTGCTCTCAACAAGCTGCTTGTGGCTGACATTTATGCGCATTTGTGTGAGACTCGCAGGCAGATTCAGACACCTTCATTGTGTCCTGGTTTTCCACGGAGACCCTGCTGGAACCAGCGGGCACCTTTGAGCTGGTTCTGCACAAAAACGGCAACTTCGACATCAACCTGTCCTCCATGGCCTACCACTTTGATGTCGAAGGGACTAATGTGAGTGCCGTCTTTTGCGTCACAGTAAGATCGTGATCGCATGCATGTCTTGTACCACAAATTTGAGTGTTTACGATCAAGGTTGCTGTGCCTGCTGCTGTCGTCGTGCGCTTGCAGCTAGCTGCCTGTTTCTTCCTCTGTCTCGAAAACTGTGAGACGGTGACGCCGTGCAAACCTCCCCTCTGCAAATGCGCTGGCGCAGCACCACTGACAGAGCGCAAGCGGTTGTGTGCATCAGCTGCGCTCTCACATTGACCGCGTGAGCACAACTAATTATGACGGTGTCAACGCTCAGAGCTCAACCCTCCCCCTCCCCCCCCGGCACCATCTCCTATCCGCCCCGCGTAGAACTATCTGGTGTCAACGCTCAGCGCTCCTCCCCCCCCCCCCCCCACCCCGCACCATCCCCCTTCCCCCCCCAACAGAACTCGCTGGTGGGATGGCAGAGCCAGGTGTCCAGCAAGTGCATCTGCGGCCCCAGCTGCACCGCCAGCAGCGCGGAGAGCACCAAGGGCACGTGCGACAACCTGTTCTCGGGCACCTACAACTGGGCGTTCAGCCTGTCCGCGACGCTGCAGTACACGTACGGGCCCGACTGCATGAGCGGCGGCGACCTGGCGGGGAAGTCATGTGCGTCCTGACTGTGCGACTGCTAGCTGAAAGCATGCTTTGAAAGCTGCCTAAGTACCCTGGTACTTGAAGTTGCTGTGCACGTCATGCTACACCCTGTGCAAGTCATGTTACGCCCTGACTGTCGCGGCACGCGCTGTCGCGCGGCGCGCGTGCAAACCTCAATAGTGCTGGCCGGCGTTGCCTGCGCGCGCAGAAGCATCGCGCGCAACGGCGGCCAGGTGGCGAGGCACTGAAGGTGAAGGCTGCATGCACATGCAAATCAAGGCTGACGGCGCGCAGCTCAACGCATGCTGCAGCTGCACCCTGCATGAGCTGATGCGGCACGCTTTGCCTACCTACTCGGGGTCCCTTGGTAGTCCACGTCTGACACGTCGCAGATGACACACACGCTCTCTATTGCATCACACGTCAGCACGCCATGCGAGGCGCCGTGGCCTCTCTCACCAAGCGGCGTTGCTTGTCTCCGCACATCTGCCACGGCGCAAATGCTACACGCTCGCGATGGCATCACACCGCGGCACGTCATGACAGGCGCCGCAGCCGCTCTCACTCACTGAGAGCCGCATTGTCCTCCTGTTTCCGCAGCCAGCACGGTGATGATAGCCGCGGGCGGGGCCTGTGGCGCGGGCCTCGTTCTGTCGCTGCTGCTCATGTTTCTCATGTACCGGCGCATCCAGCGGCGGCGGCGCGCGCGCGAGGATGCGGAAGCTGAAGTTCGCCGACTGGTAAGTTGAAGTTGATTCAGCAGTTGAAACTTCGATTCACCACGATGCGTGGTGCCAACTTCAACGGTCATGTGTCACTGCACCGTGATTGTCGGCACCCATAACCTTCCATGCGCAGGCACAGAGCGCAGCACCCATCCAGACCCTGGACCGAGTCCAGGCGCTACAGTCTTCTGAGCACTCTGCAACAGCTCGTGAGAACAAAGAGTTTATTTGCGCTGTCGCTTTATACACGATCTTCAAGCACGCGCCGCACGCAGCGCTCAAATACCCTCCATACTACCCAGTGGTACTGATGGCATTCCACCAACCATGCATGTGCAATTGCAGCGCGCACATGTAACTGCTGCTGCTGCACAAATTCCATCAGCGCTGCGCACCAATGGCACGCGCACCGCACCGCAGGCACGGCTCGCGGCGCTCGACAAGAAGTCCGACTGGGACGAGGTCGGCGACTTCCGGACGCTGGGCGATCTCACGCCGCTAGAGACGCCAGTCAGCAGCGGCGAAACGCCGACGGGCAATGAAGGCAAGGGGAGGGGCAGCGGCGGCAGCGGCGGCGGCAGCGGCGGCGGCAGCAGCGGCGGCGGCGACGCAGAGGAGGGCGCGGCGGGGGAGCGCACGAGCTTGACCGACGTGCCGCTGCACATGCGCAGCGACAGCGGCGGCGTGTGAATGCGCTCGCGCGACAGCGATGGATGGCGCCTACGCGTCGGGGCTCTTGGGTGCGCGGCCGCACTTGAAGAAGTTGACGTTGCAGCGAGGGCGAGCATGCGTGTACGGGGGGGGGGGGGGGGGGGGGGGGGGCTTTGGCGCAGCAGATGAGCGCTGCTGCAGTGCTAGTTTTGGGGGGGGCGTTGTGCGAGAGGGGGATACAGGCGGTAACACGCAGGCTTTCCTCGGTTACGATCGGGGGACCACCTATATTGCCGAACCATTGTGGTCTGGCGCACTTTACGGTTGTGATTGGGAGTTGTTTATCCCTGGCATGTGCGTCCATGTTGCGTGCAAAGTACACACCGGGTTGGTGTTGCTGCGTGAACACCGCTGGCGTGTCACCCCAGGGGACCGGCAGCACAACATTACTCCATGTATTACGTCCTGGAAGTTATCTGTTGAGGTTGTGTGCGTGTCAGGCACCTCGCTTTTGCCAGCGGGGTTTTACGTTCCTCAAAATGTACAGCCAAGCTCAAGTGGAAAATCACCAGTTTGAATAGCAATGAACACATGTCAGAATGACCAATCCAAGGCTCTGTTTTTTGTTTTGTTTGAGTCGCTCACTCGCTCATTGACACCATGACTCGCCTGCGCTAACAACAAGTACGTGTACGCGTACCACACACACTCAATTGCACCCCAAAGAAACCTGCTCACGCGAGAGTTGCAAACGGCCAAGCAAGCAAGCAAAACAACAACGCAAACAAAGATGAGGCCGCCGCAACACGACAGCCACTCTGGAACACACACATGCGCACCTCCAGTGAAAACAGACAGGTCAAAGTGTGATTTATAAATAGGCGCACTCATTGCTGCCAGGTTCGATCATTGCTGTGCCGCTCCGTAGAGGGTGTTGATACTGCGAGACGCTTTCTCGCACGCCGACGCAAAGCGCGCCCAGTCCGTGGCAGTTTCGGCGCCCGGTCCATGCAGGGCCCCGATGTTCGCCAGCAGTGCCTGCGCAACAGACCAGGTGCATTTAGGCCAAAAATATGATTGAGCGCTGCTGCAAATAATGCGTAGGGGGTACGGGTATTGGCGCCATGGGCAGGCAGGCATGAATCAGCCCGCGGCGCTGACAGGATACCCTATGTAGGTGCCGACAGCATACATGCCGCTTGCAAGGGGCTGGTGAGAGGGGGTGGAGTAAACGGAACTGGGTCATGATCGCCACTTGGCCAGACTGGTTCTATGACCCAATGCAGGCGCAGGTTGTCCGAGAATGGCTGTGAAGCCTTGACAACTTGCTGACATGGCGCTATAGAGAGCTGACATGCTGACGAACCTCCATGACAAATTTGAGGTCGCTTCTCGAGTACTGTGCCATGCACCAGACGCCCCAAGAGCACTACAAACGGCAAAAGTTGGACAGAATCCACCGCACAAAAGAGGGAATCTGACGGTTATCTCACCTCTCCTGCGGCGCCCTGCGCCAAAGACAGCAGCACGCCCTGCACAACGGGGGCACAAAGGGAGAGGTGATCGCAGCGTCAGTAAAGCGGTCGCGCCTGCACATCAAGAACAACGCGTGAGCAGTTACAGCAGTTACATTCAGGCCTCCATGCATTCTCGCCATGCGCCGGCACGTGATGCATGAAACTTCTGTGGAACGCCATCAGCAATTATGTGAAGAGGTAGCGTGTATCAAGGCACAGTCAGACTCAGCATGCTTTCGAGGTTGCACATATTTTGTGTGTGTTTGTTGTGCCCGCCAACCAAAGCCCCGCGTCCCTAACACATCAGACCCTAACCCTAGCCCTAACCCTGCCCTATCCCTGATGCACCACACGGAGGGGACCACTGCGAAGCGCACGCAGTCGCATCCCCTTTCCTGCGTTAACGCGGCCCAATGACTGCTTCCCACGTGCGCCTCTCGAAATCAGCACTGACGCACATCAACACTGCTTCCTCATCAACCAAATCATCACTCGCCACACACACACAACACCCCCAACAGCACTCAATAAACCGCTCACGCACGCCCACCTGGGAGATGTTGTAGAGGTTGGCGGCGGCGGCGGCGTGCGGCCCGGGGCCGAGCAGCAGCAGGTGTGCCTCGCGCAGCCGCAGCGCGGACGCCAGCAGCAGCGCCAGCAGCGCGAGCCTGCGGCGGCGGCAGCGGCGGTGACCAGCGCACAGCAAGGGCAGTGCTCAGCAATGCAATAGGGGGTTAGCTAGCCTCTCAGTCTCTTCTTGTGTGAGAATGCGTCAGGAATTCCGGGCCATGCAGGGCTGTACAGAGAGGCATGCCGTGCAGCGGCACATGCTCAGTGGGTATACGTCACGCCTGCAGCGCGGACGCCAGCAGCAGCGACAGCAGCGCAAGCCTGTGGCGGCAGCAGCGGCGATCAGCGCTCAGCAAGGGTAGTGCTCGGCTACATGGTGAGCACATTAGACTCTCAGTCTCCCGTGTGAAGTGATTCAGAGTGCCGGGCCGTGAGGGGTGTTGCCCACTGAGCGTACGTCACTGGATGTGGTCAGTGTGTTTAGGTACACGCAACTAACTGCACGCGTGCGCGCCGCACAGCGCACAATTGCTTCCACCCTGCACAGCAAACGAATTTTCAGAGGCAGCCATTTGCGCACGTGCGCCTGACCCGTGCCCTGGTGCCATCCTACGACTGCAAGCCTGTGCTACTCAGCGCATGACCCCTTGCCTGCGTGCGCCGCCCGGCCTGGGCTCCACCGTGCTGGCGCCACACGCGTACCACACCGATGGCACCGCCGCCGCCGCCGCCACCGGCGCCACGTCTGATGCCGCCGCCACCCCCGCCGCCCCTGGTGCCGCCGCCGCCGTCGCTGCCGCCGCCACTGCTGCTGTCGCCCGAGAGCCGCTGCCGGAGCGCGGCAGCAGCAGCGGCGCCGCCGCCGCCGCGACGCAGCGCCACTCGTCCGCGGCCACGTGCGCGAGCGCGGGCGCGTCCGCCAGCAGGTCCGCGCACGCGAGGCACACGAGGCGGTGGCCGCGCGCGACGGTGAGGTGGCGCGCACCGAGGCAGTGCTCCACGGGCGCGCCGGCCCTGGGGGACGCACGCATGCGCAAGGGGGGAGGGCGAGGTTCACGACGGGATGGACAGAGCCACAGGCGAGTGGGGTGTGGGTGAGGCGGCGGGCGCCGAGGCAGCGCTCCGCAGGCGTGCCGGCCCTGCGCAGCGTGACGGACGCACGCGAATTGGTGTGTGTTGGAATGAGGTTCTACGCCGCGACGTGACAGGACGCCGGGTGCGCGAGCGGGGGGGCAGGGCCACAGGCGCGTGCGAGCGAGGTGCAGGTCACGCAGCGCAGGAACATACTTATTGGTTATACAAGGGCTCTGCGCGAACGCGTGTTGCTTGAGTGTCATCACGGGGGGGGGGGGCGGCGCGAGAGGGGGGGTGATGAGGTTCACGCCGCGATGAATAGAGCCACAGGCCAGAGAGGGGGGGGGGGGGGTGCGCTGCGGTGAGCTTGGTGACAGAGGAGACGGGGGGGGGGGGAGACGAGAGCACCCAGAGTGGCGCTGCGTATGGGAGGCGCGGCGGAAGGCAGCCGCGGCCGTGCACGTACAAACGAACACGCCGCCGTGCTTAGACTATGCAGAGAGCCGCCGTGTCAGCGATCGACCACAGCACGGCGCACGCGCACCTGAGGACGCTGCACAGCACCGCGCCCCACGCGATGGGCCTGTCGCCGTCCCTGGCCGCTAGCATGCCGCGCTCCAGCGCGTCGAGCTCCGCCGCGAAGGCGCCCTCCGCTGCCGCTGCCGCCTCCCTGTCCGCGCCCGTCACCTGACAGCGAGTAAGTGGTTGCAGCAGGTTGCAGCAGTTTGCAGCGCCAGGTCATCGCGCGTGCACAGATCGAGCCTCTGCAGCAGTTGCCATTGCTGCTATTGAACACCACTATCCGTGTCGGCGACCACAGTCATGCAGCCGAAGTAGTACTCGCCATGTTGCTACTCTGTGTGCGCGGCTCCAATCACGCGGCGTCTGTGCCTCAGAGCACCGTCCAAACCAAGTGCGTGTCCACATATATACCAGCAGCACACGACGCCCACTTCATGCAGTGCGGTGGCGCCGGCGTGCGCATCTGCGCAACTGCGCGGCAGTTGGCAACATGTAGCCAGTCCAGGCTTTTCTGCAGTGCCGGTTACTGCTATTAACCCCTTGCTGGCCATCTGGCGACGTGCGCAACAAACTTCAAACCCACTCTGCGCAGCCAACATGAGTACTTCAGCAGAGCACGTTGAAATACTGTGCGTGGCAGCAGCGCGTGTTGCACCCACCTCCTCCAACGGCGCGAGCGGCGACTGCGGCGTTATCGTGCACAGCTCGCACGCGCACTTAAAGTCGAACTGCGCCGCGATGAGCCGCGAGCGCGATCGCAGCGACTGCTCCGGCGGCTCAATGTAGTTGACAGTTACTTCAGACCCTGGTAAGTGCGCAGCAGAGGGGGGGGGGGAGGGGGCTCAGCGCACCACTGCAAGTAAATGCATGTATTTTAGTCAGTGGTTGCAAGCGAAACCTTGATGCAGAATGTATGCGCGCATTGTCAGTTCTATGCCAGGAATGAAACGGTGTCAACGGCGTTTTTCTGCCCTTTTCGCATTCTTCGCAGCAGGTGTACTTTGCCAGTGCAATTCACCAGGGTGATTTGAACTGCTGATGCCATGTCCCACCGCACGCACACACACAAGTCAATGCCAAGCATGCCGTGAACCCGTGCTTGTGCGCTCAGCAACTTTAGCAGCTTGTTGCACACGGTCATCGTGACATTGTGACATATTGCAGGGGCTGCGGCTAGGTTAGCTGAGGGTTAGGGTTAGGGTTAGACTCTAACTCGCCGCCGAGCGCTGACTGAGCGCACAGGATTGCGGCTGCGCTGCGCCATGAACACATGACCATGCCAAGAATGGAGCACACATGCGTCTGTGGTCGAGCCGTGCCGTGCCATACACATGCGACGCCGCCGCGGCCGAGCGCTGAGCGAGCGCATACACGTGATTGCCGCTGCGCCGCGCCAAACACTTGTGACGATGCGGCGATGGACCGTGTGCGATCGTGGTTACGCTGCGCCAAACACACATGTGACAATGCGATATCTGCTGAGCATTGTTGTGTACTGCACCCTCACCGGCGGGTATGTGCCGCACCGCCTGCAGGTCGCTGCGCTGCTGCCGCCTGCCGCCGTACTGCGCGTCCACGCCAGCCCACTGCGTGTGACACGAGCAGGCGGACGTGTTATGGAAGCGAATCAAATGATCGCAGAGCTCTAGGTGACACGGTGTGGGTGATGGAAACCAATAAAGAGATTGTAGAGCTCTAGGTGACACGGCGTGGTGAGCCGTCAAAACTCGCTGCGCTGCTGCCGCCTGCCGCCGTACTGCGCGTCCACGCCGGCCCACTGCACGCGTCACGAGCAGGCGAAAACAGCAACCTGAGCAAGGTGACATGCAGTCATCATTGCAATTTCATGTCATGCTGTCGATTACTCATTGCCCCTCCCCCCCCCAGCCCCAGGGCCCGCGCGTACCGTCCCCTGAGACTTGAAATAAATGAAGGCATTCAGGGGTTCAACTGCAGCGTGCCCGCAGCGCCGCAGCTCTCGAGAAATGCCGGCAGCGAGGCAGCAAGGTCTGGCAGCAGCGCTCAACGAGCGGTGCTCAATGACTGACATCAGCGCTTAGCAACTGGTGACAGCGCTTACTGACTAGTACCAGCACTCATGACTGATGTCAGTGATCAACGAGCGGTGTCAGCGCTACTTGGTAGCAGCGCTCAACAAATGATGTCAGCGCTCAACAACTGATGTCAGCGCTCAACAACTAGTGGCAGCGCTCAACAAGTGGTAGCAGCGCTCATGAATGATGTCAGTGATCAACGACTGGTTTCAGCGTGCAGAACACTTTGGTAGCAGACGTCAGCGCTCAACAACTGATGTCAGCGCCCAACAAATGGCGACACTGCTCAACGACTGGCAGCCGCGCTCAACGGCTGACAGCAAGGCTCGACGAGTGGTATAAGCGCACAACACTTGGCAGCAGCGCTCAACAGCTGGCGGCAGCGCTCAAGTGTGGCGCTGAACGAGTGGCAGCAGCGCTCCACAAGTTGCAAAATCAGCGCTCAGAAACGGCAGCAGCGCTCAACGACTGGCAGCAGCACGCAGCGCAACGATCTGCAGCAGCGCTCAACGACTGAAAAGCAGCGCTTAAACGACTGGCGGCAGCGCTCACCTTGATGCAGTTGGGCCTGCACGAGTGGTTGAGCATGGCGTGATGGAGGTACATGCCCGTCTCAAACCTGCGGGCGGCAACGCGCACGCAGCAACAGCGAGAGCGCCAGCTGTGTCAGAGGCAGACTGCGATGGTGGCAATTACATGCCGCTGTGACGACATGGCGGTGCAGCGCTGTCACGAACAGTGGCGCGACCTGGATATGTGCTGGCGCTTGTACACGCTGTGAGTGGCGGCAAAATTGAACTTGAACTTGAAGTTGGCATCACACGCTTGCGGCGCAGCGGACGTCTGCAAGAGTGCCTTGACGTGAGATTGGCGATGCGCGCAAAGTTGAGGAGCGCTGCGCTAAGAGCTGTGGACACGTGAATAGCAAATCAGCTGCTGTGGCGCGCTGTCGGGCTGATGTAAAGTACTGAGATGGGCCCTGCAAGACAGCACGCGCGCGCTGCGGCTGCCGCTGGCAACACGAGGCTGCCGCCGGCAACACGAGCCCCGGCGCTTGTTGTGGGTGCATGCGTCATCACACGGTGCTGAGACACACCAGCCGCCGATGCAGGCGAACGTCCGCGTCGCAGGCGCCTTACGCGGTCGACACGCACAAATGTTGACACTACTCAGACAGCCGCAGAGCTT
Organism: Tribonema minus; assembly: GCA_017506865.1. NCBI lineage: Eukaryota > Xanthophyceae > Tribonematales > Tribonemataceae > Tribonema > Tribonema minus. The sequence goes on from JAFCMP010000190.1 coordinate 433,284, forward strand.
GCACAGATGAGCTGGCTGCATGGGGAGAGGCTGCGCGAGTGACTGAGCGTGGAGCGCTGAACGCGTCAGCAGTGCGCGGGCCGACAACTTCAAGTTCAAGTGACACGCCACCACTCGTACGCTGGCGCGCAGGTACCGCGCGCCGCGAGCAGCGATGACTGCGGGCGGCCGCGCAACCCCCATTCTAGCCCTGACCCCCCTGACTCAACCCCCACTAACCCTACCCCTAACCCTGAGCGACCCTTTTGCCCTAGCCCCCGCCTTCACGCACTCGCGCAGGCGTCGATCGCGCTACCCGGCGTGCACGCGACCCCTGCGCCAGCAGCGGCGGCGGCTCACCCGTTCCAGTGCAGCGCGCAGAGCGGGCGCAGCACGTCGTCGGCGCGGATGCCGAGCGCGCGTCATCAATGCTTGCACAGTCTCTCCACAATTGCATCGGAGCGTCGCGCAGGCATCAGTCACGGCGCCCGTCGTGCGACCTGCGCCAGCGGCGGCGGCTCACCCGTTCCAGTGCAGCGCGCAGAGCAGGCGCAGCACGTCGTCGGCGCGGAGGCCGAGCGCGCGCGCCGTGTCCGTCTCCGCCGCCGCCGCGATGACCGCGTCGTGCCGCGCGCGCAGCTGCCGCAGCTTGTCCGGCGACACCGCTGCCAGGTCCTGCGAGCGGGGGGAGCACGGGTGAGTGCGGCGCTTGCGCTGCTGCTGCTGCGTGCGGCGGCGCCGCGCTAACGGCTGAGAGCAGCGGCGCTGCGGCGCTGACGATTGCTCGCAGCAGCGGCCGCGCCGGCGCGACGCGGCATTTGGCAAACACTGACGCAGGGGAATGATGCTGTGCTCGGGACTTTGTGGACGCACTGGGTGGCTGCTGCATGCAAGTAGAGCTTTCGACACAGGTGGGGTGACAGAGTCTGATGGCGTGGCAGCAGCGGACACTGGAACGCACTGCTCGCACTGACCCCAGTCAGCTGGCCGCACATGCTTCGTTTCTGTGCAAGGATTGTATGTCATGGTACAGGTCTATTGCTGGTGCGCTAATCTACTGAGCCTGGCACTGACACAACAAGTTTAGCTGACGCATACATTGCACCTCGCAGCATAGTGCACCGGCCGCGTGTCGCCAATCGCGCCGGTTGCCCAAGCAGCATAAGCGCAAGACTAATGCAGCCCCTGCTGCGACTACCACTCATGGCATGCGATGGCACACCTGAACCCCCCCCCATGGAGTTCTATCGCACCACGAGGCACGGTTCAACATGAAAGCACACAATTCGTGTGCTGAGCGCTGATGCTGATCCTAGCTGCGCGGACTCACCTGTGGGTGCAGCTTCTGTGCATCCCTGTACTTGGGCCCCGCCTCCTCTGGCGGCTCCATGAGCAGGTCCATGACGCACATCTCCTCTGGCCCTATGCCAGCTTCCTCCCTCTCCGCAAACGACGCCATGGGCACCACTGGCGTCTCCGCCAGCAGCAGAGTGCCAGGTGCAACGTCCGTGTCGACCACCATGCCTCTCCCGCCACCGCGATTAGGCAGCAGAGAGAAGCGCAGGCACGGAGCCTGAAGGAGCGGCTGGTGCTGAAATGGCGCGATGGAGGCAGTGTCAACTTCTGCTGGCGGCGCTTGGGAAGTTGAGGTTGTGGTGTTGAGGCCAACTGGTATTAGCCTGAACCAAGGCAGTTGCGCATCTGGGAGTGTGCGCTTGCTTGTGACTGAAGGCGGAGGTGCAGGAGTTGGCGCTGCCACGGAACCCTCGTCTTCGTCGTCAGAGCCGAAGCAAGCCCACGCAGAGTCCGCCGTGGTGTTCATGTTGGATCTTCCTGAATACTGTACTATCAGGGGACTTCACAGGATGACAACTGCAGCACCTGACAAACCTCTATTTGATATAGTGGCGTAGCACCTGACTAAGTGATGGAAACAGCAAGCAAAAGCTCCCTCCTCAACTTCCTCAAAGTTCAACTCCTCAGTGCCCACGTAACTGCCGGCAGGCAGGGGCTCAGTTGTTGCCTCGCCGGCTACAAGAGACGTGGTACTCATGAGCAACAGGCAGCGCTTTGGGGGGAGCTCATGACCACATATAGTCATCAGCTGTGTCTTTCGCAGCACTCTTGACAGCCCATCGTGAGCCGGTCGAGGAGCGCCCGAGGGGGCTGGTGGGTTGTTTCGGAGGGGACTTGTTGACACAAGGACACCATAAGTGTGCAGGCAGGGCCAGGCCATCATGGGCTGCGTGCTGTCACAGCCGGTGATGGCCACAGACGCGACGGTGAGTTGGCATTGTTGCCACTGCAATGTCTGGCCTCGCCAACACGGTCGACAGAGGTCGTCGATGAAAACAGCAGCAGCATGGCTGCGCTGAGACAGAGAGGCATGCAGTGCCCTCTGCTCATTTGAGTATGTGCCGAATTCTCGATTGTAAGGAACTTTGCCATGCCCTCCTGCATTTGAGAACACTGATGCATTGTCCTCTTTGCGCAGACCGCGGAAGTGGAGAAGCAATTACAGGAAGCACAAGACAAAGAACAATATCAATTCAAGGTGAGCTGCGCTGGTGCTTGTGGCAACGCCTGAGTGTGGTTTTCCTGCAGCCTCCTCGTGCAGCGCAATGCAGTGTCAGCAGGCATCTTGCACGGTCTCTGCGCCCTAATACTGCTGCATGTCTTGCATCATGCCTGCACGTTGTGCTCACTGCAGATACTGCTGCTGGGAGCGGGTGAGAGCGGGAAGTCCACGGTGGTGAAGCAGGTCAAGCTTATATATAAGGGAGTGGTGACGGCGAAGGAGAAGGAGGTGAGACAGCACCAATTGTTGCAACGGAGGGTGATGTTTGTGGCAAGCTCGCGCAAGGCAGATGAATAAAAGGGCGCCCGCACTGCAAAGCAGCAGTCGGCAACCCCTCTGCTCGCAACAGCAGATGCTGCACTTGTTGTCATCTCCTAGAGAGATGCGTGGCAGATGGACTCGCTGCAGTTGACGTGACACAGGCGGCAGCGCCATGTGTCGCCACCCATGCAGGGCTGCCTGGGCTGCTGTGGCTGCTGCAGCTCTTAATGTGTATCGCGGTGCTTCGCCATTGTGCTACACAGAGCCTGATGAGGCATGGCGCACGTGGGTCTCGCATGACCACATTTGCATAACGCACCTTGCCTGAGAGTAGACATAATTTTCGATCTGGTGCCGGTGATGATTGGCAACAGACATTCAACTCAGCGCCTTGTACCCCCAATTCACTCATCCAAGCGCACCGCTGGTGCTGTCCATCACTACCCCATCCCTCACACCCCCTGCGCCCCCCCTCCCCCCCCCCCCAGGAGTACACGCACGCGATCCGCCGCAACGTCATCGACAGCATGCAGACCATGCTGGACGCGATGGACTCCTTCGACATCGCGCTGGCGCGGCCGGGCAGCGCGGAGGCGGCGCAGCGCGTGCGCGCGGTGGACGCGGAGGCGACGCTGGAGGAGTCCCTGGCGCGCGACGTCACGGCGCTGTGGGCGGACGAGGGCATGCGCGCGACGTACGACCGTCGCGACGAGTTCTGGCTGCTGGACGCGAGGTGCGTGTGCGCGGTACTATTCAAGGGTACTCTGAGCGATGCTGTAACACAGTGTATATGTAGCGGATGCGGAGGCGACGCTCGAGGAGTTTCTGGCGCGCGACGTGACGGCGCTGTGGGCGGACGAGGGCGTGCGCGCGACGTGCGACCGCCGCGACGAGTTCTGGCTGCTCGACGCGAGGTGCCTGCGCGTGTCTGCGTGCGCAGGCTGTCCGTGTGCGCGCGTGCGGGGTGCCTGCGCAGCGAGCCTGCTCGCGCAGCGCTGTGTGGCTGCTCGACGCAAAATGCATGCGCGCGCGCAGCGGGCGACGGTGGCCGTGCGCTGAGTGCTGCCGTAGTGCGACTGATTGGAAAGCGCTCAGGGGGGGGGGGAGGTGGGCGCTCGCAACACGGTACGACCACTCTGTGGCCCGGGACCAGGGAACGCGCACGACGCACGAGGCACCGCATCATGTTATGGCGAGACGCCTGACGCGAGCCTGCCCGGAGCGCTGCTGCCGAGTGCAGCTAACAAGGCAGCGCTCAGGGGGGGCCCTCGTGACGCGACTGATGGGTGGGGGACGGCGGAGGAGAGCCATGCACGAGGCGCCGCGACGCGGTCCGGCTGCGCGACGCAGGGTGGCGCGCGGAGAGCGCTGGCGATGGCGGTGAACGATCGTACGCGTGCGTGCGTGTGTGTGTGGCGTTGGCGGTGCGGAGGCGTGGAGCGGCGCGCCCGTGCGTGTGCTGTGTCGACGCAAGGGCGGGGGGGTGTACATATGTACTTCGAAGTATCCGTGTGCGTTGTTGTGTGAGGTGGGGAAGGGCAGGTATCGGCGCAGCGCGCACTGCGCGTGCTGCTTGCGCTATGCGCATCCGGCAAGGGCCCATCGCAGGTATCGCCAAGAGACGGTGCGCGGCCCGGGGGGAAGTGGGGGTCAAAGTCACTGGCATGACGCCTGCGTATGCCCATACATAGGGTATGGTGAGGGCTCAGGTCTGACCAGCGGCAGTGCTCATTGTATGTGCGCGCGCGAGCGTCGAGCGGTGAGTTGGTGATGCTCACCGACTGGGATGTGTGCCAGGCGTGCGTTGCTCTTGCGGAGCGATCAGCCACGGAGTGCAACATTCGGAGCTCTGGTATGCTCAACAAGCGGCGTGCGTTACGTGTCAGTACAGTCCAACCAGTGGCTGCACCACGTCATAGTGCAGTGCTGCGGTGCATTGAGCAACATAGCAGTGCAATTTCACAACAACAGCACTGGTGACGCGTGCCATTGGCTGGCGCGCTGGTCGCCATAGGATTATGCTGCGTCGCGATTGCGGTCGTGCAGGTGCTTCTTAGGGTATGTTGATACCTGCATTGGGGGAAAGTGCAGCGGTTACATCCGTAACTGTCGCAGCACCTGCCATATCATGGCACCAGCGGCTAACGCTGTCAGGCAAACTGGTCTGCGCTGTTTCCAGTACTGTACGCCTGAGGCAGCAGGCACTTATCGGCAGTGCAACGCATCGTGGCGCCATCATGGACTTGGACCTGCGCCGTGCTGGCACAGAATGCTCACGGTTATCGCTGAGAGGAATTTGCACCAATGCGTAGGAAGTGAGCAGCCATGGAGGGCAAGACAAACACGCCATGAGGTCTGTTGTCATATAGCCAACAACGGTTCTCCCTCCCACGCTAATGCACGTGTACATTCCTTCCAGTGAGCTCTGCATCACCATGCATGCTGTGACAAAACATGCACATGAGCTCAACCAAATCCGCTGGCCACGTGTTTTGCACCTGTGCACTGCCGCTGCAGTCAGTACTACTTTGAGGAGGCTCTGCGCCTGGCAGAACCGGACTACGAGCCCACAGGTGAGCCAGGCAGCTACATACATACCCTCAAAGACGACGTGCTGGCGCTCACCATCATGTCTTGTGCAGTGGAGGGCCGCGCTCAGTAGCGTTCATGATAGTGAGCCGCCTCCCATGTCGCCACCAGCTGGTGTGAAGGCGCATCCCTGGAGTTCGAGCTGCGGACGGAGGCGTGCTCCCCTTTCACTGAGCCATCGGCACTCTGGCGACTTGTGTGTCGCTGAGCACTGCTGCTGCTGAGCGTCATCACTGCTTGCACGTTCTGAGCGCTGCGCAGTCAGCACCGCGCAGCGCCGCTTGCCTGCGCTCTGCGCTCGCACCCTAAGCTCTGTATTGCGACCTGAGCTAGCTCCGTGCCGAGGGGCGCTGATGCGGGTTGAGAGTGCTGACGTGCCTAAGCACTGCTGCTCATGTGCTGAGCGCTACTGTGGGGTGTCAGCGGTAGGTCTTCTTCCTGTTACAGCGGAGGCAGCAGAAGGGGGACCGCATATTAGCAGTTAGGGTAGGTGGCGGTAGAGCCGCTGGCATTGTCATCTTCGACCTTTACAAAGTGGTTTCTGCTGTACACTGCTCTTACTTTGAGGTCCTGCCGCACGATGATGTGCCTGAGCACTGCTGTCCTTATGATGTGCCTGAGCGCTGCTGTGCTGATGATGTGCTTGAGCACTGGTCTGCTGATGTGCCTGAGCGCTGCTGCTGTGCCTGAACGCTGCTGTGCTGGTCTGCTGATGCGACTGAGCGCTGCTGCTGTGCCTGAGCACTGCTGCGCTGGGTCTGCTGCTGATGTGCCTGAGCGCTGCTGCTGCGGTGGCGCACGCGCAGACGAGGACATGATCATGACGCGCGTGCGGACGACGGGCATTGTGGTCACTGACTTCGAGGAGAAGCCCTACAGCTACTCGGTGAGAGCCCCCCCTCGTTTGCTGATGCTGAGATGTTCGGGACAGTGCCGCTTTGTCATGAGCAGCGCCAGCACACACACTTGGGGCCACACATGCTGCCAAAGCATGACATTTGCCGCACATTCCCTTGTACAAGCGCCAGGGCAGTGGCAGAGTCCAGCCTTCACCCTACAGCCACTCGGGGTGAGAGCCCCCCTTGTTTGCAAGCGTTCGCAGAGGCCACCAATGACCACATTTAAGAGGCAACGTCGCAGCTACAGTCCTGCACCATTGTGTGACCTAGTGAAACATGCCGTGAGGACGAACGACCCTGGCTGATTGATAGGTTCTCGGTGTGTGCCGCGCTCAACAAATGTGGATTGCGATCGCAGATGGCGCAAGGGCAACCGCAGCAGAACAACAGCAGAACAGCATGATCAAGCATGAACTGGCTGAGCACTGCGGAATCATGACCTGTACATTTTGCTGTTGCGCAGCGGCGCCGGCGCATGCCACCCTTGCAGTTTATTGTATATGGAAGTATCTACCAGTACGACAGAGTAGCCTGTCTTCGGCATTTGCAATGATACTGTGCACTGTCATTGATTGAGTAGCCCCTGTTGGGCAAGCACGTGTGTGGGCATCAGACATAATTTGTTTCCATATTCCTCCAGCACACTCTGCACAAGTGGACAACGCGGCTCATCATCTATGCGCACTGTCACGCCGCTGCTGCAGTTGGTGGACGTTGGCGGGCAGCGGAGCGAACGGAGAAAGTGGGTGAGTGCACAACTGACACTCCAGGGGTACATGCCAGTTGTACTTTGTTCCGCTTGAAACTCCATACTGCACCATGTCGTATACAACACGCACTTCAAAGTAGTAGTGTTACCAGTTGAACCTGGCATTGTCGTTGTGACTGCAAGGTTTGCGGCAGAGGCAAGTATAGACGGTGGTGCTGCGCATCCCTGAAGGGGTGGACTGCCTTCAGGCTGCCACGTCGGAATGAGGGTGACTAACGCAGCAGCTACCAGCAAGAATGGTATTGTTCGCTTGCCTGCTACTTGAAGTACATCGATTTGGTTGCTTGTGCGATGCTCTTACTCTGCCCGCACCCCCTGCTTTTGCCGTTGAGTCAATGGCATGAGCCGTAGGTTCCACAGCAGAAGGCAGCACCGCGCCTGACCCATGACAACATCAGCAACCGTTGTGAGAATGCTTTGTTGATATTCCTGTCACGCTGCATGCACTTCCCTTGGCTGCTATGATGATGCATACCGCCACACCAGCTACCGAGTGCACACAGCGCTGCCTGGTGATGCCACTACTGACCCTGTTGCCATCCCGCTCCCCACAACTCTGTTGTACAGATACACTGCTTTGATGACGTGAAAGCGATCATCTTCCTCGAAGGTTTGAGCGGGTGAGTGCGCCAGCCCGCCTGACTGCACATGTGCTGCATGCGCATTGTATGTCTTGCGCCGATAGCCGACTGCACCGCTGCCAATGCTTTAGCACGCAGCTGTGCTCAAGTTCATCAGGCGCACATGCGCGTTTCAACCCAACGGTCCGCGTGCATGGATGGCCAGATCGAACTATGACATGCGCATGTAGGAGGAGTCCTGGAGGACAGTCGCGGTCGGGGGCGCATGGCAGGCGACTGAGGAGGGGGCCCAGACCAGGCACCTGTGGAGTGCTGCCTGTCTTGCGACCATAATGGTGACGCTCAACCAGACCACATTCATCAGCAGGGCCACAGCTCACTCACGTGCATGCACGCGTATGGCGTGCTTGTCCCACATCTGCCGACAGCAGCTGGGCAGGACGTATCCCCGATGCGGTGTACGACAAGTCGACGGCACGTGAATTTGACCAGTACACAGCACGTGAAAACAGAAGCGCTACAGTATCCTTCAATTCAAAACTGTGCGCGTAGCCAAGCAGCGGATGCTGCAGTTGTGATCCATCTTGCTTCAAATGAGCGCGCGTATCAAGCAACTGTCCCGCCTTGCAGCATGGTCAGCGCCGCCGATGCGCTCTTGTGAGTGCTTGAAGCAACTGACCCAGCATGGTCATGTGCAATCATTTCACGACTTTGAACACGAGTGCGCAGCGCGTGCGCCTGCATCGTCGCAAACGAGATGCTGTCAAGTCTCTGTGTGATTGCCCTGGCTATCTCCCTCTGCCCACGCAGCTACCACCAGTGTGAGGACACCTCGGTGAACGTATTTGAAGTTCCACTCTTGAAGCACCAATATCACGTGATGAATGATGCTGAAAAAGGCATTTTTGAAGTGCCTTTGTTGAAGTACCAGACATGTTTGTGATGACAATCTCGTGCCATTGCTCCGCGCCCCTCTCCGTTTTACAGCTACCACCAGGTGCTGTTTGAGGACACCTCGGTGAACCGCATGCACGAGAGCCTGCAGCTCTTTGAGGAGATTGTGAAGAATCCCATCTTCGTGAACACGCCCATTTTTGTCTTCCTCAACAAGAAGGACCTGTTCGAGCAGATGGTGAGTCACGGGACGCTGTTGATGTGCGCTTGCAGCACAAGCTGTCGAGGTATGTGTCGTGAGGCGAAACGTGCACACTGCACATCTGTGGTGTGCATCAGAGGATGGAGCATGAGCACAGTGGGCTCTGCCGTGGCTCACCAATAGTGTGCACGTGCTACTCCTCAAGTCTTTGATAGCATGTGACCAAGCAGATGAACGCGGGGGTAGAACCTGCAGAGTTTGCTGGCTGTGCCGCTTAGGGTTAGGGTTAGGGTGAGGGTTAGGTGTACGTCACGCTCCACGCCTGCAGACTTCCAGCAGACTGGTGCCCTGCGCCCTCATCGCCTGCTACTGCGGAGCGCTGCGCCTTGACGCGTGCGCCGCACCCCTGCCTACATACCTACCCACCCGCAGATTGCCAAGACGTCCCTCAAGGTGTGCTTCCCCGATGAACGGTACCTGCCGCTCTGCGCCCTCGCCGGCTGCTGCTGCGGAGCACTGTGCACTCACGCATGCGCTGCGCGCTTGCCTACATACCTACCTACCCGCAGATTGCCAAGACGTCCCTCAAGGTGTGCTTCCCCGAGTACGACGGCCCCGAGGGCGAGGCGCGGCCGGCGCTGGAGTTCATCGAGAAGAAGTACAAGGACATAATGGACAAGTACTGCCCAGGGAAGGGCGTGATCATCCACGTCGTTGCCGCGCGCGTGCGCATGGACATGAAGATCGCCTTTGGCGAGGTCAAGGAGCAGATCAAGAGCATATATGTGAGTGGTGACTCACTCACTCTTAGCCAGTCGGAATGACATTGGGATTCGAGCATACTTGCCTGTTGTTTGCATCGTGTACCTGAACCCGGTGCGTACCATGCCGCGAACGCTTGCGTCGCCAAATCACATGGGTGCATCACATGCCACTCAGAGCGCTGCATTGTTCAGTAAAGAGAGCCAGGACAGCCTGCCTGCAATCTGTGCTCGCCCCTCTGCAGTGAGCGATGCTACCATGACTTCAGCCGTCTCGCATGGCGCATTCCGTCACACCTGAGTAAATGTTATGCGTTGCAGCTTCTTGCATTGCGCACAGCTCACCGCGCTGCGTGTGCAGTGGTCAGAGTTCATGCGCCTCCACCTCTGAGCCCAGCCCTTCGCATCATCGCACCACCGCAGGCGGAGCGGGCAGGGAAGAAGAAACGGAAGTGAAGGGAGTGAGCAGTCGCTGCGCCGTCGAGGCACCAGATTAGGTGCCTTGCTGCGCGGCGGCCTGGCCTATTTCTGTCGACGCACTGCTGCGCAGTCTGCGGCGGACACCGCCGCTGCTCGGGCGGCGGTTAGGGTACTTGGAACCCTGGCGCTGAGCCCAGAGCTCGGTGGCGGCAGGCCGTCACGAGAGGCGCTGTGGGGCTGGCACGCGCGGCGACCAAGTGCCGCTGTGCTGCTACGGCACCACCACAAACCGGGGAAGGGCGGCCTCACCGCCTTCAATAAAGACTGCAACTCGTTGAATCTCGCTTTGTCTTCGCGGTGGCTTGCGAGCTCATGTGATCTTCTGCTGGAAGTGTGTAGAAAGTTTCAGTGGGAACCTGGTGTCGCTAAAGCTTTGTCCGCAGCTGGGCGTGCCAAGGTTAGCCCTTGATTTCAGCCCCCACCAAATGCCCCTCCGTTTCTGAAACGTGGCGCATCATCATCACAGTATCCTTCAAGTGCTCGCCGAAAGCACAGAGGGCAGTCGAACAGACTCAATGACAGCCAGAGTGCACAAGGATTGACGGGGTGAGCATTGCGACCACGTCCCGTCCATGGGCACCATGCCACCCCCGATCTCCTGCCGTTGGGGGCGCATCCCTGGCAGGCTTTTACAGGGTCCTCGGGAGGTAGGTAGGTATATACGGAGCCAAGAGGCACACAGAAAAAGTTGCAAGGTTTAGCCCGCAGCGGCAGCGTCACAAGCAGATGCGCGCAGCAGTCTGCTTTTGACTCGAACCTACAGAGTTATCACCTGTCAGCTCTTCGTGCGTTCTCTGGTGCCACTTTTCACCCGCTGGCGCCTCTGGGCGCAGCTTCCTGGGAACGAGGTAAGCCTTACACACCTTGCTGATTATACCTGGCTTGGCCACAGCTGAACGCAGCACGTGCTTGGTATGACCGGCACTCGCTTTTGTTCCGCAGCTGCAGGGGCTGGTAGGTCGCCAGACCGGCGTACCCTGAAGCTATCTGCAGCTCTTGCACATGATACTGACCTGCGCAGGGTAGCAAAGGACAGCCAGCAGCAAACAGCTCTGTTCCCTGGGCCTTGATTGTTGTCCTGCAGGCAGCTGTAGCGGCGCAGCACTATGGAGGCCGGCGCCAGAGTTTGGGTGCGGGACAAGGTTGGGGAGCAGGCATGGGTCCAGGGTCAGGTCCTCACCCGTATCGGCGGCACCATCACCGTCGAGGTAAGCTTTCGTATCATTAACGCTGTGTAGGGCTGCGTAAAATCATGCGTCAGAGATGCTGGTCATACGGCTTGATTCGCATCTAAGTACGCCTGCGTCGGAATTTACAGACCTGCAAAAGTGCCTGAAAACCTCCGTTCTTGTGTCGTGCAATCACGCAACGTGAGCACTCAGGCCATCTGCAATTCATGCAGACAATATATGTTGAGGAGTATTATTTCGCCAGCTGAGATGAAATTGTTGTATAATCAGCCGTGCTCCACGTCGCGGATGTAAACGCAGCGGTTATGAACGCCAGCGGCGGGGTGCTGCAGGATTTGGGCTTGCATGTTTATTCTCATACACACCAAGCAAGGCTTGCAGTGATAATGGCAGCTGCTGTGACTTTTGCATATTTGGTGGGAGACCGGTCACGTCAAGAGAAAACAACTGAGGCATTGCCTTCCACAGTCATGATATTACACACGCGATTTCTTGTGAAATGGTGCATTGCGCAAGAGCGCAAAAATCCCCTGCTCCAGCTGGCCACCAGTACGTACACGACACTGAGCCGCTTAAAATCATGCATCCTTTAAGCATTTTTGCCTGTGTCGTCGCTCGCATGCTAGTGGGCACCAGACGTGCTGAGCTCTTGCATTGAGGAGGCAAGTCAGGGCTACGCTGTGAGAGAGTGCAAGCCTGGTCCTTCCAGATCTGTCGAGATGATGTTGCGTGGCAGGCTCGAATTTGCATGCATCCACAACAATGCTGCTCTTCTCATCTTCAACCTTCCATGAGGCATCGCTCCGGCCGCATTGCCTCATGACCCTCCCTGCATAGTCCCTGGTGAGCTCAAAAACCCGTGACGGTGGTGCGCAGCCACTGTGCGGTCGCTCACTGCCACGGCCTCGCATCACACCACGCGCTCCACACGCTTTTAGCAACGTGCCCGCGGGGGCTCTGCGCTCTCCAGCATGCGCATGATTCCTCCAAGACCACAAGATTAACTGGCCCAGCAGAACTGTGACACATGCTTGTCTGAAGCAGTGCCTCCCTTTCGTGTAGCTCTGCCCCAATCGTCATGCGCGACCGTTATGGCACTTTGCCACGCTGCAGGTGGACGACGAAGTGAGCGAGGACCCTTTGACGTTCAAAGTGAGCGACGCGGATGGCATTGAGCTGGACGACGTCAAGCTGGCCAATGAGGAGGAGATGGACTGCGTGGACGATCTCATACAGCTGCCGCACTTGCACGAGGTGGGCATGTTGGGATTTATGCGTGCGCTGACCGTTACCTACCCTCGAACCCCCATGTATGTGCACGCGGCTGCAATGTTGAACTGGAGGGAGCCCAATCCCGTGCCACGCTGCTCCCTGCACACTCATGTTGGCTATGAAATGAGGTTTTGATGGACACACCTTAACTTCAACTTCAACAAGCATTGTCAGTGAGCAGGAATCAGGCAGCTGCAACCCTATTCAGACGCCATGCCTGCGCCAGTGTGCGCAGATCCCATGTCTGTCAGGAAGCACGGGTGCCACTTCATAGATATGGAGTTGTCACCGGCGAAGCAGATGTTGTCAGCTAGCTGATGGCAGCAGTAAAAGCTGTTCTCTGACCATATGCATTACTTGCACTAGGTGTGTGCGTCTCCATGAACCAATGGATCAGCACATCAGTTGCCGAGCTGACAGCTCGTATAGTTCTTCAACATTATCGCACGGCATGGCATGAGTTTGTTGTGCGTAGTTGCACTGTGTAGCTGCACGTTGTGATGATCCTCGGCCAATGCCGCCTCATGCATACATGTAGCTGTGCGCACGCACACATCAAGATCAACTCAATGACTGAAGTGGACGAACGGGGGCGGGGCGGGGCTGGGGGGGCGCGGGGGGGGGTAACAGCTTACATAAAAGTGCAGTGGCATCGGCTGGGATTGAAAGCTTCGAGTGCAGTGGCAACGGCTTCCTTGCACGGGCCTCAGGCCTCAGCAGACATAAACAATGTCGACAAATTACACAGCATCCTTGTTTTGTACAGTTCTGTGGTGCATATTCAAAGACTTACAAGAAGCAACAAGCTGGCAAGCCCTGTACTCTTTGCTCTCCATCTCATACTGTGCCATGTGCTCCTGACGCGGTATTGGGAATCGCGACACGTGATTCAGGGCTTGCACTTAACGCCCAGCAAAAACAAGTACTGACAGTCGAAGTTTATCACTAGGTGCCGCCCGCACATCAAGGCCTGGACACGTTAACGAGGAGACGGCCGCAGCAGTCAATTGCACTCGTCTTGCACACTGCAGCTACATATGTCCAGTCTTCCCTCCGTTTGCCCTACCTTCAACACTTTCGTCACTTGCACTTGCACGTGCACTTGAACTTGCACTTCACCCGCCTCACGTGCTTCCTGCGGTGACTCCCCTGCTGTGCCACCCACGCGCAGGCGGCCATTTTGCACAGCCTCACGCAGCGCTTTGAGATGGGCTCCATCTACACGTTCACCGCAAACGCCATCCTGCTAGCCGTCAACCCCTTCAAGGTACAAATGGAGTACAAATGGATATCACACTTTGCAGTCACGAGGGGGCAGAAGCATCTGCAACATCGACTCTACTGGCGCTAAACATGTGGGCGCGTGTGCTGGCTTTGTGGAGCTAGATGACAGGCGGCACTTGACTCTGGACGTGGTTCAGCTGACGCGCATGCTGTTGCAAGTGTCCACGTGTGCATCAAGCGGGCGCCACCGCGTGCGCACTGTCGCCAGATCACAGAACTTTCTTACGGCGGCTCGCATGCTGTGCTCCATTCGCCACTCCGCATGAGCTCCCCCCCCTCTGCATGTGCATGTGTGCGGCGCCAAGGCGAATGAACTTCAACTTGAAGTACACCTAAGCATCAACGTATGCACACCTGCGCTCCACGCGCACCTCACGTTGCATCCCCCCCGTGCCCTCATCGTGCGTCCCCGCCCCCCCCCCCCTCGCCCCCCCGCAGTCGCTGCCGCTGTACGGACTCAAGCTGCTGCAGGAGTACTACACGGAGGGGGTGATGCGGCAGCAGGGGATTGAGACGGCGACGCGCCTGGCGCCGCACGTGTTCGCGATTGCGGACAGCGCGTACAGGGACATGATGCAGGTACGGTATGTATAAAAGCTTGCACACAGAATGTCTTTTTGACTACTGTGGATATGGTGGTATCGTTCGACTCGTGGCCGATTGCTGCAGCAGCGGCGACCACGGTTATTGGCGGAATGCACCGACGGCTAACCATCCCTTGTCACCCATGATGAACGGTCAGGTGCGCGTTCACATTCACATTCGTCTTCATGAATGAATGATGGGACATGATGCAGGCACGCACTGCGGAGGACGGCAAGCTAATCGTGTTCACTGGTGAAAGGCGGGACGCGCGTAGAGGAAGCGGGACAACGCATGCAGGGATGTGAGTCGCGGCACGGGCTTTCAGTCAGTGGTGGTCATTGATGAACGGCTGGCACAAAGTTCACGATCGTGTTCATGAATGAATTGGAGAGCGCACCCTCTCTTGATGATTGATTGGGGCGCTGCGAAGGTGCTCATTTCATTTCACCCATGCAGCCCGCGGCGGCATGTGATCCCCAGAGCGTTCTCACGGGCATACGCGGCGGGGGCGATGGGCACATGCTGCTGAAGCCCATGTCAATCAACAGCGCCTGGCTCTGAATCCTTGCGATTCATTCACCATGCATCGGTCCATGCCAATAAACGGCAAGCCTGGCTGTGAATGCACGCGATTCATTCGCCAGTTCACGCATCGCGACTGCGCTCGTTCACAGGGCATCCACGCGGGCACGGGCGGCGCGGCGATGGGCATGTCTGTAAACCAGTCCATCCTTATTAGCGGCGAGTCAGGCGCGGGCAAGACGGAGTCCACAAAAGTGGTCATGAAGTACCTGACGTCGGTGGGCAATGCCAACGGCATCACAGAGCTGGAGGAGGGGTCTGTAATGGACCGTGTGCTGCAGGTGAGCGCTGGCGTTGTAGTACAAACTTCAATTTGAAGTTGAGGTGTGAGTGGGGGGTAATGCCAGCGGCATCACGGAGCTGGAGGATGGGTCCGTAATGGACCGCGTACTGCAGGTGAGCGCGCGCATGATGAACTTCAATTTGAAGTTGAGATTGAGTGGGGGGAATGTCAGCGAGGTTTCGCGGAGCTGGAGGAGGGATCCGTAATGGACCGCATGCTGCAGGTGAGCGCGTGCAGGATGAAAATCAATTTGAAGTTGAGGTTTGAGTGGGGAATGCCAACGGTATCACGAAGCTGGAGGAGGGGTCCGTAATGGACCGCGTGCTGCAGGTGAGCGCTTGCGTGCAATCAATGATGGACTTCAACATAAACTTCAACTTCAAAGTGAACTTCACATGTTGTTGAAGTTGCTTGTGCACAGAAGAGGGTGGCGTCCGAGAGCCCCCGGGCACATACTTGTGAGCCGCCTGTCGAGAACATGCCTGAGAACTTTCTGAGGTCGCTGGAGTTGCTGGCGGGGGGGGGGGGGGGGGGGGGGCGATGGACACTGGAGCTGGTGGAGTGCAGCAGCATGGAGTGCTTGATGTGCAGGCGAGCGCTGGCGCATGCACAAGCACTAAGGTGAAGCATAACAAGTTCAACTCAGGAGCTTGGCGTGCACTTGCGTGTGTGCCCTCACGAGTCGCAAGCGAAGCTCCACAGCTTCAACTCAGGAGCTCGGCGCTTACGTCGGCGGCGGACGACCTTAGAAGGGCCTGACCGGCACAGCAGTGACCCTGTTTGGTCTTCAGGATGGCATGATAGCCGCCCATGTTGATATCAGATGTGCAAGTGTGGGTGTGTGGGGGGAGTGGTGCACTGCCTCACGCTGGGGACTGTTGAAGTGCCGCCACCATGAGAGGCTGCGCGGCACAGACACGCGGTGCACATGCGCAGCGGTGCCGTCGCGCTGAGCGATGCGCAGCGCTGCCGGAGCTGCCATGGCGCGCGGTGAGCGGCAGCCCGAAGGCCAGCTGGCAGCAGCAGCGCGGAGCCAAACACCCTGTGGCGACTTCAAGTTGAGGTTGGCTGGCTGACCACAGGCGCGCGGCGCACGGCAGCCCGGAGCGCACCCGCAGCGCTGAGCCACAGGATATTCACCAAGTAGGTACTTGCAGTGGCAGCACTAGGGTGACTTGATGTGTAAGTTGACCAATGCGGGGGTGGTTGCTGACGTAGGCTCAACTGCGTGATGGCAGCTGACCTCGTGGTCCATCTGCGGTGGTCGCGTTGCGACGCTCGACGGGGCGTCATCGTCGGTTTAGGGTTAGAGTTAGGGTTAGGGTTAGGGTTAGGTCATTTGCTCAACACCACGCGCGCCGTGCTTACGAGCGCGTCGATTGGGAAGGAGATGACAGCGGTGGCGCTCGTCAATTGCGACACGGGCTACGCCAAGGGCGATAAGGAGGCTTCGACTCCCGTGTGACTCGCCGGAGAGGATCGTCAGCTTCGGCCCCTGCAAAAACAGAGCTGGATGCTTCAAGAGCTCACTTTCAAGAGCTCGTTCTCAAGAGCTCAAGAACTGGGGAGGCAGCTTGATCAAGCCACTGGAGAGCGCCCCGTCGGTCGCCTTTGAGCCAGTCGCTGAAGCATCCGACTCCGTGCTCGCAGGCGCCATGTTCACGATCTTGTCCGGCGAGTCGCGGGAGTCGATCATCGCCCCTGTTGTCGCCGTGTCGCGGCTGACGAGCGCCGCCTCTGTCATGTTCTTCTCATCGCGCTTGTGAGCACGGCGCGCGCGGTGTTGACGGCTGGTGGTGACTTCAAGTTGAGGTTGACGGGCTGCCACGGCGCGCGGCGAGCGGCAGCGCGGAGCGCGACCGCCCCGCAGAGCTGGAGGATACCACAACTCGCAGTGGATGCGCTCTGGTGACTTGAAGTTGAGGTTGACAGGCGCTGAGTGGTTGATGATATAGGCTCAAATATGAGCTGGCAGCTGTCCGCATGGTCCAGTACAAGGCTGCGGCGCAAGTAGTTTCAGATGGTGTCCGCTCAGTGTACTTCAAGTCCACAAGGGTCATGCATGCACAGGCGTACGCTGCGTTCAGCAGTCTGCTCCGCAGCTCTTTGAGTGTTTTTCAGCACGTGTCATCTGAGGGCGTGAGCACTGTCTCCATGGCTTGTAGACGTCTATGATGCTCCGCACGAGAGTAACTCCAAATGCCCGTGCAAGCGCGCGCACGCTCATCATGACCCCCCCCCCCCCCCCCCCCTGCGCGCTGCAGAGCAACCCCATCCTGGAGGCATTCGGCAACGCGCGCACTATCCGCAACGACAACTCCTCGCGCTTCGGCAAGTTCATCGAGCTGCTCTTTGACAAGCGCGGCCTGCTGCTCGGCGCCGCGATAGAGACGTACCTGCTCGAGAAGGTCCGCATCCCCAACCAGAGCGAGAACGAGCGCAACTTCCACATCTTCTACCAGGTGAGAGTCACTCCAATGTTGAAACACATGAGCGCAACTTTCACAGCTCTGCCAGGTGAGAGGCGTGGTGGTCTGCGGCCCGCGGTGTCTTGTGCTTGGTTGAAGTTGCGCGCGCGTCCAAAGCTGTGTCCACAAGATTGAGGCAGGACGGACGTGCCGGCGTAGTGCATCTACTTCACGAATGATGTACTTCGAAGTATGTGGGGTTTCTTGGAGCCTTCAGGCTGATCGCTCGTTTTGCCCTGAGTCACGATACGAGCGCACAACTTCAACCCTCATTATTGCCCTTGTAACGCTAAACCCTAAGCATCGTGTCCCCGCGCGCGGCTGGCTGTGCGCTGCACGTCTCAGATGACGAAAGGTGCGTCGGATGAGGAGCGGGAGCGGTGGGCGCTGGAGGGGCCGGAGGAGTACTACTTCATCAATCAGGTGACGTGCCACACACACACACTTACTTCAAACACATCAGGTGACGTGCCGCACACACACTACTCCAATCAGGTGACGTGCCACACACACAGGGACCGGATACAGGTCAGTGCGCATGCACCTTAGGTATGTCTGAGGGCCCAGAGGAGTAGTTTTAGATCAATCACGTGACGTGCCATGCACACACGCTCTGTCATGTGATACGGTGTCGCGGCGGTCGCCACGGCTCAGGGGAAGCAGTTATTGTGCCCCCGGGTAATTCGATGGAGGGGTGTGCATCGTGCCATCAGAGAATGGAGCATTGGGGCAGTTCATTGAGCGCAGGAGGGTCCGAAAGGAGTACCAGTACTACTTCAACTGATGTGTCTTCACCATGTGGCGCACTACACACTGATCTGATATGGTCTGGTTGTCACGCTTTTGAGACAAATTGCTCAAAGTAGTGTGCCAAAGTAAAGTGCATGCGCGGGCGCAAACTGCCGTGGGGATGCTTGCACGCATCTGGCTGGCAGGCGCGTGCGTGACTGATGACAGAACAGGACAGGACACAGCGCGCGCCTGCCATTGGTACATGTGGTTTTCATGCGCGACGCGTACCTCATATTACGGAGCGAGGGGCGTTGATGGAGCCACTGCTCCTCTCACGGCGCATCCAGCACACAGAACTTCTTTCTGCGGCAGCTGCGGCAGGAAGCCTCGTGTATGCGCAATGACTGGATGGCAGTCGCCCCCTCCTCATCACGCCTGAGAGCGTTTCTGCAGCTCAGCGGGAATCTGTGTGACGCTTATCTTTCATCTGACGCACGGGGTGGAGACAGAGATAAAATACCGTGTCCGCCTGCCGTGACTGCAGCGCCTGCGTGTACTGTACCCTCGGAATCACTGAACTGCGCTTTGCACACTCGCTGCGTCACACTTGCAGTTGCCTGGCGTGGGGCTGCGCCAGCACTAACAAGCTGCGGCCTGTACGCTTACGACATCGCGCCCATATCGCTGCCGCTTTCCATACCTACCTACCCACCCCCTCAGGGCGACTGCTTCGACCTGTCCCGCATTGAGGACGGCGAGGAGTTTGTGCTGAGCATCACTGCGATGCGGCACACTTGCAATTGTGTCTGGCCGCGCGTGCTGCGCCAGCAACACCAAGCTGCGGCCTGTGTGCTGACGACGTTGTGCTTGTATTGCTGCCGCTTATCATCCCCCTGCAGGGCGACTGCTTCGACCTGTCACGCATGGAGGACGACGAGGAGTTTGTGCTCACCAAGAAGGCCATGCAGCTCATGGGCTTCAGCGCCGAGGACCAGGTGGGCGGCGTGTCACTGCTTGAACGTTACTGCTTGAAGTTGGCCAGTAGCGCGCTGTCGTGGCCAGAGTTGCGGGGGGACGTCGTGCTCATTGCCATGTGAACCGGTGGTTTGTGTTCAACTGCCACCGGAAGTGCTGTTCGCTTTGTACTGTACACATTGTCGCAAGGACCACCTCCAGAAACCCCCGTGCAAGTCGTGCAAGCGGAGATTGGCAGCGATGCGTTGTGCTTTGGACAGGAGCCAGGTTTCTTGCGTACATTCCTGACTGTGAGCACTGCCTCCAGCAGCAATCAGCAACGTGTTTGCAAAAACCCAGAGGCAACCTCTTTGGGGGACTTTTGATGCTCATCGAGCGCTGTTGCATCACTTCAACTCACCACTTGCAGTGCGCGTGGTCTGCGATGCTCGCTGTGTGCAGGAGAGCATCTTCTCCCTGGTGGCGAGCCTGCTGCACCTGGGCCAGGTGGAGTTTGAGAGCGGCCCGGACGATTTTGCCATCTTCAGGTACGCATCCAGATGTATACGCAACGCAGCATTGTAACGCACTGTATCCTGGGTGCACTGTGCTTGCCATCTTCAGGTACGCGGTCCTGACGCGCGCGTGGCCACGGTGGTGCACTGCGCTAAGGGTGCGCTGTGCAGCGTGCGCGTTGCTGTCAGGTACCCGCTGCAGTTGCTGCAGTGAAGGGAAGTGCTCCAAATGCGAGCTTGTTAACGTGCCCTGAAGCAGCAGGCAGGAGCGAGATGACATTTGTCATCCCCGGAGGCGCTGCCTGACACCTGCGCCCGCACCCTAACCCTAACCCCATAACCGCCGTCGGCCGCGGTCAGCCCGCCGACGCTTCAGCCCGCTGACGCTTAGCCGATGACAGCGGCGCCCTGCTGCGGACGCGCGCTCTCGCGTTTGCGACTTGAGACCTGTGCCTTCCTCTCACGCTTCTGCCTGCCTGCGCGCTCAGCGCTGCCACGGCGAACGACCTTCAGAGCACGCCGCGTATTCGTGCAGCCGCGCACCACCTCTCGCGCGCCTAGGGCCTAATCCTGACTCCAACTTCAGCCCTATCCCCTGCACATGCGGCCGTCGGTGAGGCCGTCGCTGAGCGCTGCCCCCCCTGCTGCTGCTGCCCCCCTGCGCGCACGCCCACCCCCCCCCCTCTCTTCCCCCCGCTTTGCGCGCAGCTCCGACGAGGACTGCCAGTCGGCGCTGCAGCACGTGTGCCGCCTGGCGTGCCTGCCGCGCGCGGGCCTGGAGCACGCGCTCACGCAGCGCACCCTTGAGATCGGCGCCAAGACCATGTGAGCACTGCCATCTTGTGTGTCAGCGCTCAGTAGCGCGCACGTTTCCCTGCTCGTTTCACTGCAGCGCACCCTGGAGATCGGCGCCAAGACCATGTGAGCAGTACGGTGAAGTTGGTGTGTCAGCGCTCAGTGAAGTTGGCGAGTCAGCGCTCAGTAGCGCGCATATTTCCTCGCGCGTGTCACTGCTGCGCTAGCGTTGAGATCGGCGCGTCAAGACTTTGTGAGTAGTACGGTGCCATCAGTGTGTGTCAGCGCTCAGAAGCGCGCGCGTTACCTTGCCTATTCCACCGTGGCGGTAGCATCGGTTTGGGCGGTGAGCAATGCGTCGTGCAGGGCAGAGAGCGGGCTATCGCGGGCGTCGCAAAGCGCGTGTCATAGCCGCGAAGAATGCGCCATTGCAACAGGCCGCCCGCGTCACGCATCGCGTGTGCGCGTCGTGCATATGCGTTGAGTGACGCGTGCGCCGGCAGTGCGGCGGCCCACTTTGACCGTGCACGTCCGTCGTGCGTTGTGCAATGGTGTTATCACAAAGCGTCTAATCCCTTGCCTGTTGCCGCGCTTTGCAGGCAAGAGGTTCACACCATCAGGCTGGAGGAGCGGCAGGCCATTGACGGCCCGCTACGATCGTGCACGTTGGTCGTGCATCGTGCAATGGTGTCCTCACAAAGGGTCTAATCCCTTGCCTGTTACCGCCCGCTACGATTGTGCACATCTGTCGTGCATCGCGCAATGCTTTGCTCGCAGAGGGTCTGATCCGCTGCATGTTGGTTACCCTGCGCCCTGCAGGCAAGAGGTTCACACCATCAAGCTGGAGGAGCGGCAGGCCATTGACGCGCGCGACGCGCTGGCCAAGGCCATCTACGGCCAGCTCTTTGACCACATCGTCACCGCCATCAACACCAACATCAACTGCCCGCGCAAGGACGTGAGTGCACGGTCACGGCATTGTAGCGCGCGCGCGTGGTCGCATGAGTGATTAACTACGCAATCGCGCGTTGAAAGACGTGCGTTTGCAGACAACGATTTGTGTATTCGGGACGCGCAAGACGGGCGGCAGGCTGACCACTGCGACATGGTCTTGGCCACCGTCATCATCTCTGAAGCTGTACGAGCCAGAGACATGAGTGTTGGCGCGCATCAATCCTGCTTGCGAGCAGGTATCAGCGCTTGGACCGCTACGTCACAGCCACAGACAGCAACAATCATCCGCGCAAGGATCGCGTGTAACAGCAAGCAGTAGTGCCATGCGCCAATTTGTAGTGACGTGTAATGATTGCCTCATCAGGGTCAGGGTTGGACGTAGAGTTATGTAGGTAACCTTGCAATGCTGCTGAGCGTGGTGCTTGCCTTACTAGGGTCCACAGTGGCCCTAAAATTCAGTAGTTAACCTTTGTGCTTGCCTCATTTTAGTTAGAGGTTGGGCCCTAGTTCTACAGCAGTTAACCTTGGTGCCTCATCAGGGTCACGGGTGACCTAGTTCTACATAAAGTATAGGGTTAGGGTTAGGGCTAGCCTCATCAGGTCAGGGTCGGACTTAGAATTAGGTAACCTTGTCACTATACTGAGCGTGGTGCTTGCCGCATTAGCGTCAGGGTTGGCGCTAGGTCTACAGTTAGGTAGCTTCACCATCTTTCTGAGTGCTCCGGTGCCCCTTGCCCCCCTGGTTCCCCCCCGCAGGTGCGCGCGTCTGTGGGCGTCCTCGACATCTTTGGTTTTGAGTGCTTCAAAAAGAACTCCTTTGAGCAGGTGAGCGCGCACAAACACGCGTGCGACGTCTGCATCGTTTTCGTACACATGTAGTCATTGTTCAAGTGATTTGGCTGTTGCGGTGACTCGCACCGTCGCTTGCTGCTGAATGAGTACACTTCACTTGGGGCATGACTTGAATATTGTTGTCACAAGGCGATGCTACTGCACCGCTTTTGTTGCCCGCCGCCCACCCACTCACCCATACCCCCCCTCTCCTTCACTCGCTACTTATTACTCACACCCCCCTTCTCTCTCACTCATACCCCCATCTCCCGCACTCGCCACTTACTTAATACCCCCCTTCTCTCTCACTCATGCCCCCCTTCTCCCTCACCCGCCGCGCAGCTTTGCATCAACTACACGAACGAGACGCTGCAGCAGCAGTTCAACCAATTTGTTTTCAAGATGGAGCAGAAGGAGTACACGAAGGAGGGCATCGAGTGGAGCTTTGTGGAGTTCCCGGACAATCAGGCAAGGACGGTGGTGGTTATTCTCTTGCTTCTCATGTGGAACAAACACTTCAAAACCCTGAGGGCTGCGGCGATTGCTAATGCAGGGTCACGGCAGTGATCTAGTGCTGGGGCGAGGCTTCGGCTTGCACACCCTGCCTTAGGTGTACTCGCTGCTCACGCACAACACTGCAAGTCCGTGAGGGCCGGGGCATTTGCTGATACAGAGTCACGGCAGGGCTCTAGCGCCGAAGCGGGGCGGGCACAACACGTTGCTGGACAGCGCCGCATGGTGTTTCCGAGTTCCCTTCCTCACGAGCGCCG
Organism: Tribonema minus; assembly: GCA_017506865.1. Classification (NCBI taxonomy): domain Eukaryota; class Xanthophyceae; order Tribonematales; family Tribonemataceae; genus Tribonema; species Tribonema minus. Next base: position 456,492 of record JAFCMP010000190.1, read on the forward strand.
CGCGCAGCACGTGTCTGTACCCACCCTTGACTTAGGGTTAGGGCCCAAATCCTGACCTCAACACCGCACCAATGTGTCTCGCAACCTGTTGTGCACTTTGCTGTCCTCGCCGTCAGCCCTTCATGCAATTGTGCGAGCGTCGCAACGCCCCGTTGGACGCTCACATGCAACTAGGGTCCCAAACCCCACGTGCGCGGCTTGCCATCGTGAGGTCACCATCTCTGTTCGCACCCAGATCTCTGCCGTAGTCATGCCTGCTGCCGGCCTTCTGCGCACTTGCGGTCCAAACACAGTCATCCTGACACTTCCACCATCGCCCTGAAATCACCGCCCCTGAGTTTTTCCCCTGGCGCAGAGCTCTCGCGGCTCCGTGCGCGCCGTTGCTGATGCTCATTGCCACCTGTGCTCTGCCGCTCCCGTGCGCGCAGGACTGCCTGGACCTTATCGAGGGCCGGCCGCAGGGGCTGCTGGCGATGCTCGACGACGAGTGCCGCATGGGCGTGCGCGGCAGCGACAAGTGAGGCGTCCACTCAGACTCCCGGCGCGCTTGAGCGAGTCAAGCTTCTGTCGCTTTTGCGTGGTGCACAGTCGGTGCCGTCACGAGCTTTGAGATGTGCTGGTCCGGTCGAGCTCAGGCGGTCGCTGCTGAGCATCGCTGCGCGCATCGCTGCTCGTCGCGTGCGATGCCGCAGTGTGGCTGGCGCTCATGGCCTGCTTGCGCAGCGGCGCCTCCAACGGCGCCTCCAACGCTCGCTCGCGCGCACAAGCACGCGACTCCGAAACCACGCGCTGCGGTCATACGAAGAGCGCATAGGTATAGGAGCACCAAGCGCTTTCTGCTGGGCTATACACCTGATTCACATGCGCACACCCTCTCAGCGCCCGTGCACACGCACAATCCTAACCCATACCCTAACCCTAACCCTCGTGCCGCTGCCGCGCAGGAACTACGCGTCGCGGCTGTACAAGGAGCACGTCAACACCAAGCGCTTCTCAGCGGAGGCGGCGCTGCAGCGCGAGCTGCGCTTCTCCCTGTACCACTACGCGGGCGAGGTCATCTACAGCGTAGAGAGCTTCCTCGACAAGAACAAGGTGAGATCATGGTTGGACAAATGGCTAAGAACGGTGCTTTACCCCCTTAAGACCATGCGGGCGAGGTCATCTACAGCGTAGAGAGCTTCCTCGCCAAGAACAAGGTGAGATGCTAGGCACCCTTTGGCAAAAAGCATGCGACGAAGGGTACGTACCCCTGCACCAGCATGCGGGGGAAGCGCCGAGAGCTCTTTCGACAAGAACAAGGTCGGATAGTGCGCGTGCGCCCCTTTGATCAGCTGTTCAAATGACGTGCGAAGGAGGGCCACGTAGAGGGCATGGAGTGGCTGTGCGGCCTTTTTTTGTGTGGACCGCAGTGAGCAAACCGCGAGTTGAGCCCACCAAACTTAAACCTCAAGAACTTGATGTGTCTCAACTTCAATTTGAACTTGTTTTGCACAGGACGAGCTGCCGCGCGAGTCCAACGAGCGCTTCGCGTCGAGCTTGTCGCCGCTCCTCGTCTCAACTCCAACTTGACCTTCTTCTGTGCGCGAGCACGTCGCCGTTCCTCGTCTCTCGACTTCACAACTTGAACTTGTCTTGCGCAGGACGAGCTCCCGCGCGAGTCCAACGAGCTCTTCGCATCCAGCACGTCGCCCTTCCTCGTCAACCTCTTTGCGCCGCCGGACGCCAAGGGCAAGAAGAAGGACGCCAAGGGCGGTGGCAAGTCCGACAAGCGGCGCACGAGCGGCACCGCCGCCAAGGCGGAGAGCAAGGACAAGGCGCCGCCCAAGCCGACCGTCGGCACGCAGTTCAAGGAGCAGCTGCACAACCTGATGGACATGATCCGCGACACGCGCCCGCACTACATCCGCTGCGTGAAGCCCAACGACCAGGCGCAGCCGGACCTCATCAACCGCCCGCGCGTCATGGAGCAGGTGCGGCGGCTGAGCAGGCGCACGAGATGCACGTTTTCGACGTGCGTTTGCATCTTGTTGCAATTTATTCATCATTTTTCGTATCGGAACTGCTTTTTTACTGCCTTGGGGGGCTAGGCTTTGTTGGCGGCGTCCGGCACCAGCAGCGGCGCACGCGGCGTGCAGCAGCATCTGTTGTAGTGTGGCTATTGAGGCCGGACTTCATCGATCGCCCGCGCGTCATGAGCAGGTGAGGTGATGGTGGCGGAGGCAGCGCTGGCGGTGGCGGCGTGCGGCGGCAGCGACTCCCTGCTTATCGCAAGTGAAACTTGATTGTCCCAACAAAAAAACGCCAGCCGACACTCAGAGCTCATTTTGCTTGGCATGCGACGTGGCGCGCATTGTGTTATGCGGCGCCTACATGTATTGAGCACGAGGTAGCCCGATGCGAGCAGTCAACGTGCAGCGCTCAGCCCCTGAAGCGCCGACCGCGCAAGAGCTTGCCTCGCAATGGTGGTTGTGATCTCAACCTAACCCAAACCCTAACCCCGGGCGCCTCCCAAGCTCTGCGGCGAGGCCGCCGCTGCCGCGCTTTTGAGGCTGCGAGTGCGTCGACTGTGGCGACTTGCCGCCGCCTTACGTTGCAGGGCGCCCGCGCCTCCCAGCAGATTCACAAACTCCGCACATTTCACAGTAGTTTTAAGTCCCTACACTACTGAGCGTTGCTGCCCGTGCGCGCCCCCTGCCCCCCCCCCCGCCGCGTGCAGCTGCGGTACGGCGGTGTTCTGGAGGCGGTGCGCGTCGCGCGCAGCGGCTTCCCCGTGCGCCTGCCGCACAAGGAGTTCTACGCACGCTACCGGCCGCTGCTGCCGCTCGCGAGGTGCGTTTGGGGGCAACTGCGTGCGCGCACCCCTGCTGCAGCGCTCAGCATGGTCATCGTTTTCTGGTGTTCTGAAACTGCGGTTGTGGTTTGAGCGCCGCTGCTGCTGCTCGCCTGGTGCGGCAGTCGTCGCCGACGCCCCCCTGCTGCAGTGCTCAGTATATGTGTGCGATTCCTGGCATATGCCTTGAATAGGATTTCACGATATGCACCGCCGCGAAGCAGAAGGTCCACTCGGTCGTTGCAGGCGGGGCCCCTGCTGCGGTACTCTGGGTCACGATGCGCCACTGCCGGCGCTCGCAAGACCCCGCTGCAGCCTGCCTGGCACCTGCTGCTGCGCGCACGCGCATACCGCTTGTGCCGCGCTGCAGACACTCAATGCCGACACTGTCTCTTCTGGGGCGCGTCGTGCATGCCATCGGCTGACGCGCTTCGTTGCTGCTACTGCTGCTGCTCTCCGCTGCGCCGCGCCGCCGACCGCAGCGAGGCGAAGGTGACGACGAACGCGACCGCGTTCAAGAACCTGCTCCGGAAGTTCCCGCTGCACCTGCGCAACGAGGTGCGTCCCCGCCTAGCGCTGCAGCAATTCAAGTTGAAGTTGACTGCAGAGCACGAGCGCAGCAATGTGGAAATGCCTGCAACGTCACGTCCCCTGTGGCCGACATCTGCAGCGGAATGTGAACATCTCATTTCATGCGGGTGCGCTCAGGGTTAGGGTAAGGGTGAAGGTTTGGGTTAGCGCAACCGCGCACGGGACACCACCGACGCCGCACGGGAGACCACCACAGCCGTGTCAGCGCATGCGCATCAGACGCGCCAGCCCTTGCCTCATGCTGCTGCGTGCACGTCACCTCAGCGCATGCAGGCCGTTTCCGTCGCTGCAAGCGCGTGCGGGAGCAGCCTGTCGCGGCATAGCGATTTACTCTGAAAGCTGAACGCCCTGTCAAATGAATCCCACTGACCCTGTCTGCACTTGGTGTCTACCGCCATACTAACCCCTGCACCGTGCTGCTCGGCCGCGCGCGACAGACGGCGGACTCTGCGCGGCGGCGCTGCGAGGAGCTCGTCAAGGCCGTCCTCGTCCCCATCATCATGCACTTCAAGAACATTGCCGCGGACACCATCCAGTTTGGCAAGACAAAGGTGCGCGCCGCCGCCACCGCGCCGCTCCGCCGACCATCACCGCGCTATGCTGCCATTGCCCTGCTGCAGCAGCGGTGGCACACCTGTCCCCCCCTTACAATGGGTGTTGACGGGTCGAGACCGTAGCCTAGCCGTCGCGCGCGGCGCTGCCGTTCCCGCAGTGCCGCCCCCGCGTTTCTCAGGGTTTGCTCTAACCCCGACGCTGGTGCAGTCGACCGCCTGCGCTACTGCGGCCGCGAACTCGCGGCTCCAACGTCGCATCACTGATGCTGCGCAGCCTAGCGCCGGCGTGCGCCGCAGTGGTCGCAGCACGCTCGCGGTGATGTGGTGCTTGTGGCGCCTTGTTCCTGACCTGTGCACACGCCATGACTCGAAGTCCCACCTGTCCCCAGCGCTCGACCCTGGTCGTCCCGCTTGCGAGGTCCTTTTCGCATTGCTGCGCCCTCGCGCGTCCGTGCCGCGGCGCGCAGGCATGACCCGTTGCATCTCACCATGAGTGCGCTCCTGGAACTTGAGCTTGAAGACATCAGCAGTGTCTGATCACGCGCCGTTCTGCGTTGGTGTGTCTGCGCGGCCGTCCGCAGGTTTTCCTGCGCAAGAACTCGTACGACCTGCTGGAGATGCTGCGCAGCCGGCGCATGGCGGACGCCGCCGTGTCCATACAGGCCATCGTGCGGGTGAGCCGTGCACCACATTCAACTTCAACTGAATTCACATGATGTACAGTCACGCGCGCCCTGCGTCCTCTGCAGTGTGCCACATCAACGTCAGCTGCAGGCATGGGGACACCTGCGCCTTGCGTTCTCTGCATTTTCTTTAAGTTCTGGTCGCTCCTGAACTCTGGCTGTGCGTGGTTGTTGCACAACGTACTTGTCGCTCAGCGCGTGAGCAGGTGTGAATTCTTGCGCTGCGGTGCCGGTGTGCTGCCGGTGTGCACCAACGCTATCATCCACTTTGATGCTGTTCAACCGCTTTGTCCTGGAGCGTTCACCGCGGCTCTGCGCAGACTCTCGCACCTTTGCCCGCCAGTGCCTGCTGGGGCCATGACTAGCGGGCCCCAAGCGGGACGCGGCCACCCGCTGATTCTCAGCAGTCACAGCTGCCGTGCTGACGCCAACTCTAACCATAAGGGCGCAGGTGTGCAGGGGCTTCAGGCCGCGCCCAGCAGCCACGTGTCCTGCTTTTTTTGCGTGCGAGCCATTCTTTTATATGCTCATTAGCGTATGTCGTCGTGCATGCTGCTGCGCAGGGGTTCTTGTATGCCAAGGTCTACAGGACGCAGCGCAATGCGGTCGTCACACTTCAGGTACGCACATGGACTCTTGTGGTAGGCACATGATCAGAGCTCGTTGTTGACACGTGCGCTCTCTAACAGCAAGGTTGAATTGGGATTACTGTGGTGCATGCGTGGGTGTTGAATGTGATAACCGCCGTCGCTACACTTCACGTGCGCACTTTGGTCATCGCAGGTGCATGCCAACAGCAATTCGTTTTTGACTGCGTTCATCTCACCCCCTCCCCCCCCCCCGCTTCGTGCGCACGCGCAGAGGTACATGCGCGGCTTCATCGCGCGGCGCCTCGCGCAGCAGCTGCGGCGGCGGCGCGCGGCGACGCGGCTGCAGGCGCTCGCGCGGCGCGGCGTCGCGCGACGGCGCTTCAACCGCCTCAAGCGCGGGGTCATCTGCCTGCAGGTGCGACGCGCGCCTAGAGTTAGGGTTAGGTTAGGGTTAGGGTTAGGCCTAGCGCCGCGCCCTTGCGTTGCGGTGTCTGAGGCGCCGCTCTCGTGCGCGCTGCGCATTACACGATGGCGGGCCAATATATTGTGGTGCTGAGAAAGTGGGCGTGTGTCGGTGGTGCGGCGCGTTGCGGACCGTCGCGTGCGCCGCTCGTGCGCTGCATCCACGCGAGTGGTGATGTCAACTCGGGGAGCTGTCGCACGGACGTGTTGCGGTTGGCCTCATTACAACACCCTGCGATGACGGCGCGTGTTGATTAGACTATGCTTGCGCCCTTCTGCCTGAACTTTTCGGCATGACAGTCTCGGCTGCATCACGGTCTCGGCAGAGAGTGGAGATGTCAACATGGGTGGTGTGGCACACTCACGTAGCGGTTGACTTTGTCACAACAGCTTGTGCTGATGGCACATCCTCAATGCTTGCTTGCGTCGCCTGTCTGAACTTCAATGTTGCAGTCTCGGCAGCGCGGCTGCGTTGCGCGAGTGGCCTACATGGTGCTGCTGCAGCAAGTGAAGGCCACCAAGTTGCAGGTGAGCAGCCAACTTCACATTGAAGGCTAATAATACTCTTCCAAGTAGCGCAGCTTTGATTGCAGTTGTGTCTTGCTGTGATGTGTCTGGGGCTGGGATTGCTCTACAGTGATGGCATTCTTGTCCCGCAGTCGCAGGGCGACGCCAACGAATTTGATGCATGGCATGTGATGCACTGCAGATACTGCTTTCTCTGAAGTGTGCCCATCAGAAAGCTAGGCAGCTGCGCACATTGTATCTCATGTTCTGGCATTGGAGGGCATGCGGTGCGGTGCGCCACGCAGCGCGATGACGACAAACTTGTGAGATTTTTTTTGCAACCACCTCCCTTGCGGTCACAGCCGGCGCCGTGGTGTGATTGCGCATCCCCCACCCTAGCTCTTGTCTACATGGGTTCCCTTGTTTCTTCGGTTTGATTGCGCAGGCATGGGGCAGGGGCTCTCCGCGGCGGCGCGTACGTGCCGCAGCAGCGGCGACCACGGTCGTTGGTGGAAGGCATTTGCGGCTAACCACGCCTTGTCACGTAGAGCTCTACGACCTTTTGATTCGACTCCATGATGGCGCAGCCCTAACCCTAGCTCTCTACACGGGTTGATGTTGTTTTATACCTACCTACCGCAGGCGTGGGGCAGGGGCGCGCCGCGGCGACGCGCGTACGTGCGCCTGCGCGGCGCGTGCATCGCGCTGCAGTGCGCGCTGCGGCGGCGCATAGCCAAGGCGACGCTCAAGCAGCTGCGTACCGAGGCCAAGGACGTCGGGTGAGCGCTGCTGCCGCTGCTGCATGCGCGTGCGCGCATACCCTGCCCCCTCTGTTGTTATTGTGAATATATTATATAAATATATATTATATATATATATATATATATATATATACGTCAAATTTTTGAGTGCTGCGAGGAGAGCGCACAGGAAAATAGATGTGGCAGCGCTCAGCAGTCGAGCATCCGCGCCGGATTGCCAACCCTATGGCTTGGGCCAGGGCTGAAACCAGGTGGATTTGTGTGTGCTGTTCAAGTGCAAGCCATGCTGCATTGGCTCAAGAGGCCAACAGTGTTAGAGTAGGCTACGAGGCAGACCCTAATCCCATCTCTACCCCAAATTCTGACTCACTTCAACCACTCGTCGTCGCCTGCGCACCGTGCCCGCGTCGTGCGCAGCAACCTCACGCACTATAGAAGAAGAGGCCATCCTGTGTTGGGTCAACAGCCCCATATGCTGCGGCGTCAGCAAGCTGCGGCGTCAGCCGATAAGGCTCAGGGCATGTCGAGGTGGCTATCACGCAAGTCCAGACCCTTATGGGTGTCCAAAACCCTGACTCACTTCAAACACGCATCGTCGTCCGCACGCCGTGTGCGCGCTCGCCGCGCATATGCCCATATGCAAGCTGCAGCCTCAGCACGAGGGCACGACAAGGGCCAGGGCACAATACAGATAGTGCAGGCTATCAGGGACGCCCCAACCCGATCTCTATCCCAAACCCTTTCTCAAACACTCATTGTCGCCTGCCCGCCGCGCCCGCCTCACACGCAGCAACCTCAAGCGCGACAACGAGAAGCTCAAGGAGGAGATGGCAGCGCTCCGGGAGATGGCGCGCAAGGCGGCGGCGGAGCGCGAAGCCGCCGCCGCCGCCGCCGCTGCCGCCGCCGCGCAGGCCGCCGCGGCCTCCGCCAGCGCGGGCCTGCAGGGCGAAGCTGAGGAGCTGCGGAAGCGCGTGGCAGAGCTGGAGGCGCAGCTGCAGGTATGTATGTATGCCTTCAAAATTGGCTTGAAGTAGAAGTTTGAATTAGAAGTAGAAGTAGTCAAGTATGCATGTATACCTTCAAAAAAAGCGGTTTCAAGGAGCAGAAGAAACAGTAGTACAGGGTGGTGGCCGCAACATGTGTTCGCTTTCTTATACGAGATCGTCTTGCTATGTAGTCCGGCGCTTGGGTCTTTGAGGGGCCAGCCCCCGTGCGGTCGATCGCCGGCGCTGCACGCTCCGGCATCGCACGGATTACTGGCTCCCTCTCGCCCATGTAGTGTCTACGCGACATGCGCGCTGCTGCCCGTGTGAGTGGCGCGCCGCTCTGCGCTTGCTGCGTTGCGGCAAATGAGGCAGCGTTAGGGACAGGCTTAGCGTTAGGGTTAGGGCTAGGATTAGGGCGCTGCCCGCTGCAGCCGCGCTGGCACAACGTGATTAAGCATCCAGCACTGCTGCTTACGCGCACACCGCACCGCTCTCGCCGCCACCGCCGAGCCGCAGGAGACACAGACAGCGCTGCAGACGGCACGCGGCGACGCCGACGCCGCACGCGCAGAAGCCGCCGCTGCCCAATCCGACGCCGAGGCGGCGCGCGCCGAGGCAGCGGTGGCGCACGCCAAGACGGAGGAGGTCATGGCGCAGTTGCAGGCCGTCGTGGAGGAAGACTCGGCGGCGCAGGCGGACATCGTCAATGATCTTCAGCAGCAGCTGGAGGAAGCGCGCGCGGAGGCGGCGGCCGCGGCGGCGGATGCGGCGCGCGCGCGCGACGAGGTGAAGGCCGCGGTGGCGGCGACGACGGTGGCGGCGGCGGCAGCAGCAGCGGCGGCGCCTGCTGCTGCGGCGATTGCGGAGGGCGCGGCGGAGCCAGCGACGGTGTCGCGTTCGGGTGAGCACAGCGCCAATGACTGTTTGTGGACTGTTGTTGCCTGGGCGGTGGAGTCCTGCGAGGCTGCGGCGGCAGCAGCGCTGCACGATTGCGCATGGTGTGCGGCTGTGGCGCGCTGCGAGTCCGTTGCGGGGTCAATGCGGAGTGCCTGTTGCGGTCAACGTCGATGGACGTGGAAGCACCGTCGCTGCACCCAGCAGCAGCAGCAGCACCAGCAGCACCAGCACCAGCACCAACAGCAGCGCCGCAGCAGCGGCAGCAGCATCTGGCGCAGCTACACCGTTGCTTCGTGATCTTGTGTACATGGCTATCCCCCCCTACCGCACCTCGAAACCCTAAAATAAAATCAACTCTGTCTGAACTTCAACTCGGCATTGTCGCTTCCGCCGCTGCAGTGGACGCGCCCGCTGCGGCAGACGGCGCTTCCGCGGCGGCTGCGGAGGCAGCAGCGGCAGCGGAGCTGGAGGTTGCAGTGCTGCGCGGCCAGGTTGCGGAGCTCAAGTCGAGCCTTGAGGCCGCACACAAGGTGAGGCGTCTCACGCACAGTACTGATGGTTCTGTTTTAGTTGATTTTTGCAGTACTTGGTGTACTTCACTTCACACCAGGCAGCACGCACATGATTTGATGTTTCTTACCACACAGATTGCTCATTCAGGTAGTGTACTTCAAGTGCGCATACGCAAACACCGTCGGACATTCAGGATGAGCTCTCCATGAGTGGTCCCAACTTCAAGTACGCACCTGAGCACGCCACAGCGTGCTAGGGCCATGTTTAGTTCACTTGTGTACTCCATGGCAGACCTCTGTACCTTCTCTGTCCACGCGGTGCACTCCATGGTCGTCTGGCGCTGCAGTGGGCACCAGATTGCTGACCTCAACTCACGACCTCAGAAGTCCGAAGGTACTGCTGAATCGGTGACTCTGACGCAACAGCAGTACAGGAAGCAGCACACCACGATGTTGACGCCCGCGAGTCGCAGGGTTAGGGTTAGGGTTAGGGTTAGGGTTAGGCTAACCAGGGTTAGGGTTAGGGTTAGGGTTAAGGTTAGGCTAACCCCTAACCTTAACCCTAACCCTAACTCCTAACCCTAACCCTAACCCTAAGTGCACCCATGTTCCGCGGCCAACCCGCCGTGTGATTTGCATACAATCCCGATGCGGTCGTGTGATTCGTATACAATTTCGATGCTGTCGACAAGCAGTGCGTTCGTCGGCACGGCCGCGGAGCGCTGCAGCCCGACGTTGCTGTCGCGCCAGCAGCGCGTACCTAGCATATTCCAGCAGTGGAGAGCAACGTCCCAAAAGCAAAACACCGCCCGCCACTATAGTTACAGCATGCATTATATGATACTTATCACGTGGTTGCTCACTTTCACTACGACGCGCTCGCACCTCACCCACGCTCACGCCTCCCTCTATCCCCCCCCCCCAACCCAATCCACGCGCATCCTTAACCTGTACCCATACCTACCCATTCCGCGCGCGCGACGGCAGGCGCGAGCGGCGGCGCAGCACGCGGCCGCCGTGGCCGAGGCCTCCGCGCCGCACGCGCACAGGGACGGCGACAACGGCGCGCCCGTTGGCAAGGCAGCAGCGCTCAGCGACGGCGGCGATGGCACCGCGACGCCGCTGCCCGCGCGCTGGGACGCCAACAGCGACGGCGAGCTGTCCCTCAGCGACGACGACAGGCTGGCCAAGCTGGTGAGCGCTGCTGCTGCCGCGGGCGCGTGCGCGCGGCGCGCTGTCGTGTGCAGAGGGGTCCTGTGTGCGTGTGCATGGTGTTTGGGGGGTCTGTAAGCCAGTGAGCGCTGCCATGCGTGTGCGCGGCACTGGGGAGGCCGTGGTGTGTGTCTGCGTGCGAGCGCAGGGAGCTCTCTCTTGTGTGCGCAGCGCGCGAGCGCGACGGGTTCCGTGGCTCCTGTAGGCAAAGTCGACTCTCGCGCGCGTGCCGCACGTGCGTGCGACGGCCGGTTGTGTGTGTGTGCGCATGCGCTGCGCGCTGTACGTCCAAGTACAAGCAGCGCTGTCGCGGAGCAACAAGATCAAGCTGCGCCAGCCGGCTGAGCGTTGCTGCATGGTCATGTCTTGGCATGCCGGGCGGATAGCTTTGGTCATGTACTTGCGAGTCGCAGCGCCTGTTCTCACTGTACATCAACCACCAACTGATGGCGGCAGCAGCACTGTGGTGAATTGGTCGCATTCGCATGGGGGTTCATGCCCATCAGCTGAGCGCACAGCTCGAGGGCGCGATGCCGGACACATCAGCTGAGCGTTGAGCACTTGCTGAGCGTTGAGCACACTTTGCTGAGCACTGAGCGCTTGCTGAGCGCTGTGCACTTGCGGATGCGCCGCAGGTCGCCCAGCTGGAGGAGGAGAAGGCGGGGCGCATTGTGCTGGAGCAGGAAAAGGCCGCGCTGCTGGCACAGGTGTGTGAAACATGGCATCTCGCTTGATGATCTTCCTTTTGTGTGGCTGCGCTCTCCTCTCCACACAGGCAGTTTTTGACACGATCACATGGCTGTTTCGTGTGTGCGCCGAAGTGCAGGTTGTGTGTGTCCACGTGCATGCATGGAGTTGTGCCACGAACGCTCTTGGCCACGTGCGCAGCGGCTCGCAGGCGGGCCTCGCCTCTCGGAAGCCGTTCACAGCCGCCGTGCTTGCATTGCAGTGCGCGCGTCAGCACATAGATACTGTGCCATCCTGTAACCCTGGTTCACCCACACTGCGGTGCGTGTGCTCGTGGCACTGCTCCACAGGCCGCGAAAGCGGCGGAAGAGCTGGCCGCGCTGCGCGCCGCATCCGCCGCGGCGACGTCCGCCGCCGCCGCCTCCGCCGCCGCCTCCGAGAGTCGCGCCAAGGTGAGTTTGGGCGGTGGTGCTACGCGTAGCTGCTGCTCGACAGACGCTTCTGCACTTTGTTGTGTCGACTCTGAGGTGTTGAACTTTGAGGAATCCCTTGGCCGGTGGCGTTACATCTGCTGCATGCGGGTCACGATCGACGCGGCGCGTGCGCAGCGCCGCCAGGGGCATGCGCGATGCGCATTGTGCGGCGCCACGAAGTGTGTTCTGCTCTCCTGACAGCAGCGAACTGTAGCGCACGTGCTGGAGAGCTTCTGCGCAGCCTTCCGCCATCACTGGCAAATTTCTTAATGCAGTCACTCTACGGTGACCGACGGCGTTGCGCACTGGCACTCCCAACCGTCAGCGGCGGACACCAAACACATCCGCCGTTCACGCATACGACTCAACTAGGGTCAGGGATTAGGTTAGGCTTGTGCCGCACGCATAGCAGGAGCAGATTGCAGGTCAGCTGCCATGCGTCATGCCGAAGCGCTCTTGGCATCCCCAGCAGGCCCTGCGTATGCCGCTGCGCACTGCCACCGGCGGAAGCAACGCATGACGCGCACCTGCAGCTTCATGACTGTGCCTGCGGCAGCGGCAGCGCCACTCGCAGCGGCGCCTTGCGTTTCTAGCACGTCATGTTCGAGCCGCAGCGCACCCCTCTGCCCATGCTGGCAATCGCCTTCGCGCAGTCACGCGCTCTTCTGCCATCGTCAGCAATCACCTATCTTCATGCAGTCACTTTGCAGAGCAACTGACCCCCCCCCCCCCCCCCCCCTCCGCAGCGCGAGGAGCGCCTCACGCGCCTGCAGCTCGACGAATCCGCACTCACCAGCGGCAGCGGCGCCGGCGTCGCCGGCAGCATGCATGGCGCCGGCCACTCCCACCACCACGCGGGCAAGCAGACGCCGTCCGGCGGCGGCGGCGGCATGGCGTCGCCGTCTGCGCGCGGGCACCACCGCGCCGCCACCGCCGTGCCGCGCGCGCGCGCCGCCGAGATGGGCAGCCCGCGCTCGCCGCCGGTGCGCGGCAACAGGTGGGCGCCGTGACGCACATGCCGCTGTGACGCATGTGCATGTGCATGTGCACAGTGGCAGGGCTGTCTTTTTTTTTTTCCGATGGCGTTCCGAAGTGCAGGGGCACTTGCATTCTCGACGGCCCCAGAGCACGGTAGAGCTGGAAGAGATGGGCAGCCCGCGCTCGCCGCCGGTGCGCGGCAGCAGGTGCGCGCGCTTGTGTTTGGGTTGATCGCTGCTCAGGGCGCACAGAAGCGCAGGGGCTCAATACGCTGCTCACTCGCCCGCAGTACCGGTGCACGGCAACAGGTGCGTGCGCTTGCGGTTTTAAGTAGTTCTGCTTGGGGCGCGCAAAGACGCAGATGATCGGGACAGCGCGCAGTCGCCTGCAGTGTGCAGGGCGGCACACGCTACGACGTGAGAATAGAGCAAACCTTGAAGAAATGGGCAACCCGCGCTCCCCACCGGTGCGCGGCAGCTGGTGCGCACTGGCCGCCCGGCGCACAGAAGATGCCGTGCTGCGGCGGGGACTGTGTCCATGTTTCTAAGGGCTACAAGCGCGTGTACGCTCTCTGTGCATGCGCGATTGGGGGAGCGGCGGCCCGCACGAGCCACGTGTGTGTGTCTTGTGCGGTGCAGCATGTATTTGGGCCTTGGATTGGGATGACGACAGCACGATGAGGGACTGTGTGTGTCACCTTACAAAGTACTATGATCGCCATACTTTGCAAGCACGAAGCGCCTTCTGCGCACATGCGTCTGGCGCCTGAAGTCAGCAGCCCGCACTTGCTGCTCAGTCACGACATTCGGCACGGCTGGGTGCGCTCGTGCAGCATTGCTCAGCAGCTGCTTGGACGCGACCGCGACCTCAGGGCAGCTATTGGCCGATTGCGCGCGTGCTGTCCAGGCGCTCTGTGCTTGCGCACCAACGCTTGAAGTTTGCACCTCTGCGCGCGCAGGCAACGGCACTTCAACAACCCCGGCAGCATGGACCTGACGCAGGCGGGCATACTGCCGCTCGTCAATGCCAACAGCGCCAACTCGGGCTCCGACAGGCAGGCGCGGCAGCGCGACACCATGGACGAGTTTGAAGACAGGCTCATGGTGAGCGTATATGATGAGTGATCTGTGTTTTGATAGGGTTGGACGAGTTTGAAGACGGGCGCATGGTGAGCCCCTTATCTGATGAGTGTCCCTTGTTCCGTGCCCGTGTGAGCAAAGGTCAAGGCCTTGAAGACAGACTCATGGTGAGCTCATTTGATAAGTGAACATGTGTTGAAAAGGTCAAGGCCCGTATTGCAGACGTTCACGTGAAACGTGAATCACGGACATGACCAGCTGATGATCAGTCAGGCCTTCTAAGCAGCACAAAAGATGTACATCGAAGTATGAAGGGCAGCACTACTAGTAGCTCAAACCTCTGCCCCTACTCGTGAAACGGCATGGACGAGTTCATCCTGCTGATCCTGCTCGCTCAACTCGTATACTTCGAGGTACTTTCAACCTGATTTCACAAATCCCGTCGGCGCGCAGGCCATCAAGCGCTTCCTGGCTGCGGGCGTGGACGTGACGGTGTGGGACGGCCGCAACAAGAAGGTACGCACGTATGCCTGCACATGAATTCATTCATGTACATGAATTCATTCATGTGTTCACATCAGAGGGAGCGCATTCGCTCACCCGAAGGCACCGGTCGCTGTGTCGCTGTCGCCTTGCTCCGCGTGGCGCGTGCACGCTGCTGCCGGAATGCTGAGTGCTACCCTACAAAACGGGCGGCTCTGCGTTTGCGTGCCTTGCGCCTGTCTGCATGTCGCCGTTCAGCGCAACACTCCAGCGCGCGATCAACCTCGTCTGCCCTCCCCTCCACCACTCTCCGTTTACGACATGCGCGTATACCGACTTCGAAGCACATGCGTTACGGTGCGCAAGCCAGTGCAACCCTGCCCCCCCACCCCCCCCAACACTGAGGCGCACCCCCCCCCTCTCCCCCCAACCCTAACCCCAACCCCCACTACTTCAATGCATCAGGTGGACGCGGTGCTGAAGCTGGAGGAGAAGAGCCCCCCCGGCGGCGAGGCGCACGCGGACCCCGAGTGCCCGTACCCGCGCCTGGAGTTCCACTTGCGCGGCGCATACCTCATCTGGCGCAACAACATCAAGCCGCTCGCCATCGACACGTTCCTCATGGTGCAGCAGGGGGTGAGTAGGTCGGCGCCGCCGCGCGCATGGTGGCGTATGCGCTGGTGCGATGTTGTGCGTCTGGAGCTATGAGTGGGTGGCATGCTTCACTCGGTGCGGCGCTTGTCATGCCTTCAAGTTGACGTTACCGCAGTCTGCTGGGAAAGGTGGTCTGGTACCGATGCTGGAAAAGCTACCAAGTTCCACGTGTCGGTGTTTCACGAGTATGCCTGGACTCGGCAAGCCTCTCACCACAATAGCCTCAACGCGGTCCAGATCAGATTCAGCGTCACATCTCAGTGCCAAGATCAGCTACATCCTCCGTACACTCAACCCCCCCCTCCCTCCCCCTACCCCCCAACAGGCCAAGGACACGCCGGAGGTCGGCGAGCAGTACGACAGCCTGTGCCTCTCGCTGCTGTGCCAGCCGCAGGGCCTGTCGGAGCCGGACCGCGTGGTCGTGCTGCGCCTGAGCGATGATGACCTGCGTCGCGAGCTCTACAGCGGCATCCGCAAGCTGCTGACGGAGGCCACGCTGCGCCCGCGCCCGCCGCCGCGCCTGCCGCCGCCCATCGTCACGGCACACGTAAGCAGCGAAGCTTTGAAGTATGACATGGCGTTGCACCGCCTGCCGCCCCCATTGTCACGTAAGCGGGCACGTAAGCGACGCTTTGAAGTATGACAAGGCCTTGCACCGCCTGCCGCCCCCCAACTTACCGCCCACGTAAGCAGCGACACTATGAAGTATGACGTGGCATTGCACCGTCTGCCGCCGCTTATTGTCACCGCGCACGCAAGCACCACTTTGATTATGCCATGGCATTGCATCACCCAACAGATTGCGAGTTCTGGCCTCCCATGTCACTGCGCATGTGAGCGAGTTGACCGCGTCGCAACACTTTGGAGTATGACATCGCGTTGCACCACCTGCCGCCGCCCATCGTCGCCGCGCACGTAAGCAGCGGCGCTTTGAAGTATGACATGGCATTTGCACCGCACAACAGACTGCTGCACAGGTCGAGTTCTTTGCTGCCCATTGTCACCGCGCACGTAAGCAACGCTTTGGTGTACGACATGGCATTGCACCACACAACAGACTGCGCGTTTCCTGGCCCTCATCGTCACTGCGCATGTGGGGGAGTTGACCGCGTCGCAACACTTCGAAGTATGACATGGCGTTGCACCGCCTGCCGCCGATCATCGGCACTGCTCACGTAAGCAACACTCTGAACGAAGTATGACATGGCATTGCACCGCGCAACAGACTGCTGCACGACTCGAGGTCTTGGCGCCCATCGTCATGTGAGCGAGTTGACCGCGTCGCACCGCGCAACAGACTGCTGCACGCAACTCGAATTGTTGACTCGTTTGGGATCAGCAACTGCGACGGTCTTGCAGCGCGCCAACGCCAGCAACGGCGAGGCATCGATCGGCACTTGAGCATCGACTTAGCCCACGCTCGCGTCTCGCCTGCACGCTGCTCTGAGCACTATCCCCTCATCTCAGTCATCTGCCTCTCACTTACCACGCAACACCGCACCTCACGCGGCGCAGACGTCGAGCCCGTCCAAGGCGCGCAGCGCTCCGGCAGCATCGCTCAGTATCGGCGGCGGCGGCGACGAGGCCGGCGGCGGCGGCGGCGACGGCGAGAACCAGCTCACGGAGGCGCAGGCGGAGCAGATTGCCATCCTCACCAGCGACCTCCGGTCGCGCGAGGAGAGCTACGGGCGCCTTACGCTGCAGGTGCGGTCTGTGCTCGAGGTCTAATGGAACATGCTGTGGTTTGCAAGTTTGCAAGTGGCGTGCAAGTGTTTTTATGACCGGCGCTCCGGGGCCGCTTGTTGGTGCTGCGGCGCGACTTTCCGTGTGACGGCACGCGCAGTGGTTGGTTGAGAAGCGGGGTGCATGGGATCGCAGGGATTGCAGGCGCCGCCCGCAGTGCTGCCCCCTTTTATTCTGCGCTGCACGGCATGTGCGGCATGCTGACCTAACTTTTGTATCCAGAACAGTTGCGTAATCAATATCGCGCACTGCGTCAGGTGGATGGTGCGAAGCATGGCTCGCAGCTGGCGTGTTCTCGGTTCTCATGCTGTGGCTCGTGCCCTGAGTGAACCCAAGCATAAGTTGATGGGGCCCATGTGTTGGCTGATTGTCTGATTGTGACCTCACCCTTGTTGCTGTGTGGTTTGCGCGCTGCCTCATGTGCGTTTTTGCTGCGCAGATGATGGAGATGACCAATGACCTCAACAACAAAGAGGACGAGAACAGGGAGCTCAACAGAAAGCTCGTCGCGGCGCTGGACGAGAATGTGTTTATTAAGGTACATTGGGAATGTCATGAGTGTGTGGATTGAGTGAGCAGCTTTGGCCTTGCCGCAGTGCTGTGTACGCATTGTTTTCGGCTTTCATGTTGAACACGCAGGCGGCTGCATGCATTGACGCGGCATGGCAACACTCGTCAGGGCAGCAATATTGCTGCACTTCATGACACTGATGATGCAAATCCTTCACAGTATTGTAGATGTACTGTGGGATGCAACAGCCAAGCGCATGTGCACTGGTAAACTCAAGGGCAACGAGTGCTGTCAGCCCACCGTCCCGCACGCGCGTGTCTCAATGCTCACGTGCCTGCGCTGTCCCGCCCCGCACGCGCACATCCGCAGACGGAGTACGAGTCGTACAAGGAGGTCACCGCCAAGTTCATACGCCGCATCGACATGCTGCAGTGCGAGGTGGATGAGCTCACTGAGGAGAATCAGGTACGCACAAATTCGATATCAATGATAGTTTATAAATAAACGAGGCTATAAGTGTACTGCACATTTACATGGCGCCAGCATGGGGCAGGAGGCAGAGGCGGCCAAGAGGAACAAGGCCTTTGAGGAGAATCAGGTGCGCAGCCCATGCACGGCCTTTTTCTCGGCGCTTGAACACAGGTGTTGTCTTTGAATGCATGCACGTTGTCCGATGGCAGGCAGCTCCTGACGTGACTCAACTTGTTTCACGACTACAAACAGCGCGGCACGTCAACCAGGCACATGTACTTTTTATTGATTCTCGCTCACGGTGAGAAATGTCGTGATGGTGAATCTCCAGCTTGCAAACAGAAATCTACGCGTGACTTTGTGAACATGTACTCGTTTGCATCACCGGTGCCGCTACAAAGCGAGGGGTGGCATCCAATGCATCGCGCGGACCAGCACCTGATTCTGCCTCGTTGGCCCCTTCTGCACATGCGCAGCTCCTCAAGCAGACGGTGCGGCATCACTACGAGACGAGCAGCGCGGGGCACCAGTCGCCATACGCGCAGCACTCCACCGGCGGCGGCACGCCCCAAGCGAGCTACAGCCACAGCCCGTCGCCACGATGAGAGCTCAGGAACAGGGGGGGGTTAGGGTAGTACTGCCCGCGCAGCGCGCAGTAGACGCCGCGCGATCATGTAGCATCGCCGCTGTGCCACAGTGTCGTGACGAAAACGATGTATTCATTCGGATTGGTGGCGGTCAGGGAGTGTTGTAAAGCAGCGGCGCAGGGGGGTCATTGTGGGAATGGGTTGGGAAGGGGGGGGCAGGGGAGGGGAGGGGGCAGCGGGTGACCGTGACAGTTAAATAGTGTCTCTGTGTGTGCCGTGGCGTCGCGTCCGCGTCCAACTGCTCTTTGGGGCAGGAAGCAGGGCAGTGTGCGCGCTACTACTTCCTCCTATTACACAGGTTGCAATAAAGTCCCCTCTGAGATGCAGCGACTGCTCTCAGAGGCACTGTCAGACTTCACTTTGATCGTGTCCTGCGTTCATGCATGCCATACGATGGTGCCCGTGGGTATGCCACCTGCCATGAGTGCTGCCTAGTCGCTTGAGGCACTGTGAAAGAGTTCAAATACGGCGAATGTGCGAATAGTTTGCAGTTTGTGGCTTCCTCATTCTGTTTGTGGTCCGAGGCAGGCATATCAGTGGCACGTCGTTCGTGCTGCTGCATGCATGAGAAAGAGTACTCAGTTTTCATTTTTTCTCCGAACCCTGCGGTTACGTCCGTTGTGTAGCACATCCCCGAAGAGTCGTTGCCAAACCGCCAAAGCGGAATTTGATTTTGTGGACCTCTGAAACCTGCTGTAGCAAACCACTCACACGAGATCGACGAGCAAAGTACACCAGCAACTCGCTAGCTAACGCCAAGGACCGTCGTCAGCATGTCTTTGGCTAAGGTCGCCGCCCGCCAGGGACTCCGTCTCGCAAAAGGGTGAGTGAGAAGTTACAAGCAAACCGCTTTTTGATTGTGGAACGCATGCTGACATCGGCCATTGGCACCGCCCTCTTCTTCTGCGCAGGCTGAACACCAATGTCTGCTGCGGATTCCACACCACCGCTACCGCCAAGATTGAACGACATGAGCCAATGGCCCCCAAAAACAAGACGCCCAAGGTAATCGATTTTTTTCACGCCGCGCCCCGCGCCCCTCAGCCTGTCGCCGCGGTCTCTATACCAGTGTATAGCTGCTGACCTGTGATACGTCACGGTATTCCTGCAGGTGGGTACTGCCGAGGAGGCGGTGCAGTGCATCAAGAGCGGGGACCGTATTTTCGTCCAGGGCATGGCTGCGACGCCATCGCTGCTGACCAGCGCCATGGCGACACACGGCAAGGAAGCTCGCCTGGAGGGGTGCGAGGTGTATCACCTGCACACCGAGGGGGAGTGCCCCTATGTCGCGGAGGACTGCGAGGGCATCTTCCACACAAAGTCGTTCTTCCTGGGTGAGTCATCAAGCACCTCACGATTTGACGGCTGACGCATTAACAACTGTCAATACCTAACATGTATGTTTTTCTGAGGCCACCACCAAGTGATCAACCACGAATGAACACATCTGTTGAGTGGGGCATTGGTAGCACTTTCTGGCACGACCAAAAACTGCTTGACGTTGCACGCATCAGCAGGCTGCAGTCGGTGGTGCGGACCATGCACAGCGCACACAGACATACGCACACATACTTGAGAGCAAAAACCTCCTTGAGGAAAGAACCTCGTATAATTTGATGTATTGAACTGCATCAGTACGAGGCTCTACGCGACGCCCCCTCCTCCCATTGTGCGCTCTGATGCGCTGGTGCGCCGCCCCTCATGCTGCCTTACACTCATCACCCCCGCACCCCCCCCTGCCCCCCTGTGCACATCGCTCAACCGCCATCAGGCGCCAACGTCCGCAAGGCCACGCAGGAGGGGCGCGCCGACTACGTGCCCATCTTTTTGAGCGAAACGCCGCTCGTATTCCGCAAGGGAGTCATCCCGCTTGACGTCGCCATCGTGCAGGTAATGCCGAGCACTGATGCGCACTGATGGCATTAGAGCGAGACATAGTCGGAGAGCCCGCATGCGTAGCGCAAGAGCGGCTCGCCCTGCTGACAAGCTGTTATCCATCCTGTATAGACAGCTCATGCTTATGTATCTGCAGCACAGTCGTGCATGCTAGGCTTCATCAGACAGGCGATGACGCGTTCACTGATCAAGTATACGTAGAAATGGCACTGCGGAGGCGCCTGCTAACAGCAGCCATGTACTTTCACAGCACACGCCTATCGCATCTCACCCTGCGACAGCTGCACCGCGCCGCAGCCACTCACCCCCCCCCCCCCCCCCTTCCCACCCCCACTCCTTAGGTGTCCCCCCCCGACAAGCACGGCTTCTGCTCGCTCGGCACGAGCGTCGACTGCACGCGCGCCGCGCTGCAGACGGCGCGCACGGTCATCGCGATGGTCAACAAGAACGTCCCGCGCACTCACGGCGACGGCATCATTCACTACACCAACCTGGACCACATAGTGTACCACGACACGCCGCTCTACACGAGCCACAGCAAGCCCGGCGCCGCGAGCGACGTCGCCATCGGCAACCTCATCGCGGAGCACCTCGTGGCCGACGGCGCCACGCTGCAGGTGCGCGCAATTCAGAGTCCGCTTTGATATCGCGGGTGGGGGGGTTGGGGTCGGGTGCAACAGCTGCCCATGGTCGCTTCGATGCGGTGAATGATCTGATCACTCATGCATTCATGATTTTTGCATGAGGTCACAGTTGGGGCCGTCTGTTCGTGAAGTCCTGGTGCCTATCAGCTGGTGGTTTGTGTGGCCTCTGTAGATGTGGCAACGGGGGACGGCGCACCCGAGAATGGCTTCATTCAAGCGAACTCACACAGCGGTCGACTTGTTCGATGCAATGCCCAGCTCACACCTCCACACAAGCTGCCGCCAACCACTGTCCACCTGTGCGCCGCCGCCGCCGTCTGACCCCCCCCCCCCCCCCCCCCCCCCCCCCCTCGCGCCTGTGTACCCACCTGCCCCCCGCAGTTGGGCATCGGCAATATTCCGAATGCGGTCCTCGCGCAGCTTAAGGGCCACAAAAACCTCGGCATCCACAGCGAGATGTTCTCCGATGGCGTGCTCCCTCTCGTCGAGTCGGGCGTCGTCAACAACTCGCAGAAGTCGCTGGACCGCGGCAAGCTCGTCTCCACGTTCCTCGTCGGCTCGCAGGCGCTGTACGACTTTGTCGACGACAACCCGGTGGTCGACATGCGCGACGCGGCGTACACGGTGAGCTTTTGAGGTTTGGGGGGTTCTTCAAGTTTGAAGTAGGTGACGCACATCGGGGACTCGCAGGCGCTGTACGACTTTGTCGACGACACCCCTGTCGTGGACATGCGCGACCCGGCATACACGGTGAGCGGCGCGCCGCGGCAGCGCTTGGCGTACAGTGTGCACCGGAGAGTACAGCGTGCACTGGAGAGTACATTGTGCACTGAAGAGTATAGTGTGTACTATGAGTACAAATTGTACTGGAAAGCACAGTGCATGCTGGAGATTATGCACAGGAGATCGCGGTGCTGGAGGATACAGTGTGTACTGGAGTGAACCGTTCGTACTGGAGAGGACAGTCTGTACTGGAGAGCACACAGCGTGTACAAGAGTGAAGCACTCAGGTGTGCTAGTTCTCGCAGCGCTTGCCTTTCGCCCGCGCGCTGGCATTTCAGGACTGACTGCATGGTGCAGGTGCTGCTGTAAGCTCGTCGCTTGCCGCTGCGGCCAACTGTTCAACACTGAATGCCCAATGTTTACGTGCGCTTGAATGCAGCAGTTCCTCACCAGATTTCATTGTGTGTCCGCCCCCCGCTGTTCTGGTGTGCAGAACGACCCGCACGTCATCAAGCAGCAGCAGAAGGTGAGCGCTCGCACACGGCGCGACTTGTGTACGACTTTGTGCCATGACTTTGGGTTAGGGTTAGGTTTTCATGTGCCTTGCAAAAACCTCCAGTAAGATGACTCACAAGTGAAAGCAGAAGGTGCATGGTGTACGTATAGCTGCAAACTTACTGTATCGCATGTAGAACTCCCGCTAAGGCGTACACTCAGTGCCCCCACCCTGCCCTTTTGGAACTTGTTTTCCATCACCGCGCTGCCGCCGCGCTGCTCCAAACACTCAAGGCCCCATGACTACCGACGGCAGTCTTGCCACAAACAAAGCAGCTATCCACACTCGCGCAGACGCCAAACTGCCTGGACTCCTTCATTCGTACTCCACCTCACCCCCTGCCCCCCCCGCCCCCCCCCCGCCCCAGATGACCGCCATCAACAGCTGCATCGAGGTCGACCTCACGGGGCAGGTCGTCTCCGACTCCATCGGGACGCGCATCTACAGCGGCGTCGGCGGGCAGCTAGACTTCCTGCGCGGCGCGGCGCTGTCAGAGGGCGGCCGCCCGATTCTCGCGCTGCCGTCGCGCACCAACAAGGGGCGCTCGCGCATCGTGCCGACCATCGCGGAGGGCGCGGGCGTGGTGACCACGCGCGCGCACGTCAACTACATTGTCACCGAGTTCGGCATTGCGTACCTGCACGGGCGCTCGCTCAGCGAGCGCGCCACGGTGAGCGCTGCTGCTGGCGCTAGACGAGCGTGCGTATGTGTAGAGATTCGACAGTGTTCTGCAGAGGGATGCTAGGGTTTCCCCTGCTTGCGTGTCCTGGCACGACACCAACGCGCTGTGATGTTGTGAATGGCCTGCTGCTGCTGAGGCGGCTGCTTGCGGGCATACGCGCGGCACAGCGTCGTGCGCGCCCGTTCTCGCCTGCGCAGCGAGCGCACGGGGGCATGCTCTCGCTGCGCATGCAAATTTTGCACACCCAATGTATGGCCATCCCCACTCGCACAGGCTCGCTGAGCACTGCCTCTGATCGTAAGACAGCTGCCCTTAGACTGCGCACCAGGCACATACTGCAATTCCTCACGACTGCGTCTGTTGTGCACATGGCCCATTCCATGTACACGAGATCTCTCTCGCGCACAAAGAATACCCCCACGACACACTTGTGAACACGCAATCACCACCTCCCCCCCCTGCCCCCCCAGGCGCTGATCGCTGTGGCCCACCCCGAGGACCGCCCCCACCTGGAGGCCGAGGCCCAGAAGCGCGGCCTCCTGGGCAAGCTCAGCCGCCGGAAGGCCCCTGTCGTGGCCGCCACCGCCGCTGTGCCCGAGCCCATCGCCGCTTAGACGTAGCATTTGAGCGCTGCTGCCACGCGCCGCGCTGCGCGTGCAGCTCGATGTCAGCAGTGCTCCGCAGCAGCAGCAGCTGCAGCAGCACCACATGGTTCAGATGGTTTGAACCGCAGTTCCGCTCGGGTCGAAGCCGCTCTCTCTCTCTGCGCGGCTCTCAGAACGTACACGTCGTCGACAGATTCTCTCTCTCTCACACGTACCGACACAACACAGCGACGCTGGCACCTGGAAACCACATCGGCGCAAATGCGCCCCCCCGTTGCCGCCGCCACGCCGCCCCGCTGCCCTGTGCGCGTTGTTCTCCTGCCCTTGAGCAAAGGGGAGGGGGACGCGCAAGCGCGCGGCGTAGCGTGCGGACGGCCGTTACCCCGTTTGCTTTTGTTGCGTAGGACTATGTAAGCGCGCATGCGCTGCTGCTGCTGCCGCCCTCCTGTCGCGGGCGCGCAGCGCGCGCGGCGCCACCGCCACCGCTGCTACTTGCTCTGCATATTGAATCAGTCGCGTCGTCTCTGTATGCGCGTCGGGGCGAGGCGCTCGTGTCCCTTGAGGACATATGCCGTGCCCCTGAGCGCGCGGGAGTAATGGATGTTGGACGTTTCTTGGGTAATAATGCAACTTTTGGCCGGGACAGGTCTGCACGAGCTGCGGCGGCGCGCGTCGCTTCTGGTGTGTGTATGCTCTGTCTGTTCGTCGGGTTTCGCGTGCCGCACTGCGCATGTGCGTGCTTGCACTGCGCGCTGTTGTGATGGCATTGTGAAACTGTTCCCGCGAGCTCTGGCTTGGGGCTCATCTTGTTCCGGTAGCTTGCGCTTCAGCATGTTCGCGCTTGCATCTTCGACATCATGTATTTTACATGCCATGTCAAATTCGTGCATCACTGCAGCGGTGACAGCTTGACATGGCCTGAAGTTGGCAACAGTACTGTACTGAAATACAACACTCGTGAATGCATTATTTACTTGTGGGCTTGTATTTACTGGTTCACAAATGAAGCTTACTCCTGTGCAGCCATTTTTGTACACATGTCCGGCATCACCGCAGGCCATGAAGACCATTCCAACCCGCTCGCACACCCAGGAAGCCAGATACGGTGCACATTCCTGTACAATGCCATGCACGGATGAAGTCTGGCGTGCACGCCCGCTGGCGCCGCCCGGTGATTTTCACCCCTATTCACAACTGCAATTTCTTGTAGGTCCAGCCAGCCAGCCCCCGATCGCAGCTGTACATGCGCGCGCAATGCGGCAGCCGGCGCGTACGCCTGGCGCCCCCTAGCCGAGGCACGCCGCCACCACCGTCTTGGCCTCCGCGAGGCGCTCCGCCTTGCGCTGCAGCGCGGCGCGCTGACTGCGGACGAGGGGGTCCTCCGCGAGGCAGCGCTCCGCGGCAGCGGCGTCCACGCGCAGCGCGCCGAGCCGCGCCTCAAGCGCCGCGCCGAACGCCGCCAGCATCTCCGCCTGCACGGCGCGGCAGACGGCGTCCGTGTAGCGGCGCGACGCGACGTCCCAGTAGGCGGCGAGGAAGTCGAGCATGTCGCGCGCCGCGAGCGCGTCGCTGCCGTCCGTGCCGAACGCCATGTGGCGTTCAACCCACGCATCCATCGCGGCGGCGTCGGCGGCGCCGCGCGGCAGCGTGGACTTGATGTGCTGCACGCGCCGCGCGTTGATGCCCTGCGCGCGGCGCCGACAGCAGGCCCCAGGACGGATTTCAGGGTCAGCGCGGAGCGGGGAGTGCTCGCAACTCGCGCCGCTACTGGGGTGCGCTGCCAGTGTTGGAATGCAGCTGTGGTCAGGCACGAAGGCAAGGAGAGCCCTCTACCCCCTTATCGGAGAGGAAGATCGCCGCACAGGTCAAAATGTCGACCTGGCATGCCTGAGAGAGAAACGGGTGTGCGCTGCGAACTGCTTCAATGGTGCTGACAGCACACATGCGTCTTGATCCGAATGCCGCTGTGCGCTGGAAAGCTGCCGCGAGCGAACACGCGCAGTGGTCACCAGGCGAAGTCGGACGTGCATGCAGTAGCGCCAACGCACCGACACTCATCGTGGTTGGGAACTACAACCAAGCGTACTTCAGTTGAATCAGTAAAAGTGTTCATCTTGGGTGAGAAAATTGCATACAGGTACTATACATAAAGAGCCAAGAGCTGAGAACCAGCCAGGCGGCACTGAGGGGGGAAAGCGAGTGCAATTGTTCCCGTAAATATCAAAGCCAGACTGTTACAGACACATTCAGCATAAGCAACTGATGGATGATGAAGACCATGTTCTCAAATTGCCCAACAATCAAAGAGACCATTTGTCAAGTTGACAATCTGATGCAAAAGGAACGCTGCTCTATGTATACACACATGAGTCAGCGCCCGCTCACCTCTAACGCTGCAAGATCTACATACCTCAATGCGACCAACTGTCATTTCAAGCTTGTGAGGTTGTGTGAAACTTTACCAGATGAGCACTGTACCTCCATAAAGCGGTCATCCAAAGTGAGCGGCTGGCTGCGCTCGTGCTCCCATATGAGGCGGATGCGGTCGGACGCGCGCTGCATGCTCTCCTCCGCCGCCTGCGCGTTACAACGCAACCGTTGCGTCGTATGCGCTTAGCACTATGCTACCATGCATGTGTGTTGCTTGGCTGCAGGTCCACCTGCCAGTGGGCAGCTGCTGACCTCTCACAAAGCTCGCCAAAGCCTCCGTTGCCTAGTGAAGTGCAAGTTCGGGAGTCATGACTGCTGGCTCCTCAAGCGCGGCTAAACTGGGGCCTGCACACATGCTTCACCGCGCCGTAACATGACAGTGCGCAGCTCCATTCCCCCCGGCGCCAACACAGTCACCCAATCCTGCTGATCTTGCGTCCGTGCATACAGGTAGTGAGCACTGCCATGAGATAACGGCGAAGCCGCAGCGCCAGACCAAACTGTGACGGCGACGCCGACCCCCTTGCGCTTAGCTTAGCACACACACAGCGACATAAATTGCAACCACCGCAACATTCACCGCGGTAATCACCCGAGCTTTCGCAGCTTGGCGGATGCGCTGCACCCTGGCACGGCCGCGCGTGAGCGACGACATCCAGCACCGTACAGCACATGCAGTACACGGCCTAAGCTCGGGTAACGATACCGTACTCGTTCAAACGCAAGAGAATGGTCAGCGCAGCAGCGCGCAGGCCTGCCACCGCGTCACCTCGGCGCTCGCCCGCACGAGCGCCTCGCGCAGCGCCGGCAGGCGCGCCGCGTGCGCCGCCGCGGCGGCCGTGGAGCCCGTCGGGAGCACGCCTAGGACGCGCTGCGCGAGCGTGTCCGCGGGCGCGTGCCATGCCGCCATGATCTGCGCCGCCTTGTGGCGGAAGAAGGCGAAGCTGAGGAAGCCGGGCAGCTCCTCGCCCTTGAAGCGCTGCTGCTCGGCGCGGATCGCTGCCACGGCGTCGGCGTCGTCCGGCGGGCGCGTCGCCGCGACGGCGCGCTTGAACGCCGTGAACGCCGCGTACACGTCCGTGTACATGCGGCCGGCGCCGGCGCCGCCGCCCTCGCCGCCGCCGCCGTCGTCGTCATCGTCCTCCTGGAAGTTGAAGTCGGGGTCGACGTCGTCGCCGCCGTCGTCGTCGCCGCCGTCGAACGCGCTTGCGAGCCACTCACTATAGCGGCCGTTGGCGCTGCCGGCGACGCACGCGCTGTACGCGTTGATGCGCTCCACCATGGCGGCGGCCTTCTCCTCGGGGGAGCAGCGCTCAAACCCGGGGCCGAGGCGCACAAGGTCCGCGCGCGCCGCCGCGAGCTTCTCGTCGATCTCGGCGCGCATACGCGGAAGCTCCGCGCGGATGCGCGCGACCAGCAGCGCGGAGAGTCGCTGCTTGAGGTTGGCGACGGTGAAGAGCGCGCGGTCGAGCGCGCCGAAGAGGCAGTGCTCGTCGAAGTACGCGACCTCCGCGGCATGCGCGTTCGCAAGCGACATGTCGTTGGCAATGTCGCGGTGCGACCGGTTCTTGACCATGACGTAGCCGAGCTTGAGCGGCTTGGTCTCGTTGAGGAGCACTGCCACGGCCTCGCGCTCCGCGCCCGGGTTGATGAGGTCGGGCTTGGTGAGGACGCCCATGGTGCGCACGCCTTCGGGGTCGTGCTCCGCGGCGAGCTCGAGGCCGCCCACCGTGGCGACGTCCTGGTTGCTGGGTACCAACACGAGCATAATGGTGCGCGGCTGCTTCATGTAGCTGCAGTGAGATGAGGAAGGGGAGGCGCGCAGCGCAACGCATAGGCGAGTACTGCAGTGTACTGAGCACTGCGATTGCCGCCGGCTGCTGGTGTGCCATAGCATGCGGAGTCGGCACTCTCACAGTTCAGGGTGAGGTGGCAGCGACAGGATCATCATGATGCAGTGCGTCCATAAGAAACACAGTCTTGATTCGCATCAGACCTGAGGCCATGTGAGGCTTGACTCTTTCAACGCACTCTCCTTGCAAGTTAAATTACAGCATGTGACACGGCGTTCGTAAGACTGCAAGAGTCATGCTATATGTCTGGCATCATGCAGATTGAAATCAGTGGGTGGAACCACTGTAAGAGTCATGCTGCAGCAAGCCAACACCCGTCTTCCCTGCTCCCATGAGTACCACGCGCACACTGCAGCTGATCAGCACGCCGAAGCTGACTCTGCGCGCTTGCACGTCTTGTCGGCAAGTGCACCATATGGCAGCTGCTGCAAACCACCACCAGTAGGAGAGTCGCCTCCCGCGTACCTGCGCAGCAGGCCGTCCACCTGCTGCATGACGCTGCGCGACTGCCCCGCCGTCGTGGTGCGCACAATGCCCGGCAGGTCGATCACCGTCAGGTTGGGGATGTTCGGCGCGGCCAGCTGGATCACGATGGACTCCGCCGAGAAGCCCTGCTCGCTGCAGAGCTCCTCCGTCAGCTGAGCGATGGCGCACTCGACGGCGGCGACGGTGGTGAGCGTTGCCACGGCGTCGCGCGCCGCCGTGGTGTAGGCGCGCGCCAGGAAGCGCTCCGCGCTCTGCATGCGCAGCTCCGTCGCGCAGCGCGTGACGAGGCCGCTGCCGCGCGGGAAGGGGATGCCGCTGATGGCCTCCAGGACGCTGCTCTTGCCTGTGCGGCATTGGGGGGGGGGGGGGAGCAAGGAGGGGCAGGTGGAGAGGGTCTTCCCGTGTTCAATTGTGCTGAGCTGTAGTGAGCAATGAATTAATGACGAGCGTGAGGCCACCGTTTGGTCTTAAGATGCCACGCGCGTTCAAGGTGGCTGGCGGTCATGTACATGTAGGTCGAGCATGCAGCTCCTGTTTGTGCATGTGCCATCCATGGGATCAGCGCCAGTTTACTATGCTTAGCGCATATCACTGCAGGATTGTTGTTATGGTTTAACTGCCTCTGCGTTTAGGGTTAGGGCCGCCGCAAGGTGCCCTCACTGCGTTGGCTGACTTTGAGCTTGTGTCCAGTTACGATTGTGTGTATCATGTGCTGATGACTTGCTTACGCGCCTCTCAAGGAGGTGCACCGATCGCCTCCAGGTCATCGCAGCAGAAGCAGAGGCCCGTTATAGCATTGGCTAGTTGCTGCCCTGGTGACTAGCAGCCATCGGCGTCCACGAAGCATGCACTGGGAGCTCTTGGCAACGCGCGGTGATGCGCACTAGCCGTTTGGTCTTGAACTGCAATGCGTTCCTCACCAGAGCTCTGGTCACCAACGACTGCGATCTGCGGAATCGCCACGTCCTTCTCAAGCCCTCTGCCCCTCAGCTTGTCTGCCAGTTCCACGAGGGGCCGCGCAAGATCCTCCATGTGCGCGAGGTCGGCGGGGCTGTCCTGCATCAAGTGCTCGTCGCTGTCATCTGTCGCGCACGCTAGCTGCGCGGCGGCGCTGTCCTGTCCCATGAAGTTTACTTGGCTCCCTTCGGTGTCTTCGAGCGGCATGACCTCTGCAAAGCTGTCCGACACTGCATGCGCAAACACCAGACACAAGAAACACGAATCAGGCAGCTGCACAGTTTCGGGTGCGATCTTCAGCGCGCGATCGTCAGCTCACCTATGAGCGCAGGTTCCATGATGATCGCCTCTCCTTGCTCTCGATGGTGCGGCGCTCCTCCACCGCCCCATGATGTCCCTCCTGTGGCGCATCACTGTTCGCGATGACGCTACTCTCCTCACGGGAGCGCTGGACCAAAGTTGGCGCTCTTTTTCGAACGGTGCACGTGTGATCCTTGCTTCTTCTTCCACATTCTTGGTCATATGCATGTGCCCCCTTCCACGGCGGCAGTATAACATGTTTTGTCATTGTGCCAAGTGCTGCAGGCTGCACATCAAGATCAGGCCTTGACGAACACGTGACAGCGACAGCCAGCCAGCTACGCTTATTCACTCACACTTCGCAGGCTCACGTGCACATATATCAGGCAGTAGCAGCATCACTTACTCGTTCCAGAAAGACGAAGGAGATTGGCAAATGCAGGCAGCCTAGAATCATTACACCCCACCCCCCCAAGTAGTACTACATACTTCTACATATCAGGTCACGTAAAAAGCGTTTCCTGGCAAAAGCAGCTGCCAAACACCCTCTGTGCGCAAAGCGAAGGTGAGAAGTGTCGACCTTCATTGAGCATGCAAGAATCCTTGCTGCATGTATGAACGCATTCAGTGCTGAAGGAGGACCGGCAGCAATGGCTCAAGCATGGTGCACAATGTCCTTTACGCTGCACTGGATGGCAGGTCCAGAGTCTCACAACACTGCCATGATGGTATGTGCTGAAAGCTTGGACATGCAGCAAGCAGAACGGCCCCGGTCGCAGCAAAGACCGAAAAAGCACAGCAGACAACAACCGCCCAGCAGCACAAGTCGGGGCACAGGACCAGTACAAAAGTCTCATGACGTGTGTGTGTTGCGAGAGAAGCGGCTCCGGCGCGCTGAGCCTTTGACCGTAACGTAGCAGCAGCTAAAGTTCAATACACCGGTACTACAGGGGCTGCTTGTGCTGGTGCAGGCCCTTGTCCAGGGCCTCCTGTACCCAGCTGCCCACAATGTTGTCGCCGCTGCCCTGCTCACGCGAGAGACGGCGGCACACATGAGCACGGTGAGGTCATGGCAGTGCGATGTTGTCGCCGCTGCCCTGTTGGCGCGAGAGGCAGCGGCACGCATGAGCACGATGAGGAGATGTAAATGTCCATGCCAAAGCATGCACACCGCTCTGTTGTCGCCGCTGCCCTGTTGGCGCGAGAGGCAGCGGCGCGCATGAGCACGATGAGGAGATGCAAATGTCCATGCCAAAGCATGCACACCGCTCTGTTGTCGCCGCTGCCCTGTTGGCGCGAGAGGGTCAGCGGCGCGCATGAGCACGGTGGTGTCATGGAAAGGCATCAAGAGATCGTAGAGCTCTACTAGGTGACAAGGTGTGGCTAGCCGTCAAATTGAACGCCTTCCACCAATAACCGTCATGTTAGTGCAAGTGTCCGAGCTTAAGCATGAGCACCGCTCAACACGAGCATACCCAAGATACCTACCGTATCAGGGCGCATGGTCGCCGTATTTGGCCAGATGTGCCGCACGCCCAAGGGCAACTCAGCACGAAAGCGGAAACGGGCCATTGGCGCATCATGAATGCGGTGCGTGCCATGTGGCGTGCAGCGAGCGACGCTTGCTGGATCAAGAGACTAGCTGAGGCCTGATGTCGACTTCACAAATGCACACCTTCCTCAAAAACACTATGTGTGACTGCTTGAAGATGTCTAGTGGATTTTAAAACTCATGACAAGTGCAGCACAGGTTCTGCGCACCAAGTGACAGGTCACTGAGACGCGAATCATATGCCGAGTAAAGCATTAATCAGCCAGCAGCGCAGCAGCGGGTGCTCCAGCATTGCATTGGTGCCACGTCACATGTTGGGGCAACAAGCTCCCCATGCTGGCAGAAGAGGGGCAAGAGCGGCGCGTCTCAGTCAAAACTTCAAGTCATGCGCATGGCCCTTCACCTACTTGATCAGCTGCGCGCCACTGCGCCTTGACCGGTCGTGGCCAAACCTACCAACAACGGCATCACACTTGTGTCTCCCTCAGTCCGAGGACTGCATGAACCTTGGAGGCATTCACCAGCACTCGATAGTGGGCGGCATCAACGCAGATGCCATCTCGAACGCACGCATATGATGCTACTTCGTACAACTTAACCTAACCCAAACCCTATCCCTATCCCTATCCCGAACCCTAACCCTGACCCTCACCGTTCCAAGGAAGTGGCAGAAGTGCGCGTGCAGGCACTTGACGGTATCGTGTCGCCGAATACCCGCGATACCTACCCTGCCGTCCAGGCAGTCCGCCCACCCCCTCTTATCTACAAGCGCCCTGTCCTCCGGCTGCGCGCGCGCGCGCCCATTGTGTACACAGAGGCAGCAAGGTAGGGAGGGTGTCAGATGTGAGGCGGGGCACCTGGGCCATTCAGAGGGCAGCTCCAGCAATGTGAGTGGCATGACATGAATGGCCTGTTGGTATTGTGAGTTGGTGCTGAGGTGACGGTGGCAACATGGCAGATATACGAGGCGCTGCCTTGCATATTGCTGCCAGAACAGGACGCGTTCAGCGTCTGTGCAATGCTGCAACAAAGCGAGAGCTCGCGCACACAGGCGCAAATGTGACGATGAAGTAGCAATACCAGAGCCTGACGGCGACAGCGCCAGATTCAAACACGTACACAAGTGAAGAGTGCGGGGTTCACATCAGCCAACTGCGAGGTCGTCTAAAGTGCAGTTGAAGTGCCTCATGTACGCGACAAAGGGGCAGGCATCCAGTACATAAAAGGTCAGTAGCATGGTTCCCGTATAGTGCAGCAGTACTGGCCCATCCTGGCGCACAAGTGGAAGATTGGATCTTCGACTACTTGCTGTACTTGTAACTGTCATTACTTGTTGTGGCTGTAGCTTCACAGCAGCTCAACACCCCCTCCTGCAGATGTGAATGCGTCTGATTCGGCACACAATCCAAGCTAATCTCACGCCCGTGCTAGAGGCACAGGCTTCAACAGGCGTGGCGATCTGCACAGGCAACTTTGGCCAATTGCATTGGCATCACCAAAGAGCTGTTGCAGGGCCCGCACAACGCACACCCACTGCTCTTGTCCCAACACCTGCCCTGAGTAGTAAATGGCGCAGTTGGACACATTCCCCGTGCCCCTCCACGCTATGAAACGTGAATACTGATCATTGCTGTGCCAATTCACTGAGGTGCACTCACAGATAGCATCTCCCATCTCTTGTCGGAGTACGCCTGGTGCTGCCGCTGTATTGTCGCCAGATGCTCCGGGCTGGCCTGCGGAGCGGCAAAGTTTATGCTTCAAATCAGTGGTGCATGAATGTAGCCACAGCATCGCTGCAGTCAGGGCGACTGCCATGGTGTGCAGCGACAGCTGTAACAGAGAAGAGGACCCAGAGTGCTTGTGTATGCAGGCACGACATGCATTGGCGAGGTTGATACACTGCATATCTTCAGGCAGGTAGAGTGTTGGGACTGGGTCAAACACATGATAATGCAGCGCAAGAAACTGACTGCAGCGAGGCCGACCAAAACGGCTCGACATCGGCACTGATGAAGTATACCAGAACTCATAACCGTAATTGCAGCAGCAGCAACCGTGACATTCATGAATGAGAGTATTCTTTGAGGCTTGGGGAAACAGCGACACGGCTATAAGCTGTCCCCACTGCCGCCAGCAGGGGCTTTCAGCGCGCCACACTCTGTCACCTGCGACAAAACTTCAACTTTGGAAATACGCTTGGTGTTGAGGTACGATGCTGACGAGAGTGACTGTATGCAAGCGTCACTCACCCGCAGCCTGGCCTCAAACTCTTGCACTAAGCCTGCCACCTCCAGCCGGCTGACATCGGCCTTCAGCTGAGGGCAGCACAGCCAGTAAATGGTGGGGAAGGGCTGCAGCTCCACTTTGTTGCGCCGTGTGCAGACGGGCGCTGACACCGGGTACAGCAGCAGCACAGTGGGAGCACCATCCCTGTTCCGCGCAGCGACAGAGATCAAATTGGGAGGCACGTAGCCCAGCTGCGTGCTTATGCACACAATGTCATCCCGGGTGACACCAGGTGGGAGCTCCGCCTCTGTCAGGAACACATTCGCCAGGCGCTGGCCTTCGACGGAGCGCTGAACTTTGCTGCGCGCGCGCTTCTTCCCCCACCTGGGCCGCGGCACTGCAGCGGCACCAGCGCCAGAACCGAGCCGCTGCTCATCGGCCGAGGCAGCAGGATCGGGAGAGTCGTTCAGGTCGCAAGCTTCCAGGCCCAGCGTCATGTCCCATTCCTCGCCGCTGGATGACGACTCCACGCCTTCGCCTTCATCCCCCCCGGCTCCCGGCCTGTCCTCTACGGCCGCAACATCGCCCATCACAACCTATAAACTCCAACTTCAAACTTCGGAGTCGAAGACGCGAAACTTCAAGGGGGGGTACGTTTGCTGCAGAACTCATCAAATTTGCGAGCTAGGTGTGTGCAAGCATGGCATCTGAGGAAGGCGAGAACGGAAAGCGCAAGGTGGTCCTGGTGTGCGGCGGCGCAGGCTACATTGGCTCGCACACAGCGCTGGTGCTGCTGGAGGCCGGCTTTGACGTTGTCGTGCTGGACTCTTTCGTCAACTCCAGGTGACAACACGGCATTTAACTCAAATCTCTCAAGCGAGAAGCATAGAGTCTCCCTTGCCAAAATTCTTGCAGTCAGATCAGCGCTCTCACGGCGTGTCGCTGCCTTTGCGCAGTCCCGAGAGCTTGGAACGGGTACTGAAGATCACCAACTGTGGTCCGGAGCGCCTGAAATGGCACAAGCTGGACTTATGCGACCAGGTGAACCTGCAGAAAAAAGTGTGTCACGCCTGCTTCTGTCGCAGCACCGCATAGTCATGCTATATGACAGAGGGTCTGCTGCCATTTGTGCAGTCTCTGTTGTGTTCTGAGACCTGTTTCCGCAGTTCCGTGATGCCGCTGGCGCCTTATCACTCGCTCACTGATTCAATGTTTGGTTACGCCATGCCTGCTTTGTTCCACAGGCGGCATTGCATGAGATTCTGCTGCAGTACCCGCCATTTGACTCGTGCATACATTTCGCTGGGCTCAAGGCAGTGAACGAGAGGTAATCAGTTGATGTCACCTTCCTCATTGTCGAAGTGGTGGCTTTATCACTGTACATGCTGATGTTTAAAATACACACCAGTACCTTCTTGCAGACACTCCCAGTTTCAAATATTGCTGTTACTTACAGTAAGCAAGTACTGCTGGATGCAAGCAACAAACCCTGTTCTCAATGAAATGACGATCTCTCAATTGGCAACAGGAGTTCAAAACAGGCTAAGGGGCTGACAGCCTAGCACGGTCTACTGAATGCTCAAATCAGGCAGTGCTCGAAACACATTGCTGTCCGAGCTGCTGTGTCTTGTAAAGTTTACTTTAGTGCAAAGCATTGAGTCAATGATTTGACGATTAGTACACAGCGATCGCATTGCTGAAGTTTAGTTAATTTATCGATTGAGACAACTACAGTAAACTAATTTTTAGTCAACCTTCCAGCATCAGGTTTCCTGGCACCTTGCAATACACTGCGCAGGTTACAATCATGCATACGCAGAGAGTGCATTCCATCGTGGCAACCAACAGCACGCTTTTTGCCGTATGCCAACACCAGCAGAGTGCTTTCCAGTCACTTGCTGTCGACTTGCTGTGCCCAGATCCTCGCCTGCAAATTCGAATCACGAAGTCCAGGCAGCTGTTGGGTCTGCGTACATGTTTGCGCTGCATTACGTCTACATCAGCGAGATAGTGACCAGCCACTGTGGATCATTTGTCATTGCCCGCATAGCTGCAACCAGAAGCAGATATCTGAAGTCGATGCAGTTGTGCACATGGCAACACTCTTCTTTATCGCTGTCCAGCTCATTGTGTACTGCATCATCAGCGAGATCGCTCAGATGAACACCCCAAGTACGCACTTCAAGTGCAGTATTCACGGTTACTCTTCTGCATCACTCTCAAGTTCACTGCTTTCGGTCATGTTTCATCAGTGAGAAAGCGCAGATGAAAATTCAAGTGCAGTGTTCACGGTTGAAGCGACATAATGCACATGCGCTTCAAATCCTGTGTACTGCGCCATGTGTCCATGCTGTGCGGGACTGTAACAACGGACAACGCTGATGCGCGGTCCGCTCTGCCGCCCCTCGCTGCAGCCTGCACGAGCCACTGCTTTACTATCACAACAACATTGTGAGCACGCTCAACCTGCTAAAGGTGCGTACAAGTCAGCTCTCAGGGTGTGTGCCGCCTGCTGCACTCTGCAGTGAGATGTTCATAAACTTGTCTTTGGGCGATAGGCTGTCTCACGGGCATGTTGCACGTTGTGCAGATAACATCACTGTGACAGAGGCAACGCCACAATGCGCAGTCTACCAGCACAAATTCCGCGCTGCATCCTTGCAAACATGACAGCAGCTCTATGCTCGGTGCTGATCAGTGCCGTGGACACGTCTGTGTTGCATACGCGTGCTCTCATTGTGCGACAGTTGTACTTCGAAGCATAGCATAATGTGGCCATGTAGTCACAGGCTGTTACAGCTCATTAGCTGACACCCCGAGACCTGCTCCGTGCCAAGCCACATGCGATATCAACTGTCGGTGTCTCATCATCAAGTTCAAAACAAACCCATTCAGGACCCATCTATTGATTGTGCCATGTTGGCTGCAAGTCGCCGAATTCGATACCTACATACTGACTGCATGCGTTGTTGTGTTTGTTGGCGAGCGCACTGTGCTCTGCAAGTTGTGCTGCATGGGTTGCAAGGTACCAGCGGCACCAATTATGCGTACACAACCTCAAATCTCCAGCGTCTGATGTGGCGCTCCACCTTGTTTGAAGTTGCTTGGGGGCGAACTTCACACATGCAACTTGAACCTCCTGTGTCTGATGCCGCACCACGCTGCGCTGCTGTGGCCCCCCGCAGGAGTTGGATGAGCGCACGTGCAGGAAGCTGGTGTTCAGCAGCAGCGCCACAGTGTGAGTTCAAGCCGGCAGTGCAGGGTCCAGTTGAAGTTTGTTCAGTGCATCTTGAAGTTGAAGTTACATCACTGTGGATAGAACTCCAGTGCCTGTGCATCCCGCCTGGCGTGCTTCAGATGATTGGCCGGCTGCATAGCGAGTCCTACCAGTGCTGTTCCTGCCCTTATACCGAGGACGTGCCAGGCCTGCTGAGTCCATCTTTGACTTGTGAAGGCATGGCTTGGTTACATGAACCAAGAGCACATGTGCTTCCTGACCAAGGCACATGATCAACACCATACGTGAGCACTGGGCGATGCTCTGTTTGCGTTAGTGTTTCTGATTGACTGCCTTCCTTTCACATGCGTGCTTGACGATGCAGGTATGGAAACGCGCCGGCGCCCATTACGGAGGAGTCACATGTGGGCCAGGGCATCACAAACCCATACGGTAGGTACCTAGGTAGCGCAGAGAGTAGGTTATGAGTGCAGAAAGCCCCCTTCTTGTGTAGTCCTATGTATTGTAGCATGACAATGTCAGGACAAACAGCGGTGTTCATCATGATCCTTCACGCATTTGGGTCTGGCAAGGCCTGCAACCGCTGAACGTTGCGGCACTCGTGCTTTTTCACACCCATTTTTGTATGAAGTGGGGGCGAGTTCGGCGCCCATGAGTGCACAAAACTTGCAGCGGCAGCCATGACATGACATCAGGGCCTGCTGCATTGCCACCCACATGTCAGAGGTGTCATATGCAAAAGCAGCAGTGCTCATGCTCGCTGCCCTGACGCGCGCATCGTGACGGTGCGTGCCTCACTCCAGGGCGCACCAAGTACTTCATTGAAGAGATCCTGCGCGACTTCACCATCAGCGATGACCACCACGCCACCAACGCGAAGGAGGTGAGCCGGCGCGCTGCTGAACAAGCGATACGGCATGCACGTATTTGTGTATATATATACATGCACACACTTCAATGTACACGTTGTATGTATTCACAGGCCGTACGCCTGCATCCCATTGTAATTCTGCATTCCTGCGCCGGTGACGCACCTGGTCCCGCGCACATCCCCAAACCTCGCCGCAACTGCGCTCGCAAGCCTCCGGTTCCCATTTCGTGGAGAGCTGAGCGCTGCTGCCGCCCCCTCTCTCTCTCTCTCTCGCGCGTGCGCGCTCGCGTCAGGGGCACGAGCTGTCTAGCCGGTGGAAGATTGAGAGCCTGCGCTACTTCAACCCCACGGGTGCGCACCCTAGCGGCGACATCGGCGAGGACCCCCGCGGCCCCCCCAACAACCTGGCGCCGTACCTCAGTCAGGTAAATGAAGGAGGGGAGGGGCTTGTCGTGGTTCATGGCCACGCGGGGGGGGGGGGGGGGGGGGGGGCTTGTCGTGGTTCGTGGCCAAGTCAACCTACGGCCAAGTCAGAGGCAATGCAAGCAGTCATCGCGAGGCAGCATTGACCGCTGTGACATGGCTACGCAGATGGCCGTGGTTCATGGCCAAGTGGGGGGGGGAGGGGGGGGGAGCGGGCGTATCACGGTTCATGGTCAAGTCGATTCACGGCCTCGTTCGAGGCAATGCAAGCAGTTATCGCCAGACGGCATCGACCAATGTGACAGGCTGCGCTGATGGGCTCTAACGCCAAGGGTCAGGGGGTTGTTTCGGAAGGGGAGCGCTGCACCAGTGCAGCGTGCACCTCTGCTATGCAGCAGGGAAGGCTGGGAGGGGGTGGCTCGCGCGGGGGCAGCGGGCGCAGCGGTGTTGGCCATTGGCAGTGCAGGGTGCAGGGGGGTTCAGCAGGGACGGAGGGGGGGGGGGGGGGGGGGGGGGATGCAGCGCCGCCAATGGGGAGCGGCGTTGGCAGCAAGTAGTCGTGTTCTGAGCGCTGGTCCAAGTCGGCGTGCTCCGGTCCTCTTCGCCGCCTGATACGCATGGCACGCTGGCCAGTGCTCTGCCACTTGTCAGGAGGGGCGCCCGGCGGCAACAAGAAGCTGACCGCTCCCTGTGGGGGTGGGGGTGGGGGTGAAGGCACTGTGCGCTGAGAAGCTCGTGGTACTTCAAGTTGAGGTATCCCACAGATCCCCACCCACAGCTACTGACTTGGCAGCTGCCTGAAGTGGGAAGGAACCAAGCAGCTCACGCGGTCGAACCCTGCGCGATACTGCCGAAACGTGAGCTACCATCATCATTTACGGACTGAACATCATTCACGGACTGAACATCATTAACGGACTGAACTCCCCTCGCTGTTCAACTCGTGAACGCAGGTCGCTGTTGGTCGGCGGGAGCAGCTGACCATATTCGGCGGCGACTACGATACGGTGGACGGCACGGGCGTGCGCGACTACGTGCACGTGCTGGACCTCGCGGAGGGGCACCTCAAGGTATGTATGTACAGCAACACTACCCACTACCTACCTACCAGTGCCACACGTCAGTCATCATGTCTCGGGTTCATTTGGCGGAGAAGCGCCTGTGAGGTTTGTCTGAACACGCAGTACTCTTAAGCGGCACGAGCGCCGCGATTGCCCAGCAGATGATGCTGACGCAGCAGCGTGGTGAGCTCGGTCACGTAAGCGGGGTGCGTGCACAGGTGCCAGATTTCTCATGTGCAGCAGCGTCACCGGGAGGCTGGGCTCGTTGCATGTTGACTGTCAACATCAACAATGTTCAAGCACTCACGCCTTCGCAAGCCCCATTGTTTCGACGGCACACCTTTGCGGTGTACATTTGAAGGCGGTTGTAGCTTTTGCCAACCTGCACGTGTCAATGTCACACAATTGCACATTCTCCCCCAAAGTCTGCGCAGCTCCCATCTGCGGTCCCGGCGGTCACCTGAATGCGCATTGTTTTGTCGGGCGGCGCATGCAGGCACTGGAGTACCTGGACAAGGTCCCCTGCGGCTTCCACACCCACAACCTCGGCAGCGGCTCCGGCTACAGCGTGCTGCAGATGGTCAAGGCCATGGAGAAGGCCAGCGGAAGACCTGTCCCCCATGTGTAAGTATGTAGGAAAATAATCAGGGTTAGGGTTAGGGCTACCAAGGCTGGAGTTACGGTTAGGGTTAGAGCTAGCGCTGACTGCGCCCGCTCATCACCTGTCTTGGGTAGGCTGAGACTCTAGATGTTTGCATTGCTAGGCTGTAAGTCTGCACTGGTGGGGCCTGCTGGTCCCCATGTGTGAGTATGTAGGGTAATAAGCAGGGTTAGGTTAGAGCTGGAGTTGTGGTTAGGGTCAGAGCTAGCTGTTACTGCGCCCATTACATAGTCACCTGTCTTGGGTAGGCTGAGACTTTGGATGCTTGCATTGCTAGGCTTCCATTCTGCACTGGCGGGGCCTGCTGATGATGGAAAGCCACAGAGCCGTGAAAATGGCAGGTGGAATGGACCCATCTGCCCTATGCCCGCTTCCTGGCATGTGCGAGTGCAAGGTTGCTGTTACTAGTTCTCTGTGCTAGATCGTG
Source organism: Tribonema minus (assembly GCA_017506865.1). NCBI lineage: Eukaryota > Xanthophyceae > Tribonematales > Tribonemataceae > Tribonema > Tribonema minus. The sequence goes on from JAFCMP010000190.1 coordinate 496,394, forward strand.
CACCCCTGCCCCGCTGCGATGCCACGCTGCGCACGGCCACAACGCTTTTCACAAAAAGCTACTTCTACACTGCACGCTGAAATCCTTCCCCCCCCGGCGCCCCCCCCTAACCACCATCCCCTTCAACCCCCCGCAGCATCGGCCCGCGGCGGCAGGGCGACCTCGCCTCCGTGTACGCGGACCCGTCGCTCGCCAAGAAGGAGCTGGGCTGGGAGTGCACGCGTGGCATCGACGAGATGATGCGCGACCTGTGGGCGTGGCAGAGCAAAAACCCCAACGGGTACAGAGACGCATAGCGAGTACAAGTGTGAACTGCTCTCCGTCGTCGACTGTGGCTGTACATCCCCCCTCCCCCCCACACACACACACACTTGCGCGCCCGGTAGCGGGGGCGCGTAAGCCGAGTGCGCATCCGCTCTCCCCCAACCCCGGCCTGCCCCCTTTGCGCACACGCACGCCGCGCAAGCGAGCGTGCGACACTACTAGCGTGCCCACTCAGCGCAAGCGGCGCGGCGTGGTAGTGTGTGCAGTACACGCAACTGGCAAGCTGGCCGTCCTCGCACGAGCTCCTCGTTGCTACTGACGCGCGCAACAACAGCGGCGCGCGACGCCATTTGCCGTCCGCCGTCGCTGCCTTCTCTCGCCTCCCGCAAATGTATCGCGCGCGCTGCTGGTGAGCAGGCGTGCGCTGCGGCAGTGCTCATCGTCACGCCGCGTGGCAAATGCCCCTTGTGCAAATGCGCGGCCTGTTGCACACGACGCAAACTCTGCGAGCGCGCACCGTGTGCACATGCGCGGCAGCGCTCGGCGCCAAATACACGTGCGCCGCCCTCAAGTAGCTAGTCCATGTTTCCTGTGTTTTGTACTGGTGCTGCAGTTTGAAGCGTTGTTTGTTTCACTATACTTGTGTGTTTTTGAGATCACTCGCACCAAGCTGTTTGTGACAGCTCCAGCCTCCAGCCTCAGGTCTCGGTGCGCTTCACTGGTGATCACAGCCTCCATGACCCCCCGCACCGAGGCATGCTGGTCTAAATTGCTATTTGCTAATGATGCATTTGAACGATTACCGCGGTTGTTTGTGATCATGGCAGGGGGTGGGGATTGAGGTGTCCACTCACAAACTCAGGGAGGGCTTGAATCTTCAGAACAGAAGGCAACCAAAAAGCAAAGCACTTTCCTGTTCGATGTTCTGTTCAACTTCAACGTGCTGGAGCGTCACCGCCCAGTGATCTCTTTTGCCTACAATACGCACGCGACGCCGACAAGCTGTAGGATATTTGCTGCTATGTGGTGCGCCTGCAAATATCCACTGACTTTACTGTGGACGACTCTGGCAGGGTCGCAACCTGAAGAAGCCTTCATTACCAAGGGCGCGCGCCCGACCGCGGCCTGATGGGGTTCTATGTATGTATGAAGATCCGCACAAGTACGTGCCCAGCATCGCATCTGAAGGTTCCAGTGCCTCACCCGAACAATTAGCCAGACAGCAGAATCAGACTTACGCACTTCGCCGTCCTCGCCACATCAATAATGGAGAGCAACCGAATTCTTAAGGCAGCAGCCGCAGATCCAGATTTAAGCATCAAGCATTTGAGCCGGGGGCCTTTTGCTGGAGCATATGACAACTGTGCATGCTTGGAGCATCATGTGACATCCACTGATGGGCAATTCAATACTTCAACACTCTGATGCCGACTTTTGGTACAAGCATGTAGCCTTGACTGTATCCATTACAAGCGTGACTGATAGGGTTCGTAATAGGCGGACCAAAACCGAATATATATAAAAGGCTGTTGAGCCACACCGATTAAACCAAATAACAGGCAGCGTGCCCGGCACTGCCAAATACGCCTGTTTTTGAGGTATTGGGCTATTAGGCAAATAGGCTGCCGGCGCCAAATATGGCCCAAAATCCTGCTCTGCAGCACTGTGCAGTGTGCAGCGCTGCCGCCAACGGGCAGTGCCAAGGCAACGCATATGGTAAGCGCAAGAGAAATACTTCAAGCTCTTGAGAAGGTGTAAGGTATGTGGCGTGATGAAAGAAGATTTGACACGCAGGTCTCGCAGACCACGATGTCTTGAACCTCAGCTGCTTTTGATCTGTAAATACTGAAGCCCTCGCCAACATCCCAGATAGGGGCGCTGGCATTGACTGGCTTGTGCCGCTTCCACTTGGCAGCGTCAGCAACCAAGCGCCGCTTGGTGGCTGCCAGCTTCTCAGGATCTGCTGGGGCAGCAGGGCCCTCTGCACCAGCAGCAGCACCAGCGTTGATTTCCTCCTCGTCTATGATCTCCTCTACCCCACCCCTACCACCAACAGACGCCATAGCGTCCTACTGTGCTGACTGGGGCCACAACCAAGCTTTTTGATGAAGTTGAAGTTAAACTTCAACAACAGGCATAACAGGTGCCCAGCCTGTTACCTGTTACCCAAATAACCGAATATTAGTATTAGGACCAAATATATTAGGTGCCTATTCCAAACCCTAGTGACTGAGGTCAGAAAACATGTTCTCTGTTGACCTGTGCCGTGGCTCCTCGCTTGATGACGTATATGTTGGACACACAATGTCGAGCCATCGTGTTGAGGATGGTGCGGATTGAAGAGATGTGGCAAACAAACCAATACAGCGATGAGAACGCGCACTTGCTGCTTCAACTTGAAGCGCAATCTACAATTGACAAATGACGCTGACGACGCTGTTTACTCATGGCGTCTGCTTCATTGCAGGCGGGGGGCATGGCATGCAAGACGCTTCGTTCTCAGGAAAATCAACCTTCAACCTGCTGGCGGCAGACATTGATGGAGTCCCAGACACACACCTCCTTCGCCTTCACCACCTTCGTTTAGGAATGCCGGAATCCTGAATCGTAGAGTTGTTGATAAACCTTACCGCCGTAAGTTTTGTCGTAAGTCTAGAGGCCTTCACTGACATTGTGCGTAACGCTGCCGTAACTCACACTCAGATGCCGCAAGCTTTCGCTTAAATGCCGTAAAGTTGCGCTTTTGCAGCGGGTAACTGGCTGATCTGCACATCCCTCAAGGGGGCAAACAAAGACAAGAAGAAAGCCCTTATAGTGGTGGACACCAAGAAGGCGGCGGAACGCCTCGCACGCCAGCTTGAGCAAGCGGGCTTTGCGGGCCAGGTCGGCGCGCTGCACGGCGAGCAGATGCCACGCAAGCGCACCAACATTGCGTCGGACTTCAACAATGGGCGCGTGTCGGTGCTCGTGGCTACAGACGTCACCTGGGGGGGGCTCGCCATTCGCGATGCTTCGCCTGCAATCTGTTTCGACATGCCAAGTAAGGAGGGGGGCGTAGCCCCACCACCTGGGGCTCATGGAGCAAGTCTCGGGGGTACGCCCCCTCCCTGGTTGGCATATCGTAACAGACGACTGGCGACCCCCCCACACGACGTCTGCAGTCACCAGAATTGAGACAAGCCCATCATTGAAGTCCCTGGCGATGGTGGCGCGCTCGCCTAGCGTCTTCGCGCCCTGCAGCGCGATGACCTGGCCCGCCACGCCCGCTTGCTCAAGCTCGCGTGCCAGGCGCTTCGCGGCCTTCTTGGTGTTGACGGTGATTAGCGCTATCTTGTTGTCGGTGTTTGCCCCCTTGAGGCAGTGCAGCTGTGAGGCGATGGTGAGCAAAGTATCAACCAGCTGTTCCAAGCTAACCCTAACCCTAACCTCATGTCATGAAGTGCCATACATACACCTATTACTACCAGTAGGACTACACTGACTTCATCATAATTTGCTAGCCGCCACTGATCATGTATACTGAGATGACAAGTACATGGCGTACTCTGGCCGTGTCATGACACACATGGCAGAATCCAGGGGGGGGGGGCACATGGAGGAGGACGTAGGGGAGGACCCCGAGATGCCATTTGGCGGCGGCGGCGTTTGAGTGGTTGTCGTTGCGACACTTTCAGACTGTCATACGACATGTAGATTCCTTACAGCTAGATGCCAATCATCTGGGCTTTTTCGCGCCCTGAGCGAGAATTAATAAAAAGTACATGAGAAGACTAAACTTGCCACCACAGGAAGGTGGTTACTAGAATAAAATACCGAAAGGCGCAATATTTTCAAGAGGACATGGACAACAACCATATTTGAGGTGTTTCGGGCCTCACTGCACTTTGTTCACGACTGCCGGTCAATGACGCACATGAGTATTTTGTGCATGCAGCATACATTGCACATGGCTTGAATCATGAAGAGCTACTTCATGCCATGGCTACAGGTGGTAATCCGATCAACACTATGGGGGTGTTGTTTTGTCCAGATTGCAATGCATTCTCAAAGGCTTAAGCACAGCACGGCCTGTGTGACAATGACTGTGGCCAAGTACACCCAAGAAAACTGCGCATGCTTTGAGAGGGGCCTGTGTTACTGACGGGCCCTTCAACTCAATACGCTGACCACGCAATCACATGAGAGCACAAGAAGCACGAGTTGTGCAGGTGGCTAGTGTCCACAGGCCATCACATACAGCAGAACTTCAGAAGAGAAGCAAGCCAAACACAACATTTCACTAGGAATGAGAAGTGGCAAAATGAGTTGTCATTACTGATACCTCAGTGTCCGCCAGTACCTGACCAGGGGCACCATATAATAATGAATATCATGCGATACTGCAGCTGCTATCCATCCTTGTGCTGAATGCTCTGCCGGACGTCCATTGAAAGATGTTACACATAACGCTAGGTATGACGACCCTGTGATGATTTCATCCCTGAGATCGCTTGACGCCTCGTTGTAGCCACGGAGCCTGCGGAACAAGACTGCAGCACCAGCTGTGAATAACGTGACATACCAGGCCACAAGCACCATTCATTACTGACCTCACGCGCGAGTGACCAGAATGTATGCGTGCAAAAGGGCAGTGCAAAATACAAACCATTTTGACTCGGTGAATTTTGACTCAGTGAAGCTCACGAAGTGCAGCATCACCTGAATATCATACTTCAAGGTGTGTTTGCTTCTCCAACATGCAGGCTGACATTCGATGCAGAAACGAACAACTATTAGCGCCAGGTGAAGTAAATCAGACAGATTGCAGCATCAAATGCTGTGCCTTGCACATACCTGGGGCTGAGCCACCTACCCGGGTCTCTCTTAGTACAGCAGCGAGCTTGCCCAAGGCTCGCCACCAAGTCCCCGCACCACGACAAGGTCGAGACCATAGCGGGAGACCTACTCTATCAGACTACAAAGCACGCCAGTCTCTTATACATGAGCTGCAGCTAGGTCTACGGCTTGCATCGGAGATAGGGACGGCCCGGGAAGCATGGGAGCGGCGAAAACACCCCCATACCCCCAGAGGAGGGGGTGCTGGCCCCCTCCCGCAATTCAGTGTTGCATGCACATCGCCAACCGCCGTCAGCGGCAGAGAACTATTCTAGAAGCAACCACGCAATTACCACAGACCCCTCTGTTCGCCAGCGTGTAAGAAGCGTGCCTTCTTTCACGCTGCAGAGGGGATTAAGCAGGCTTTCGCCTGACCTACGTCCGATGCAAGCTAATCGTCTGTTGTGTCCGCCAAGCCCAGGCCAGAGTGCCCCCATCAGTTAGCACATGCAGCTCGCCACTGCTGCTCGAATCCTACCTCTACGAGCATCACACTCTTGAAGTTTGGGCACACAGGTAACCTCTGAGCTCTACTTTCGCCTTTAGCCTACACGATGTAAGCACAAGGAGCATTGTTGTTCAAACGGCACGAGTGTACCCTCAGGATAGCCTGCTGTTCTTCTCACAAGTTCATGTGCTTCATATTGGAGTAACGCTGGCGTGCTGCTTTGCTTTTGAGACCATGGCAGGAGACCTACTCTACCAGACTACACTGCACACCAGTCTCTGACACATGAGCTGCAGCTAGGCTTACGGCTTGCATCGGATATAGGGACGGCCCGGGAAGCATGGGAACGGCGAGAACACCCCCATGCCCCCAGAGGAGGGGGTGCTGGCCCCCTCCCGCGATTCAGTATTGCATGCACATCGCCAACCGCCGCCAGTGGCAGGGAACTATTCTAGAGGCAACCACGCAATCACCACAGACCCTCTGTTCGCCAGCGTGTAAGAAGCGTGCCTTCTTTCACGCTGCAGAGGGAATAAAGCAGGCTTTCGCCTAACCTACATCCGATGCAAGCTAATCGTCTGTTGTGTCCGCCAAGCCCAGGCCAGAGCGCCCCTAATAGTTAGCACACGCAGCTCGCCACTGCTGCTTGAATACTACCTCTACGAGCATCACACTCTTGAAGTTTGGGCACACAGGTAACCTCTGGGCTCTACTTTCGCCTTTAGCCTACACGATGTAAGCACAAAAAGGAGTGTTGTTCAAACGGCACGAGTGTACCCTCAGATAGCCTGCTGTTCTTCTCACAAATTCACGTGCTTCATGTTGGACTAACGCTGGCATGCTGCTTTGCTTTTGAGACCATAGCAGGAGACCTACTCTACCAGACTACACAGCACACCAGTCTCTGACACATGAGCTGCAGCTAGGCCTACGGCTTGCATCGGACATAGGGACGGCCCGCGAAGCATGGGAACGGCGAAAACACCCCCATGCCCCCAGGGGAGGGGGTGCTGGCCCCCCCTCCCGCGATTCAGTATTGCATGCACATCGCCAACCGCCATCAGTGGCAGATAACTATTCTAGAGGCAACTAGGCAATCACCACAGACCCCTTTGTTTGCCAGCGTGTAAGAAGCGTGCCTTCTTCACGCTGCAGAGGGAATAAAGCAGGCTTTCGCCTAACCTACATCCGATGCAAGCTAATCGTCTGTCGTGTCCAACAAGCCCAGGCCAGAGTTCACCTATTAGTTAGCACATGCAGCTCGCCACTGTGTCGGTCCTACCTCTACAAGCATCACACTCGTCAACCTTGGGCACACAGGTAACCTCTGGGCTCTACTTTCGCCTGTTGCCTACACGATGTGAAGCACAACAAGCATTGTTGTTCAAACGGCACGAGGTGACCCTCAAGATAGTCTGCTGCTCTCTCTTATCGCAATGCTTCACCTGCTTCAAGTTTACACAGCAGGTACGATTGTTGCCTCATCTGCTTGCTGTCTTGAACTGCCGCATGGCCGGCGTGGAGTTGCTGTCCTTGAAATGATGCCGTTTGCTCGCGGGCGCCTGCAATCATCCTCTCCACCCCCTCTATCCTGCTCCACACTTTCTCTCAACTATCAGCGGTTGCAGAGTCCTACTGTACTCGATGTCGTGAGTACTCGAGTCACGGATGTAAGGTCGGCGTTTCTAGACAAGTAGTGGACAGAAAGGCCCTTTTTGGACGCAGAGAGTGCCAGTGCTCAGCGATCTGTACGTGGGTAGTAGCATTAATTATCTCTGTCGGCAAGGAAGCCAATGGAGGATAACGTAGCAAGTAGCCGTACAGCGAGGAAAATACCCACCCACCCACGCCTATTTTCTCGGTCAAGAGTAGGTGTGGACACGGGGGGAGGGGAGAAAGGGGGGGGGGGCGGGAGAAAGCATAGGCGCAAACGCGGTCGGACCCAGGATCAGGGAGGGGAATACATACCCCCCCCCCCCCCCCTCCCCACAGAATGCCAATACATATCTTGACCACATGAACTGCTTTGTGTTTTGTGTCTTATGAGTGTCTGTGGTGTTGAACTGCACTGGACCTCTCGACCTTGTACAAAAAGCCTGAGTTTGAATTCAATTGAATACTCGTAGCTGCACAGTATCTGACCCTCTGCAGCATAGATTGGGTAGGTATTGTCCGTCCATGTCTGCCTGTGTTGTGTACATGCTACATAATGTGACGCGCCACCGTGCAAGACAACATTTACCCCCTGCAGAGCACTGTTTCCAGCCTTTGGTGTGAGCTCAGTTGCGTGACGTGCCACCGTCCCTGACACAAAAGTCTGTTACATATGCATCATCTTGGCACCTAGCATTCAGCACATGTTGAGCAAAGAAGAGCGCGCTAGAAATGACAAGCTGAGCGCTGCGACGTGCCTGGCACTGGCCCAACATCAATCATGAAGTGTGCACCGGCGCAGAATCACCACAAACGAGCAATGCAAAGCAACAAGACTGACTGGCAAGTGATCCACGCCAGCAACAAGAGAGAGGCTCGCAGCCAGCATCAGATAGGCCATTTGCACCAACACACAAAAGCCCAGGACTTTGCAAGTTATATTATGACAAGTGTCTCAACCATCGGGTACAGCCTATGCGTACTTACAGAGGCGCCAAAGCGCGCACAAATATGTGCCGTCAAAACTGGATTATGGCCAAGGTAGGTAAGGTATGCATCGTTGGATAGGGATAGGCACTGTGCACAATGCCGCCAAGTGGAACATAGACCTGAGGCAACAACACGAAGAGGCATAACACGCAAGGAAGAGAGGAATGAGTGCCGAGGAATGAGTGCCACTTGACTGCAGCCATTGGAGGTTGCCATGCGTACTTGAAGTACGACTCTCACAGTTGAGAAACAAGCATTGTCAATGTGTTGTACGGCAACATATACTGACGTGTCTGCAGTGCCAGGCGCTCTGCCCATTGAAGTGCATTGATGTACAACAGAAAGAGACAACGAGCTTTGACTACTTGGTGATAACAATAGGGTTAATTGCACGAAAGACCGACAAGCAACAGTATTTCTATACCTAGTCAGGATTTGACGCTTTTCAGGACAACAACAACATGCTGCGCATGCATCCACTTTCGTGCTGCTTACGCCAACAGTACGCATCACGACTACCTCAACCTGCCAATCCATTTAAAGCGCAGAGCGAGCAGCCCATGGGCAAGTCAACAACAAGCAGACAGGCAGGCATGAGTGGAACACAAAATGCATACAAACGCTGGCAGCCCACTATCACAGCCAGACCCAACACCATTTAAGCGCGTGTTATCATTGCGGCGCCCATATGTATACATCCAAGTAATTTGGGTCATTAGGGTGAGGTTAGGGGTTGTAAACCGAAGGGGTAGGGTTGGTACTTTTTATTAATTCTCGCTCAGGGCGCGAAAAAGCCCAGATGATTGGCATCTAGCTGTAAGGAATCTACATGTCGTATGACAGTCTGAAAGTGTTGCAACGACAACCACAAACAAAGGGTTGGTACTTCAAGCATGGTACAGCGCGCACCTGTCGCTAACGTGAAACACAAAATCGGCAGCATTGCGCCGTGCTGAGCGGTCCTGAATCAGGAGCCGAGAGCGGTGCGGATGATGTCGGTGGCAATGTCGTCAAATGGCCTGTGCACAACCTGCGACGGAAAGAGAGTGCAACTGAAGCGTCAACGCAAATACAATACGCACGCGCTGGTGTGCAGCGTTGAATACGCAACAATGGGTACGAAATGGCACCGGAGACGAAACAGCACTGCACGCAATCGGAGATGCGATTTGAGATACTTCATCATTCAGGACATCTCAGCATTTGAGGTGCCTGGTCAGATGTGTCTGCAGTGGCTTGGCGGTAGGCATGCCGAGCAGTGCATCAGGCGCTTGACAGCACATCATGTGACGGCTGGTTCACTGAATAGCGCACGCCGCTCACAGTGCCGATTGACGTATACGGTATGCATCAGCGCAGATGTGACGCGGGCAAGGGCATGGTGTCACCACTGTCATGGGCTATCACGCTGACTCACTCCATTCAGGCAGGTAACAGCGCAGGAGCCGCTGTTTTGCGCTCCAGCAAATTCCTCACTCCCTTTGCATCTATTGTAACAGACGCAGCTTGTGCAGCCCGTGCATCTATCTATCGCAACACACGGACGCTGCTAGCGTGCAGCCTCCGCATCGCTTTCAGAACACGAGCGGTTACCTTGTGCATCCATTGGACACATTCCCAACAACACGACGACTCGCGCACACACCAAACACCACGTCAGTGCTCACCTCGAAGAGCCCAAAGAACGCCGCAGACGACAGGCACGGCCCCCAGTACCGCTGGAGCCACTGCGGCGGCTGCTGAACATCCACGTCAGCGCCCCCCTCGCTGGCGAAACCGCTGGCAAGGCCGCTGGTGCGTCGCTGCAGCGCCTCTGCGCCCTTGACGCCACCCGCGACCATGAGGGCCTGAGCCAGGTCGCGGTACACTTGGCTGCGGAGCGTTGCCACGAATATGGGGGGGGGGGGGGTGTCACGAGCTGGATGGTGGTTGATTCCAGAGGGTTGTCGACTTGCGGCAAGGGAGGGAGAAAAACACCAATGCAGCCCTGAAGGAGTGTGCAATGTCTACAGATGGCTGCGGAGCCTTCACATGCACAGTATCGCAGGTGTCCCCGTGCTCCTACTGCATGTGATCAAGACAGTAACCTGAAGGCGCAGTCATGGAATGGCTGTCATAGGAGAGCAGTGCCAGAGATAAACTTCGCTGGCTGCGAAGAGTCACCATGGCAACGCTCAGTAAAGTGTAAACCACCTGCAGTTGCGCATGCCCAAGCATGTCAGCGAGAACAGATTGCGCTCACACCACAGGCAAAGACACCTTCAGAGAGTGCAAGCTGGGGCAGGGCGCATTTGCAACATTCTGCACCAGCTGCTGCCATAGGATTGCAACTCGCAGATGCAAGTGGGATGCCAGATTCTGCTGGCCCCACACTCACTATGCGTGCGTACATGCAACAAAGGAGCTGCGCACTTCCACAACGACAGCGCAGCAGCCATTGCCTGCCTGACACTCTTGCTCGCACAACATAATCATCAAAGAAGCGCACGCAGCAGGCAGCATATGCTGAAGTTCCTGATGCTCTGCAGAGGGTAGCCGCAGGCGGCTGTGAGGGCCATCTCAGTCCGGGTGCTTGCGCATGCAAAGCGGGCAGCATGTGCCATACAAGTAGTATGTGTAAGTTGCTGCGTACCTGGACAGTGTAGCGATGAAGCCGCAGGCCGCGGCCGTAGGGCCGACCAGCGGCATGCCCATCGCCGGCATGAAGTCCGAGGTCAGGACGTCGTACTGCAGCAGCGCGCAATGCAGCACATGGGCAGGCATATACATGCATCGTGAGAACGCTGAGACAAGGACATGCACTGTGAGGCATGCACTTTTGCAGGCAGGCCGGCAGTTTGCAATGAGCAGGTAAAGTTGGGATACGCGCATTGAAATGCCCATTGTCGGCATGAAGTCGGAGGTGAGGACGTCGTACTGCGGCAGCGCGCACGCAGCACACGGGCAGGCAGGTATATGTGTTGTGAGAACGCCTGAGCGCTGAGGCAAGCACTTGCACTCATGTGCAGGCAGGAAAGGACTTTGGATGAGCAGGTGTATGTAGTTGGGGGATACGCGCGTTCAAATGCCCATTGCCAGCATGAAGTCAGAGGTCAGGAACGTCGTACTGCGGCAGCGCTCAGCACGCGGGCAGGCATGTATATGTATCGTGAGAAGGCCTGAACGCGGAGGCAACCACGTGCACTGTGTGGCATGCACATGTGCGGCAGGCTGGGATATTGAGATGAGCAGGTGTAGTGGGCGGATGCACGCATTCAGATCTGCCAATGAGCAACGCAGTCCGCGCACAGGGAACATGGCAGACCGCGTCGCGCGCCGATCGCAACAACGCCAGCGACTCTCCAACTTCAACTCATGTGCACTCCGAACCTCAAGTGGCACTCACCCCCGAGCCACGTGATGAGGTTCGTGGTGACCTGGATCCACTCCACGACACACCTCCAGTGACGCACAACACACCTCAAGTGGTGACGCACTCAACCCGAGCCACGTGATGAGGTTCGCGGTGACCTGGATCCACTCCACGACACACCTCAAGTGACAAACGAAAATTCTCAACTGGTGACGCACTCACCCCGAGCCACGTGATGAGGTCCGTGGTGACCTGGATCCACTCCACGGACGCGAGCGGCCCCGTGTTGCTGCGCGCCGTGACGCCCGCCCCCTTGGCCTTGGCCTTAGCGGGCGCCGCGACCGCGTCTGCGGGCTTTGTCGCCTTGGGGCGCCTGCCGGTGGTGCTGCCGCCGGCGAGCGCTGCCGCCATGTCGCCCATGGCTGCGCGCCTCTTTGCCCTGCGAGTGGGACACAGGGAGGTGTTTGAGGGGGGGAGGGGTGTGTATGTGTGGGGGGGGGGAGGGATTGAAACATTAGGGGGGGGGGGGGGGGGGGGAGGGGCAGCTCTGGGGGAAGGGGCAGCGTTGTCGGATGCGACTGTGGTTCTGCGCACGCAGGCGTGAGGACGCAGTGCAATGTCGGTGCCCGCGCGGCGCTCCGCGATGCTTGCGCAACAGTTGGTCGTGCAGTTACGGCGGCCCAGCATGGGATCAGGCACCGAGCTCTGACTGGTCAAGTGCCCGTTGGTGGCAGGCGCATCAGCGTATGCCCGCAGACGTCACCGCGTAACAAGATGCTATGTATCCATGTAAGTGCAATGTAATATGCCGGCGATGTGACGGCGCCGTGAAGCGTGGGGGTGCCGCAATAGGGCGCACATAGGCGTAGACATAGATGTGATTGTACGCGATGCGGCCTGATGCATAGACTGGCAAACACACACACACACGCGTTGCATCTGCCATGGTAGGTATGGTGTTACAATAGGTCAGGCACGTACATACATACATACTTCTACACATACCTCTGTTTAATGAACTGGTAGGGCAGCTGCGCCAGCATAACCGCGGCCATGGCCGCGCCGCGCGTGTTCATGTCGAGCCCCTGTAAGCAGATGCACATAGGTAAGGTGACGATCAGCACGGGCCACTAGGTGACACAACGGGAATGAGTGACATTAACTGCAAACTTCAAGCAGTGGTAAGTGATGAGTGACGTGCGTGGACAATTCAATGTGTGTGCAGAATGGATGTGGGGGAAACATCATGCTCAGCACAGGACGACTGACACAGATCTGCATATCAGCAACACTAACACAATGTGCATGCCCGCGCCATAACACGCACAGCGTTGGCCAGGTATCTCATCACGTGCCTTGTCGTAGTTACCCATGCGCCCCCCCCCCCCCCCCTCCCCCTCCTTCTGTCACCTCACCACTCTCTGACCGCCCCCCCCGTGGTAAGTGATGAGTGACGTGCGGGGACAATTCAATGTGTGTGCAGAATGGATGTGGGGGAAACATCATGCTCAGCACAGGACGACTGACACAGATCTGCATATCAGCAACACTAACACAATGTGCATGCCCGCGCCATAACACGCACAGCGTTGGCCAGGTATCTCATCACGTGCCTTGTCGTATTTACCCATGCGCCCCCCCCCCCCCCCCCTCCCCCTCCTTCTGTCACCTCACCACTCTCTGACCGACCCACCCGTGACCGCAGTCCCTGGTGACAGTACACAGGTGAGGGCTGGCCACAGACGCACGACACCCCAGGTTTCGTAGCCGCGAATTGATGCAGCCATCCTCCCCACAGTACGAACCGTACCAGTCCGCCTCGCCGCTGCTGTTGCGCTCGCGCCGCACCCTGCCTACATCAACCGCGCGCCGCAGCAGCTCCGCCGCGACACCACTGCACCGCAGCACCAGTGCACAGCGGCAGTGCACTGGCAAGACGCCGCGGGACGCCGCTTTGCAGCCCCACATACCGGCCCCAGTCGCGCATCTCAGCAGGCGCCCGCCGCGGCCAGCGCCGCCTTAGAGATAGCAGCGGCCGCGCAGCGTAGGCACCCCAGCTGCCCGCCCCACCCGCGCACCGCAGCGAGCAAAAACGGCTGCACCGCTGCTCTAACAGCCCCACAGTACCTGCATGATGGCGCGCGCCACAAATCTATGTGCCTACGTCAACCGCGCAACACAGCAACTCCGCCGCGACACCACCGCACAGCACCGCTGCACAGCAGCAGCGCGCAGCAGCAGTGCACAGGGACGACGCCGCGGCGGCGCCACATCGCAACCCAGCTGCGCATCTCACCTGCATGATGGCGCGCGCCGCGCTGCTGGCGTAGATGTAGTCTGCGCGCGCCACGGCCTCCGTGAAGTCCTCCGAGGCCTCCATCGCTTCGCGCATGTCCTTGAGGCGCATGGGCTTCACCGCGGCGAGCCTGCCGCTGCCGCCGCTGCTGCTGCTGCCGCCGCTGCCGCCGCTGCTGCTGCGGCTGCTGCTGCTGCTGCTGCTGCTGTTGGGCGCATGTCCAAGTGGCAGCCCGGTCAGCGCGCGTGTGGCTTGTTGAAATAGCGGCCGTATCTGCATACTCTCTGCGCGGCTTGACATGTAAAATTGAAGGCGTGCGCTGCACGCGCTGCAGGTGAGCTGAAGCGGCACACGATGCGGCCTACTTTAACTGCACCCTACAACCTTGACCAGCTCGAGGAAGGATGATTAAGAGCTCCGCCGCATCAGCATTTGCACAGTGCACAGTCATGCGTCCGACGGTCGTCGACATGCGCCGCAGCAGCACGTAGCAGCTGCAGTGTTGAAAGTTGAGCCAAACTGGCAGGCGACAGGGGGGTGTACCCCCTTCATCCCGCCCCTCCATCAGCAGCCCACTGGCGCTGCCTGTGCCAGGCGCTCCTTCGCCTGCCACTGCTGCAGCAGTGCTAATCGACTGCAAAATTGATTGCTTTGCATATCATACGAATGAAACATATGTCACGAGCCGCACGCCACCCGCAGGCTGCTGCCGCTGAGCGCGACCTCCCTCACAGGGGCAATCCCCACCACAGCACACTGAATACACGCGCAGAACAACTGCCAAGTTGAAGATTGAAGCGCACACTACTTCAACCACCAGACGCTCCGCTGCGCGCACCTGCCGCCCGTCCCCCCGCGCCTCATCATCCACCGCCGCATCAGCGCCGGCAGCACGGTCGCCGTGTAGACGGCTGTTGAGGACAGCACGCCCGCGAGGCCCTCCGCCACCGCCAGCGCCGCGGCGTCCGGCACACTGGTCGGCACAGCAGCGCTCACCACGTTCTCCCCCACCCGCAGCACCTGCGCGCGCAGGCAGAAGGGGGAAGCCTGTCAGCGGTGCTATGATTGCAGGGGGGATGGGCAGCGCTGCGCGACATAGTAGTGATGTACATGGTGCTGTCTAGACTTTGTAAGAATACAACGAAGATGTGTACACGGTCGTTGAGTAGCGAGCCGGTCCAATGGCAGCTCATGCCCTTGCGCGGGGCCTTGCGGTTGCATTGCACCAGCGCAGCAGCGGCGCTGACGCCAGCAGCCACTGCGCGCCTTGCATCGCCAACGAAAACCGAGGTCGCTATCAGAATCTCTGCGGGTGCCTGCAAACATAATGATGCGTAAGCACGACACCTGCCAGCCTCACGTCATACGTGCACGCGACATACAACATCAGTCACGTGATCGCAATCAACCTCACCTCTTCAGTGAGTTGCTCCAGCTGCACCTGCTCCTCCACCGGCGCCATCCCAAAGAGCCCCGAGCCAAAGATGTACCTGCCCACTAGCTGCGGCACATCCGTCCCTGATGCCTGGCCTGTCTCGTCTGTAGCAGTGACCACAGACGCTGCAGTTTGCAAAGGGGAGGGCGGCGCAGACAACTCAACGATCAACCATCTTGCCTGATGGAAGGCTTGAGCAGCCATGCACGAAATCTGGTTTCGAAGTGGTGCAGAAGTGCTGCATGCATCTCATGACAATGCACAATCAGGCAGCTGATCAGCATTGATACAACTGAGGTGTTGTGCATCTGCATTCATTGGACGCTGCCCCCAGCAATCAATGTTGTTGAGTTCGAGGAGTTGAAGTTCCCAACTGCAGTAGGTGCTACAGACAGCCACGCGTCCAAAGGCTCTGCTCGACAGTTGCGTGGTTAGTGCATGCCAATGAATCAGCGCTGTGGGGCTTATTTAGCCGAAATCGAAACAGCTAGTTCCATTATTTTTGATAAGCTACTTCAGTAACTGAAAAAACATTACGTACCTACAGTCTCTGAGACTGCCTTCACCACGGGCGCAGGATTCATATCGCTTGCCAGTGCCAGTATCAGAACCATGGTCACCAGCAGCCCTAGTAGCGTCGAAGAGGCTGTGGGCACGTCATCCTGAGACATCTGCGCTGGTTCAACGTCCACCGTTGGTGGACCTTGAACACTCCCTGATGCAGCTTCTATCTGCTCAATCTCTCGCCGAAGCTGTTTTGGCAAACGAAAGCGGGGCCTGCATACAAGCACGCACACAATACGTACGAACAAGGCACAACGTGACAAATATTAGCGATGGCATCAACTTCAATCGTGGGGTACGTGGCAAGCACAACAGACGAAGGAGGCGCAGTCTCACCCTACTCTGTGCGCCAGTTCGTCCGGGACTTTCGTTGAATGCACTGGAACCACTGCTCGCGTGCGGTAGCAGCGCGGTGTTGACAAAATTCCAGGCCTGAACGCATCTGCTTGCATCCAGCCACCACCACAGCAGCAGCACCCGAAGGCCAAGGCCGTCCTTCTTGTCCTGAACATGGCGCAGCACTGGTCTCTTGCGCGTCGTGCTGCAGCCCGGTCGACAGCAGAGAACTCGTTGATGTCAGGAAAACGACAACGTTTCTGCGTCGTCAAGAGAACAACTTAAAGTTTTCTCTCTGAAGACCTAGTAGGGCTAGGGCAATCTCTCGTCCATTGATAAGGGGGCATCATCTTGCATTCTCTGTGAGGCACGCAAGCATCATGGCGCTGGTGAGTGCGCCGGAGCAGCACAGTTGCTGCGATTGCTTGCTCGTTAATGGAGCGCTTGCTCTAGCTCTTGAGCGGCCGGCGGCAAACTCGGTGCTGTCCCAGGAATCTTCACCAGTTGATGGTGTCATGCGCAGTCTGGCTGCAGGCTCGCAGGCGCTGAAAGCTGCAGTGGCACTTGCAGGGCACCCATCCTGATGCCGCTTGTGCTTCCATCCTGCGCAGTCAACATCGACTAAAGCTGTCCCTGTCTCGTGTGATGTTGACTGCGAGCAGAAGCTTTGGACACAGCAAGGCAACTTCCGCGCCTTCAAGGTGCTCATCGCTGCGGAGTACAATGGCGTGGACATAGAAGTGCCGGACTTCTCTGCAGTAGACAACAAGGTGAGCCTCAGGCAGCAGCATGTGCAATGCTCGTCAGTGTGCAATCGCCACACACATGCCACTTTGCTGACTGCCGAACCATAGATCTGATCCGAGGTTTGTGCGTGTGTTTTGTGCTTCTCACAGAGCCCGGAATTCCTGGCGAAGTCTCCCCTCGGACGTGTGCCAGTCTTGGAAACACCCAGTGGGTAAGTGCGGAACTGCCGGACGCTGAGTACCACGCACGTGAAGGCTGCGATCCTCGGTTGAAGCCAAGCCTGGGCGTGCACAGAGAGAAAGGGAGAGCAGACAATCAACACTGCACGCGTCATCGCTTTTCCAGTGTGTCAATGCTGCACTGCAAAGGTTGTGGGAGCCACGGCACGTCAGTGATTGCACTCGGAGCGCGTCATGCCAGTGCTGGCGATGATTACAAAGCCATCGTTTTGCTCCCCCTGTAAACCTTCCTAACTGTATAGCCGTGTGTCATGATTTCAACAGCACCGTCACAGCTGCTGCGTGCGTGTGGTGAGTCCTGCAACCCCATCCCGCTGGAAGAACATCAGCCGCAGCAGCCTCTGTGCACCTTGCCCCCAGTGCGACTGCCCTAACCACCGCCGTCTCCGTGCCCGCAGCTCCATCTTTGAGTCCAACGCCATCGCGCGGTACGTCGCGCGCATGCGGCGCGACACGGAGCTGTGCGGCGTGTCCTTCTTTGAGTCCGGCCAGGTGGACTCGTGGGTGGACTTTTGCGCGCACGAGCTGGAGCTGCCCGCAACCGTGTGGGTGTACCCCGTGATCGGCTACATGCCGCACAACGCGGCGGCCGTGGCCAAGGCGAAGGCGGACCTCGCGCGCGGGCTGGAGACGCTCGAGAAGCACCTGCTCGACAAGGTGCGGGGTGATTGTATAGACAGGTGCTGCGCTAGCGCATTGACGCTGCCAGCATTCGCTCAGGGTCTGCGGAGTGGGCGAACACGCTGCCCAGCCACATGTACCTTGAAGTATGGCGCTTCATTTACAGCATCGGCGGCTGTGTTGAGCACCTGACAGAGTCGGTGAGGGGGGCGCCATGTCGCTGCAGGCGTCAGTTTCGGCGGTCACCCCCAGTGTACTCGTTGACACATGTTTGCGTGAATGCATCGACGCACTTCACTCAACATCATGGCTTCGCACTGCTGTTGCCAGCTCATGTAGATGGCGGCGTGGTCCCATGACTTGGCCCTATGACTCATTCACTGTGCTGCCAAGTAAGCACTGTCGGCGGTCTGCCCACATGCCTGTGCATGCAACGCCTCTCAGCACGCGTCATTTTCATCGCTCAACACGCGTCATTTGCACCGCGCCCGCTGCAGACCTACCTGGTCGGCGACAAGGTGACGCTGGCGGACATTGTGGTCGTGTCGGCTCTCGTGTACCCCGTGAAGCTGGTCATGGATGCGGAGTACCGCAAGGCGTTCCCCTGCGTCATGAGGTGAGTTGAGCGTTGCTGCCCTTGCGCATGCTGCGCCACAACCACGTCGCGGCTGGTGCCTCGCGCTGTTGGCTGTATACGTACATGATATGTACATACCTGTACACATAGGTGATGATAAACTAAACCCCCTTCGGTGGGCAGTTACGTCGCAGTGCTCACCCACGCGTCTCGTCTCGCGGTCCTGACCATGCCATGGCCGTGCGGCATACGCATTTCAGCACTGTGCTCACCTACTCAACAGACCGCAGCAAGCAGCCATGCCCCGCATATCGTATGGCCCTGCGCTGCCCTACAGGCCTGCGCAGCACAGCAGCAGTGGTCATCTATACCTGCATACCCTATCGTGCACATGCCCCCCCCCCGGCGGTTCATGATGTGTGCCAACGAGCCCCAGTTTGTGGCTCACTTACCCCTGCATGCCCTATCAATCACGCGCCTCCACAGTTGATCAACGATGTGCGCCAACCAGCCCCAGTCCATGGATCTCTGACGCCTGCATGCCCTATCAGTCACGTGTCCCACTGACACCTGAAGACCCTATCAATCATGCACCCCCTAGGTGGTTCACGACGTGCGTCAACCAGCCCCAGTTTGTGGCGGTGGTGGGCAAGGTGGAGCCCGCCAAGGAGGAGCTCACGCCCGCGGGTGTCGCCGCGGCGCCGGCAAAGAAGGAGGCTAAGAAGGAGGCCAAGAAGGAGAAGAAGGTGCGCAGTTGAAGTAGCTGCACCTGAAATTCAGGTTTTGGGTGCGAATGCTCAGATTGAAGTTGACAAGTGATTGTTGAGGTTGCAGATGAGGGAGGTGGCGGGCCGCAGGCGGCGACCAGGTGGCGGGGCAGCGCTGGCATTAGCGTCAGATTCTCTTCTGTTCAGCAGGCCCCTCCGCTACAGCAGTGCAGTAGCGCACTGGGCTATCAGTGCCGAGCGTTGCTGATGTGGCGCGCAGAATTCTTGGTGCCGGGCCTTCCTCAACGGTGCATTTTGGCAGTGCACGCGCCTGCTGGACTATCATTGCAGGGCATTGCATGTATTGTTTGAACGGCGTCTCTCGACGTCGAGTTGCAGTTGACAGCGCATCAGCAGCTCAGCCCGGTTGCCAAGTGTTAGAATGCGTCACGGCGCCGCATCTCTCGCCGGCACGCGCGTATGCAGCGCTTCTGAGACACAGTGACCCACGCATGAGTAGGGGGTAGGGCGAGGTTTACGCACGCCTGGCGCTCAGCGCCAAACTTGCATCCAGTCGTGACAGTCTGCTCTCCTGTGCCATTCAACTGCCCGTTGCTTGGCGCGACCGTTTGGTGTGTGATCACAATCTCCTGATCCTAATTCCAACCCTAACCCTAACCCTACCCCGAACCCTAAGCAGGCAGAGGCGCCCAAGAAGGAAGCAAAGAAGGAGGCCAAGAAGCAGGCGGCCCCGGCGCCCGCCGCACCACCAGCGGTACGTACATTAGCGCTCACAATTGCTGATGCATACACCCTCGACCCGCCGTCGCGGCACCGCCCCTCGTGCCGCAGGTGCAACCGGACGTCCGCACCAGCGTCGGCTCAGTAATACTGGCCGCCCAGGCCCTGCCATGTTCTGGTGGATCGTGCACCGTTGTGTGTATACGCGCCTGTGAAGGTTTTTGGACATGTGTGCCATCGGATGCCAAGACCCTGTCATGCCGCTGAGTCCAACCCTAACCGTAACCCTGACCCTAGCCCTGAGGTCGTGGCCCGCGCTTTTGCACGACCATGTGCCAGCCCTGCCAATGGCACGTGCTGGTGAACGGCACGCGCACTGCTGGGTGTGATTGACTTGTTGCGGGCAGCTCTGCAGAACAACGCATGCAGCTGTGCGGTACGCTTGGGGCACTTCCAGATCCCGCCATGTTTTTACCACCGTACATGAAGGGTATGCATGCATGTCAGTAATGACCGCAGTGCTCCCCCATGCCCACGCGTCATTGCGTCCAGCACGCCCGAGAGCCGCAGCGCCCCGCTGCCACCGCAGCAGGTGTCCCCAGTCGATAATTTGCCCACCCATCCGGGTTCCGAAATGTCTGTGCGTAGTAGTCTTGTCTAGGTGGCAACGGTCGCTCTAAGGCGTGCGCACTTGCAGCTCCATCCTCCTCAAATACAGAAGGTCTTTGCGGTGGAGCAACACGCCATTTAGTCAGTCGCGCCCCGTTTGCCCCCCCCCCCCCCCCCCCCCCCCCCCAATTAATACGACATTCGCGTCACTTGGTCCTCGTCTGACCCCATCCCCCCCCCCCCCCCCCCCCCCACCACATTCAATTCAAAAACAGGATGCGCCCGTCAAGAAGGAGGTGCACCCCTACGCCGTGCTCGACAAGGAGAAGCCGTCCCCCTTCATCAACGACGCGTGGAAGAAGATCTACTCCAACACGAGCGACTACAACGACTGCATGAAGCAGTTCTGGGAGCTCTTTGACGCGGAGGGCTGGAGCCTCTGGATCTGCCGCTACAAGTACAACGCCGAGAACAAGAAGGCCTTCATGGTCTCCAACCTGGTGAGTCACCAACTTCAACTTTGATGTTTCAAATTCAATTCGTAGTTTGGATCTGCCGCCACAAGTACAACGACGAGAACAAGAAGGCCTTTATGGTGTCCAACCTGGTGAGTGAGATGCCAACTTCAAGTGCATGTTTTTCTTTTCAGCTTGAATTCTTAGTTCGCTTGGATTTGCCGCCACAAGTACAACGACGAGAACAAGAAGGCTTTCATGGTCTACAACCTGGTGAGACTTCACCTTCGACTTTGTCGTTTCTTTTAACTTCAACCCTTAGTTTGCTTGGATCCGCCGCTACAAGTACATTAACTAGAACAAGAAGGCCTTCATGGTCTCAACCTGGTAAGGTGCCAACTTCAAGTTGATTCTCTGTTGAACTTCAGTCCCTTTTTGAAAGACCTCAACTGAAGTTGTTTGCATGTGTTTAACAGCGCGACGCTCTCGCAGCGCCGCTGTCAGTGAGCGATCGCTGGCGTTGACCCAGTGCGTGAAGCAAAGTTGCCAAGTTGGTGCTCAACTGCGGACACACATAGGCAACCTAACCCTAACACACTGCGCAGCAGCGCCCGCGCTGGAAACAGGTGCGGCCGAGTCGTTGGTGCCATTTGATCGTGGCTGGTGGACGTCTGCCCAACATTATAGACAACTGACTGAGCACTGCTGCTCGCTGCCACGCGCGCCGCGCAGGTCAGCGGCTTTGTGCAGCGCTCCGGCGAGATCCGCAAGTGGGCGTTTGGCGTGATGCAGATCACGGGCGAGGAGGGCAAGGAGCTCATTGTCAGCGGCGCGTGGCTGCTGCGCGGCGACACGGTGCAGCACCTCAAGGACGCCAACGACGACGCCAACTGGTGAGTCACATACTTCGAAGTACGTGCCTGATCTGTCAAGTTGCAGGCGTTTTGCATTGCGTTCATCACTAGCATACCCCCCCCCCCCCCTAAAATGAGTTATTTACGCTACGAGCGAGTCGCGCACGTGGTAGCAGCGCCGGGGTTTTGTCAGTAGTGGCAGCCGTGTGGTGGGCGAGGTGCAGCACCTCAAGGACGCCAACGACGACGCCAACTGGTGAGTCTTGTACATGCCTACCCTAGCACTTGCAGCAGCTGAGCGCCGGTCGTGACCGCGACGACGGCGTCAACCGGTGAGCCATGTCTGCGCTGCACCCCGAGGCACGCATACCATGTGGGCGGCAGAACTGATGGTGAATCGCCAGTCAATCTCCAGGCACCGCTGCCGCATGCTCACACTCTGCGACATGCAACCGCTCAGGGCATGCACTGTTGTCACAGTGGTTCCCAGCATTTTGCGCTGCGCAGCGCAGTTCGGGCGACCACGGCAGCGCGTTGCAGCCTGTCGAGGCGATGAAAGAAGCAGATTTCTAGTGCACAGTGTACGGCACGAGTCTTGCGGGCTGTGTCCCTGTGCAGTTACTACGTGCAGCATTGACTGGACACCAAGCATGCAGACTGTTTGAGACATAGTGCCTGTTGTCTCCTCTGCAAAGTATCGTGCTCCGTTGCGCGTGTGCCGTGCGTGTGCCGTGCGCGAAGACACGCGCAACCTGTGCTATTGCTTCTTGACCATCAATGCACCACTCTACATAGTGCCATCACTCGAACTTTGGCTGCCACAAGCTTACGGGCCCACATTTCTACTAAGAATGATGGCGCAACTCGGCTCCCCCCCCCCCCCTCTTCCCCCTCCCAGGTACGACTGGGAGAAGATCGCCACGCCCGTCTCCGACGCCGACAAGGCCCTCATCCAGGAGTTCTGGTGCTCGGAGACGACGCTCGAGGGGCGGCCCATCATCGACTGCAAGGTCTTCAAGTGAGCCAGCCACAGGCAGCGCTGCGCACCGCGAGAGCTTCGCCACATCACACACATGGGCACGCACGTCACTGGGGGGCCCCCCTGTTCAGCAGCAATCCCCGCGCACGCACTGGGGAGCTAGCTGCCCGGGAGGCTCTGCTGTCGCGTCAGAGCGCTGGCACGAAGGCCCAGTGCCGCCGCCCGCTGCTGCCGTGCGTGTCACCGTTTAGGTTGAGCGCTGCTGGTGACCCTGGCGGATGCGGTCGGGTTTTGAGCACTGGGGCATAGTGTCGCTCGAAGCGTCACGGTCGGCGCGCCGCTGCTGCTATAATCACATTGGATGTTTGTCTCTTCCTGGTGCGCGGCAGTATTGCATCTTCTGTTGTTGCTGTCTTGGGGGTTTCTTCAGTTCTACTCGAAGCTGATGTGCTTCTTCACATACTTTGCATGCATCACAACTGTTGAACAAGCATTGCATAATAATGTGTCAACATTGAGCTGGCATGCACGTGTAATTGGCGAAGTTAATGCAGCTGCATCAGGTTTGGTCATAGTAATGGAGTGCCTGCTTCGGATGAGCGTTGCTGCTTTCTGGCAAGCGGCATTGTAATGCGTGCCATGCACAAGGACAAAGGAAAACATGAAAAAAAATAACAGCTCATCGTGAAAGTGCAACTTTCGAAGTACAGCGTGAGTGGTGTGCATATGCGCTTGTACACATGGCAAATGGCAAACTAATTGCGAGTGTTGCATCGGCATGTCTGAGGTTGCAGCGATCGGGGGGCGCTTGCATCTGTGTGCAGGCAACGCTCGTGTGGTTCACGCTTGTATGTGCGCTCGTGCTGCATACCAGTGCACCGAACATGCACCGTTTTTGCAATGACATTTGCATGATGCCATTCCAGTTCATGCAAGGCAGCTTGTGCATGGCGCCATGCCTGCTGTGCATGTGGCACACGCCACGAAACTCAGCCAAAAGCTGGTTTTTAAAACTTGTGCCCCATCTTTCATGCATTGACGCTCATGCAATGATTCACGCCTGTTGAATGCTGTACCAGAAGCAATATACAGGGAGATGTGCTGAACTCCCAAATGAATCGACGAAGGAATAATAGCATGGACATTGACATAACATGGTCAAGAGGCATGTTTAGAGTCTATTTACCATGTGTTGCCACAGCACGCATGGGAGCCATCGCTGTCCGTGTGTATGTACAGCCTTTTTACATACTGCATGTACTCACAAATTTGCGCGATTTGTACCAAGCGAGTCACAGACTGGCCCGGATTTCAGCTGCTTGTGACAGACTCAATGTAGACGCCTTCGCATGTCGTGTCGGTGAATGTGAGGACCTTGAAGTCGGGGTTCACCTGGCGCGGCAGCGCAAAGCAAGCGCAGCAGAGCAGCATTATATTGCGCATGCTTCGTGTTTTTTGCGGTGAAGCTGTTCATTCTGCATTGAGCGCGCTGCATGGCCAGCCAGGTCCCGTATTCAGCTGAAACACGTTTGCATATGGCTGGTCACACAACAGAGCGCGGTATGCACATGTAACATTAGATTGCACAGACATACTGGTTTCTCACGGTAGAAGCTGTTTCCTCTGAATCGGGTGCGCGCTGCACGGCCAGCCAGGTCTCATTCAGCCGACACAACTTTGAATACAAAGTGGACACGACATGGAGTGTAAAGACGGGCAACAAAGCTCCGCGCTGGTGCCGGAGAACGAGTGTGCGTATCATAATGTGCGGTTGAGCTTTGGCACAGTGAAGTGTATCATTGCAAAGACAGGCGCGCTGTCGGCCAATCATGCGAGGCATCGCCTCCTCACGCTACAAAGACGAGCATTGGAGCCGTGCTAGACTACACTCCTTGCATTCAATGAGAGCTGGGCTCGTTGTGAACACCACGCAGATCTGCCTCGCGAGAAGTGAGCAGCAACATGCAGAGTCGCCACAAGCAGTACTGGCTACACACGAGCCCCCATGCTGGGACGCACAGCACGGCACAGGGCGCCGAACCCAGCTTACGGTATGTGTGCGGGGGGCATGCCACTATTGCATACGAACCCCCCTCCAAGAATGCATCAGCGCTCAACAGCGCCCTAGCATCAAGTGGCGGCGCTAGCACATGCGCACTTTGACCACCCACCTCAATCATGCATGATGTCAGCTTGTCACTGCAGTAATGAGCGATCAATGGACACTGCGCAGATTTGAAAATTAATGCAGAGTGAGTGGCAGCCCCGCACGCGCCGCCGCTGCATGTTGCACTGCAGCTGCGAGCCCTCGTGCTTGGACGCACATCAGCCATGCACGCCAAGCGAAACAAACCATGTGAACGTTAGCGCGCAGCGCACGTTGCAGAACGCCCACCTCTGCTATCTTGCGCAGCCACTCGGTGCACGCCCCGCAGGGCTTGAGGGGGTTGACCGCCGCGTGCTGCGCCTGCACCTGCTGGGGGCGAGCACCACCGCAAGCTCTGAGTCCACGC
Source organism: Tribonema minus (assembly GCA_017506865.1). NCBI lineage: Eukaryota > Xanthophyceae > Tribonematales > Tribonemataceae > Tribonema > Tribonema minus. The sequence goes on from JAFCMP010000190.1 coordinate 521,649, forward strand.
TCGCTTTGGCATGGGGATATGACGGGCCAAGACAAGTTGTAACGTCTACTTCGAGTATGTGGAATGAGGAACATCAACTCAACATTCCGTGGGCTCACCAATGCACGCAGCAAGCGATTTGAGGCGGCAAAGCAAGGCGGCAAGAACATGCGCAATGTCAAGGTTTCAGCGTTCACAAAAGCCATGCATGGATGCCACAGGGCGGTGCCTGCATGTGATTTGCGTCAGCGCTTCTCAGTGAGGATAGGCGCTTCTGTCGGCTCAGTGTGGCCGGCGCCACGCGCTGAACAGCAGTCACAGCCAAATAATTCGTGCGCGTTTTGCCGACACGTAGGCGCTCACAGTGCACTGTCGGCGGCAGTGGCGCCAGTGGCGAAGCACGGACAGCAGCGCTGGCACCTACGCTGGATATGCACCATGCCTTTGAAATGCTAGCAAATGCTGAGCATCACTGTTTAACATCACGGTACAACGCGTTTACAGCGAGTTGGCGGACTGAACTTGCACTCAGTACAGTACACACATTAGCACCGTAATATAAGTAAACTCCACAGAATGAAGTGCGGTGCTCACCTTCTGCACGGACCCCTTGTGCAGGCTGCGCACCAGCTGGCTCCTGTTGGTATGTAGGGTAGGCCAGAGTGGGTATGTATACCCGCACGCAGACGTACAAGACCAGCAGCGAAGCGATGCCATGAGCACCCGCCCATGTGCATACGTAGTAGATTGTGAAAACACGCATACGTGCAACTAGTCAGAATCTAATGCAGAGGCTGGCAGGTAAGGTCGTGTGATGATGTGGCAGCGAGTGCGATAACAAGCATGCTGTCGGTCAAGGGTAGTGCACTGGCCCCGTTCCTGATTTACAGGGCCATTGCTCAGTGCAGACACTCGCAACACACACATCATGCATGTTTGCAGTTGCATCATCTCGTATGGCTTCAGTGACAGACAGGGGCTTCATCAGGGGTTCTCAACAGACACATCTTCAGAATTTATCTTCGCAAGCACCTGCAAAGCCAGTGTTCTTGATCGCCAGTCGGGGCTGTCAGCGATCCAGCAGCTTGACACCCAGCAGGGCAGTCAGCAGTCATGGTCAACTCGTGCTCAGGGAGGTATGTTACGCGGGAGAGCCTAATCTGATGTGCGGTAGCCCGCCCCCCCTGTTGTGGGGGGCCGGGGCGGGGGGGGGGGGGGGCATCAGGCGAGTATTCTCTACGGCAGGCTAAAGCTGCATGTGTGCGAAAGCCCGTTCGTTTCAAGCCACTTCGTGGCTACTTGCCTGTGGCCCGGCTTGTGTGTTGGAGTGTTGGGCGCGCTGCAAGAGCAGCGAAGCAATGCAGCGAGAGAAAAGCAGGCGCCATATCACATATGCAAGTGCCTTGCACGTACACAAAGCCTTCAACTGGCAGCCGACCTATGCAGCACATGGTACATTATGGTTTACTTGAAAGTATAACATACTTGCATGCCTGGGTTCGCTCTGGACGCATACTTCAACTGCGCAGACGCACCAGCAAGTTTGTAAGAGCGCATACAGCGGCGCGCATTCATACATACAGCTGCGCGCATTCATACATGCGTACCACTGAACATGCAATACAAAAGGGGGGCGCGCACCTGGCGTCGGTGGTGCGGATGATGCTGTCGCAGCTGCCGATGCGCGTGAGCGGCGGCGCGTGCACGTGCTGGTGCGCAGCAGCGCTCAGCCTCTCCTCCTGGCAGACCAGCACACCGTTGGTCTGCGTGGCGGCGAATCGAGGCGGATGAGTGAGTGAGTGAGTGAATGAGTGAGCGAATGAGTGATTTGAGCAGACAGAGGCATGCACGCGCGTGTCGCACGCTCAGAGTGCGACAGCGCCGCGCATAATGGTGTTTCCGGGTGCTATACAGGTGCACGCGCCTCAGGCATTACTGAGATGCTGGCATATTGGCACGAGGATTAGGGCCAGCATCGGAGGCTCATCAGTGCTCAGCAGCGGTTGGTACCGTACCGCAGGTATGTGGCCGTCTGAAGTGTCGAAGCGGCTCCGTTGTTCAATGCCTAGGTCCAGATGCGCGTGACGCTGTTCGTCATACACGTCGGCGCTATATATACTTAGCTATGACTACTCGGTGGTGCTATTGCGGCAGTGCTCAGTTTTTCCTGCGATTCATCGCACGATGAATGTGACAGCACGAGGAAGGGCCTGTGCATAACCGATGCAGTGGACGGACAGGCGACCTGACCCTAACCCTGATCTAGACCCGAACCCTAACCCTAACCCCAACCCTGACACAGCCCGGCTCGGCGCAAAGCGCTCTGATGCAGGAGTGCACGTGCTTGCGCTTGGCGTGCACGCGCAAGTGGCAGCGCTCGATAACGTACGCACAGTCCGTCCAACGGAGCACACGAGCTGTCACTTGGCACAGCACACGAGAGCAGTTCGGTGCCATGGAGGCAGCGCGCGCCGTCTGGTCCCGCTGCGCTGGGTCTGACGGGCGACTCTGCTCTCGTGGAGACATTCCTACGTTGCCGTATACATCATGACATCTGACGCGCCACCAAGTGCAATAGTGCAAAGCGGCGGCGGCTTGTGAACAGTGCTTGCTCCTCCACCATGCACACGGTACATGAGCAGTACAACACAGTCCACAGCGGTTCACCTCTCCGCGCTCTGGCCACGACTCGGAGCGGCGGCGCGCACGCATGTAGAAGCCAGTGGCGTCAGCGCTTGAAAACGCCTGAGCCTCCGCCTGTGACCCCGCGCTTTCCGATCTGTAACTGTCGCAACCAGAGAATGAGAAGAGAAGTTGACACCAGAAGACGCACGGGGCGCCGGTCAAAGGCAAGGGTGCGGCGCTTGCATAGGAGTCATCGCCGGAAGAGGCATGGGATGTCAGGCAATGGTGTGGCGCTCGCAGCGTGGCAGCGCAGGCACCATTGTGGTCTCCATGGGGTCGGCTGGTCGCCCTTTGGTCGCTTCAATGCCTAGGGATAACCCTAAGATTCACGCTAACCCTGAGCCCTGAGCTGGCACCCGCACCCCATCCGGCTCGCGCAGTGTCCGTGTCACGGGGCAAGGCAGCGCCGGAAGATGCATGGGGTGCCAGTCAAAGGCAATGGTGCGGCGCTTGCAGAGTGGCCGTGGCAGCGCAGGCGACAACAGGTAGCAGTGTAGATGATGTGTGGGTGTGCTGGCATATGGCGCTTCGTTGTGCAGTCGCTGCGTGAGAATGGTGTATGCAGAATGGAGCTGGAGTCAGACTTATGACTCAGAGTCATGATTGGTCATTACAATGAGAGGCGTGCCATGCTGCACCAGTGGCTGCTGCATCACACTGGTACCGCTATGACAAATGAGAACGCCCAAATGGTTCTTTCACGTGTTTTCAAGCAACATAATGCAAGCCTGCTACAACTCTGTATGAGTATACACCAGCACCTGAGATTCAGAAAATAGATACTGCACAATGCATGAATTCAAGTATCACTTGCAAAAATTCGTGGAGATGATCCACTGTACCTTGAAAAGGCTCCCGCCGCTGGCAGCAGCGGTGATGCGCACGGCGTGTCGTTAAATACAGAAGACCCGGCCTTCGTCAACCTGGTGTCGAAGCCGTGGACGCAAGCGGTCAAGCAGGGCAGTGTATGTTAGCAACACCATAATATAGCAACATCTTCATTCAAAACGTGTACAGTATCATCAAACACTGTGAATAATGGTGATGTGAACCCATCCAAGATCGCGTGATAGGAGCAAAGCCGCCGCCCGCCTCTAAACCCCTAATTCTAGCCACAGACCTTGACCCTAACCCTAACCCTTACCATTTACGTTGCTCACCGCATTGAAGCAGCACTGCAGCAGTCGAGCAAACATCGTCAGATCTGGCAGCTCCCGCTGATGTACACAGCTAGTGTAGCAGTACATTCGAAAGCACAGCATCTGTGCACGCCGACTCTGTAAGCCATACGCATGCTGCTGGCGCCTAAGATAAGCGCTGCCACCTCTTGCAACTTCATGCATGGTCAGGCCCATAGCACATGTTTTTCACAAGTTCGCATGATGCTATTTGTACCGTAGAACGATCATGTCATGCATGATGCACCTTTGGCACATCTGACACTTATAGCATGTCGCAGAAACGACCGTAGTTCTGACGCGCACGGACAGTCCCAGCTGCACCCGCCGCCGCAGCAGCGGTGGCGCTCGCCAAGTCTGCGGCGGCAGCAGCGGCGGCGTCGCTGCGAGCACTGCCGCCATGCACAGTGCACACCTTTCCATCTACCACGCAGTATTAAACTCTCATTCTGAGAGCAGTTGACTACCAAGAGTTCAACAGTCCATCAACCTCAGCAATCATTCGCACCTCCCGAAGCAGTCCGGCGGCATCTGCAGCGCCGGCGTCTGCGCCTGCGGCGTCGCCGGCGGCAGCGGCGCCGCCAGCGTCACTGCGAGCACCGCCACCATGCGCAGGTCCCTGCGGCACAGGCTCAGGTCATCAGCGAGCGCCGTGCCGATGACGTTGCGCTCCGCACACAGCGACCCCGTCGGCATGGACACCTGTGTGAGGCAGGGTAAAGAAGGGGGAGGGGGGGGGGGGGGATAGGGGGGGGGCAATATGTGTGACTAGTGCCAACTGCCGCAGCAGCGGCGACCACGGTCATTGGCGGAAGGCACTTGCGGCTCACCACACCTTGTCACCTCGAGCTCAACGATCTTTTGATTCGTTTCCTTACGTCACGGACGGCTCAGCAAAGGAAGGGGCGGCGTGCTAACTGAACGGTGCGACCAGCGGAATTTTTTGGCGCGGACGGCGGCCGTGGAGAGCCAGTCGGCGATGCCGCGTGCGCAAGAGATCGCGCGTGCCTTCGGTCATCAGCGGCTCAGCAACGCCCACGGCGCGCACGCGATTCAGTTGTCAGCAGCCCAGCAGTAGTGTCAGCGCCGCCGCCGCCGCGCGCTCGAATGCACTGCCCCGTCATCGCCGAGAGGGCACCTGCAGCTGAGCGTTGATGCGGTCATCAGCGGCTCAGCGGCTCGCTGGTCGCAGCAGCGCAGCGGCCAAGGCCCCTTTGCGGCCTACCTGCGGCGCGCGGAGTGCGCGAAAGGCCTGCGTGCGAGCATCCGCCGCACGCCTTTTCGCAGAGGGCGTCAACATTGCTCGACTCGCGGTCTCTATGCCCGACGTAGGGTTAGGGTTGGGGCCATCTGCAGCGCAGCTGCCGCCTCGGCCGACCGATGAGGGTATGCATGCACGCTGGCCTGCGCAGCAGTGCTCAGCCGCTGTGTGGTAACTGCCTCCCAGCGCTGCAGCAGCAGGCATGCCCCGAGCGCGTTTTGGCACGGGCCTCTGCCTCAGGCCCAGCAGCGCAAGTGCACATGTGCCGTGCCTCCGATCGCACTTTCAACTTGCGCACATCGGGATCTGCACAACTTCAGCCTGTGATGCCGCAGTGCGCGCCCCACGGCCACGGCTGAGTATAAATGAACTTGGATTGTTCAAGTTCATACTTTGACCACTACAGAAAGACAGCTCACAAAGTAGCCAAACTCATAAAAAGGCTCCCGGCAGCAGCAGCTGGCTTTCCGACAGATGAACCGGTTTCAGGAGCGGCATAGAAGCATGCTGGCACCTCATGATGGTGATAGATGAGCTGAAGTGGCTCAAACACAAATGCACCCCACCCTTTCTTCTCCAAATATTAGTGGCGCCCCACCCCGTCTAGCATACAAACATGTAGCACGTGTCGCGAGCAAGCCACAGCCCCCCCCCCCCCCCCTTACCCAAGTTTGCGGCTAATCTAGATTAATGCTGACCCTCCCGACATGCAAGGTGAAGTCACGGTGACCCTCAGCCTGATCACTTCTGCAAGGTGGTATCGACAAGAGGAAGCGTAAACCAGCAAGAATGATTTTTGATGAAGAAGCTAGAGTACAGTAATGATTGCTTTACGGCAGTGGCCTGATGGAGAATGGCGTGCGTACCTTTCAAAGCACGGCTTTGCAGTGTCATAGATGAACAGGGTCTTCTGGTAGTCGAACCACACGGTGGGCAGGCTGCACAAGTGGCAGGCACAGAGCATAAGTCTCAGAACTTCACTTCGCTCAATCAGTTTTTCTAAATTGATTTGCAGTGACAAGTTGCGCTACAGTTGGTTGTGAATACACTTGTTTGAGTTCAGAGCGGCTCTGCAATGTCTGAACGCTGAACACATTCAAACAATCAACTTCGTGCATGATACTTGAAAGTGCATGAGCGCGCATCACATCAAGGTGAACCAAGGTTGAACCGCATATCCGCGTCATTGCTGGTGTAGTTGACATTTATATATAATATGTAGAGGTACTGCATGAAGTCACAACAAAACAGTATTATTTAGGACCACCCTTGAAGCTGTCTGATGCTGAACTCGAAGAAGCATGCCAGTGCGCTGCAGGACCTACATAGCCATAACCCTAACCCTTGCCCTAACCCTTCTTGTACTCCGACCTTCCTGTCACTTGCCGCACAGTGTTCCCTGAGGTAATGCAGCGAGTGGCAGCCGGACTTGGAACCACATGCAGCACGGCTCAGCACAGCCAGCACTGAGATGACAAATGCTTAGGATAAACACACACTCGCTTTGTGCAAACGGTGTCGTCATTTGCAGCTGTACTTGAACGCTACACGAGACGTGGAGCTCGCACCTGGCGTCGAGAGCATGTGCATGCGGAGCACTCTCTCCTGGCACGTGAACTGCAAACTTCAACCTGCTTGCAGTGGACAAACTCACAGAGCTGCACGCCACATCAAGCCTTTCGTCACACTGTCGCACGCTAGTCTACACTCCGCAAGTGGCTAAAAGATACGAGAAGCGGGGGTGCACCTGTACTTCTCCCCTGCAAGCAGGATGTCGCCATCGTTGCCTGCCAGAGCCGCTTTGCGCTGCAGCAACAACGGGTGTCGACGTCAGATGAGAACATTAAAAATGAGCAAGAAGGGTCACTAGGAGGAGAAGGTTGGTTTCGTAACAACCATGGGGATATCTAACACCTACGGTATACTCATGCGCGAAAGGTAGATTTGCATGACTCTGCGGTTCAGCATGCGGGCTTCAAGGTACCGTTGATGGTGTTTGCGTGTGCGCGTGTGCCAGGTACGCAGACTCAGGTGTATATATGCTGGCATGCGCACGGGTGAGAGGTGCGCTAGGGTTAGGGTTAGGGCCCTTGACGACGCCTGCGCACTCGCGTGGCCTCACAAGAACGCCAGGACATAATATGGTACGCATGCAGCGCGCGTCACGCTCGCAGCGCAATCTCCATGCCTCGCAACAACAGTGCCTTGGTCACGACGGAAGTGGAGGGTGCAGCACGCGACGGCAAATCGGCGTGCGAGTTGAGCATGCACAGGTGGTTGAAATCAGATCCTTACCCTGGCCCTAACCCAAATCTCAACCCTGACCCTAGCCTTGATGCACAGCATGTTGACTTGATGTGCCTGAGGCGGTGTCTCGCCATGAAATCGTTTTATGTGTTTCTGGACACTATGAGCACATGGCACTCTATGTCGTGTATGCTTTCGAGAGGTTCACAGGATTCGTATGCTGAGACTGTGCCAGCACACCAGAACCCAGCGGCTATACCTGCAACAGTGCTCCCCTTCAAACTGCACACGGCAGCGTGGACGCCGTGTTGATCTGTTTATGGGTCAGAAATACTGCGGCCCCTCCGAAGCCTTGCCAAAGTATACGTTTCCAGCAACAATGACAGATTCTACGTGCATGCCGTGTAAACTGTGATACCTGCAGTGTCACCACCTCGCCAGGACATCGCGATGGTACGCACACACGCAGCGCGCATCGCGCTCACAGCGTCGTCCCCAAACCACACAGAATCATTTGGAATATGATGTGATAGCCATGCACTCTTAAGGCACCTCAAAGTACCGCAAAGTAATACATACATTTCCAGCAACAACGACATATTCGACGCGTATGCCGTGTACAGTGCGATACCTGCAGTGGCACCACCTCCTCCCTTCCGCAGTGCGGCGCGGGGACGACCCTCACCGCCTCAGCCGCGTCCACCGACAGCACCCTCATAAACCCCACCCAGCATCTGGAAGTTGTGGAAGCAAAGCAGCGCGCATGTTGTTCGGGATCGGTAGGCAGACAGAGAGCGGGCTTTGAGCACCCACAAAAAGCACCCTGGTTTGAACAATTCTCGTACGTGTACACATGCACGTACATGCCACGTTGTTTGCGGACAGCAGCGCCCTCAGCAGGCATACCCAATGAATGCAGGCTTTGGAATGGAGTACAAATGTTGTTCCGGCAATCCCTGCGCATGTTTCAGGCGTGGTTGCGTCGTGACAGCGGTTGATTTGGCGCCATAAAATATGCCATGATCAAGTCATGGATCAAAATTCGCCACAACCTTATGGCGATGCTTCTGCAAGAATTGCTGCTATGAATATTTGCTGCCATCGCTCAGTACTTGCAGCAAGTCACGACGCGACCGTTGCGCAGCTGCGAAAATGCACCGCTCGTGTGTGGATACCACACGTGCCCACGAGCGAGCTGCAGAGCAGAATGTTTTTACGCGGAATTTCTCGATCATAGCCAGATTTATGCTGGTGCACATGGCTTTGAGCAGCACGTCGACGTCTTGCGACAGCCTGAGACGCTAATGCTACGATTGCTACCAATTCGCGCACCGCGAGCACATGGCTAACACAGGTGTGCAAGCTCACCTGCAGCCCACAGACCACTGGCAGCTCAGGAAGAGCGTGACATGCACCAGCAGCGCCTGCACATGACAGACGACAGACGAGCCGGGGTCACCATCTACGCATGACATGCTGGATTTCAAGTCACCAGGTCCATACTTCATGACTTCATGACTTACCAGAGGGATGGCAATCAAAACTTTGAGGTAGGCCGCCTTCCCAGCTACTGTGTCATCAGAGGATAGCGCATAGTACCACAAGCACAGATATAAAGCTGCGAAGGGAAGCGTATCGGGCCTGGAAAACCAGGGCCTGCGCCTGTACAGGGAGCACGCCCTGATGCTCTTATCCGTTACGTGCATGCCGCTGCTGCACCAGCGCCAGCTCCACTACGACCACTACAGCTTCCCTCCTCGGTCACGAACACACTTCAACTTCATGTGAATCTTCAAGTTCCTGGGTCGTAGACCCAGGCTTCCGTCGAGTTTGGTTACGGTGGTGTGGTGTGCAGAATTTAGCGACGCAGGCCGAGAGGCGCTGGCGGATGAGGCTTGGGCGAAAGCTTAGGGGACTGGCGAATTTATTCTGGGGTCGCCGCCGTCTGCGGCCACCGCGTGCCTCGGCACGAGGGAAAAAAGCCGGATTTCTTAGGCGGTGAAGCGGGCCACGTGGCTTTTTCATTGACACGTGGATGGGCTCAGAGAGCTTTCACTAGACAGATTCACTGGGTGACGCGTGTCGTTTTGACACGTGTCACACGGTCGGCCGCGGTTGTAATCGCAGTGTGCTCATCTTGGAGGCTCGCCGGCAGTGCCTCGCAGGCCTTGCGGTCACCGTCATGCAGGGCCACGGTGTGCAGTAGAGCAGGAAGCACAAGCAGGCTAAGCGAGGTGGCCACAGCGATGGCCCGCACCTGCACTTTAGAAGAGGACAGCACGGTACCTGTGACCGACCTCCGTGCAGGCGCCTGTTGGCGCCCAGGATGGCCATGGCTACTCTGCTGCAGTGCATGCGGAGGCCGCAGCTCGGGGCTGGAGCGCGTTTGTGGAAAGCAGCAATGCAGGCTCAGGACGGTGCTGAAGGTTGGCGCGCGGACTGGGTGTTGCTGGAGCATTAGCCATGCCAGAAGCCGCAGCAGCAATACCAGCACGTCTGGAGCAGCATCAGCAGCACCAGCACCGACAGCACCACCAATAGCAGCAGCAGCACCAGCAGCAGCACACCCGTAACTTCGTTGCTCACATGCAGACGACGGAGCTTGTGGCTGTTTGGGTTGCGGTTGTGGGATCGACGACAGCAGCTGCAGCTGCGCTGGCAGCTCAGGATGGACCTATGAAGTAGAGCGCGTTTGGAGTGTCGGCAGCGGCATGCAGAGGCACTATCCCGTTGGCGCCCAGGATTGCTACATACATCCACTCCCCTGGAGTGTTGCCCGGATGTGGAGGACAGAGACAGGGGCCGGTGCGCGCTAAGCCTTGTGGGATGCTGCTAGCAACAGCATCGCGCAGGGCAGCGCTAGGGATTGGAGTGCGCTTGTGGACTCGTTGGCAGCAGCAGCACCAGCAGCAGCAGGACCTTCGTTCCGCACCTGCAGCAGAGGCGCCTATAGATTAATGGCGCCCATGATTGCTACCACTCCTTTGGAGTCACTGTGTTGCCCATATCAGGATGCAAGGGGGGCCTGGAGTGCGTTAAGCCTGCGCGCTTGCCAGCAGCAGCGGCAGCAGCAGCTTTGCCGGACCTAATTGTGACGGCACCATATTGTGGGGCTTGCTGCAACCACCATGGCACTGAAGTATCGCCCGCGAGCTGAGGGGACATGTGTGCTGGAGTGTGATTACAGTGCAGCAGTTGCTGGGACTTCCGCAACTGCAGGGGGAGGGTATGCAGTCGTCGTAGTGGTAGCTGTAGTTGGGTGGGAATGGGATGCTCTGCCATGGGAGCCGTCGCTAATGATATTGTGTCTATATGCAATATGCTCTGCATGACACACTTTCTAACACACGCCTTTTCAAAAAGTCAAGTGCTGATGTATAGCAGCGCGTTGCTCAGCCGCACACAAACCCGGGTTGGGTCTGGTCTACGACCCAGCACTCCGGCAGCGCCCTTTCAAGTTTTGGTCAAAGTTCAAGCATTATTTTGGTCAAAGTTCAAGCATTATCATGTTTCACTTGGTGATACGTAATATATCTTCAACAACAAAAATGGTAACACCTCTTTCAACAACAACATTTTGACGCTCTTTGTCAAGGATTGGCGTGCTGTCTTTCACTGCAGGTAATGGAGCAGTGCTGGAGCATTGGACGCACTAACCTCAGCAACCCTGACACACACTCTAGCTGTGCTGGTCGAGTTGTAATCTTGAAAGCAAAATTGAGGCCCTCTGGAAACCTAGAAATCATACAGCAGGCATGGCATTCACGTCTAGACGGCTGGCCCAGTCACCAAATCATCAGGCTGAATCACTGTGCAACTACATTATAAACAGCGACGGTGAAGCAGTCTGAGACTGTTGATGGCAACTAGTAAATGTGCGAAGCATAGATATTGTAGCATCAGCCTAGGCTGCAGCTGCCTGATCCCATCACAGCTATTCTAATTAGAATACACTACAGCCAAAAATAGTCTTTTTGATATTTTTTCACTGCACAGGTGCTGTAGCAGCCACATGAGCACATTCTGTTTGGGCATATGCAACCCACCAATCTTTCAATTGGTGATCGCCTCTTAGACTAGCACAACTTAGGGCCGAGCAAAACCAACGCATCGAGCTCGCGCAAAACTCTGCCAACCATCAGATTCTGCAACGCATGTAAGCAACACAGTGAAACGATGCGGGATGCAGCGCAATGACTAGAAGCACTGCAGCAGCCGAGATATACACCAGGCAGCGCAAAACATTTATGACACAAACTCAGTTCAATGCCATATTTGATCCGGTGCTAGTGGGAATTGCGTTTCACTCACATTGGCTCTTGTGATGCAAGAGCATAATAGTAGGCATATATGCGTGACGCTGCTGCATGTTCAAGCAGACAAGTGGTAACTGTCGCGTTTTTACCCAAGTCTTCTCGAAACAATCGACGAGGCACGGGTTACCTCATGAGAACGATACAAGCTAGCGCTAGCCCCTGGAGTGCATGTACGCAGGCACACATTCAACTTCCTAAGCAAGCATACATGGTACTCAAGGCAGCTTCCTCACCTTTTTTAGCGAAGCAGACCTGCGCTTATGAGGCGCCGCCGCTGCCGCCGCCGCTTTTGCAGGCAGTCATGATAGTAGCCAACACTGCCACAAATCTCACGCAAACTGAGCACAAAGTGCGGTGGCAAGCATCAACCTTTCCAAAGCACATGACTCCAGGCACAACTGGACCTGAAGAGTATAATGACATTGAGCTGCGCTAACAATTTGAAATTGACATTCTGACAGTGTGTAAATCTTGTTCTACTGTTCTGTCAGCCTCGTGCGGCCTGCCGCTAGACTACATGTCCTACTACTTGGCCCCTGCCGCAAGCGCACGGGCTACCCAACTCGTGGATCTCCTTGATGCGCTCTGGCGCACCAGGGCCGTCGCGCAGCAGTCGGCACGCGTCGGACGTCCATTTGGCGCCGAATGGACAGCCGAGCCGCAGCGCCCTCAACACTGCACGGCCGTCGAGAGTGCCGTGCCGCAGCAGGTCGCTGATCTCCCTCGGCCACTGCGCGCCGTGCGACAGCATCCATCGGATGGCGCTGTCTACGACTGCATCCTCAGCGGTCCGCGCCCTGACGACGTACAAGAGGCGCTGCGCGCGCTGCGCGGCGACGACCAGTCCCAGACCCCCTCACCTATGACCCACTTCACTACTTCAACGCTCACGCACGCCTTCAAGCCTTCCTTTACACCGAGGGAATTGATGAGCACGTCGTGCTGGCAGAGCAACTCGAGAGCCCGGACACCGCATCGAGTCGCCGACTCCCAGCTTGCATGCGCATCCTCTGCGGTCGCGTGGCCCTCGTCTTAGACTAGCAGAAAACCGGCAATGTCGAGGGCCTCACAATCGAGCGCCGTGTCCAGCAGTGACGTGTATGCGTCATCACAACACTCGGCTCGGAGGATCTCATAATCACCGTCATGGTTGACGGAATCTTCATCTTCCGGCGCCGCGAAGAGCTCTGCGCCATCGGATAAGAGCCATCTGAGAGTGTGGATAGCGCCAACTCCAAGACCCAGGATAGCCTTTTGACACAACGCTTTGAGCATCCACGAGGGCCACGCCCCACAGGGGTCGAACTGCTGCGACAGCCACGAGAGGACAACTCCATTGTCGCCATTATAGGCCGCCTTGCAGCACATCAGCACCCACTGACCGTTAAAGACTTCTGCGTCGCTGCGCGCGCGGAGGTACTGCAGAAGCCCAACCCTTTTGGCTTCTGCGGCGCCAACTAATACCCTCACCCCTAGAGGCATCCCTGCCGTCGCGGCGATCTTGACCATCTCGATCGAGCCCGTGGCACCGACCTGGTGCTGAACGTCTGGACTCAGCGCTTCCAGTCCGCCCTTGACCGCCAGCTGGAACGAGGCCGTCGAGAGCAGCGCCGCGTGCGCGCTCGTCGTGCACAAGTGCGCGGAATCCTGCGCGGCCAGCACCCTCATGTACACGGCGCGCACCATCTTGCTCGTGGGCGCGATGAACGCCCAGTGGCCGCGGCCGACGAACGTCAGCACCGCCTCCAAGATCACGGGCTCGTGGAGGACGCAGTCGCCGCGTGACTCGGAGGCCGCGCTGCGCTTCGCGCTCTGCTGCGCGCTGCCGCCGTCGCCGTCGTGCCAGCCCCTGCAAGACTCGACGCTGAGCCGTAGCCTCAGCAGCAGATGTGAAACAAGGTTGGGGTTATATTTGTTATGTTAAGCCTGTCTTACTTGTAGATGGGGCAGCGTTGGCTTGGGCTGATTTAGAAGGGTCCATGATGGTTGATGGTTGTTGGCTTCAGTTGTCTCTATCCTGGAGCCGTGGTATCCTAGCTGACTGACAAGAACCGAGGCCTTGCAAGCACAACCCTTCATCTGGGGAGACTCAAGGGTCTCACCGGTTAAGGGGTTTTCCTGCAATGTTCCCCTAGTTCGAACCAATTGCCCTGGGCCCTAATAACGGCCGAATATAATAGAGTTGAAACATCATAAGCCAGAAGGCTACATAAATAGTTTACTTTACATACAGCTGCCCGTGTCAACTCCCCCTTCTCATGATTTCTCTGTCCCCAGAGAAACGCATAGCACCACAGGGATCAACGTTGCTACAGTTCTACGTTAGCGTATGTGTAATTCAATTTGCTTCACCTCCACACCCAACCTTTACAGACCCTCGTATAGAGTATCCACATAGGTACTGTGCAGCGCAATATTCGTTTAAGGCGCCGCTGCACAGCTCGAGGATAGCTTCATGTCACAGCGCCGGCCAGCCACTGAGCACATGCGTGGTGTAGCTACCTCACATCACCATCGCTCAAATCCATGTCATCGCCACTGTATGAATCTGAACCTCCCTGACCAGACTCCTGGCCCAAGGGGACCTCTTCTGCGACCGTGGTCAGCAGTAGGTTCCAACTGGACATAGGGTCTGCCTCAGCCTGCTCGCTTGTAACTGCGGTGCTGTAGTAGTCAGGCCTCAGCCGCACGGTGATTAAACGCGTGACTGGGTGCCCGTTGTAATGCACGCGAAATGTGTACTTGCCGGCCCGGGGCAAGTATTCCTTGAGCACTGCACGGCTCCAACCAGTTGCACTTTTGACTCTCACGGTCTGACCATGGTAAGTCGCACCAAAGTCTGGTGGGATCCCAGGGCACATTTCCTGCACCACCTTGGGGCTAGAAACCGTGACGCCCAGATCCTTTGCGCGCTGCTGAGTGGCTTCAGCCAACGCAATTGCGCATTGCAACTGCCGCTTTGTGAAGTCCTCCCAGTCACCATCTTCATAGCGCACGCGCCAGTACGGTGCGAGGTAACCAGTGATGGTTCCCCATAGGTACTTGACTTGTTGCTTAAGCGCGCCGCGCTCCTCACGCACCACCTTAGTACCTCTCGGGAATAGGGCCAGCGCAGCCTCTTTCGTGGATACGCGCCGGTCCTCCCGTGGTATCCTCGTGGCGTAGTCAGGCATGTCATTCACATGCTTCAACTCGTAGAGCGCGTGAAAAGTATCGAGCGTCCAAGGCATGGCAACCTCGAGTGCATCGTCCTCTGTCTTCCATGTGCTCAACGTACCATCTCTGAGCAGCCAACGGTAGTCCCACGAACCATTGGGGTTGTACCGGCGGTCTACCAGCCTCTCTAGCCAGCCATCCTTGGGCAGTTGCTTAATGTCTTCCTCATTAAGCACCGCGTAGGGCTTGTCAAGTTCCATGACACTTGGCCTTAAATGAAAAGGCTTCATGTTGGTCACATGTGCCCGTGTGCGACGCACCCGGCGCCCCATCATGCGGCATGAAAATGACAGCCCAGATCCGCCAGTTTCCTCTGCTACCACCCATGGTCCAATGAATTTAGGGTCCAGCTTCCTGGAGCGTCCCTTAGCAGGCTTCTGCTTGATCATGACCAGGTCCCCAACTTTAACCTTCATTGCGCGCTTGACCGCTTCATTAGCCTTGTCAACTCTGCGCGCCTTGATGCCATATGCCTCATCAATAACCTTCTGTGCCATTTTGAGGTTGACGCGCTTGCGTTCAATCTCAGAATGTAAGTCACCACCATGCACTTCATCAGGGAAGGTTTCGAATGGCAGGGACGGCTCGCGGCCATACACACAGTAGAAAGGGCTCAGGCCTGTTTCTTCTCTGGGGGTGGACCGGAGAGCGAACTGCACAGCCTCAACGCCCTCATGCCAATTCTGTTGGGTCTTGTCAACCCAGGCAGTCAGAATGGCCATGATGCGTTCATTTTGCCGTTCAGCGACCCCATTTGCCTGTGGGTGGTATGCACTTGTGTCAATTTTCATGATCCTGAAAATTGAGCACAAATCGCGCAACACAATGTTCAGAAACTCCTTGCCTTGGTCCGACACCAGCTCCTCTAACATGGATCCCATTTCTAGGATTACCTTGTACAAGAGCCTTGCAACCGTATGCATGTCCTTGTTTTTAATTGGCATGAGCCAGCAAAATCCAGAGCGTGCCTCAATTACTGTCAGCAGCCCTATGTGCCCCTCTGAAGACACCACCGAGGTCATGGTGATGTCAGTGTGCGCTCGCTGAAACATGCGAGTTGGCAGTGTTAACATCATCTTGGCCTTGCCAGTCGTAGCCTTCTTGCGCTGTAGGCAAGACATGCAACTAGTGACATACGTGTGTACATCACTGCTGATGCGAGGCCAGTAGAAGCGCTCAAACAGGCGGACATACGTGGCGCTTGCGCCGGCGTGACCGGCCGTGGCGTCGTCATGCCCCAGCCTCAAAACCAGAGGGCGCAGCGCGGCGGGTACAAACCATTGGCGCAGCACCATCCCGCGTTTGGGGTGGCTGGTGGCCAGATGTACCAGCAGGCCGTCCTCCTCGTGACAGTACCAGTCACGGTTCACCATTAAGTGTGCAGCCAGCTCACTATCCTGCGGGTATATATTGTCCCTCAGAGTGCGTGACACTGCCTGACACAAGGGGTCCCGCTGCTGGAGCTCAATAAACGCTTCCCGGCTTAGCATTGCCGGCACAGGCGTGGTCCCGTCAACTGGTTCAGGGACCAGTTCATGGCTGGGCCTGCTGAGTGTGCGCTTACGGCGTGGCTCCGACACCCCCTCTGTTCGCTGCGGGGGGATGGCGCCCCCTGGTAGCGGTACAGCGGTGTTGGCAGCGACCCGGCGGCGCTTGGCAGATATGCTCGCAGTCTTGCTAGATGCCGGGGAGTCCCAGTCAGACTCTGCCGCCTCATCCATGCATGCATTAGCATACATATGCAAAGTAGCTGGACTGAAAGACATCGACGCAGTCTCTCCATCCGTCCACGAAGAGTCTTCCTCGTCCAGCTCACATAGCAAAACATTGACCTGTTGGACCGTAAGCGTAGCCAGCCTGGCTGCTATGCTTGAGTCCGCACTTGCATTCTTCATGGCTAGCTCATTGAGCGAGAAGGGAGTGCCCCACTCATTGCTCACCAGTTTACCCCTGAAGTTGGCAATTTTAATTGCCGCTGCAGAAACATGTGACCCATGGTTGGTCGCCTTTGCTTGGTCAGCAAACTCCCCTAAGGGCGCCGCAAACTCTTCCACAAAATGTGCAAACTTCACCCCTGAAGGTGGTGCTGCAAAGCATGGAATTGAGTCTGACCATTGCTCGTCTGCTTGCTCATACTCTCTAGGAGCGTCCAACTCTTTTTGCATAGGGAGCCTGGACAGGCCGTCTGCATTTGAGTTCACCAGGCCTGGTCGGTGTTGTACGGTAATGTCGTACTCCAGCAACCTCATAGCCCACCGCATAAGCTTGCCATTGTGGTCCTGCAAAGTCAGCAGCCATCGTAGGGCCGCCGCATCTGTAACCACTGTGACTGGGTTGCCCCACACGTAAGGTCGGTAATGGTTGAGTGACAGCACGACGGCCAGGCACTCTAGCGCGGTAGCGCCAAGTTTGGCGTCTTGTGTGGAATTAATTTTTGAGAAGTAACCCACTACTACTTCCATTTCCTCCTTCCCATTTACTGTGCGCCTGCGGCCTGCCGCGGGGGCAGCTTCTTTGCCACTAAGTGCCTGCACTGGTTTAAATTGCGTCAAAATGCCACTAGTGGCAGTTTGAGATGCATCAGTGTACAGCACAAATGGTAGTGAGAAGTCTGGGTGTGACACCAGTTTTGCCTCGCACATTGCCTTTTTTTAATGCCTCAAAGGCATCGCGCCTGCGCCTATCCCATACCATTTCTGCATCACTTTTGGTCAGCTCCACAAGTGGGGCTGCCAATGTCGCAAAATCTTGAACATACCGCCGGTAATAGTTGAAGCAGCCCAGTACTGTACGTACTAGCCCCTTGTCAGCTCTCCCTTTGGCATTCAATGGCGCGCTCATGTCAGACATTGCCTGAACCTTTTCTGGGTCCGGACGAATGCCCCCTGATCCCACAATGTGACCAAGGAACTTGATCTCAGTTTGGAACCATTGGCATTTGTGCCGCGCCACACTTAGACCAGCGTCTTTGATGCGTGATAGGACGTCACGGATATGCGCAAGGTGCGTTTCCATGGAGTCATCATATATCAAGACGTCGTCGACGTAAACCATGGCATATGCACCTAGGGCAGCGCCCAAAGTGTTGTGCATCAAGCGTGTGAATTGCGCAGGCAAATTCACAAGCCCAAAAGGTGCCACTGTGTACTGCCATAGCCCTCCATCAGGTGTGCGGAATGCCGTTTTAGGCTTGTCACTTTCGCGCAATGGTATCTGATGGTAGCCCGCGGCCATGTCGACTGAGGACACGTACCGGGCGCCCTTCATTTGATGCACCATATCATCGATGTTGCCTAGACCTCTGCTGTCGCGCTTCGTGACAGCGTTGAGACGGCGGAAGTCCACGCAAAATCGTATCTTATCACCTTGCCTTGCTAGTACTGGGTTGCATGCCCATGGACCATTGCTAGGCTCCACTTGCTTGCGCACATGCATGGCCTTGACATGTTCCATGATGTACTCTGCCTCCTTTTGCGCCCACCTCCTAGCCTTTTCAGCGATGGGCATTGCATCACCAGTGTCAATCTCAAACTCCATGAGGTTTGTCACTGTCGGATTTTTGGGGTCCTTTGCAAACACGCTCGCGAATTCGTTGAACACATCCATCAGATGCTCAGCATATGGCCTACCATCGGGGGCTTTCATATCATGAAGGTCACCTTTGGTGGGTAGCATCTCGCGTAGCTCTGCTTCAGTGCAGGGTTCCTGTGTGGTACGAGTGCGTTCTGTGCCTGGTGTAGCAGCAGACACATTAGCAGCACCATAGGTACCAGCAGCCTTCCCCAATGCAATTGCTCGCAGCGCCGCGGTTGCAGCGTAGCTGAACTCGCTGTTCGGGTGGTGAGCTGCAGCCACCTGCAAGAGCTGTTGCTCAAGCTTGGTCGCAGATGCGTCCTCCAACTCAATGATATCCTCAGGCGAAGCCGGCCGTGCCTCACCAATGAAGGTGTTTCTGGCCATAAGCACCGGCTGGTCTGAGAAGTTTACCATGCGTGCGCGCACAGGGTTGTGCGCGCCAACAATATCCACCGACATGGCGGCCTTTACGCCCCTTTCTTGCAACTTCAACATCGTCTGAGACATTGCGGGTTGTATTACTGCCGAGTAGGGGCTCAGCCCTTTCACTGGTGGGTGTAATGCAACTTCAACGTTCACCTCGGTGTGCGCTGGAATGAGTATGTCATTCACCAGGCACACGGCACGATGCGCAGGGGGGGCTGGTACTTTGGGGCTAATTTTCACAGCCCCTGCGGTCTTAGCGCCTTGCCACACCGTCCCAAGCGCTGCCTCGCTGCCTAGCATCTTCAACTTTGGGCCGTCCGAACCTAACGGCTGGTATGTCAAATCCTCATAGTCAAAGAGGGTTTTGTACATGCCAAAGAAGTCGCTGCCTAGAATGGTGGTGATGGCCAAGTCCACAATGTAGAACTTGTGCCGCACCAGCTTGTTACCAAACCGTAAGGTGAGGTGCAAAGCGCCTACGATCTTGACCTGTGTGCGACTGTCTGCCAGTTCTATGACTGAATGGTCCCCCTTCTCAAGAGGGCATGTCGTCCCTGGAGATAGCATCCGCCGTTGCTTTTGCCATGATGCCTGCCTCAGCGCCGGGGTCCAGCAATGAGACAAAGTCTCGTTCTTTGAACCCACGTTGGTGCTGCACGCGTGCCTTCAGCCTGGCAAACCGCTGCTTGCTGGGCTGGCCACTTGGCAACACAACTGTCTCTCCCGGCCTAACCGAGGCGGGATCCACTTCAGCGGCTTGTGAGCGGCTCGCTTCATCGTGTAGCTTGGCAGCCACAGCGCTCACGCGAGGGTTGCCTAGCCCACGCCTGCGAGTTGCCTCATGCACCGTGTCGTCAAAGTGATGCTCGGCTTCACTGGCGTATGCACCTTGTGAGGAGCCGCTAGGGTGTGACTGCACAAGTTCCTCTTCCTCAACTTCATCAACATCAGAGTCTGAGTCATTGCACGAGTCATTGAGCGCTGTGCAAGACCAAGGACCTGTGTTCAAACCTTCTGCACATATCATATCAGGGGTGACTGCATACTGCCAAGCACTGTATCGTGCGGTGATGGCCGCAACCCTAGCCTGCACCTTGCCTTGCTCAGTAGGAGTCTCTGCCACATGCATGTAATCTTCAGACCCTGGCAGCATCCATTCAGGGGGGGGTGCACTAGGGTCATGGTCCAGGCGGACACCCCGGGGACAAGGGGTGCCTACTTGAAGATCAAGCATGCCAGATCCCACAAGCCCAACGGCAATGTGAAAAGCCATGCGTGGCATGACTAAGTTTACAAGCCATAACTTCATGTCCTCAATGGTGGCCTTGCATGGCAAGTCACGTGTGAAGGTGAGCAGGACAGCCATTTCACGCAATGACAGTACTCTTGCATTTTGCACAGGGCCAGCATCATGTTCATCATCAGCCACATAGTCAGCCAGATCCACTGGTGGTTTTCCAGGGTTCCGCCTGACCGGGCTGGGCATGCAGTCATCGGCATCATACACACTCTTGGTACCCTTCACGCGAGATTTCCAAGAGAAACAGCGCTCAGGGCAGCGAAGAACACGCCGTACGGACATGGGTAATGATGAACGCTGAATTGCATTAATTAACGCCCCGAACCGTGCCATAGCGGTCGTGACACCAACCCCTGCCCGCGCAATCACCACATACACCCGCCGCCGGTGGCACGCTATGCTAAAATCCGACCCCTTCAGCTTGCTGACATAGAGACAGTAGCCGTGGGCCAGCAGCAAAGCCTGCGCGCGCGCCCACGCCTTGGAGCTGAGCATGGATACCACATTCTCGATGACACAGCAGCGCAGCTTCGCCCTCACAATCAGCCGCGCCGCCATGATCGTCACCTCCGCCGCTGCCCCCTCAACGCCACTCCCGTTTGCATAATCTGTGCACGGGGGGGACATTGTGGTGAGGTCAGGATCCAGTTCAGCCAGTGCTATGGCTACTGCATCATCGCTCAGGCACGCGTTTAAAACCTTGTGGGTGCCAGGGTGCAGTTCGTGGTACGCCTCACACACGCGGGGGCACTTGTCAACAGCAAGTTGAGTGTCCACCACAAGGCCTGCCACACTTGCCTGCTTTAAACCCTCGTCCCAGCCACCAATGCCGCAGCATATGGAGGCGTGTGTCACATGCCGCGCTGCACCCGCCACTGGCATGCCAGCATCAGGGTCCTGTGTCACAGCGGTAGCACAGACAGGCGATTCGCTTGCATTAGGTATGATAACCGTATGCGGCGAACCAGTGTTTGATGGGGGAGTATCGTTTGCACTATCACCTTCAAGTTGCATGTTAGCATCAGCCGTAGACTGCGACACTTCCGCGAGGGAAGGTACGCTGGGTAACGAAGGATGCAACATAGCCAGCAATACGGCGTCATTGTGCCCAGGCGCGCGCTCACGTGGTGAGGTTGCCCAGATCCGCCAGTTTCCTCTGCTACCACCCATGGTCCAATGAATTTAGGGTCCAGCTTCCTGGAGCGTCCCTTAGCAGGCTTCTGCTTGATCATGACCAGGTCCCCAACTTTAACCTTCATTGCGCGCTTGACCGCTTCATTAGCCTTGTCAACTCTGCGCGCCTTGATGCCATATGCCTCATCAATAACCTTCTGTGCCATTTTGAGGTTGACGCGCTTGCGTTCAATCTCAGAATGTAAGTCACCACCATGCACTTCATCAGGGAAGGTTTCGAATGGCAGGGACGGCTCGCGGCCATACACACAGTAGAAAGGGCTCAGGCCAAGGGCAAGGCTGATGCGGCACCGGCTGACAAGCCGGAGAAGCCCGCGAAGAAGTCCAAGTCGTCAAAGGAGCCCGCAACCCCTCCTGCGCCGGCCGTTGGCGGTAGCGAGCGAGAGGCGGAGCTCGACGACGAGATATGCGCTGGCGCCGGTGACGACGCCAGCTCTGATGCGGGTGAGACTGGTGCCGGTCTAACCGTATCCAGAGCCCGTTATACCCGGCTGCTCGAGCTGTTGGCGGCCTCGCACAAGTCCGGGGCATCTGCCTCGGCGAGACTGTCTGCAGACGAGGTACAGCTGCAAGAACGTTTCCAGGACCTTGACGCCCAGGCTAAGGTGTTGCGTGGCCTGCGCGATGCTAGCAAGGAGGGTTCCCCTGAACGTACAATGTACAAGACGGACCTCTATGCGATCACGTACCAGCTTCCACGTCTTAAGGCGAGCATGGAGCAGGTAGAAGTTGACCGCTGCGCGTACTCACAGAGATTCAGCGCTTTGGAGACTGCTCGCATAGAACTCGACGCGATCATGGATCGCGATCTTGGCGATGCAGATACACTGCGCCGTCTCAAGGCGTTCGAGAAGGTGCAGCTGGTGCAGCACTTGCAGGCAGGGCGTTTGGTCCAGGTTGCCCCGCCCCGCGTTGGCGTGGCGGCCTCGATTCAGATGTCTCATACTGCGCCGTCGAGCACTGGGGTCACCACGACCCCCAGCACTGGGGTCACCACGACCCCCAGCGCTCGACGGCGCAGTATGAGACATCTGAATCGAGGCCGCCACGCCAACGCGGGGCGGGGCAACCTGGACCAAACGCCCTGCCTGCAAGTGCTGCACCAGCTGCACCTTCTCGAACGCCTTGAGACGGCGCAGTGTATCTGCATCGCCAAGATCGCGATCCATGATCGCGTCGAGTTCTATGCGAGCAGTCTCCAAAGCGCTGAATCTCTGTGAGTACGCGCAGCGGTCAACTTCTACCTGCTCCATGCTCGCCTTAAGACGTGGAAGCTGGTACGTGATCGCATAGAGGTCCGTCTTGTACATTGTACGTTCAGGGGAACCCTCCTTGCTAGCATCGCGCAGGCCACGCAACACCTTAGCCTGGGCGTCAAGGTCCTGGAAACGTTCTTGCAGCTGCACCTCGTCTGCAGACAGTCTCGCCGAGGCAGATGCCCCGGACTTGTGCGAGGCCGCCAACAGCTCGAGCAGCCGGGTATAACGGGCTCTGGATACGGTTAGACCGGCACCAGTCTCACCCGCATCAGAGCTGGCGTCGTCACCGGCGCCAGCGCATATCTCGTCGTCGAGCTCCGCCTCTCGCTCGCTACCGCCAACGGCCGGCGCAGGAGGGGTTGCGGGCTCCTTTGACGACTTGGACTTCTTCGCGGGCTTCTCCGGCTTGTCAGCCGGTGCCGCATCAGCCTTGCCCTTACTCCCCTTTCTTTTCGTGGAGGAGTCCGAGTCTGCACATGGAACAGGATCATGTGTTGAGTCTCTCAAATATACCCCTCACCATCCAACAATAAGATATCCATCAGCCTGGGAGAACAAAAATTATTATAGTACTCATCAAGAGAGCCTCTCTTGGAGCATGGGATGTCCCTGTGCGCTCGCCCGTGCAATTAGCCAGCCCGGGACGTGCACAGAACACACCGGCACTCCCATGAGATGCATGTGGTTGCCAATCATAGCCACGCAAGTCAGTAGAACCACGGGCTCCCGCAACCGTGTCAACCGCGGCATGCTATGTCTCAATGCATTTGATTCTAGTGCGGCAGCGGCAGAGCAGAGTTACTGTTGTTGCTGCGCAAGCACCATATGCACACCTGTTTATCGTCGTAGTTAACGCTGTTGCCTAGCTGATTGTGGCCTGCACCAATCCAACACCTCCGGTATGCAACCGTTACCTAAGTTGCTCTGGGTAGCAACTTCAAGCGAGCGTCGACGCATTCGCAAGACGAACTGTGATCATCAGCTTGATTACACCATCATCAGATGGTGCCGAGAAACAAAGGGTGGGGGGTGATGGGTAACCTCGCAAGCCCACTAATGCCCGTGCAAGTCAGTACGGGAGAACCCGTACCGCAGCTTTCGACAGTCAGCCTCATCATCTCAATTACACAGCGTTAACAGCCGACGTCATGCGAAGCAACTACGGGTGTGTGAGCCGCTGCTAAGCATGATTCCTCCGACACAGGCACTGGAGCTAGGGCGGCTCACGCAGCATAAAAGCACTGCTGCTCAGTGTTCACTTGGTAGCGACAGCTGGCACAACCAAGCAAAGGATGCGGCGTGCAGGCGCATATTTACAATGTGCATGCACACCGACCCCTGCGCTAAATTCCTCCTCGTAGCTGCCTCCAGTTAGTACGAGCGGTAACCAACACTCAGCGCGTCCGCCTCGCGAAGGGCCGATACTGAATGATTTGACGATTTCCTATTCAGTCAATTGGCCTACGTTAAGGAGCGGGAAAGCAACGTTGGCGCTCCAGAGCACGTGTTGATGAGGGCAAGCGAGGGCTAACGATACGATATTTAGTGAGCACGTGTAGCTTGGTTCGTCAGGGCCCGCCAGAGCGAAGCAAGGGGTGGGTAAGGACTGTCTGTAGGTGCCATGAAACAAGGTTGGGGTTATATTTGTTATGTTAAGCCTGTCTTACTTGTAGATGGGGCAGCGTTGGCTTGGGCTGATTTAGAAGGGTCCATGATGGTTGATGGTTGTTGGCTTCAGTTGTCTCTATCCTGGAGCCGTGGTATCCTAGCTGACTGACAAGAACCGAGGCCTTGCAAGCACAACCCTTCATCTGGGGAGACTCAAGGGTCTCACCGGTTAAGGGGTTTTCCTGCAATGTTCCCCTAGTTCGAACCAATTGCCCTGGGCCCTAATAACGGCCGAATATAATAGAGTTGAAACATCATAAGCCAGAAGGCTACATAAATAGTTTACTTTACATACAGCTGCCCGTGTCAGATGGTCGACAGCCATCTTGAGGCATTGTCCGCGGGCGTCCGCGCACGGTACGTGCTCGGCCACCGCCGCAGCTGCGAGGATCTCTTGTTTTACCAGCGGCAGCGTGCGCTCCATGGTGGTGACATCTGACATACGGGCGGGCGCAGGCGTCGTAGTTTGGATAGAGGTTGGTGAGGCCAGGTATACATGAGCCTTGCTGTATATTACGCATGCTGTTTGGGGTCTCAACTGGCTGCTCTACTACAGTACACTTACTAACTGGCAGGTGACCCACTCTAAAATGGTACTAGGGGTGGCCTACATAGGTGCTGCCTTGCTCAGTACATGGCCAGGCTCGCACAAGCACAGCGTCGCGATGCTCTTATGCTGACACAACCATACACAAGGTCGTGCTCTTGCCAGCCCGCGGCCGAAGCGGCCATGCGGCTCAGTGACTGGCAGGGGCTGTTTGTACATCTACAGCCCCCAACAATAGAGTGAGCCGGCCCGAATAGGTGAGGGCGATGCTGCAACCCCCCACACAAAGCGCATCGCCTCACGCCGCTGCAAGGTATTCAAGACAAACACCAATGGATCAAGCTGAATCTCCTTACCATACCTGGAGCGTGATCGCCATCTGTCGGCCCGAGCACAGGAAGAAGGCATGTTGATCTGTTCACCCTGGCCACTTGGCGCTCCAGCAGAGCCGCCAAGTCAATTTCCTGCATGCAGCCAGCCAGCGCTAAGTTATTTTCTGCGAACGTTGTGAAGTTTGCACTAGAAGTTGAAGTTGCGACTTCAACGGAATAATTACTGCACCGTCTTGCAGGCGGGGGTGTCTCCACCGACGGCCGCTTCACTGCGAGCTAGAGCAACGAGGAGTGAGTTTGTCGAGCGACGCTGTTTCATGTCACGGAAAGCGGATGTGCAAAGACGCGCACGACGCAAGCGGTATTTTGCATGTATATAATGCATCGAGATCGAGCCAGCGAAAGATCGCGTTCCATTCGCGTCCTTTCTGCTGCGGTCCCGCCTCAGCTGGAACCCGATAACCATCAGCACGATGCAGTAGCCATGCGCGGCTGCGCGAGCAAACGCTATCGTAAGATGTCAGCCTCCCCTGCCGTCTGTATCATGATGCCTTCATTACTTCACCTCCGCACACACCAGGAGCGGGAGGCTCGCCTGTTCTTTTCTGGAATCATCCCTACACCTTGAGGAAGAGCTCGCAGAGTGAATACGACCATGGCCGCACCGGTTAAATATATCACTTGGCTGCCTGCACAGGCGGGTCGTGAGTACACCTGACGCAACGACGTGTATGGGGGCGACAGTTCACACTGCGCCAAACATGCATTGCGATACAGTTTTGCTCGCTTTCACAACCAGAGCTGTTACGGCGGCCGGAGGTGCTCTGTTGCGCTGCAGCAAGGTTTGCTGGGGTACAGAACTGGCGTACTACTAGTAGGCATGTGCTATTCCAATTCATAGCACGCCTTGCTGAAGTATCAGGTTTGGCCCGTGTGCTGTGCCGAGGCACTCAAGGATGCGCGCAACAAATGTGGCACATGCATGCGACGCTGCACCCAGCACGTCAAAGCCACCGCTCCCCAGCCGCAGATGTCCGCGCACCTGCTGATGCGTTGGCAGCGTCACTGGGGGCTCGCCACCCCAGTCGGCACCGCGTATCCATGCCACTGCCGCCCACGGAGAGCCTGAGGGTGAAACCGCCGCCGCGTCTGGGCCGTGGCAATCGTCACCGGCCGGGTTGTTGTGGCCGCGGGTGGTTGTAGAGAGGGGGAGGATGAGAGGCAGAGGCGCGACGTGAGGCCCGCGAGGCTGTTGCGTTGCGGCTGCGGGCCGGGATTGGTTGAGGTGGCTGGGGGTTATAAGAGTTAGGATTAGGGTCAGGCTGATGCAATTTCGGACGCACGCACCCGGGCTCGCCACGCAAGACACATGTGCCCGCATGGGCTCCACGCCGCATAAGGTGCCCTTACCGGCTTGGTGGAGGGCTAAACACTCTGAGTCGGCGTCGATCGTCTGCATGCGCGCGAGGAAGTCGGCTGGCGCATCCGCATGCACGCGACGCTGGTGATCCGCAAGCGCCGTGACGTGACTGGGGCGTCGCAGGCAAACAGCAGAGCAGCAGGAATGCCGACACTTGTTGATAGGGTGGTAGTGGGACCACAACAGCTGTCACAGTGCTTGCTGTGGCTGGGACTGAGAGTGATCATATATTTATAGATGGGACTGTGGCGGTGACGTTCCGCCTAGGACTTGAACTTGCCACACTGCAACTAGGGCTTGGTCCCCTAGTTACTGTGGTATCCTGGCACCCCAGAAGGGGACGGCCAGGGTACTACCCACACTACATCACTGGCAGCCGTAGCGATGCGTCGCGCCAACGCCATCGACGCCGGCGTCTGCGCCGTGAGCGTGTGTGCCTCCCCCGTTCTTCCGGAGGCGCAGAGGAGGCACTGTCAGCTGGAAGAGGCTGCCAGTGCCATGCAACGGGCGGCGCGGATAAACCACAAGGTTGCAGCAACAAATACATGCAACCAGCTCTTTGTGGTGCTGAAGCTTTTAAGTGACAACCGCGCAGCGCAGCAAATGTTTCCCTTGCGCATCATCCACATTGTTCCTGCTACTGAAACCAGTACGTACACTCCAAACATGTCATGCATAAGGGCAGGTGTTTGTAAGCAGGTGCGAGTGGAATGCAATAAAACAGCGCTGCAGTGTGCTGCAGTGTCCATCACCAAACTTGACTGTTGCAATATCCACAAAATTTTCCGTAGGGCTGTCACTAAGCAATTGCCTACAACCAGCAGCGAACTCGATGGCGTTGCTCGGCCTGCGGAGCTCCTATAGGGTACGCACATGTGGATTGACGACCAAGACAAAAGTCAGGGCTCCAGCACAATAAACTGCAAAATAGAGCATGTGTAGAAGCACAGACAGTAATAACCGGTGCGGGGCAGGCTGCTGAGTGTACTTTTACCACAGTGATGCCTGCTCAACGCTTAACTTTTCTTGTGAACTGTGTACTG
This sequence comes from Tribonema minus, assembly GCA_017506865.1. NCBI lineage: Eukaryota > Xanthophyceae > Tribonematales > Tribonemataceae > Tribonema > Tribonema minus. Next base: position 549,296 of record JAFCMP010000190.1, read on the forward strand.
AATCACCCTCAGGCTGGTGAACAAAAGCTATATCAGTGCGGTCCGTAATTGACCGTGTAAGCTGGCATGCTTACAAGGTTAGCACTGCGATAGCTCCGTAGAGCGCCAGCAGGGCTCCTGGGTATTGAGCATTTTTTTTTTGCCTTTCCGCACCACAGAGCCCCCATCGGGCGCCAGCAGCTCATATTTGCTGTGCTGCTTGGTATGGCTAAGAAAACGGCAGGTCTGCTGCAACAACCGGATCAGAGCCAGCAACAAACACGTCTTCGCTGGTGGGCTCAGTCTATCAATCTGAGGTCATGTAATCGTGGCGGATCAGCGCAGCAGCTTCCAATCCACACGTGACGAGGCGGCTGCAATCTCCAAGATTATTCTTCATTCAACATCAACACGCACTTGAACTTCCTGAAAATCTTGAGGTCTTGCAGCGGCATGGCCGCAGACGGTGACCAGCACACATCAGCAGCAGTTGCGTGGACACCAGGAACCTTGCGGCTTTCCTTTGATGCTCCGCTACCAGGTACCACGCTTGGTACTTGCAACTTCTCAACACATCCTTGCCTGCACCTAAGTGCTGCTCTTACCTCTGCTGCATTGCAGTCAGCCTGTCAGCAGGAGCTGAGGTCCGAGTGCAAGTCGCGCTGCGCAATGAAGAAGGCAAGTGCTCAGATGTCTCGAGACACTTCTTGCGCAGGCCTCATGCACTTTGCGCAGCAATAAACTGCACGTGAATGGCAGCTGCATCACACTCGCGCTGCGGGGTCCTAGGCTGGACGAAGCCTTCTTCTGCTGCGCTGTTGTCCTGACAAAGCCGGACGAAGCCTTATCCTGCCATGCTGTATTATCCTGACGAAGCCTTGTTTGCCATGTGCGCTGTTGACCGAAGCCTTCTGCAACAAAACGTCGACCTGACGAAGCCTAGTTCCGCCTGCCGCGGCTTAGATAGTGGACGAAGCCTGATCTGCCATAGTCAGTCTGACGAAGCTTTACTTGTCATGTGTTGTGAACAACGATGCCTTATGAGTTATGGCGCGCGGTGATAGGCGCTTCTCGTGCCAGTACTACTGCAAGGCGACGGTGGTCGGCAGAATTGCGCAAACGAGGGAGGGGCAAGGTTTTAGATAGGTTGAGCAAAGCGTGACTGGCTGATCGTTGGGGCCTGGACGAGCCCGCCTGCCGGCTTGTTGCTGACACGCGAGCGGCCGATAGCGGCAGAGCGTCGGTTATCGGGTTTTGAACGGCCTTCCTCAACTTTCGACCGATAAAAAGCCGATAATCCCTAGTGTCGCTCTGGCCACAGGCGATGGCGCGAGCTCGCCAGTCGCGTATTTTAGTTTGATCCTCATATAGGCTTAGTCTGAAGAGAACGCCGCCTATCGCTGCCTGGTTCGTCCCATCAGGGTTAGTTGCGAAAGTGTGACATTCTCGTATTGAAGCCCCAGCGGCTAAGACTAGGCTTTTCAAGCCTAGGAAAATTTTAAGGACTTTGTATCAATGAGCCCAACGCAACTGAGTGGCGTTAGCCTCCAGAGCTGTCACTACTCAAACTTAAACTGACGAAATCAATTATGGTGTGCTCAAGTTGAGCTCGCGTGCATGCCTGACAGCAAGACAGCACTCCCACCATCACTCTTCTTGCAGGCATCGCCGTGGACCCCCACAGGCTGCAAGATTTGCCTCTAGGACATACGGGCGAGCTAGAAGTCACCGCGCTGCATGCAGCAGAACTACGCAACGCTGCAGCAACACGGCCACTGCCCCAGCTTCAAGTCCACACACGCCCTTCACCCCCGTTCCTGGACAGCGCTGGTTCAGCAGACTTCCAGGTCGCATTTTTGCTGGACACAGTGACTGCCAATGCTGCTGCCGCCCCGCAGCCCATTGACATCGTACTGAAGGTGCACCTGCAGTGCCCGGAAACAGCAGTTGTGCCTGCGGAATCACTGCCCGTTACGGTACTAGCGACCGCCGCTCCGGCTCTGCCACAAGGAGCATCAGATGACTCGGAGTTGCAACCACTTGCAGACGCCAAGCGCCAACATCATGAGGGCCCTCAGGCAGTGATTTTGGACTCTGTTGCATGCACCGTGCGGAGGCACGTCTATACAACACCGCAGCACACTGAGCTCGTCGTCAGAAGCGTGGAATCCACGGCACTAGGAGGTGAGCGCTCCAGATGTGCAGGTATGCGGACAATAATGCTGGTTGGCGGGGATGTGCGGCATGTTTGCACGCTTGTGATGTGGTGGATCCCATTAGGTCCGGCAGGCAGGTGTGGATCTGTGAGACGTCTGACTCCATTAAGCTTGTCATTGAGCTCTGTGTTGAAGACACAGTTGCCATGCTTCCGAGTCGTCAATAAAATGAAAAAGAACATAAGCATTAGTCAATGAAATCAACAAACGAAAAAAAACGTTGAATGCGGAAAGCTCCTAGATTTTTGATGCTGCACGTTTGCAAGGCGTAAGGCGCCACTGGCGCTCATCGATATTGCCAGTAGCATTTTGCGGGGTGCTGCCACAGACAATGAGCAGTTTGCACCCCTTCCCCCCTGCAGGGTGCTACACAGCGTGCTCGGGCGCTTGAAATTTCTTTTTGTGGGAAAACCTTTGTGAACTGCAGCGCAACTGACGTTCACCAGCACCTGTGCTGCCACTGCTAATTCATCCTCATTCAGGCTAGTTTGAATACCCTAATGCTGGGAGCTCCCTGGGGCTTGTACGTATATATTGGAGTCAAATAGTACTTTCTTTGCTTCTGTGTCTTGGTTGCACTGCAAATGAAGTTGAAGATATTTTTTTTCTGTCTCAGACGCGTGAAATTTTCACACTGCATCTCTGATGCATTCTGCTGCATTTGAAAATTAGTCCTGATTGATGTTGATATGGTCATCCACCACTTCTACTCTGATGTCAACACACCGCTTGTGTCTATAAACGCACTTCCTCATGGACTTAGATGCAAATTGCCAATACTTCAGAGTAGTGCTTCTAAGTTCGTGATAGAAAACAATGAGGCAAGCCAGCTAGCAATCGTGCTCAGCAAGCTTGTGCACCTCCGCCTCTCAGGGTATTTTGGTGTGGAGTGGGACTCCAGTGTGGCGCTGGCGCGGTACCTCGTCGCCAGACCCCATCTTGTGTCGGGGTAAGCATGTCACCACGTGTGAGCACGTCTACACTTCAAAAACTCTGAAACTCACCCATTGACGCAGGGCGCTCATTTATGAAGGCCTATATGGACAGATGAAGGTAAAGATACGCGCAAGTTTCTGCTGCGTGCAGCAGCAACACAAAATACATGTATAATGCCGCGACACGTGAGATTGAGTGCTTCTATGCTTTGCTTATGACTGGGACTCATGAAATTGAAGTACGTGTTTTCAGGATTTCCGCAGCTTTTTTTTTTCAGCTTTGCAGAACAGCGTCGCAATCCTGTCTCCGCGGCTCAGGATTGAGCACACTTGTGTCTTGCAGCACCTGTAAATGTTTCGCATGTCTCAGCATCACTAAGCCAGACAGTCCTTGATCCTGCTTCACTTTTTCTATGCATGTGCCCATTACAGTACTTGCCCATGCGTGACCTTTTGCGATGACCCTAAGGCAACCCCCTGTTTCATGCTTTGACTACCATTGTCAAAAGTCAGGCAATCGCAGGCCATACCACGCATGATTTGATAAAAATTCAGTTTTATCAACTGCACATAGAACATTGCTGCATCAGTCACCATTTGTAATATGCTCATTTGCTTGTTTACGTGCAAAGTGAACTCTGTTCATTCTTTGCCTTGGTGTTCTGACATGCACACGACATTCGTATTGTGGATGGACTTACTGATGCATGAATGCGCAAGCTGAAACGAGCTTTGACTGTTGTACTTCTACTTTATTGCTGTCATGAGCCTGTCAATCTGATATTTCTGCCCCAGTGTGTTCATGGCTGCTGTGCGTGTCATATAACTGCGTATTTGCTTCGTGTTGGGTGCTGCTGTCGCTGCTGCAAGAAAGCATGTGCTCGAGTTGGGCGCGGGCGTGGGCAGCTTGTCAGCGCTCAGCTCCCTTCTGGGTGCATCCCAGGTCAGCGCTGTGATCTTGCCTCTGGCATCTAGCTACCAAGGATTCGTGACTTGTCTCAATTTCACGCACTGGTACTCTCCTCTGAACCTCGTATGAGTGGAGCTCTCTTAAGTGTCGATGATTGCCCGTTCAAACCAGTCAGCTTAGACATCCGAGTGAGCTGTGCATATATCAGTAGCTTTCTTGTGTATGTTCAGGACAGTCTGTGCTTAAGAAGTGCCGATTTTTGCACTGGTTCACGCATGTGCTGGTGCTAAGTGCTCGGCGCTAAAAGCCTTCAACGCTCAGCGGCCTCTCGCTGGATCTCGGGATGAGCGCTGTCATCATTGCGAGAACTGCGCAAAAACTCTGCACACGTCGCACCGCTGCCTGCACGCCACCGCACCGCCGCACCACTCCGCTCTCAAGTAGCGAGTTGCTGCTAATGAAATAAGGCTTCGCATGGCTGATGGTGCTGCATTTGCGACACAGGTCGCGGCCACGGACCTGGAGGGGATGACGCAGGACATACCCACTTCTAAGCATACGTGATACGCATTATATGGATTTTCATAGGAAGTTACACGCTGGTTGGCAACCCTATTCGCGACGCAGGTCGTGGCCACGGACCTGGAGGGCATGACGCCGCTCATTCGCAGGACGATGCACGCCAACAGCATTGCCTGTGCGGACGGCACCGCCGCCGCTGTCGGCAACGACGCGCGTGTGACGGTACGTCACTCTTCAATGAGTGCTCTTTGCCAGGACTCAATGGACCGGGCAGAAGTGCAGGGCTCACGAAATTTATGAGATTCACACCTGGTGCATGTGTCACATGCAACCTGATCACAGCTCATGGAATAATGAGCGCGCAGTCTCTGGCTGAGCGGTGTGGCGGTGCTCGCCATGCATCAGTCTGCTGAGTCACGTTGCTCTAGGACATGAGAGCAAATTGCCGTGATGGCGCTGACCTCAACTCACGCACCAGAATATGAGAGACAAAGGCCGGTTCCTTGTTGTATGAAGAACATCAGCAATGCGCAAAACGCGTAGTCCGTGCATGGTCGCGTCTCAGATGACCCGCGTAACCAGTACAGTGCTTTATTAAAAGCCAGTGGAGAAGGACGACAGATGTGTTGACTGCACTTGCTACTCTCTTGCTGTGTCGTGTCACAGGCACCAATGCTGAGTTGGTGCTGTAACCAACTTACCATGAATTGGTGAAGCTGTGCTCCACAGAGTCATGGCGTACCTATGCAGCATATGTCACCGTCAATTCATCTTCTCTTGCTTGCATCATAATCAGACTCTTGTCTCTTGCATTATGCCATGAGCGTACTGTAGCCATGCAAGGTTCACTTCTGTTCACCTGACCGCTGGCTATACAGCACATATCATGAGAAAATGCCGGTTGCCTTTCATTCCGTGTTCACCTTGCCAGGTCGCACCTTACAAGTGGGGAGACCCCATGGCCCAGTTCAGCTTGCCCTTCGACATAGTACTGGCATCGGACGTGCTCTTCGACCCTGCGGAGTGGACCGCACTGGTGGATAGTTTCACCGCCTCCGGCAATGCCATGGTTCTGCTGGCGCACAGGCGCGGCACTCAAAGAGTTGACTTTTGATGGACGGTAGGGTATTTGGGGGCTGTGTGATGCGTCACAGCAGTGCATGCGTTGGTGCAATAAATACTTCTAAGCTTGTATGCGTTGGCGCAGATGCAATTATGCTGACACAACTGTGTGCAGAAATGAAAAGATGCAGGTGGTGGTGCTGCCTGCCACTGGCACCTTGACGGATCTGAGCTTTTTGGTTGCGCAATGCGCTTCCGCCGCCCCCATTAATTTGTTCAGGTGCTCAACTTGGCAGATGAGCCTCAAAGTCTCAGTGTGATGGTGCGCCGCTGCATTCCGCCCAGGTGGTGCTTTGTGAGAGGAGCTGGTGTTCCCGTTTCTCGCTTGAATTTTGTTGTGATGGAAATAGTGCTGGCATTTAGCGGTTTTATGCCTCGCTGCTGCAAACGTGCCTATAGAGCGGATCCTATGCTGCACATGGATGTCGGTGCACGACAAACCAATGCATCGTCTCGAATACGACCAGCGGTTCGTGTATGGATGCGTTGGGTTAGGGTTAGGGTTAGATGGCAGAGTCTCCCGGCATAGAGAGGGCAGTGATGGTGACGTCGACCAACTCCGCACGATGGACACACCACAGTTTGGTGTGCATCAGGTTGACATCGGCGGCTGCACAATCAGAGAAACGCAGACACCAGCACACGTGCTGCTGCTGCCCCATGTGTTGCTGTGCCATCTGATTATGGCTTGCTGACCGTGGATGCAGGGTTCAGTCTTCATGCACACCTTGACCAACGTGCCCATGCTCTTGTCTCGCCCGCGTGTGCTGCACAGAACGCGCAACGCGCAGGAGAGGCTGTTCTTTGACGAGTGGCTGCGCGGCGCGTTCACGTGGCGGCGGCTTGACAGCGGCGCCAGCACTGCTGGCAGCGGCGGCATTGAACTCTTTGAGCTGACGAGGCGTGCAGAGCACTCATCGCCGCCGCAGCGAGCGTGGTAACACAGCAACCCCTGAGACGCCATGCGCACCGTAGCACCTACACACTGTGGCACCCTGATCGTAAGGCTGACGTGCCTGACGCACGCCCTAGCCCTAGGGCTGGTGGCCGGCGCTGTCGGTAAATGTGGAATCGTTCACCGCGTTTGCGATGAGCACGGTGTATCTCGCACTGAACCCCGGAGTCGGATGTCAGCGCTACCGGCGGCTGCGATCATGCTTGCGTTCTTGATGAATTCTGCGCACCCAGTGTAGGAATGTATTCATATTCATACATCTGCCAATGTGTGTCAGTCACACCAGTTTGCAGTGCTACTTTACAAGCGATGCATCAATGAAGCCGCCATACAAATGAAGCAATGGATGACATGAGCTCATGACACCAGCAATAATGCATGCCCTGAGCCCAGGGCTGGTGCAGTCCGCTGCTGCCGCATGGACATGCGGGTCTCTGCTACGCAACGATAGCAACGGAGCAGTAATGTCGTGATGGCAGGCCGCTGACATCTGCAACTGCGTACACATGGGCTTGTGCTTAGCACGGCGAGTAACCTGGGGTAGGTATCGCATCGCCACATAGTATGTACCTTAAGATTCGCTCAAGGGAGGCGGTGGAGCAGGTCAAGCAAGCAGACGTCACACAGCTGGCAGCTTCAACACTGGATTGTGAGCTTACTCCAGAATTCAAAGGTTTTGCATCTCTATTCTGCGTGTTTTTGATTGTTTTCCTTGCTTTGTTTGCACGCATAGTGCACGATTGGGAGGTCATGGGCAGCAAGTCCTTCTTGAAGGCCAATAACCTCAAGCGGCAGAGGTCTTTTGCCTTTGTGGAGTGACTTTAGGTTGTGCGTCATTCACTGGCAGTGCCCGTGTTTCAGAGCCTGAAAGGCATTCACATTGCTGGTGCCCATGTTGCGCTGTGTGCGTTGCATCTTTAAAGCTAGTCGTGCGTAAGTAATGCTGATACCGGTGCGGTATGCGAAGTCCATTGCGGACCAGTGCGAATGCACGGTAACAGTGACATTGCTCACCACGACTTGCAGAACAACCGCCTACCCGAATATTATGCTTGAAGGGCTAGGTTGCGCGCGCATGTGTTCTGTTTTGTATAATATGATTGTGAATGAAATTTACAAAGGAATGAACTTGCGACAGCAGACGTGTTTCTAAAACATTATATGGGCTTGCTGCCCAGCGCGCCAGACAGTCAGCCAGTCAGCGCTGCACACTCTAATGGTAAATGGTAAAGGGGTTATGCATTTGCCGTGTAAAAACTGCAGCAAAATCTGCACAAACACGTCCATGATCTAGGCCTGTTTTACAGCTACACCGCCCGCCCTCACACAGGTCACGACCTGAAAGTAGGGTGCAGAGCTGTTGGTTTAAAAAACTCATGTGGGCTGCTTATGCGTCCTATAAGCAGTGTACTGCAGGCACTGCTTGGTACCCAAAAAGCATGCAGCAAAATCTGCACAAACACGTGCATGGTTTTCTCATGGCAAACCATTGCTCAGTCTGACATGCACGCATGGGTAAGCGTCGTGCATGCTGGAAGTGCTGCTTCAAGTTGCTGTCAGCCCGTGCATGTAGCGATCGAAAGGTTGCGCTCACTGCTCACTGCTAAAATATGCCGGGGCGTGGCGGTTTGTTTTTCCAATATGACAGTTCGAAAAAAAAAAGATACCAAAGCGCTCCCGTCCCAGGCTTTGCATACTGCAATGGCCCCCTTGTCTGCATCTGTGCCCACCTGCCGCGCTGCTGAACACACCCGTGCTCAAACCCCATTATTTGATATAGGTCCTCGCTGACACCATTACCATGCCTTCCAGCTATGTTGAGCCCTGCCGTTCCCCAGCTTTCAGGGATCACCATCAGATATACCAGGACTCGTCGCGTACAATGCCTTACGTCCGTGAGACATGCTGCACCCATTCCGACTGCATGCTGCAGCGGCGGCGTGCACGCAAACGCGACGCCCCCCCACACATTTATGAAGCGCTGAGGCATGCTGCTCCATCACGGTGCCTTGGGACGCACGTCCAGGCTGCAGAGGCATGCTGCTCCGTTCTTGCGCGGCTTGCAGAGGCTCACAAAAATGCGCATTGGCGTGTCCTGAGACATGTGTTCTCCTCCGAGATGGCAACGGCTGCGGCGGCAGCGCCAGCAGCAGCGCTTGAAGCAGGCACCCCGCTTGTGTCCGGTGACGCCCCGTTTGCCGATACCACGCCAAAACCACGAGCGGCGGGCAGCACTGGCCGCCTTGCGACCCCTCAATCCCCCCCCGCCCCCCCCCCCCAAAGGCGGCGGAAATCATAGAGGTGACATCGCCTTCCCGCGTGAGGGAGGGTTCTGCGGTGGCTTCGCCCATTATGCAAGCGCTTCCCTCTTGAGAGGTGGCAATGCTCCGTGACGGAGAGGCTTGCGGAGGTGCTGGAGAGGCTGGATGCAGAAGATGACGTGCCACTTGCAGTGTGATCTGTATACTTGGCACCTGATACTAGTTTGGCGTGTACCCTGGCAGCTCTTCGTAGCACCAGGCGCACTGGGCTGACTCCCTCTGTACCACACAGCACGTTCTTTTGATGCAATGCTGCCAGGGCACGGGGTGGCATGCGCCGCATTATCATCAGTTGCTTCGCATATCATCACACTATCAGGAGCAAGTCATTTGGTGCGCCCAGCCTCCCCAGCAGCACCACAAACTCATCGCTCACGTAGCGTTGCTACATACCTCTCAAGCGAGGCAAGCGCCCCTCCATGGGCGATGTTACTGCTGCACCCTTCCCTGCGCGGCGGGGTGAGGCAACCTCACCGAATCCCGCTGCCTCAGGTGGGGGGTGAAAAGGGAGGGGGTGAGGGGACGCAAGGCGGCCAGGGCTGCCCGCCGCTCGTGGTGTCGGCGAACGGGGCGTCACTGGACGCGAGCGGGAAAGCGTTGAAGTGCCAAATTCAAGCACTGCTGGTGGCGCTGCCATTGCCACCTCAGAGGGCCGCATTGCGCAGGAGGGCCAGGGTGCAAAGTGGCGCAAACGCAGCAGGCGAAGCAGCGGCTTTGTGTGCGGATACATACCTGCCGAGAAAAACGTTCCTGTTGGCAGTGCAAATCAGCAAGCTGCGTGCATTAAGGCTCGTTGCTGCTATCCTTGCTGCTGAATATGGAGATGGCGGTGCAGGAGGGCCTGGCTGCAGCGCAAGTGTTTCGAAATTCGGCTCGGAGCTGGAGCTGAACCGAGTTGCGCTCCGCAATTTGGACTGGAAATAAAGCGAAGTGGCAGTGGAAGGGAGCCACATGATGGTGAGGCTGCAGGCTGCTGGTTAGCCTTTGCTTATGCTGCCTTGACTGGTGCTTCAATGGCGCACAATTTGTTAAAGTGCAACGCACGCACACCAGGCGAGTCAAGCGCCTTGAAGTTGAAACAGAGGCGAGGCTCCGCTGCCGCTGCCTTGGCTGCGCTGTGCAGCTGTGCTCTAATGGGAGATGGCCTGTGAACGAAGTTCGCATGAACAGCACAAACCTCCGTGAAGCTCGTGCCGCCGCTGTACGTCGAACACAAACCGCGCGAGATCCGCCTTCGTGCTCGACGAAAGTGCTGCTTAGTTGAGGTTGAGGTAGCGCCACCCTCCCGCGCGGGGGAGGGGTCAGTGGTAGGCTCGCCCCCCAGTGCGGGGGTGTTTGCCGTACTGGAGAGGTGGGGCCACTCCATGAGCAAGGGAATCGCGGTGTCTGGAGAGGCTGAGTGCCCCAGATAACGTACCCCTGGTCGTGTGATTCATATGCGTAGCTAATGATGTGGCGTGTGTCACCCGTGCCCTGTCACTTGTGCCCTGGCAGCTCTTCCTAGCACCAGGTGCACTGGGCTGACCCCCTTTGTACCATACAGCACGGTATTTTTATGCAATGCCTTCCGATGTGATTGCGTGCGTGCTCTCTACCTTTGATACTGTTGCCATCATGATCATCCTGCCCCCACCTATTGAAATTCGATCTCATGTATAGAATTAGTCTTTAAAGTATGCAGTCGGTTGCATACGAATCCAGTGACGCGATTAGGGTCAGCCCACGCAGGTTTGTAGACTTATGCCCACAAAGATCAACTTGTTGCGTTGCACTTGTTGTGCTCTGATGGCAAGCAGCTTCCGTCCATGTACAAACACCTACAAATTGCCACTTTGGCAATCGGGTCATTTGGCAGCATCGAGGCGCAAGGGCGGAAGCTGCTGGAGGCTGTGGCGACGGAGTATGCCAGCAGGATGTCAGTGCCCAGAGGAGCGCGCCCTAAAGCTCTTAAGGGCATTGCCCTGGCGCGCTTACGCTCGGCACTGTCGGCAGCGCTCCACATGGCGTACTCTGGCCATGTCATGACACACAATCCAGGGGGGGGGGCACATGATGGAGGACGTAGGGGAGGATCCTGAGATGCCATTTGGCGGCGGCGGCATTTGAGTGGTTGTCGTTGAGAAATTTTCAGACTGTCACACGACATGTAGATTCCGTACAGCAAGTTTCAAGTCAGATGCCATTCATCTGGGCTTTTTCGCGCCCTCCCCAAGCCCTGAGCGAGAATTAATAAAAAGCACGAAGGCAAATTGATACAAGATGCATCAGTGCTGGGCGAAGCGTTGTTGAATGATGATGTCAATGCTGATGCCGAGGGCATCAGGCAGCGGATGGACAAAGCTACTCGCCAGTGGCACATAGCAAGCACACGTGCCAGGCATTGTAGATGCCAGAAAATCTTGTGAGCTCACTGCTGAAAAGGCACCCATGTTTGCACAGCACTGGCCACTGAAAACTCAAATGGAAATTCAGGAGTGTGAAAGCCCCACGAGATTCTACGCTGTGTCAACCCGCAATGCGCCTCATGTCCGCCCACTACTACCGCACTGTGCTGACAACACATCCCCAGAGCCTGTTGATTGGTGCGGCAACGGCAGCAGCAGCAGCAGCAGCAGCAGCAGCAGCAGCAGCAGCAGCAGCAGCAGCAGCAGCAGCAGCGCTCATTGCTTGCAGGTTGAGATGCGCCATCACCAGCGGCTTGCCTAGGCGCCTGCTCTACAGGGCGCCTGCGTCAGGTGGCCCCCTTCTTTGAGAGGGGGCGGCCGCGAACATGCGTGCCATCTGACGCACGTGCTCCTGTAGACAACAGCGCTCACGCAACGGCAGCAACAGCAGCAACAACATGGCAGCGGCGGCCACTGCGACCGCTGCGATCATGCCAGTCCGCGCCTCAGCCCTCGTGCGCCTGTGGCCCTCTCATGCGGCAATGCGATCGCTCGAGCGGTGGCATCAGGCGGACTCCCGCACGTATGCGCGACGGCACATTTGCGAGTCAGTGCTTGAACTGCGCCCACCAGCGCGTAAGTCACGTGGGGGGGTCAGTGCTTCCTGCTTGCGGCCGGAGATTCCCCGTTGGCGGGCAGCCCCGACTGCCTTGCGTCCCATCCTTCTGGTCCTCCACTTTGACTGACGTTGTTGAGGTTGCTGCGGTGCCTGAAAGCTTTGCTGATGTTACTTGAGAGGTGGTGCCTCTTCGCAGTCATGGTGTTTGCCCTGGCACTGCAGAGGCTCCAGATGATGTGTGCAGAGTGCGATTTTCAACTCCTTGTATTGCTGCGCCTACCAGAAAGAAAATATTTTAATCTATGAACGGACGCTTACGGCGCTTCATTTGGCACATCACCAGAAGAAGTGCTGGCGCCAAGGAACGGCAGTTCCACATACGCCGTCTACTGTTGTTGTAGCCTGGTGAATTTCAACGGCTTTCTTCCAACCTGTAACTTCAAGTCGCAAACTTCTGGCAGTTTTTTTTCGTCAAACTGAATCGCTGATAGCGATACACCAGGGAGCGCTGCTGCAGCCGCCGCAGCACGGATGTGACCACAAGCAGCAGTTCTTTGGTCAGCGTACTAGGACCAGTGGAGCTGTAGTGTTCACGAGAGTTTTGTAGTCTGCTTACGTCACTGCCCAACTGGAAACTCTTCTGCATCATGAGCAACAGTGGCGGTGGCGGCGGGGGCATGTCTCTTTTGGATTGTCTCGATTACGAGAGGAGCAAACATACTAGCGGTAGGCGCCATGGGGCGGGAGGGGGGCGTCAAGAGCTTTTCAGAGACAGCAGCAGCAACAGAAGCAGCAGACACCTGTACATTCGTGCTGTTGAGGAGGCCCACCATCGCAGCAGCGAGCCGTTCAGCCATATCACGATTTACACTGGACGCGTCGAACCGAGTAGCAGGAATTACAGCAGGGCCTGCCTGGCACCCTACTCGGGGTACAGAGCGACGCTGCTGCAGGCACACTGCGGAGCACCTAGCGGAGCACGCAGCGGCAACAGCGGCAGCGACACGCTCTGCCACGCTCCCTTTGCTGGCGGCGGCAGCAGCAGCCACGCCCTGGGGCGACGAGACGGGCTCAAAGAGCTGGTCTGGAATGCCGCTCCACAGGCGACTACATCGGCTTCTCTCCTCACACAAGTCGACCTGGCGCTGTCCCAGCGGCAGAGACGCCGTCACGTCGACCCGTCGCTGCTGGCGCTGCTGCCAGAGCGCCGCTACGACGCCGGCGGCGTGCCGCCCGCGCCGCCGCAGCAGTGCGTCATTTGCCGTGAGGCGCTGAGCCATGGAGCAACCATCAGGGCGCTGCCCTGCGGCCACGGCTTCCATGCCCGATGCTCATCGACATGGCTGCTGCGCTGCGGGAGCGGGGACGGCTGCGACGCGGCGCGCTGCCCCCTGTGCAAGGCGCCGCCGCTGCCACACGGCGACGGGTCCGACGCCGCGCCGCGCATTCCCCGCGAAGCCTTCCTCAGGCTCGGCGACAATCTTCTGCGGCAGCACTGTTGGGCCGCCTCGACGGACACTCGGAGTAGCGGTCATGGGAGCGGCAGCAGTTTGGCTAGCGGCAGCGGTTGCGAGCGCGGCGGCGGCAGCAGCAGCAGCGGTGGCGGCAGCGGCGGCGGAGGCGGAGGCGCCAGCGCCAGCGTCGTGTCGGCAGGCGCAGCGCCGCCGCTCATGCTGTGGGAGTAACCAGTGAGAACGGCTACAAGGCATGCAGTCGCTCGGCATGCAGTGGCTTGTGTGTACATATGCGCAGCACGCCTTGATGGCGAGTTGCTGATGATGCTGTTTCTTGTCATGTACGCAGTGTAGTATATGTACTGACGCGAAGGTCGAGACGCTTGTGTAGCGCCCCTTCTCAGTGATCAGAGCGCGTTTTTTGGGCGTCGCAGAGCAGTGCTCATTGGTCCATATCATGACACTCCCTAGCTGCTGTGGACACAAATGGGGGGGGGGGGAGGGGTGTGTGTGTGATTGGAGAAGGCATTCATTGAGCGATGTCAGCGGCCATGGCGGTCTCTGCCGTCTGTCGGTAGCGTCTGTTGGTAGGCGCACGATTCTGTTCTCTGCTGCGTGACTGTGTGGTGGGGACGAGGGGTTTACACGCGCACGCAGCGCGCGCTTCTTTGCTGCCAGGACATGGGTTTTGATTGGGTGCATGTAGGGCTTGTGTATGAGTAGAGTGTTGCTGCCCTCCCTCGGTTTGGCACCTGCCAGGGTGGCTTTGTAGGTACATGGAGTTTGTGGCGGTTGCCCCTAGCTGTAAGTGTGTGAATGTGACTCTCCGTATCGTGCAGCAACAAAGAACCATGCATGGTTCAGTGCTCTGTGTCATGGGTTCTGTTGCGGTGATCTTGCTTCACTGCCCTTGGGTGCATTCGAGGGAATCTGCTTGCGTTGCGTATGCTCACAAGATGGCCAAGACTTTGAGATACGGTTGCGCAGCCAGCATGCTTGGGGCTTACAACATCCTCAAACTGGTGAGCAGATACACCACCACCATTGAGCACGTCAATGGCTGAAATTGGTGCTTGAACAGCCTGCATTGAACGCTCTCCCAAATGTGCATGGCACGCCTGCTTCTGTACTTAAAGGCAAAAATGAGGCAGCATGTTCTGAGGGGCTTGCACTTCAGAAACAAGTTGGTGGTCACTTGATCTGCCGCGTCTGGACGTTCTGCAATGCACATGTATGAATCGCCCAATTGTGCTGTAAATATGCAAATGAACCTCAAGGAAGAAAACTTAACTTCGAAGCATTCCTTGGTCAACACTTGAGCTACCGTGGCCATCAGCAGGCCTGCAGCCACCCCTGCAAAGCCAACGTCAGCAGGTTCAGTGCAGCACAAGCAATGCGCCATGCTTTAGAGGTCTCTCCGGCCTGCCCTGTCCAGCCAGTGCCATTACCGCAGTGTCAATGGCAAGCACTAGCAGCAGTGACATGCTTGACTGGCGACAAAACAGCTCACAGCACGCGACAGGTGTTGAGCATCGCGCATACGCGTGCTAAGGGGGGCGCTGCCCCCCATACAATTCCACGACCAACGCATATCACTACACAACAAGCATCCCATCAGGCGTTAAGGTGCAGCAGAGCACGCGTAAGCGTACACACGCGGTCTGATAGAGATCTGCAGGCTTACTGTAGGACTACATTAAAACCTGGTCAGTAGCTGAGCATTAAGCCGCAGTGGCTTCCACTGCCCCCTCAACTTGACCATGGGCGCACTTACAGTACCTATGTACCCACGTCTGGAGAGTCAGCTGACTAGACGGTCATTCAGACGTACATGCTGCCTTACAGCTGGACAATGCCAGCATCTTAAACGTCTGCGCGGCTTTAACCCGCGCCACCGCCGACATGCGTACTTCAAGTCTCAGGCCACAAGCTGTTGTCGGCGCTGGGTCCACCGTGGGTGGGCTTCGCAGTCGGGCCAGCGCATGGCGCGATCCGGCTGATGGCTGCAAAACCCATCAGCCGCTGCGCGACACACAGCGCTGCTTGGCAGCGCTCAGCACCAGAGCCCGCTCGCACAAAACATCTCCAATAATCAAGTACCGGCCAGTGTTGATACGTTGAGGTGCTCAACGAAACCGCAACCTGCGCAGACGTCGACAGGCACAAGAGTTGAGGCCTTTTACGGGCCCCAACATATGCCATCACAAAGGAGGCGGGGAAAGGGGGGGGGGGGCTCCACCAAAGTTTGCGGGGCTGGCGCTGTAGAGTGTGTGCAATGAATGCAGTTCTCGCCGCAGGGAGCACCGCAGAGGCCAGCTTGCTTGGTTCCCTCCCAATGATGTTCATCGTTTCGTCTTGTAGCCCAGTCAGCACCCACCAGCACATGGCCGAGGTTGCCCTGGCATGCGCCAACGTGTTTGAAACCGTGCCCTCGCTGACCGCGTGCCGCAACACGTGTCGACCAACACCCCCTCACCAGCCCCCAAATCCCCCCCCCCCCCTCACTGCGCTACAACACATGGGCATCCGAAAAGAGTGCACCGCGTGGGGGGTGGGGAGGCCCTTGATGTCGGTTGGGGCCCCGGCTGTGAACCGTAACGCTGCTCTGAAGGGCCCTGCACCTGGAAAAGCGTGCCATGTGAGGCCCCTGATCCAGCGAGTTGAACCAGCAACTTGAACTATAGCAAGCTGATGTATAGCAAGTTGAACTACAGTGGGAAGTGGCGCCACTCCTCGTAGCCGAAGCCCTTGGGGTGCAGCTGTACGATGCAGTGCATCGGCAGCTCGAGGTATGGGCACTGCGAGGGCTCCACGCCCATGAGATACGAGTAGATCACGCGCAGCACGCCCAGGTGGGAGATGATCACCACCGGCTGCGTCTCCGACATGAGGCCCAGCAGCACCGGCTGCGGGGGGGGGGGGGGGGGCAGACAGCGAGAGACGTCTGAGTGTCAGCGCATGGACACAATGTCGAAAGTAAAACAATGTTCATGGCGAAGTGGTAGTGAAGGTGTACAAGCCAATGACACGCAGCACACCCAGGTGAGAGGTGATCACCACCGGCTGCGGGAGGGGGGCGGGAATGCAGAGAGCGAGAGACATCCAGACGATTGAGCGTCAGCACATGGACACTGTCGAGTGTCTACATTAAAGTTGGGTGAAGTAGTAGTGTTATGAGTAGATGACGCGCAGCACACCCAGGTAGAACATGAGCACCGGGGGGGAGGGTTGACGGCGGCGGCAAGAGGCGTATAAGCAGCGGCGCATTAACGACGTCGCAGGATGCCACTGAGACGAATGCAGCTCATCGATCTCAAACACACTTCATGCGCAGATGGCGTGCGACATGCCAGACGTCATCATTGTGCCTCCGATGGCCCAGCAGCAGCAGCAGCTGCTGCGCACGCACGCACAGAAATAAAAAACCGGCATCATACGGTACAATGCGCCGTGCGTCTTATTGCTTGGTACAACGTCAAGTTGAGGTACGCACTGCTCGCGCGCGCACACCGATACACAAAGTTTCGCTCACGCTGCATGCCCGCGCAGCTGGTGCCAACAAGCCCGATGTCAATGAGTATTCCGAGTCTTTTGAGATGTGCACACACTTGCGATGACGCATACTGCTTAATCTAAGACTTAGGGTTGGGGTTAGGGCTAGGGCTAGTAGGGTTCGGCTCAGGTGTGAAAGGTCCTGGTGCGCTTATGAAGTTCAACTTTGCAGCGTGCAGCTGCAACTGCTGAGTTGGTGCTGCGCTTTCTGCTTGCACATTTCCCTTTAGCGTGTGCAACTTATGATGCAGAAATCGACATGCCCGGCCTTGTCGAAGGGGCGGACGGCCCCACTGTCAGTGGCGGTCAGATGCAGCTGCAGAACCTGCACTCGTCGCGCAGGTCTCTCAATTGTATGATACATACTGCAGGGCAGCGCGCCCATGCGCACGCGCGCCTCATTCCTGTTGCATTTGGACAGGCCATGAGGCAGCGCGTCGTCATCGCATCGTGATTGGCCCCGAGCCGCATCAACGGTGCAAGGCCCAGGCTGCTGTCCAACGCGACAGCAAAGTACGGAACACAAGTCAAACAAACGACTCTGTCGCTGACGCAGTCGGACGTGGCTGCGCCAGAAGTTCACCTTCTCTTGTTTGAAACTTCAATCTGATCTTGAAGTACAGCTTGAAGTAGAATTCAGCACTAGGTGCGATGTCTCACCTCAAGCCTTCGGAAGAGGTCCAAGTAGCTCTCGCCGCCGCCCGGGAACTGTATTTCTAGCTTGTTCTCGGCGCGGGCGCTGGTGACGTCAGGGAAATGCTCCGCCATCTGAATAGTGTGAGAGCGACAGATGCGGTGCAGCGCTCAGTACGGTAAGCATGTATGTTTCAATCAGGGGAATGTCACAACGGATGTGCTGTGATAACTACGCATGAGTTCTCGGCGCTGTAGTGCGACTGTGTATCTCCGGACTGTGTGCGCTGCATGGATGTGGGCCATCAAGCGCTGGAAAGCAATGCGATTGAGGATGGACTTAAAGTGCATGAAAAAGCGCGTACTGCAAGTACTTCTTCGCAGTGCTTGATTCCCACGACGGCCTTTGGCATCTGCAACAGCATATGCTAGAGCGGGACAGACGGGTCATGACTTCAAGTCCACGCCACCAACAGCTAACACTGCAAGGGTATGCACTGCAACAGTAAGCACGCAAAACCCTATGTAGTGGTAGGAGAACATGAGGAATGCCGCTGGTCTACCTGAGTGCGGCGTTGCAGGTGCAATTTGCAGCGTGCGAGCGCAGTATTGGCAGCCGCGGCGACTGACATTGCGAACCCGCGGTCTGAAAGCTCGACGCGCAACTACTACAGCCAGCGGCATGCCAGGGCGCGGGCCACGGCAGCGCGCTGCATTGCGTGTACCCATGTATACTTTTGACACCACCACATGACCGATTATGCCTTATTTACGACGCTGCGTGGCATGGCACGCATGTGCTCCACGCCCTGCGAGAGAAGCAAATTGCGCGTGGCGCGGCTCTGCGCGCGCCGCGTTGCGGGCGGCATCTACTCTCCGGGTACAGTGACCACCCCGCCGGTGGGACGCGATGGCCTGCATGCCTACTACTTCTACTGGTGTGTATGTGTACACTGACAGAGCAGCAGTGCCCAGCATATCGTAGTGGTGACATACATGCCGACCTAAGCCTGTGCTTCAGGCCCATACAGTCTGTATGACGGCATTCACTGTTCGGCATCACGCGCTGTCATGTAGCGTCTCATGCTCTGCTGTGGGTCAGCTTGTCTGCTTCATCTCTGGCACGGCGGTGAGCTGCGCTCTCAAAGTACTTACCTCGACGTGCGCGGGCGGCATCACCTCTCTGGGTACACTGACCGCCGCACCAGGGAGGGGGTGCGGTGACTGGTTGCGCACTGCTCGCACACCGGGCATGTATGCATGCACATTATTTACTTCCGCTTGAGGGGGCGGAAACCCGATTACGCACCTTGTCGTATAAGAGACGTATGCTCCCATGTACATATGCGCAAAGAATGTACCTCGGCGTGCGTCGTCCCTGCATGTGCCTCACGGCCTGCGAGAGGGGGCAACTACGCGACGCGCACCTCTGCGTGCGCTGCGCCGCGTTGCGGGTGCACTGGAACATCACCGGCGACGTTGTGCCTGAAACTGCGTACTGCTCGCACACCGCGTGCATAGGCATGTACGTATGCACGAAGTACCTCGGCGTGCGTCATCCCCAAATATGGCCACCGGGAGGGGGGGTGCCTGGTACTGCTCGCACACCGGGTACGTAGGCATGTGCGTATGCGCAGAATACATGCTCACCTCGGCGTGCGTCATCCCCTCGGCCGCGCCCGCCTTGAGCTCGTCCAGTATGTGCAGCCGCATCACGGGGAAGTGGCGCGCCAGCCCCGCCGTCGTCTGCCTGGCCCTGAGCAGCGTGCTGTTAGGGGGGGTGGCGGGGGGCAATAAGAGGGGGTCAGGCACTCCTGTTGCTGACAGACGCCCCCCCACAACACGCACACGCTCCCGCACATGATTGCTGACGCTCAAGCACAGGCACATTTGATGGTGCCGCTGTGGGCATGCATGAGATGCGCCGATGTCAGGCGTACGATAGCGCTGAGGCGCTTGAAAGCGTGTCAGCGCGCTCCCGATGAAACAGATACTCCCCTTTCCAACCCCCCCCCCCCCCTCCCCCTCCCCCGCGTGGAAAGCTGACTGATGCTCAAGCGTAGGCACACTTGATGGAGCCGCTAGACGCGTGTATGAGATGCACCGGTTTCAGGCGTACGATGGCGCTGTGACGCTTGAAAGAAAGGGCTGTTTCGACGTGTTGAGCGGGCACAAGAGGTTGCGTGACAGGCGCAATAGACAGGGCAGGCCCAGCGCGCATCGGTGCACGCAGCCCACACGCCATGCACGACACAGCAGCACCGTGCTCACGCCGCTCTGTCCATGCCGGTCCGGCAGCAGCGCGCTAACCCCCAGCTTTTGCGGACTTTTGCAGCTGTTGATCACCACAAAAATCAAACCACGTGTGAACATTTCGGTCTCGGCATTTATGTACCTGGTCCAGACGACCGGCTGCTTGCTCTCCGGCAGTGAGCGCTGCCACGCGAGCATCGTGTCCTGCAGCTTCTTTGCAAAGAGCTCCCTGCAGCGACAGCATTGACATTGTGACGAGACAGCGGTCATAATAGTGTTGAAGTTGAAGTTGAAGTGCGAAGCCGCTCATCGATGCGAGTGCTGGTTTAGTATGGGACAGCCGTGCACTACGGACAGGGGGATGCATGGCACGTCTCAACCGTACTACCGCGCGCACAGCTCACAACAACATGTGGCTCAGTGCTCAACCATCCCGGAGCCCGCACCGCGCTGAGATCCGCAGTCAAAGGGACCACAGCGACCTGGGTGCAGCTGCCCACGTCAGTCATGCATGTGGCTCAGCATGGCACTGCACAGGTAGGAGGCAGGTGCTCTAGCCCAAGTTAATACATGAACTTGCAGGTCTGGCGAGGAACCACGTATGCGTTCACAGCAAGCTCGGGGCTAGGAACTAGGGTTAGGGTTGGGACAGATCATCGCGAGCGCAGTTGTGGCCATGACAAACACTCACCCCACGTGCGTGAGCGGTGGATCGCCGCCGATGCGCCCCATAGCGTCATTTTCCGACTCCCCGCAGCGCGCCAGCAGTATGGGCCTCGGCGTAAGTCGCATGCTGAGGAGGCCAGCAGGATGCGAGCGGAGACAGGGGTGGCACAAATACGCAGCATTAGCAATGTGGGGGGGGGGGCAGGTGATGGGCAGAAAGCTTCCAGTTGCCAGATGCAATCGATGGTGTAACTGTCATCAGGAGGCTCCGGCAGTGACATGGCCGCAACAACGTCATGGACTAGAACAATGCGGGCCAGCAGCGATCGATGCGTGGTGGCATGCCAGCATGCATATGGGATGCGCGCTCGCTCTTTGCTGCAGAGGAGTCGCAGGCGCAACACTACAAGTGCAGGCGTGGTGCGGCGCTCTTTACACAAGCATGGTAGCTGTACACAAGCATGGTAGTTGCAGCCACTGTCAAAAGCGCACTTAGGTGACATGTACCACAACAACCACGATACTTGGCGCCGGACATCTCGTCCACGAAATGATAAATGATCATCACCAGGCGACCGCCATGACAGCTGCTGCCGCCGCGTTCAGCAGCGCGCAGCACGACCACTACTACATGCGTATCAGCCCCTGCACGACGAACAATGGCGCCAGCGCAAATCGCACCTGCCCATGAGCCACGCGACGCGCCCGAGCGTGTAGTTTGTACACTGGTGGCACAGCAGCTCCTCGCCGGCGTTGGTCAGCCGTATGAACGGTGTGCCCTCGTCGTTGCCGACGGGCTCGTAAACCTTTTTGTACGCGTCGATGCGCGCCAGAAAGTCGCGCATGGCGGCCTCTGGCTCCATTCCAACGTCTGCGCGCGCATGCAGCACAAGCCACAAGCAAACAACTATATGAGTCCTGCATTCAATGGAGCCCAGTACTGCAACGGAAACACAGCGCAATGCACAGCGCGACGTGAGGTTTCAGAGGATGACTCGCTGCCGATGAGTTGAAGTAGAGGGCGGCACACTTTGAACCTACCTTGTGATCAACATGGCCAGGGTGGGTGCGCAATACATGCGTTCAAGGGCATGAATACGTGGCTCAAGAACTGTCACATCCGACATGAGGTATGTTACCTAACCCTTTACTCTGGCCGTAACCCGTGACCAGTTATGCAGATACATTGGTAGTAAGTGCGTTTGGATAAACTGCATAGCCTGCGGCAAGTGCTGCACACTGGAATTTCATATAAAGCACATCAACTCCAGGGTCGGACGCACCGACAGAGTGACAGCACAGCGGCCATCGATGCAGCATGCCATGCGCCCTGCCTTGCTCACATTGTGGCAATGCCACAGGCTAAAGGCCTTGTGACGTCATCAATCAAGCTTTTTGGTGTACAGCAGCTATGTGTACTGTACACAGACTAGCACAGCCTTGCTATGGCGCCGTTGAAACGGCGCCGAGCAGATTGGACATTGTGGAAGACGCATACCAAACCCTTACGCACAGTGGCAATGAAAACGAATCAAAAGATCGTAGAGCTCAGTGGCATATTCTCATACAGTGACTTCTACCTAATAGACCACCATAACTAAGTAATTGGGCGTCCTTCCTGTCATACTTCAACTGTAGTTCAGGTCTGAGCAATACTTAAAGCCAGCAGTGGTGACCAAAGCCGCCAAAATATAAGTCAGACTATGAATCATGGATCTGTTGAGCACGTGATGCACTTGCCAGTAGACCTTCAAGCGCCACACCACTGCTCAGCAAGCAATGAGTGAAAAGTCAACTGCCAAATGGAGTGCCAGCTCTGAGCGTTGTGAGTGCTTTCAAAGCCAGTGAGCGCAGTAGGTATTCTAGTACTTGGTAGTCGCACTCACGTTTTCTAATGACATGAAGAACTCTAACAGCGCAGGGCGATTGCAGTTGCATCACGCCACTGGTTTGTTCTATTGATGTGCTGCACTTCACTTCATAATTCGGTCGTTAAGTCACTTCACTTGATCATTCCGTCCGGCCATTCAGTAACAGTGAATGTTATGGACGTTACCTTGTCCACCACTTCAAGTGTTGATTGCACAAGAAAACACTCCTGCAGACCCCCTGTCCAAGCGTGCTGCAACAACAATCATACGCAGACGCGTTCCCCCCCACAAAGGTACCGTCTTCAAAGTGTCCAGCAGCCCTCGGCGCTGACTACGAGCCCCGCGCCCTCTCCTGATACCTATAGTTTATCGCGGGCCAACAATCACACAGGCGCATGTCTCACAGCAGTCTGGCACTCACAGTCCGGGCTCTTCAGCTTTGACTCCTTCACGTTCTCCCACACCGTCTTATCGTCCGTGAGCACCGTCTCCGCGAACGCCAGCTGTATCGACACCGGCGCCGCCCGCGCGGCCGCGCCCGCCCCCCCCTCCCCCCCCCCCTTCCCCCTCCCCGCCCCCCCCGCCTCCGCCGCCGCCTCCGCCGCCACCGCGTCCGCCGCCGCGTCCGCCGCCTCCGCTGCCCACGCCGCGTTCGCCTCCGCGACGCGCTCGCGCAGCCAGCGCCGCCGCTCGCGCGTGGTGTTGGTGGCGTCGAAGATGGCGACGGTGAGGCTGCCGGTGGGGTCGGAAAGCGCGTCGAACGCGTCCTGCAGTGCCGCCTCCGCGCACTTCTGCCGCACCTGCGCGCCGGTCTGCGCCGCGGCGGCGCGCAGCGCGCGGGCGGCGACGGCGGCGGCAGCGGCGGAGGAGGTGGTGTGAGAGAGGTCGACGTGGGCTTGGGTTTGCCGGTGGCCAGCGCTGAGCGATGCTCATCGGCGCAGACGTTGAGGTTGAGGTACTGCTACTGCGCCTGCGCGCCCACCTGCAACTTCAACATGACCGCCTGGAGTGCACAAGGCCATATATACCAGAACAGGACGAGCGGGCGCCGTCTCTTAAAGCAGGCGCTGTCTCGTAATGCACAGGGGTCTTGCGATATGCAGACGGGCACGCCTGAGATGGTGGAGCAATTGATGCAGGTGGAAAAGCATGAGAGGGTTGGAGGGATGGCATAGGATCACTGCGACAATCAGCGATCGCCACATGCGCAAGAAGAGCTACAGGTGTCATGAAGTGCATGAATGCATCAAAGCGAGCGCCTTTTCACGACGCCGCAAATTGGTATCTGAAGTCGTAGATCAAATCTTCCAGGAAATGGAGCTGTGAACTCGAGAGTAGATGTCGCAGATGGTACCACCGCGTTCACCAGCACACTAAAAACACATTCCTTACCTTGTTTGACATGTCAAAAAAAGCAGCGTCTGATGCAGCTCCACCGGTCTCAGCTATGATTTTTCTGCGGTAGTTCCCCGCATTGAAGATCTTTGTTTGCAAACCCAGCCAGTCCAGATGCCGCTTTATGCCCAGTGCTATGAAGGACTTTCCGCGCGCCGGCAGGCCTGCATCAGCACGATACAACACACTTGCAGCTCACTTGCTGAGAAGCACAAGAAGAGGGTGTGCTGGATAGCACACATAGCACCCTACTATTGATGCAACAGCTCGCATGTTGAACTTGGGCAGATGGAACATGTGACACAGCAGTGCTCAGGATGCTTGTAGGAGACACATGAGTGACATGACAGTGTTGAACGTCAAGCGACTTTCTGCAATGGAAGGCATACAGCAGCACCTCTGTTTACACAAATTAAAGTGGATGCATCGACTCCCGTGGTCTGCTTTCAACTCAATGCCTGAATTCATGTACTCACCGACCATGGCGATGACCAGCTTGCCGTGTCGCGACGTCACATACTCCGCAAATGTGTCAGAGCCATAGAGAGCGCTGGAAAACACAGTGTCCGCTCCAGCATGCCTGTACGACCCTGGCGCACGCTTGGCTGACTCCGTCATCGAAGCTGCCCTGTGCAATCGGGCGTTGTAGCTCGACCGAGCCGAAAACGGACCAGAATTTGGTATTTTGTTGGACTGGGCCGCCATCGCGCCTGGATTTCTCGCCATGCTGAATGCCTTGTTGGTAACGGAATCTGCCAGTCTGAAGATGTTGCCCTTGGAGACAGCGCCCGGCAGGTTGGGCTCGCTGAAGTTGCGATGTGGCTTTTCAGCTTCTGACGATACACGCAAGCGATGAGGTATGCTTTATGAGCTAGGTTTCAAGACACAATCCGGCTCGTCTGTGCGCAGTTTGCAACTGTAGGCAGTCATTGACACCAGAGGCAATTCCCCGATGAAAAGGCAAGAACAAATCGGTGTACAGACATGAGTGCTGTAAGACTCGACACTGACAACAACAGTGCGCCAGGTTTTGCTGCAAATACCGCAAAAGCATATGCGACTCTGCGAAATGCACTCAGCGACGAGGTAGAGCCATGCAGCGTTCATGCCTGTTTCATTGTCGGAAGATCCGTCAAGGTGAGCTTTCGCCAGATCGTCCGCCGACGATCGCTTGAGCATTTTCTTGTCATCGCCGCCAGCAGGAGTGTGCCAGGCCTGCAGCAACATTGATGCAGCCGCGACAGCAGAAATGTAAGCAGCGCAGCGCACACAGCTGCAAGTGAGGGGGGATGATTCAAATTAGATGGGTGCTTGCGCACCTTGGCTTCCTGCACCAGATCGCTGCTCCAGCTGCTGCCCACCGCCAGTTTGTTAAGGTCCTCCTTCCCTGTCGCCTCGTCGGACATCCTCACGCAGGCACGAGCAGTAGGCACAGAGCTGTAGATCTCCGTATGCGACGATGTGAAGTCGAGTTCAACTCTCTACTCGGAGTCTTCAAGCCTGGATGCTCAAACAGAGGAAAAAAAAAAACAACTAGCGGGCGGGCGGCAGAGGCCGCAGAGCGGTGACGCGGCGATGGCTTCTTGAGAGAGAGGAGTGTCCCGTCTGGCCACTTAAGCCGCCATGAGGTCCCTGTGCCTGCTGTTCACAATATGGCTTCTTGCCACCACTGGTAAGGAAGCACTGTGCTACTTTTCTGCGTGACAGGCCTCGCATTGCCGCGATACGGCAGGCACAGGTGGTTGATGTTTGTCATGTAATGTCTGCTTTGCGATACAAAGCTCATCAATGTGGTGGTCAGAGAGCACGGCGCATCTAGAGTCGTGTCGGTTTTCACTTCGCGCTTCCACGTGCATGCATGACAGTTTCGCGCCCTCCTCTGTGTGTCGCTGCTTTCACCTCAGGAACCTCCCATGCGGGCCTCAACGCAATGTGGAGGCATTCTGCCCAAATACAGAGGGACGGCTTCCTCACGGAAGCCTTCC
Organism: Tribonema minus; assembly: GCA_017506865.1. Classification (NCBI taxonomy): domain Eukaryota; class Xanthophyceae; order Tribonematales; family Tribonemataceae; genus Tribonema; species Tribonema minus. Next base: position 575,068 of record JAFCMP010000190.1, read on the forward strand.
CGGTGGAGGGTCTGCCTGTGCAGATGCAAGTGAGGCAGGTGCCTGGGGATGGCAACTGCCTCTTCCACTCAATTAGCGCCTGCCTGGAGCACGCCGACACCTCCAGCCACCCCTCTCTCCACCTCAATGACCTCCTGCCCAAATCAGCTGTGCTCCGAAAAATGGCGGTCGATTACCTGGTGGCGGACCCGGACCGGGTCCTCTACCTCGAGGGGGGAGAGACGGTGCCGGTCAATGAGCTCCTCACGGTGGTCGCCACGCAGTACAACATGACCGTCGACGCGTACTGCAAGCACATGCGGCTGCCGGCGGTGTGGGGCGGCGGCCCCGAGATCGTCGCGCTGTCCAACTGCCTGCGGCGGCCCATCCACGTCTACGAGCTCGCGGCGGGGGCGGGGCGCCGCTTCTGCTTCCGCCGCATGGCGTGCTTCGGCTCGCCGCTGTTCGACGGCGAGTGCGAGCCGATCCACATACTGAGCGCGGACGCGCGCTTCCCCAACCTCGCGCCCGGCCAGCAGCTCGCCAACGGCAACCACTTCCTGTGCCTCTTCCCGTGCGCGCCGTCCGACGCGCTGAGCGAGGCGTGCGGGCCGCTGCGCGGTGGCAAGGTGGTGCCGCGCCGCGCGCGCCGCAGCGGCAGCGGCGGCGGCGGCTGGCTCGGGCGCGTCGGCGAGCGCCTGCGGCGCTCCGCGTTCGCCGGCGCGTGGCACCCGAGCGGCGCCTGGGACAGCGACGATCAGCATGAAGAAGAGGGGGAGGGGGAGGGCGATGTCGAGGGGGGCCTGATGGACATTGAAGCCGCGGACGAGGCGCTGGAGCTGCTGGAGATCTATGGCGGGCAACAAGATGACCACCAGGCGGAAGGCAACGGCGCGACTGTTGCCGACAGCGGCGGCGGCGGCAGCGACGATGCTGACGCTACAAGCGGCGGCCCTGATTCTGTGGACCCAGCCGCGCCTGCAGCGTGACGCGGAGCATGTCCCTGGTTGCTGTTCCCGGTATAGATGGTTTTGTGTCCTAGAAGCTGTACATCACATCACTCAGCCTCACCCACTTGGTATTGGTTATGGTGCCGCTTAGAGGCGGCTGCGCGGGCGACATGCCGCAGTTCGTCAGCTCCCTCGCGGCTGTCCTGTTTTGTGTACATATGACCACGTTGTCAAGATGAGATCTGCTGGTGCCGCTGTTCCGCTTCTGCTTGCCACACTCCTTGTCCTGTTCACATGCCTGCCCCAGTGCACCTTTGCGTGATGTCAGCACGATGTCACTGAGCACATTATTGTGTCAGGTGCCTGGCTGTGCAGGTGGTGCACACACATAGTGGCCGGCCTGCGAGTACAAAGTCAGATGAACGAATGCAACATGCTGCACATGTATGCTGTGCGTCGTACAACATGAGCGAATATGTCCAATTTGCCATCTTTAAAACGCAGCACCCGCGCTGCTCTACAACAATGTGCCTTTGCCGCAACCTATGCATGCTGTGTGTGGTGTACAACAGGAGCATTTACGATCAGATTGAGCATGAGATGTCAGTACAGGGAGATATTTTTACCCTATACACGTGTACACTTGCACGTACACCCTAAAACGGTTACGTTTTTTTATTTGCCGGCACCTTTGCGTGAGTGAGAGTTGCAGGCATGGGCTGCTCTAGCAGCAAGCCTGCATCAGGTCCTGTCATACTCCAGGAGCCGCCACCTAAGCCTGCGCCTGCAGACCTAGAAGATCCAGCAGTTCATCGAGACAGTCTAGCGCCTCTGCTGTCTGATCAGCGCAATCAGAATCAGCATGCAGTTGATGCTATTATTACCCCAGCTACTGAAGCTTCCGCTGTTACACCTGGATGTACAGACGGCTTAGCATTGCAAGCACACCGCAATGACGAGGAATCGGGTGACCGCACTCGTGACCCTGCTGCCTTGAGAGTACAGAATGCTGCCTCTCCTGGTGCTGTAGCTGCTCCTGAGGGTCCTGGCATTGTCAAACCTCTGGGTGTTGCCGAGGGTGTCGCTGCGCAATCCCACAGGTTTGATGTGGACCGGTCCGGTGCAGTGGTACCCCTGTCACCGACGGCATCAGACGACGACACTCAGTCGCCGTCCTCCATAGGCAGAGCGAGCGGGAGGCGGGGGCCCTCGGGCACCAGGCTCGCGCCCAGCCTCAGCGTCAACACCATGGGCGCGAAGGTCACGCCGGACGGCCTGCGACTCCCGCCGGAGCGGCGGGAGTCTTTCGTCAACGTGGCCTTCAAGACCCTGAGCAACATGAGCCCCCGCCTGCTGGCCGCAGTCACGGCGCGCAGGCCCAGCGGCTTCTTCGCGGGCGCGGGCGAGGGCCCGCCCCCCGGCTTCGAGCCGCTGGACTTCGAGCCCGACCCCGCGACGCTCGAGACGGGCATGTTCGCGACACACGCCGCCGTCTCCTTCCGCAAGTGCGCGCGCCAGCTCTGCTGCGAGAACCTGACGCAGTCCGTGTGCTCGCTCGTCTCGAGCCCCGCGAACCAGTCGCCGGCGCACCGCGAGCGCCACTCGTCGAGCTCGACGCCGCGCGGGCGCCGCTCCACGTCGTCGTCGCCCACCGCCGCCGCCGCCGGCGGCGGCGCCGCCGCGCTGCTGCAGCCGCTGCCGCCGGGCATGGAGGGCGGGCCGCTGCTGGACCCCGCCGTGCGCGCGGCGCTCGCGGCGTCGCCCGTCTTTGGCGGCCTGCCCGAGGCGGCGCTCGCGGAGGTCGCGCTGTGCATGACGCCGCTGCGCTGCGCCGCGGGGCACGCGCTGCTCGTTGCGGGCGACGTCAGCGACTCGTTCTTCGTCGTCGCGTCCGGCGTCTTCTCGCTGCTGCGCTACCACCAGGAGCGCTCGCGCCCGCACGCCGTGTCGCGCCGCCACAGCAGCAGCGGCTCCGGCCACGACACGCCCGCGGCGACGCCAACGGGCGGCGGCGGCGGCGGCGGCAGCGGCGGCCGCGGCCGCAGCGGCGGCAGCGGCAGCGGGCGCGGCAGCGGCGGCACGCCGCACGACCGGCGGAAGTCGTCGACGGAGCCGGGCGGCGGCGTGATACGCGTGCTATGCGGGCGCGGCGCGTGCTTCGGCGAGGCGAATCTGGTGCTGGCTGGGGTGCCGAGCGCGCGGACGGTCGTGTGCGCGCGCGACGGTGGCGTCGCGTTCGCGATCACACGGCAGGCGCTGCGCGCGGCGCTGGCGCGCGTGGGGCAGCGCGCGCGCGCGGGCGCGCTCGTGGCGCTGCGCGGCGTCCCCCTGCTCGCGCAGCTGCCGGAGGAGCAGCTGCGCAAGCTGGTGGACACGGTGGAGCAGGTGGAGTACGCGGAGGGCGCGCAGGTGAGCCTGTGTATTTTCATTCATTGGTCAGGGTTGTTGGCTGTTGTTGATGTCAGGGTTGGGGTTGACGCCTGCAGTAGCGCTGGAGGTTCTGCAGCGAGCAAGTTGCTGCAGGTTGTGCCTGGCGCGCACGGATGTGCAGGCGTGCGGTGACCCATGTATCGCGACAGCGGCAGAGCTACTGCAGGTTGCCACAGCACCCGCCGCTGCGGGGTCTGGCAATGTGTCGGCGCAAGCAGAGGTGTTCAAGTGACGACTGATCATGGGGGGTGTATGGGGGGCTAGCAGGCTGGCCTTCAACGGCTCCTGCGCATACTCTGACATCTCCTGATGCAGGGCCTGGGGCGTGGCTCATGTGCAGGCACATCCTGCCAACGCAGCTTGCTGTGCGCTCGCTTCGCATCATGGCAGAGCACACAAACTTCGTCTACCGCAGGGCATGTAAGATGATCAACCAGCACTGAAACCATAATCTGGTTCGCATTGTCTGCGTCACGCGCATAGGAACACCATTAACAGGTGGTCAAACATCTGTTTGGCTGTTAGCAATGGTGAAGATGAATTGCCCCCCGCTGAAGTTTGGCTGCTGAGCAAAAGTGTGAGATGAGTCATACTCATGATTCATACTCACGTGCGTCAGGAGTACGAGGCAGAAGCGAGTACAGTACCACAGCGGCGTCAGTGCTCACACGCTGCAGTGCTCATGCACGAGTCACTAGTGCACAAGTCGCCCGCGTAGGGGGATGCACGCAACCGCGTGTCGCGCAGGCTGTAGGGTTAGGGTTAGGGTTAGGGTTACGTAACCCTCACCCTAAGCAGCAGCATCCAGGTGGTTTGGTGGGTCCAAAGCGATGCCTCTGAAGCGCCGTCAGCAGTCGCCGTGCGCGTTGATGCAGCGCGCGCTCGTGCTGCAGTGCTCAGCGCCTGTCGCGAACGCGCCTCGCTCGCGCGATCCGGGTAAGGTGCCGCGCTGCGCTCACAAGAAGTGGGGGCACGCACTCATCAGAGAGCTGCGCTCACAAGAAGTGGGGGCACACACTTACATCAGAGATGAACGCACGCACTCACAGCGACAAATGCGGCAGCACTGGCGAGTGTGTCGCTGCGCGTGATGTAGCGACGGCTCTGCCTGCTGCGGCCTGATTGCGCTTGACGCGCTCCGCTCGTCCGAACGCGCCTCGCGCCGTGCACAGGTCCTGTCCGGCGACGAGGTGATGTCGGCGCTGTACATCATCACCGCCCTACGCGATCGCAAGACCACGCCCGCACTGACAGCATTTCAAGAGTGCAAGAGCACTGATTCTGTTGCCACAGCATGTGCAACGCAGCAACCGCTCTGCCTGTCACATTACCTCGCTTGACGCGCTCCGCTCGTCCGAACGCGCCTCGCGCCGTGCACAGGTCCTGTCCGGCGACGAGGTGACGTCGGCGCTGTACATCATCAAGAGCGGCACCGCGCGAGTAAGGCGCACGCGCGGCTCCCCGCCCAACCAGATCACCATCACGGAGCTGCTGACGGTGGGGCAGGTGAGTGGCCCCGTCACTTCAATGAAACATATTACGTTGCAGCATACCCTGTACGTGCTCTAGCGGCGCTGTGGACGGCACACACGGGAGCTGCGCGCAGTCTGCATTTGAAGTTTTGACGCTCCAGAAGAGCTGTTTTGCGCTGACCGTGTGGCTCGCCGAACGTGGCCTGATCAGATCCGCCTCTGCGGGCTGAGTGCTGCTCGGGGACTGAGCACTGCTAAGTCGTGCAGTGCCTCGTGATGACGCGCCACTTCATTCGGGGGTGTGGGCTCTGACGTGGTTGCAGTGTGCGCACAGAAAGCAGCATTGGCCACGGGTCAGTCCCTGGCTGCTGAGCACTGCTCACGGTGGCATACGCCATACATACCCCGGCGGCGGCACTTCCTGCAAGCTACTGCGCTTGTCAAGAACCCTGCGGCGGGCGCCTTGCAGGCACTGCACTCGTTTCTTTGCTCTCATTTGCTGCAATGTTGCTTCATGGTGAGTGCTGACCTCTCGAGCTGAGCGTCGCGCCACCGCCGCCGCCTCCGCCACCCCTCGCCTCACAGTACTTTGGCGAGATGGCGCTGGTGATGGGCAGCGGCTGCGGCCCGGACGTGAAGGCGCGCACCGCGCTCGCCGTGTACCAGCTGGGCAGGGATGCGCTGCAGCGGCTGCTGGGGCCAATAGACACGTGCCTCGAGCGCGCGGTGCACCTTAAGTGCCTGTCGCAGGTGCACCGCTTGCCCTATACTGCGAAGTATATGTATGTACATGCCGAATATGAAGCGCATATGTGTATACATGCGGGGGGCGACGGACATGTGCATCGGGCGCGCGGTGCACCTCAAGTGCCTGTCGCAGCTGCGTTGCTTGCCATGAATGCATGCATGCCGTATTGAACAACATGTCAAGTGCTCCGAGCGTACGGGATGCGTCAGTGTGCAGACCTTTGTGCGCCGTGCGACTTCCCTGCCAGCGCATGCACACTGGACACTGCGAAGCACGCAACTGGTGAATGCGCCCTGTTACACAGGCCACTGCAGACACTGGTGCCGCGCGTTGCCTTGCTGTGCACCTGCTCTACGTTTGTCTGCTCAGATACATTTACAAGTTGCAGTGCCTGCGGTTGATTTGAAGTTGGCCGCTTGTTCATGCAGCTGTCTGCTTGGTGGTCCCTCTGCAGCGGCGGCGCTCCGCACCATGCTGCAGTGCCAGATGCTGCGGCCATTCGGCCTGCCGGCCGCTCAACGCGCACAGCGCGCGCTGTTGCAACATTTACTTCAACTGCAACACGCGCACCAGTTACTCCAACCTCAACTCTATATCATCCAATCTTCAACACTTGGCCGTTCCCGACATGCGCTCTTTCCGCACGATACGCAGAGCACGTGTTGCAGTCGCACAGCAGCACGTCCACGTGCACCGCTTCTTCAACTGTCGCTCATCGCCGCCGCAGGTGCCGGTGCTGCGCGGAATGGGGCAGCGCCAGATGGTGCGGCTGCTGGACCTGTCTGTCCCACCCACAAGCACCAGTACTTCAACTGCACACACTCAACAACCTCAACTTCAACTGATACTTCAACTTCAAAACGCTCAACAATACCTCAACTTCAACTGTCGCAGGTGCCGGTGCTGCGCGGCATGGGGCAGCGCCAGGTGGTGCGGCTGCTGGACCTGTTTGTCCCGCGCGAGTTCCCCGGGGGGCACGCGATTGTGCGAGTGGGCGACCCCTCTGACACCATGTTCATCCTCATCAAGGGCAGCGCCACCGTGCTCGCCAGCAACCCCGACATCGGCCAGGTGCGTACGCGTGCTTGGGCGAAGGAAATGGGCATACTGAACTGCTGAAGTAGTACTTAATGTTCAGGGGGTGCGCTACTCCTTTTCTTGTGCACGACAGTCCATCACCCCTCAACATTGTCCCATGACTTCAAGCCCGAGGTTTTCCACTTCGCCAGGCCCCTGCGCACTTCTATCACGGTGGGGGGAGCCATACCCCAACCTCCCCCCCCCCTGCCCCCCACCATAAGAGCCCAAGGCTGAGCCCCCATATTCACCCACACCTACTTCGAGCGCCGCCGCAGACGGAGGAGGTGGCAACGCTCAGTGCCGTGGACTACTTCGGCGAGCGCGCGCTCGTAGACAGCGACCCGCGCAACGCGTCCGTCATCGCCGCCGCCGCCGCCGCCGCCGCGCCGCCGCCGCCCGCGGGCCACGGCGGCGGCGGCGGCGCGACGTGCCTCGAGCTGCGGCGCGAGGACTTCGCGGCGGCGTTCGGGCCGCTGCTGCGCGCGCGCGGCGGCACCGCGCTGGCGGCGGTCGGCGCGGGCGGCGCGCCCAACGGCGCCGCGGCGTGGATCGACCCTATGGCGCGGCGCGCGGGGGACCTGCGGCCGCTGTCGCTGCTGCGCGACGGCCAGGTGTGTATGTAGGTATTGCTCGGAAGGGGGGGGGTTGGGGGGGTTGGGGGGGAGTGACTTGCGGCGGCGGGGGGACGAGAGACGCGGGGGGCAGCGCTGCCGTGTGGTGAATGCGCGCAGTGGTGTGGTACTACTGTAGATGGGCGCGGTCGCAAACATCATGCCTGATTGATGAAGAGCCACGAGCATTTGCAGTGCTAGGATCAGCGATGACGCTGTGCCTTCTACCAGTACACAGCCGGAGATCACGCCCTGGGAAAACCTGCCAGCCATCAGCACGATCATGTGGCTGCTGTTCACGGCGCTGCCGCCGCCAATGCTGCTGCTGAAGCGGCGGGCAAATTTTCAAAAATGCCATGGCACAGCAGCACCTCATGGCCTTGGGGCACGAGCGCAATTTGCATGGGTACGTACACGCTGAGTCATACTGCGCAGCGCTGCACCCAGCACAGCAGCTCTCCTCCAATCTGCATGCTTGAGAGACATGCAACTGTGCTGCGAGCGCCCGCCCGCCCGCTGCCATGCGCCCCCTTGCACACTCGCCATCATGACCAACACCTCATGCCTCACCCATGACTCGCACACAGCAACCCCATGACTCACTCCATGACTCGTGTCCACATTGCAGTTCAGGGACTCGTGACTCACTCCATGACTCATATCCACACATGTTGCAGTTCGGGCGCAGCGTCCTCGTCGAGATGACGGGAATGACCAGCCCGAGCGGCAGCCCCGGGGACAGCATCGCCAACCCCCTGGGCCCCCCCCCCGCCGCCGCCCCCGCCGCCGCGGAGCGCCGCGGCAGCGTCCCCCTGTCCAGCGGCGGGAACCCCCTGTACAGCGCGACGGCGCGGCGCGTCGTGCGCAGCGCCGCGGGCGAGCGCGGCGACTGCCTGCGCGGCGCGCACTTTGCGGCGGGCTGGCACCCATTCGTCGTCCACATGCAGGGGTGGTTCGCGGAGCCGCCGCTCACCTCCGTCGTGCTGGAGCACCTCGAGGTGCGTTCTGAGAGCACAAGCGTGCTATCTGTAGTTTGTTCGTTCTGATCAATCCTGACTGGGGTGACAATCAACCCTAACTTTAGTTGGTGGTAGCCGCAGCTCATATTCGTCGTGCTGGAGCACCTGGAGGTTGGGATATGAAAGCACGGGCTTGTAGGCTTTCATAGCTCAACTTGAATTCCGACTGTGGTGATGATGAATTCTAGCCCTTATTGTTAGTGCCACCGCTCACGTCCGTCGTGCTGGAGCACCTGGAGGTGGGGCATGCGCGCCGTCTTATAGGACCTGATGACTCAACCTAAACCCAATCCTGACCTAGTGATGATTGACTTTAGCCCTAGTTGTTGGCGGAGCCGCTGATGTTCGCCGTGCTGAAGCATCTGGAGGTGGAGAAAGCATGTGCGCGACCTGTACGTGTAGAATGGCTCAGCCCTTTCCTTCAATTTCACCATCGCCAATGCCTCCGACACGTTTGTCGGCATACAACGTGACTGGAACGCAAACCCATATTATTATCCGATGGGACCTGTCGTGACATGAACGCCGCAGTAAACTGCTACGTGTTGCCGTGGAGGCGCTCGCACAACCCCTGAGCATCACCGTATGCCGTTGGGCACGACCACGCTCAGGTGCATGCTTCCAAGTGTCACGTGAATTGACGCGTCAGCGACAGGCCGTCCCGCAGCAAGCCACCGTGTGCCGCCACTTGTGTGTCGCTGCCACACGCAGCGCTGCTCATCACACACTTGTACAATGTGAAGGTGCGCACGCGCTGACAAGCGCGGTCGCCGCCGCGTTGTGTGCTCGTGGTGATGTGTACTTCACATGCTGCACTGCGTATGCATGCCACTGCGCTCCTCAGCAACACGTGCTGCTCGCAGCGCTGCTGCGTTCAACCCTGCGTCAGCGCTCTGCGCCCAGGCGCACCCGAGGAGCGCAAATGCGCACGACCCAGGCCGCCCCCACCGCACAGAATACTCTTGGAGAAACGATTATCACGCACACTCTCGCATGCCCCCCCCCCCCCCCCCCCATGTGCACCTCTTTGCTGTGCACGCCGCCAGGGGGGATCGCTGGAGCGCCTGATACAGGAGCAGCCCGCGCACGCGCGCGGCGGCGCGCAGTTCTACGCCGCGGCAGTGCTCACTGCGCTGGCGCACCTGCACGAGCGCGGCGTCGCGTTCCGCGGCCTGCGGCCGCGCGCCGTGCTGCTGGACTGGGCGGGCCAGCCGCGCCTCGCCGACTTCACCATGGCGCGAGAGGTACTGTAGCGTGCTGCGCGCAAATTTCTGTTTGCATCTTATGCACATGTACCTCCAAGTATGCGTGCATACTACTTCAAGAATCTGTTTTTTTTAGTACGGAGTGCAACACTGTGATGTGGGGTGTGGAGTGCAGCTGCTGATGCGCCTCGCTGACTTCACCATGGCGCGCGAGGTGCGTGCACGGCGCCGCTGCTGCGTTCGCACGCCGCATGAGCACTGCCTATATACGTAATATTTTGCTAGGTGTTGTGCATGTTCTGCACGAGCACGGCGTCGCGTTCCGCGGTCTGCGGCTGGACTGGGCCGGCCAGCCACGCCTCGCGGACTTCACCATGGCGCAAGGTAGCGTGCGGCGCGCGAATTTCTGCGTCTCATGCACATGGGCATATGCATATTGTTCTCAAGTATCTGCACTTCAAGTGCTGTGCGCAGCACTGTAAGGTAGAATGCGGAGCGTAGCTGCTTTGTGCGCCTCGCCGCTGAGCATGGCTGCCGGTGCGCCCCCGATGTTGAGCTGAAGTGTGCCGGGCGATGTACCCAGACGCGCATGTGCATGTCTCATATGATGTACTTCAGAAGTAAGTCATACTTCACATGCACACTTACGCTACACAGACCACGTACTCCATGTATTCGTTTGTTGGTACTGCTGTACTGTACGTGCATTACTCACCCTAACACCCAATTCTCTGTCTGCATTGCCGCAGCTCAAAACAGGCCAGGCGTACACATTGTGCGGCGGTCTCGGTTACATGGCGCCGGAGGTTGTGGCGGGCAGAGGCTATGATTGGGTGAGTGCAATCATTCTGCTCAAACATTTTTGTGCTGTTGAACAACACGTCTGGTGCTGCCAAATACGCAAAGAAGAAGAGCGCTTTGGACACACAGTTTTGCTCAAGGCTGGTGCCTCTGCGAGGTTTGGTGTCCGACGTGGCTGTTTGATTCAGAAGAGCTGCCTTTTGCACGTCTCACTGCATGTCTGGTCTTATGCCGCTCTGCACACCGAGGCCATGTGTTTCTTCGCTCTAGTTTCAGAGTTGGACTTGGGGGCTAGGCTTACCTGCGCTGCAGGTCATCTTTACGAAGGCGGGCTTCTGGTACCTGCACAACAGCACCCACCCGTCACTACATGCTCGCGCAGCCGTTGTACAGCCACGCACCCGACCTGCCCCCGCTTCACCCTCTGCACCAACACTCGCCAGCCCCAATGATTGCTATCAGGCTCGCCCCCTTCCCCCCCCTCACCGTGCCGCGCTTCAACGCAAATCCCACGCTGCTTGCACGCTCCCCGCCGCCTCAGACGGTCGACTTCTGGTCCCTGGGCTGCCTCATCTACGAACTCGTGGCGGGGCGCCCCCCATTTGTCGATCCGCACGGCACGGCCGACCCCATCGCACTGCTGCGCCGCGCCGCCACGGGCGACGTCGACTTTGAGCTGGCACCGCCGCCGCCGCCGTCGTCGCCGCTCGGCCGCGCCGCCGCAAAACCGCCGTCGCCGCCGCCGAGCAGCGCTGCTGATGCCGCAGGCGGCGGCGGCGGCGGCGGCGGCGGCGGCGGCGGCAGCGGCAGCGCTGAGGATGTGCCCTCAAGAGAGCCGCTGTTCTCGCCGGAGTGCCAGCAAGTCGTGTCGTCGTTGCTGCAGCCCAAGTGAGTGAGGGATCCACTCTGAGCACTGCCACAATTAATGCCGCTTCAATGTGGTGATTCTACTTGTAGTGCGTAACGTCAGAGCGTGCAGCATATCAATTCAGATGGCGTGCCTGCAGTTGCATGTCCGAAGCGCATGGGGCAAACTCCCGTGAGGGCATGCCACACAGCTGCGCGACGCGCTCTGCGACCCAGTGCATAGGCCAAACGATTGCGTCCTGATGTCTTCGAAGCTACACAATAGCGTCCTTTACAGTGTCCTCTTTTGCACCCTTCCACAGCAATCACAGTGCAGTGAACCCATGCATTGTCGCCGCCGCATGTACGCACACCACCCCACAGCGAGCCTCCGCACCCCACGATTCTCGTTCAGGATTGCAGAAGACACCGCTCAAGTTCACTATTGCTGCATATAACACATCACCGCCTCCCCCCCCTCCCCCCCCCCACCCACCCACACCCCCCCCTAGCCCGTGGCAGCGAGCCGGCTACAAGCGCGGCGACCTGGACGTGCGCGACACGGCATGGCTCGCAGACTTCCCGTGGGAGGACCTCCTCGCACGCCGCGTAAAGCCCCCGTGGGTCCCCTCGGAGGACTTCATACGCAGCGCCGCGGGCACGCAGGCCGCGCGCGGGCTGCCGAACGGCGTCACCTTCGACCTGCCGCCGGCCTGATGAGCGCTGCTTTCGTGTTGAAGTTCAGCGGCGTGGCCGCGCAACTCGCTCGCTCTCACGTGTTGGCGCTAGCCTCAGTCAGGTAGCGCTCGCGCCGCCGCCGACCTACGCCGGCGGCTTCTGTGCCGAGAGCACGCGGTTTGCGCGGCCGCTGCAAGTCGTCGTTATCGCAGCCTGTTCTGACGGCGCGTGCTCCGGAGGGCGAGGTGCGGCACACCATGCTCGGGACAATCGCTGCCCCGGCTCAGCTCTGCACATGACTTCAAACGTGTTCCCCCCAACACTTGAAGTTTGGCTTCCCCTTCCCCCCCCTCCCCCGTCGTGCCGCGGACGCGAACTTTCGTGTGCGCCTGCGCATGCGCCTTGCATCTGCGCTACAGGGGCGGCCGCAGCACCCGAATGTGGTATTAGGGCTCGTCGGCGCGATAGTGGTTTCCTGTTGTAGTGGTGGCGTCGTGAGCAGCGCGTAGGCCTGCGTCACATGATCCGTGCTGCCATGTGTGCAGAGCGTAGAGGTAGTACCGTGCGGCCCATGCCGCACTATACGTTGTTTGCTTGTACAGCGATGAGCGGGCCGGTTGACGCACACTTTTCCCCGGCCCCCCGCCGTGACGGCGCGCGCGTTGTTTACGTCGCTGAGCCGTGATGACGCGTTGGCTCTAGCGATGACAGACAGATGGAGCCCTCCGCTCCTCTGCCCCCCTCTCTCTCCACCATACGCGTTGCGGCAGCAGAACCGGCTGTAATCATGAGCTCTCCCGTAGAGGAATTCCATCATCACCTGCGCCTGCACTCCTGCTGCTGTTCTGTTTGTTGTGCATTTTGTGGGCTTGTCCCACCTCCCCCCCCCTGCCGCACTTAGCTTTGCTGAACAGAGTGCAAAGTGCGGCCGGTTGCGCTGTCACACATGGCCACCAACACAAGCATCCAGTCACACGCGATCAGTGGCGCCTCAACACCACCTCCCCGGTCTGCTCTTTGTTGCCATGTGAGGTGCGCCACCATCGGGTTCGCACGGCGTAGAATCTCATGGGGCTTGCACAGTCCTGAACATTTTACTTCGATGGCCTGTGCTGTGCAAAGATGGGTGCAGTGAGCTCACGAAAATTGCTAGAATCTACAACGGCTGGCGTCTGCGCTTGCTGTGTGCCACTGGAGAGTAGCACTTGCCGTTCGCTGGCTGTTGCCCTCATGAGCAGCATTTGACATCATGCGCTTGTCAACACATTGGGCATGCCATGTTTCAATGCTCTGCCCAGCAATGATGTACCTTATAGACATCGATTTGCCTGTGTACATGGACAGGAACTGCTTGCCATCAGAGCACTACCAGTGCAACACACAAGCCTGCTTTGAAGGCACAAGTCTACATACCCGTGTGGGCTGACCCTCATCGCATCACAGGATTCGTATGCAACCGATGGCATACTTCCAAGACTACAACTATGCATGAGATCAAATTCAATAGATGGGACAGGATGATCATGATGGCAGCAGCATCAAAAAGGTAGAGAGCACTCACGCGATCACATCGGAAGGCATTGCATTAAAACACCGTGCTGTATGGTACAAAGGGGGTCAGCCCAGTGAACCTGGTGCTAGGAAGAGCTGCCAGGGCATGGGTGGCGCACGCCAAACCAGCATCATCGTCATCATTTCTACTATGATCAACTAATATATACAACAACAACATCAAAGTTGACAAAGATATCACACTACGCGGGGCACAGGGTCAGGCGCGCCCAGCCTCTCGAAAAACACCGCGATCCCCCCGATCCCCTTGCTCAACGAGTGGCCCCACCTCTCCAGTACGGCAAACACCCCCGCACTGGGGGGTGAGCCTACCGCTGACCCCTCCCCCGCGCGGGAGGGCGGCACAGCCTCAACCTCAACTACTCCCGCCGCCTCAGGAGGGGGGCGAGAGGGGGGGGAGCGAGGGGAAGCCAGGCGGCCGGGGCTGCCCGCCGCTCGTGGCGTCGTTGATCGGGGCGTCACCGGACGCGAGCATGGGAGCGTTGAAGTGCGCACTTCAAGCGCTGCTGCTGGCGCCGCCGCTGCCGTTGCCACCTCCGAGGGCCGCAGGCGCAGGAGGGCTGGGGGGCCAACTGGCGCGCCCGCAGCAGGCGGAGCAGTGGACGTTGCTGCCGACGGCGGCGCCGCTGCTGCTGCCGCGGGCATCGCGTGCACGGGCAGTGCGGTGACGTTTGTTGAGCGCTGCCACAGAGAGAAAAGCGAGGCAACAATAGCCAAGGGTTAGAAGTATGTAGATGCTAGCATGTGATCAGGAGCTGCTGGCAACAGTGGTGTCGTGCATGGCTGTGACGATGGCAGCGGCGACAGCTGCTAGCTGCCCTGATAGTCTGCGCACGTGATGTTGCAGACATCTGAGGGTATGAAGCCCTCATGGCTCAGCAGACGGGGACAACTGCTGTCTGTCAGGTTCAAGGCGTTGTGCGTGCGTGAACAAGGTTGGTGCAGCACTGCCACTGCACATAGAAGCGGCTGCTGAGCGGAGCAATGATGTGGCACTGCACACTTCGCCTCAGCGTGGAGCGTTGCTGTGCCATCAGTCAATATTGTTTTGACATGGTCAATGATCCTGCCAACAAAGGTACGAAAAGTGTATCGCAAAGACACCCCGCGTACAACTCATGATGCACACGCATTACTGACCATTTGACAAGCAGCGTGAGCTCACCTCGAAGCGCGGCCGTCCCGCTGCTGCAACAGCGCTCATCACACCCCCGTGCGCTGAGCACTGGTGTGCGGCCCGCACCCCCTCTCGAAGATGCTCGCCATCTGACGCATGTGCCCCCGGGGGACAGGGGGGTCGCTGGCGCGGCGCATCTCAGCGCTCAGGTGAGGGGCGCTGCTGCTGCTGCTGCCGCCGCCGCTGCTGCCGCTGCTGCTGCTGCTACTGGTAGACGTGCTCTCCATGACGGCGAGCGTCGCGCGACGCTCCGCCTGGTGTTGAGCAGTGCTGCTGCCTGTGAACGTGCAAGAGAACAGCGCCTTCAGTACAAGTGTTGGAATGAATTCTCCAGAGGAACATGCTGTTGACGTGCGCAAGTTTTGCCGTGGTGCGCTTGCGCTGCTGCTGAACGGCAATGTGCTCTCTGCGCTTCACATGATCGTGACTTTGCAGCTGCGACTAGTGCTGGGGGGCGCCGCTATTGCAAAAGGCACTGCTGCATTGGTCTGCACACACAAAAGAGCGCAGCTGCTGAAACGCGCTGAAATCGTAGCTGCACAACTACTAGACGTGCATCTCTGTTGGCAGTTCAGCACAAAGAATACAAGAGAATCTCTCGAGGTCTTGAGAGACCAACTACCAGACCCTACCACATGGCATATTCTCTACGCGCTCGTGTCACACCTTGGCGCCTTTGCTGCACATCGGCCTTGCTAAGTACCCACATCGGTGGTGCACGGTCTCACCTCCGTCAGCAGTGCTCAGCGCTGGTGCCGCCCCCGTGCGCTGCCAAGAGCGCAGCTGCTGCTGGCGCTGCTGCATGTGGAACGCGAAGCTGTCGAAGCCCCCCCTGTCGCACACAAAGAACAGGGGGGCGCGGACGCTCGCAGCGCGCGGGCGCGCATCGCACACGGCTGCGCAGGCACAGACGGCGGACACAGCAAGCGATGCAGCCACGCATGTGAGGAGGAGGTGTGCGCTGCATGGACTTGAGTGTGTGAGCATAGCCTGTGCATTGTGCGCAAGTCATAAAACTGGCCTGTACAGTAGTCCCCACGCAAATCATAACTTCAACACTGGAAGTGAGCGACAACCTTAACGTCAACTTCAACTGTGGCGTGAACTCACCGCCGCGCGCCGTCAGCTGTTGCTCAACCGCCTGTACTCCAGGAGAGTCGATCTCCACCAGGCCATCGTCATCCGCGTCTATCACACGTCCTGCAACCGCAATTTTAGTGGCAACGAGCAAGTGTAAGCAGCAGTTTCAGTAATGCCGCATTGACAGGTGCATCTCCGGCCAACAAACATCCTAAGAAAATGTTTGATTGCCATGAAGTATAAGAGGGTTTGACATTCCACTCTGATAGCGTGTACATCCGTCCATGCTCTAGGCAAGTCAGCTCTCGTTCCTCAAAGTGAGCCGATGTGAAAGGCGCTAATACTTTAACGACACATCAAGGCAGCGCTCTAGCCCAGCCATGCCCATCGCCTGGTGTGTCGTTGCTGACGAGCAATGTAAGCACCAATGTCACTTGCCTCGGATAGCGCGGGGCTTGAAGCACTACGCGCCAGTGCCAGCAGCATTCGTCGAACAGGTCTGCTGAGCACCGCTGTGGGCACTGCAGCAATGCATACGATAACAATGACAACAAACGGAAATGAATGAGTCATGGTGGGTGAAGGAAGCGGCGTCAAGACTAAAGCACCAAAGCATTGGCACAAGCATTTGACACCAGCCAGCGCAGCGCTCTTCTCGCAGAATTGACGCAACAATGCATGACTACAATTACAAAGAGTACTCCGGTCTTCATAATACCTATGCATCGATCACATCCATGACAGCGCTCAGAGGCCGTAGTATGTGTCTGTTGATGGAAACGAATCAAAAGATCGTAGAGCTCTAGGTGACAAAGGATGGTTAGCCGCAAGTGCCTTCCACCAATAACCGTGGTCGCCGCTGTTGCAGTCATTGGCCACGAGTCAAACAGTGCCATCATATCCACCAGTGTCTGTTGATCATAGATGTGACTATACGGTATGTATCTATCAATCATATACGTGACAGCGCTCACCACGGCGTACTGGAGTGCGCACGGCCAGGGGGCGAGGCACGTACAGCTGCAGCCCCCTCTGCCTTGCCACTGCAACACACAAGCAGGCATTCAAGCAGGTGCGGTGAGATACGGCATCGCGCAGGGCAGCGATCGGGTGTGAAGCTGTGATCAGCTGAGCAGCAGTGCTCAACTGTATATAGCAGCAATCAGCTGTGAAGCAGTGATCAGGTTTGCAGGTGCAGTGAGATACGGCATCGCGCAGGGCAGCAATCAACTGTGAAGCAGTGATCAGCTGTGAAGCAGTGATCAGGTGTGCAGCAGCGATCAGATCTGCAACAGCGCTCGAATGTACAGCAGTGATCAGCTGGGCAGCAGTGCTCAGCCTGCCGGACATTCTGCTGAAGCGCAGTGAGAGCGGGGGTTGCTTCTGGGGGCGCAGTCAGAGTGGGTGATGAGAGCAAGCAGTAACTTCAACTATGCAGGATGCCGCACGCACGATGGAAGAGCTGATGACTCTCTTGCATGTGGCTGGCAACAGCCGCAAGGCAGTGCAAGCCACCAAACATACGGAATGTTTCTGGTCACATCATCACCAACAGTTTCTGCTCATCATTGTCGGCCAGTGCATGAGTGGCTGGTATCACATGACTATGGCAATCAGCGTCAACAAACAGGCGCATACCATCGCTATTTTCAAGTGCCACAACATCAATGACGTGTGCTGCTGAAGGCAGCACGCATGAACTGTGTGTGAAGCATGTGGGTTGATGAGACCTAGAGTTAGGGTTTGAGCCATGCAACTGGCGGTGCCGCATACCACAAGGTCAGATTGCATCCAGACCTACTCTGCTCTCAGATATGAACCTAATTAGGAGAGAATAACGAATTGTGCACACTGAGGGCGGGTTGGTGCTTGTTGATAATGCATGCACGCATGCGGCGCCCCCACACCCTCAAGGTCAGCCGCACCGCGAACACTTCTAGGGTTAGGGTTTGCCGTCCATAGACCTAATCTTAGGGCTACGAAGACGGCGAGGACGCACATCTTCATCCAGACGCGGCGCGCCGAGATCACTCACTTCTCGGGTTAGGGTTTGCAGTTGATGAACCTACGGTTGAGGTTACTACCTCTGCGCATGTGACTCACCAACGTAGGCCCACTTGCAGCGGCCAATGCCGCCGGGCCTGTTGGCCACGCAGCGCTGCGGGTTCGGGCGCACGTTGATCATCTGCTGTGCGTCGAGCATTCGCTGATACTCTTCCGGGTCAAAGTTGCTGTCTGCACAAGCGAGGGAGCGCGCGTGGCAGGCAGTGCGCCGTGTGAGCGAGAGGACAACGCACAGGCGATCTAACCCTAGACCTAGGTCGGAGTGTGAGGTATGTAAGTATGAAGGTTTGATGATGAGATGTGGTGCCGCGCTCACCGTCTGCGTCTGCAAAAGCACAAGGGAGGGCACATCGTGAGTAGTGACAAAGACGTCATGGGCGTACACAGCAGCCATTGTGTGCCATACGCACATTGATGCAAAACAAAACTTCGACAATGCGACCTGCCACTGGGCTTGTTGTCATCTGACCGCGAGAGCGTTGAAAGCTCAAGTGAGCAAGTCGGCATGGGGGAGGGCGCGCATCAGTTGTTCACACACCAAGCTTGACGTTGCTGTGTAGCAACTTGCGAGAGAAGCCCACAATGTAGCGACCTAAATGAGCAGGGCATGTCACATTTGAGAGCGTAAAAAGGCGAGTACACTGCACGGCAAACTGAGCGCTGCCACAATACGAATGGAGCTCAACAGCTGAAATGATGTGTGTGCCTTGAACTTCTATGATCATGAAGAAATACTTCAAAATGTGTAGGTGAATGATGAACGTTGAGCATTCCTGATGTGCAAACGGCATCGGCATGCATGTGCCGTCGGCATGTGGACACGCGTTGAGCAATGCTGCTTCAAGCGTCAGACACGGCAGCCCTCGCAGCGAGCGCTCACGACTGAGGACGTGGTGAATGCGCGCTGCAGATTGCTCGGGTGCGCACGCGCTGCGAGTGAACAATGCAATCGACTGCACATACATGCGCATACCCTTACAGTATAGGGGTACCTTCCACATGCTAGACGCTGGGCAAAGCGCGCAGATCCAGCACTAAGGCGGCAAGCGCTGCCAGTAGTGTGGACATGGTACTAACTAGAGATGTTGAAAGTACCTGGCAGCGCATCGTCCCGTGGGCAGAAGCAGCAGAAGAGCCGCTGGGCGTCCTTGCAGGCGTTGTCGATGACCTTGATAAGCGGATGCGTCTCCTCAATCTTCTTTTCGCAGGGCACTGCGCGCGTCTGCATACCCCCTTGCTGAGCCCCTTGCCGGCCGGACCCGGCGTTCCCCATGGCTTGACCAAGTTGTCTGCATTCAGGCGATGCGAGCAGAAGCAGAGTGAGAATCGCAATGATCTGGTGACTCTGCTGAAGAATGTGCAATGTATGTGCCGTGACCTCAGGTGCGGACGGTCCATTGAAGTTGAAGCAACAGTTATTTTGTGGTTCGGGTGCAACACACAGACAAGATACGCATGGGAAAACCGTCGCGAGCTCCGTTGCTGATGTGCTGAAAGCCATAAGCCTGTGGTGAGCGGTGGCAACAGACATGAATCATGACTTGAGACACAAGAAAAAACGGCTGCAGTAATGAAGGTGTTGACCCAAACGGGCTCTGTGAATATGCGAATATGCTGTGCTTGATGATGGCGATGTGTATGACCTTTGCCCTGTGAAGTGCAGCGCTGACGACAAATAGAAAACAGTGCCTCAAATCGCTATCATGAGATGACAAACCTGTGAAGCACCTCTGTGCCAGGTAGGTGCTGAAAGTTGGTGCCAAGACTGCCTTCTCAGGCTTAGCCACTGGTGCCCCTGTCAAGCCCAACCTGTGCCCCTCTTGACCAGGCCTGCTCTTGCTGTGTAGCCTTCTTCAGAAGAGCTGCTGAACCCCTCACCAAACAACAACCTGCGCTCTTTTCTCTTGTTGCCCTGCTGTTGCTGATGCTGTACTGCTGATGTTTCAGGCCTGCTTGCTGAGACTGGAACCTGCCACTGAAGCTGCTTGCAATGGAGCTGATGCTGCCTCCATCCTCCAGACTACTCTCTGCTGTGCCACAGTCTCTAAGCAACAAGCACACCACACTGCTGGCCTCCCTCCACTGCTCTCTGTCTCACTCTCTCTCTCTTGCTGCTGTTGCTGCTGGTGTTGCTGCTGTTGTGAAGCTGCTGATGGTGCTGCAAGACTGCTGGTGTGAAGCTGCTAGCTAGAACTGCTGAGGACTCACAGACTCTTCAAGTGCAGGCTGCTGAAACCTCATGAGACACATGACTGTTTCATTTTGCCCCCTCTGTTCTCTTTTCCCCTTGATGGATGGTCAAACAGATTGAGAGTGGCAAAAGGAGCAGCACACACACTGGCACAAGGAGGATAGCTAGCTGCATGGGGCAATGAGGATCCCGTGGGAGGATGACGAGCGCGCAGCGCGGATTTCAGCGATGTGGCCATCGAACTTGCATGAGGTGAGTTGACAAAAACTGAGAACCCCTTGGATTTGGATCATCAAGGAATGATGCACATGGGTGAGCAGGAGGTGAGAGCAGGTGCAAGTGAGCAGCGCACTTGCTCGGCAGCCGTCGATAGCACGTCGGCCGCGCGGTTCCCGGCGCGCTCCGCCGAGGTGTGCGACGGCAGATGGAACTTGAATTACGCAGTATGCAAAAGATGAGTTCACAGGCACGACTGTTCTGATTTTGCGACCACTCAGCACAGCGAGCGGCATGGACGAGCCGTAAGCAGCACTTTCGTCGAGCACGAAGGCGGATCTCGCGCGGTTTGTGTTCGACGTACAGCGGCGGCACGAGCTTCACGGAGGTTTGTGCTGTTCATGCGAACTTTGTTCACAAGCCATCTGCCATTAGAGCACAGTTGCACAGGCACAGCCAAGGCAGCAGCAAGGGAACCTCGTCGCCTCTGTTTCAACTTCAAGGCGCTTGACTCGCCTGGTGCGTGCGTTGCACTTAAATCCTAGTATTTTCAAACTTGCATACGCCATTGGAGCACGATAGTCATGGCAGCAATAATACAAGGCTAACCAGCAGTCTGCAGCCTCACCATCATGTGGCTCCTCCTCCACTGCCACTGCGGATTGCAATCAGCCTCCAGAAATTCGAAGCCACGCACACGTGCTGCTGCTGCTGCAGACAGGCCCACCTGCACCGCCATCGCCATATTCAGCAGCAACGATAGCAGCAACGAGCCTCAATGCGCGCAGCTCTGCCGAAGAAGCAGATGGTTTCTCTTCAGTTATTTTTGGGGTATGTATCCGCGCATGGTGTCCATTTTTTCCTTTTTAAGTACCGACCTGGCGCGCTTACGCTCGGCACTGTCGGCAGCGCTCCACATGGCGTACTCTGGCCGTGTCATGACACACATGGCAGAATCCAGGGGGGGGGGGCACATGGAGGAGGACGTAGGGGAGGACCCCGAGATGCCATTTGGCGGCGGCGGCGTTTGAGTGGTTGTCGTTGCGACACTTTCAGACTGTCATACGACATGTAGATTCCTTACAGCTAGATGCCAATCATCTGGGCTTTTTCGCGCCCTGAGCGAGAATTAATAAAAAGTACCGCCCTGAGCGAGAATTAATAAAAAGTACTTACAGAATGCCTGATCCTACTAGTAGTATTGACAAGTACTTGCGGATAGGTATGTAGCTGTAGCATGTAGCACCATGGCGTAGCAGAGATCATGAAAAGAATATCATGGCGGCGGCGGGAGGCCCGTATTGCCAACTCTGAATCAGCGCAGAAATGCAAGGAATCCGATCTAGCGTGCGCACAAGCGCAGGATATTAGCACCAGTGCTGCAGATGGCAATGGCGCTTGTCAACAGGACGATGGCACGAGTGGCAGCAGCAGAGCAACTGGAGACGGACGCGCAGCGCACAAACGCAAGAGGGTACAGAATGACGGTTGGTCAATTTCCGATCAAACAGGCGAAGGGGAGCACACGGGCGGGCAAAGTGCAGTCAAGCGCTCTAGAACAGGTCATAACAGTCTGGAACAGCAACCTCTGATGCTAGACGACGAAGCTGGAGGTGGAGGCAGTGCGGACCCGGAGTACAAGTGCAACTTATGCGACCTCGTGGTGAAGAAGGGCATGTCGCTGCTCTCGTTACAGCAGAGGTTAAACGCCCACATCGCGGCGAAGCACCAGCGCAAACACCACAGTGGGACAGCAACAACGTTCCTGGAGCGCTCCGACCTCAGCACGTCGCACTTGCAAACCATCTACACCGAGTGTGCCTTGTGCAAAAACCTGTTTCATGCCAACAAGACATTCAGAGTGGACAGCAGCGATGCCAGCGCGGGCAAGCACTGCCGCAAATGCAGGCCTATCACTTCACCCGCTGCAGTGGCGGCAACATTGTCAACAACAGCATCAGCAGCACCGCTAGCACCTGATGCATCGACGGCAACAGCTACCACGTCGCTGCCACAGCAGCAACCGGCGTGCACACCCATCGGCAACCCCTACGCAAAGGGACCAGCGCACGCGCAGCAGGCACCTGCTGCTCAGGCTGGTGGCAGCAGCTCCTCCGGCAGCTCGAAGAGGCCGGAACGTGGGGGCAGCAGTGCTACACGAGGGGGTCGGGGTCGCAGTGGAGGGCGCGGACGTGGCAATGGAGGACGCGTTCGCAGCGGCAGCAATGATGCAGACATCAGCAGTAGCAGAGCGACTAGCGGCAGCAGAACCGGAGGCGGCAGCAGCAGCGGTGCCGGCGGCGGCAGTGCAGCCGGTACTAAGGACAGCGGCGCTGGCAACGGCCGCAGCAGTGATGCCAGCAGCCGCAGCGGCGGTGCTAGCAACAGCGGCAGTGGCGCGCGAACTCAAAACGGCCGCGGTGGCCGTGGCAGCGGTCGCAGCAGCGACAGCGGCGGACGAGGCTGTGGTCGTGGCGGCCGCGGCGGCGGCGGAGGGGGCCCCAGAGCGGCAGGTGCGGCGACAGCAGCGGCAGCGCCAGGCCCTGCAGGCGCAGCAGGTGGGGCAGGTGGGCTTTTCACGTGGACCATCTCAACCCCCGCAGTCGCAGCAGTGCTTGACAGCATCAGCCTCGATGAGCTGTGCAAGCTGCAGTTCGCGACAACTAGAAGCCTTGCTAGACCACGCAATCGTCGCTATGTGGGAGCTGCACTGGAGAACGCAGCAACACATCTGTTGGCACACACAATGACGATGTTCGTCAATGCGGCGCGGGAGCCAGATTCCGCAGGGCGGGTGCAGCGACTGCAAAGATCCACGATTCTACACCACCTCATGCCATCACTCATCACCTCCACCGATGGCGCACCTGGCATCACTCGCTCCGACAGAATCAGAATGTTGGCACGCGGTGAGCTTGACCGGTTGGTGCCAGCGCTCCTCGCACACGCGCGTGCGCACCGGCGCTGGCGCGCGCGCCAGCAAACGGAGGCAGCGATCAACGCCTACGTCCTACAGTGCATGGGCACACGGGGGGGGCTACAGCAGGCAGCGCGTTTCCTTCAGCCCAAAACGGTGGCGATACCTGATGATGACTGCTTTGCCGCCATGCAGTCCAAACACCCCCCCGCTGCGCCAGGGGAACAACTCCATGAGCTATCCGGCATGGTTGATCAGCTTGTGGCGAAAGCAGCCGACATGCCAGCAGAACTCAGCCTGTTACAGGGGGAGGGAATTGAGCCAGAGACGGTTGCCAAGCTCATCCAGCGAGCAAGCCCTTACAGTGGAGCAGGCCCATCGGGGCTGCGCTACAGCCACCTGCAGGATGCGCTACGCACAAGCTGGGGACGGCATGAGTTTGCTGCTGTCCTCACACGGTGGCTTCAGACCGTTATGCGGGAGGCTGCGCGGCTGCCGGATGCCTTCTGGCAGTTGCATGGCGCGGGGCGCCTGACGCCACTTGCAGAACAACAGGAAGATGGTACAGCTAAGCAGCGGCCCATCGTTTGCGGCGAGGTGCTGCAGCGACTATGCACTTCGGTGTACGTGGCAGACCGCAAAGACTTCCTGGCGGAGCTCCTTGAGCCAGACGGGCAGTATGGGGTAGCCGTCTCAGCAGGAGCGGAGAAAGCGGCCATGGCCGGCAAACTCGCGTATGAGCTCGGTCACTGGCAGTTCATGCTGGACCTCAAGAATGCCTTCAACATGGTGTTCGTCCTGGCGGCAGCGGAATGGGTAGCAGCACAGCTGCCGGACTTCCTCGACTACTTCATCGGCACATACGTTCGCACTCGGCCACGCCTGCTGTTCCAGCACGTTGACGGCTCCACGCGCATCATCATGTCTCAGCGCGGGTTTAAGCAGGGGGACCCCGCGGCACCGATGCTCTTCTGCGGCGCCATTGCTCAGTGCTTGAAACGGTTCAATGAGGCGGCGGCTGCGCAGCGCGCGCGGAGGCGGATGGGCGCCTACATGGACGATGCCAACGTCCGAACAGGCGCTTGCACGCTGACTCAGGATGACATACAGGCGGTGGCGCAGCTCAAACAACACTTTGCGGAGGTGGGGCTGGAGCTAAACCTCACCAAGTCACGCGCGCTGCCTGGCAGGGGGCATGTGGTGACAGACCACGAGCGGCAACTGCTGCAGCAGCTGGGCGTTCAGCTAGTGGGGGATACGGATGAAAATCAGAACCGTGGAGCTGTGTTGCTGGGGGTGCCGGTGGGCCACAGCAGCTTTGTGGACGCATGGCTGCGCAGGGAAGCGGGTGCAGGCGGGGCAGGGGCTCGATTTGCAGAGCGATGCGCGCGCCTGACATCTCCGAGGGCTATGTTCAGGTTACTGCGCTACTGCGTGGTGCCTCGCATGACGTACTGCCTGCGCACCATTCCCACTACGCAGACAGCGCCAGCCGCCAAGGAGTGGGATCGGGTCACGCAGTGGGTGCTTGAGCACTCAATGGGCCTGCAGCCACCAGGCCAGACCTGGCGCCAGTTTGAGCAAAGTGGGGCCCACTTCCATCTGGCAGCGCACGGCCCAGCCTTACAGCAAGCGCGACTCCCAACACGGCATGGCGGCCTTGGCATTACCAGCGCCTGCGACATCGCTGATGCTGCGTATGTGGCGGGCACGTTGCAAGCGCTGCAACCAGCACTCTCTGGATGGGCGGGGGTGCTGCAGCAGGCGGCTCCTCAAGCGGCTGCAGACAACGCTGCTGAGGATGCGGCAACACAAGCGGCACCGGCAGCAGCGGCAGCAGCACCAGCACCAGCAGCATCAGCAGCGGCAACTGTTACAGCGGCAGCGGCGGTTGCCA